>JARWKJ010000015.1:25154773-25754773 GCA_029959095.1 Rhinichthys osculus
TTAGATACTAGTGCCTATTCTTTAGATACTAGTGCTTATTCTTTAGATATTCTTTTGAATGCGTATTAGTAGCTAATGAATTAGTACTGGTATTTATTTAATAGGTACTAGTATCTAATGACTTAGTACTAGTATTTATTGAATAAATACTAGTATCTATTAATAGGTACTAGTATCTAAAAGGTCATTTTCTCTCTCTCTCTCTCTGAGCCAATATGGCAAGCCGTTTTAACATTTAATCATTTTAACCTACTAGTCTCTATTTTCATGCTACTAGTACTTATTTTTTAGATACTAGTATCTATTCCATTAAGTACTAGTACTTATTCATTAGCGACTAGTGCTTATTCTGTTTAGAATATTCAAAGTACTTATTAGTTTAACCCTTTAAGGCCTTGTCTTTTTGGATATATATCTTTTTTTTTTTTTTTTTAATATGTGCATACAACCCATATATTTTAAATGTATTGTTTGCTTTAAATTAAATTAAGATTGTATGTTTGGTTTTTGAACCTAAATAAATTTAAAATTAATGTGCTATATTTCAGATCAATATATTTGTTTTCCTTCATTTTAAACAACACTAACTTTATTCTCATCTGAATTATAAATAACTTATTTCTGTATAAAATAAAAAATCCCGAATAATCCAGACCAACCAGAGCACACTATTTCTACAACATCATCAGTGCTGAAGCGGAACTACCAGAGCCGTTCGGCAGATAGCGAGCAGATATTTTGTGTCACGTTGTGCACAATAACCCTAAAGCCACCAGGGTGGCGGTGCCACCGGCTTTATATATATATATATATATATATATATATATATATATAAATATAGCTGCGAGCAGCGATGAAGGGCCAAAGCCGGCGGCACCGCCACCCCGGTGCCTTTAGGTAACTAAAGGCACCGGGGTTGCGGTGCCACTGGCTTGGGCCCGTAATCGCTGCTCGCAGCTATATTTAGGGCCCAAGCCCTGAAAGGGCGAAGGCCCTATTGTTTTCCTTAGGATTATTATTATTTTTTTCTCTTTTATTTTTCTTACGACTATTCGGGCACTTTTGGGGCTCTCAACGTGTACGAAAACTCTTGAAACTTTGCACACGGGTCAGAACCCACTGCCATCAGGGCCGGGCTGAAGATGGTACCCAGGCGTGGCAGGGGGGCTCGACAGCGCCCCCTGGAAAGGGGTCCGAAAACTTGGTCCATAAATCAAACACGCTTGCATGTAAGAATATGAAACTCGGTACACTTATAGATCTCATCGGTTCATATATACTTCATGCTCTTACTTTTTACCCCAGCCCAACAGGAAGTCGGCTATTCCCAGATAGCAATGAGTCGGCGGACCACCGTCGGTTCTCCGGCGGCAGTGGAAGCGTCAGAATGGCGACATCGCAAACACGTTAGACGGCGCACCGCCGGCGGCAGCCGCTTTTTAAAAGCGGCAGCCGCCTTCCTACCGCCTTCGTTAAGCGGCCGGCCTGCGGGCCAATCGCCGTTCCGCCGGAGGCAAACGCTATTTTCGAGCGCTCTGCCGCCGCTTATTCTGGCTATATATATTTTTTTATTTATTTATTATTTATAGCATGCAGTTTATCAAGAATAATGATTGCTCAAACCAGACAAATTTACAATTGGCATTTTTATTCCACATTTCAAAGTACAGTAACGTCTCGGTTACGTATTTAACCCTCGTTCCCTGAGTACAGGGAACGGAGACGTGTCGTCGGGGAGTTCCCTGACGAATTGGGATCACGCTAGGGAGACCAATTGCCTTCGAGTGAATTAAAACGAGCCAATGAAAATTGGCATGCAAGGTTTGCATTCCGCGACCCGCCTACCAACGCGGGTATAAAGGGCGGAAGTAAACATTGCGCAATGCTTTTCGCTGAGGAGCCGAACGGTGTCCAGTCCTCCGCGAAGGTACAGTAACATGGCGAAGGGACGACACGTCTCCGTTCCCTGTACTCAGGGAACGAGGGTTACATACGTAACCGAGACGTTCCCTTTCGTCCTGGGAACTCCAACGTGTCGTCGGGGAGTTCCCTGACGAATTGGGATCCCTAACAAAACGCCATGGTGCTGGCCCCTTCCAGCGCCCAGCTAAGCTACCCAAGCAGTTTCACAAATTGTGGGAGCTAGCTAGGGAGTCACACTGCTGTTCCGCAAGACCCACACAGTGGATTGGATAACACTGGGAAAGCGTGCCCAACCCGTAAAAGGGGGAAGGGAACGCTGCGGAAGCCAGAAGCCTGAAGAAGGCCTGGAATACACATATGTACTAGCCCAGGGGGATAGTGAAACATATGGCAGTCCCTGAGGTAGTCCCCTCCAAGGGGAGTGGGAGCGTACTCAACAGGGACGACAGAACGAGTCTGTCTAGGGGAAGACACGGCTGGACTGCACGTGGCATAATGGGTCACCGAAGAGACCACTGGACATAACACCCAGTCTACACAACAACTCCCTTAGAGGTAGTAGACCTGGCGCCGGCGGTCCGCCACGCCTGGCACCGAAGGGGTGATGGAGGAACTCACGAGGCTAACCAACGTAGGGCGCCAATGGAGCGAAAGACGCACGTATCCGGCTGAGGCACGGAGTGGCGTAGCAAGCCGACACAACCTATTCCCTCGCACCACTGGCCGTAGCGAGTACTCGGGAGGAAATAGGTTCCACACGTAGGCTATAGAATCTATCAAACGTGTTCGGTGTCGCCCAGCCCGCAGCTCTACAATGTCTGTCAGCGAGGCGCCTTGAGCCAACGCCCAGGAGGCGGCAACACCTCTCGTAGAGTGAGCACGCAACCTGGGAGGACAAGGCTCACCCGTAGCTTCATACCCTAGGGTGATAGCATCCACTAACCAGTGAGCTAACCTCTGCTTGGAGACGGCCTTCCCCTTCTGCTGGCCTCCGTAACAGACAAAGAGCTGATCTGAGGTCCTGAAGCTTTGCGTTCTGTCAGTGTAAACCCGCAGGGCGCGGACTGGACAGAGAAAAGCTAGGGCTGGGTCTGCCTCCTCCTGGGGCAGCGCTTGCAGGTTCACTACCTGATCCGCGAAGGGAGTGGTAGGAACCTTGGGCACATATCCGGGCCGGGGTCTCAATATCACGCGAGAAGGCCCGGCCCGAACTCTAGGCACGATTCGTCGACCGAAAAAGCCTGCAGATCCCCGACCCTCTTAAAAGAGGCCAATGCCAACAGGAGCGCTGTCTTAATGGACAGGATATTCAGCTCCACTGTCAACAAGGGCTCAAAGGGAGGACTTTGAAGAGCTCTCAGTACCAGAGCTAGGTCCCAAGAGGGTACAGAGTGCAAAACACGAGGTGGATGTAACCTCCTAGCACCCTTGAGGAATCTGATGATCAGGTCGTGCTTCCCCACGGACTTACCTTCTACTACATCGTGATGTGCGGCTATTGCGGCAACATACACTTTGAGGGTGGAGGGAGACAGCCTTCGCTCCAACCCATCTTGTAGGAAGGAAAGCACAACTCTGATCGGGCAAGTTCGGGGGTCCTCCTGGTGGGAGGAACACCATTCGACGAATAGGTTCCACTTCAACGCATAGAGGCGCCTCGTAGAGGGGGCTCTAGCAGAAGTGATGGTGTTTACCACTGCCTGTGGTAGATCACCTAGAACCTCCGCGTCCCGTCCAGGGACCAGACATGGAGTTTCCAGAGGTCTGGACGCGGGTGCCATAGAGTGCCCCGTCTCTGAGAAAGGAGGTCCTTCCTCAGAGGAATCGGCCAAGGAGGGGCTGTCGTGAGGAGCATGAGTTCCGTGAACCAAGTCCTGGTGGGCCAATACGTCGCCACTAACAGGACCTGCTCCTCGTCCTCCCTGACCTTGCACAGACTCTGTGCAAGAAGGCTCACTGGGGGAAACGCATACTTGTGCAGGCCCCGGGGCCAGCTGTGAGCCAGGGCGTCCGTGCCGAGGGTCCCCTCGGACAGGGAGTAAAACCACTGGCAATGGGTCGTGTCCGGAGAGGCAAACAGGTCTACCTGTGCGACTCCGAAAACACTCCAGATCAGCTGAACCGCCTGGGGATGGAGTCGCCATTCTCCTGGCAGGGGAGGCAACCGTGAAAGCTCGTCTGCCACACGGTTGAGCTCCCCTGGAACATGAGTGGCGCGAAGCGCTTCTGACTCCATAGGAGGAGGTGGGAGGCGAGTCGCGACATGCGGCGGGAGCGTAGACCACCTTGTCGGTTGATGTACGCAACGGTCGCAGTACTGTCCGTACGGACCAGCACGTGCTTGTCTTTGAGAAGCCCCTTGAGGTGGCACAAAGCCAAGCGTACTGCTTGCAACTCTAGGCAGTTGATATGCCAATGCAGCTGGGGCCCCGTCCACAGACCCGAGACTGCATGCCCTTTGTACGTGGCCCCCCACCCCATGGCAGAGGCATCTGTGAAAACCACATGCTTGGAAACCTGGACTAGGGGCACTCCGGCCCGTAGAAACGCAGGATCCGACCACGGGGAGAAGGTTTGGCGACAGTGCGGGGTTACTTTGACCCGGAACGTGCCGCTCTGCCACGCCCACCTCGGGACTCGATCGTGAAGCCAGTGCTGGAGCGGTCTCATATGTAACAGGCCGAGCATCATTACTGCGGCTGCCATATGCCCCAGGAGCCTCTGAAATTGTTTCAGTGGAACCGCTGTCCTGCCTCGAAAAGACCTGAGGCAGGTGAGCACTGACTGGACGCGCTCCTCCGTGAGGCGCGCAGTCTGGGCGACCGAGTCCAACTCCATACCGAGATAAGAGATCCTCTGCACGGGGCAGAGTTTGCTCTTGTCCCAGTTGACCTGAAGCCCCAACCGGCTGAGGTGCCGTAGCACCATGTCCCTGTAATCGCACAACACATCTCGCGAGAGCCAGAATGAGCCAGTCGTCGAGATAGTTGAGAATGCGAACGCCTTGTTCTCTCATGGGAACAATGGCCGCCTCCGCGACTTTCGTGAAGACACGGGGCGACAGGGCCAGCCCGAAGAGTAAGACCTTGTACTGATACGCTCGACCCTCGAAAGCAAACCATAGAAACGGTCTGTGACGAGGAAAAATCGAGACGTGAAAGTACGCGTCCTTCAGGTCGATCGCTGCAGACCAATCCTGGGGACGGATGCATTCGAAAATGCGCTTCTGCATGAGCATTTTGAACGGGAGTTTGTGAAGGGCCCGATTCAAAACTCGCAGGTCCAGGATTGGTCGTAACCCACCGCCTTTCTTGGGTACAATGAAGTAGGGGCTGTAAAACCCGGACCTCATCTCGGCAGGAGGGACCGGCTCGATCGCGTCCTTCGCCAGCAGGACATCGATCTCTTTCCGCAGGACAGGGGCATCCACTGACCGCACACGGGTGAAGTGGATGCCCCTGAACCTGGGAGGCCGGCGTGCAAACTGAATTGCATAGCCGAACCGAATGGTGTGGACGAGCCATCGGGACAGACCCGGAAGCGCTAGCCAGGCTTCCAGGTACCGAGCCAATAAGCCCACCCGAACCACCGGCGTACCCGCGGAGGGGCAGCGAGGTGGAAGGCCGGGACCCGGCTCCAGTGGCAATGTAGCCACTGGAAGCGGGGCCTGGGCGGTCCACCGTGGGGCAGATGGCAGAGAGAGCTCGTAGGCTTTCTGCTGCGGGCTGCCCGGTGGCGAAGGGAGGGGGAGAGACGAAGAACGAGGCCCTGACTCCTCGTGTCCTGGTCTCTGCGCCTCCGGGCCCAGCTGCAGACCGGAGCGACGCAGCCGGGGCTGCGTCACTGCTATCTGCAAGCTGGGGAGAGGGGAACGGGAGTGGTGCAGCTCGGGGGCGGCACGCACTGCCATTCTGACCCTCTCGGACGGAGGAAACTGGTCTTATTATACTGCCAGTCTCGACCGTGAGGGGAAACGAGGAACGAGGCCCGGGGGCATCGAGTCCTGGTTTCCCCTCACCCAGCGAGAGACGAGAGTGACAAGGCCGCAGCCCTCACTGCCATCTGAGCGCTGGGGCCCGTGAACGACTCAGAGGAAGTGGACTGCTCAAACTTTGGGTACCGCTGATTACAGGATAACCAGCGGCGGAACAGAAACGAAATTCTCCACCCGGCCCTCCCCCGGGGGAAGGAGTGGTAATGACACGCACTCCCAAAGAGCAGAACGTCACATACTCTGGGTCGCTCCTCTCAGGGTTGTTCCCCTTCCCTTTGCTGGGGGAAAACAAACTCCGAGCGGGCTGGTTTTGAGGTGCTTCTGGACCACCAGTGTGGACATCGTCTAACCGAGGGCCAGCGCTGTGACTGATCACGGTCAGTCACTAAGCACAGCTCAACCCCGAGTTAGAACTACGCACGTGCAGTGGTAGTGAGAGAGGAAAAACTTCTGCAGATTTAGGCATGTTTGGCTTGCCATATTGGCACCAAAAATGCTTCCATACTGCCAAAATTCTTCAAACACATCCAGGCACTTTAGAACAGCCCAGGAAAGTGTGGCCGTTAAGTCTGAATCTTCAGCATGAGAACACACCATTATAGTAGGAACTCAGCATCATTTTCAGAGTATAACCGCCCTCTCTCCGATGTAGCGATCGACATCTGTCCTCCCTGGGGCCCCGAATGAAATGCCTGGTCCCTCATGAGAAGGACCAGAAACCCATTCGAAAGCCTCGACGGCACACGGCACGCTGAGCTGCTCCAACCTTTACGTGAAAGGGGAGGCGAACAATGTGCCGACGTGGTCATGCACTCCTAAGAGAACATGAACCACCCACGAACGCAGTCTCAACACACTGATTAGGCATGTGAAACCGTGATCGTGGCCGTCAACCAGGCATGCAAGATAGTGAACGTGGCCATCGCTTCGATGACCCACGGCACGTTGGACGCTCAAGCCCTCAGGCAGGCGAACAACGTGCCGACGTGGTCATGCTCTCATAAGAAAGCATAAACCACCCACGAACACAATCTCAGCATGTTTGTGATGCGCTAGAGGAGTGAGTGGTTCGTGCTCACTGAAACCCTCAGATCACCAATGTTATTCGCCAAAGCAGCCCTCCTCTGGTGCACCAGAAGAGAAACTGAATCGGGAAATAAGCAAAGGAACTCACCTCATAGAGGCACGTGAGTCTTGATCTTGACCACGCATCTTGAGCGCCGAATGACGCGCGCTGGGTTGCTGTGACAACCCGCGCTGTCAGCCGGCGCTCGACGGCACACGGCACGCTGAGCTGCTCCAACCTTTACGTGAAAGGGGAGGCGAACAACGTGCCGATGTGGTCATGCACTCCTAAGTGAACACGAACCACCCACGAACATAGTCTCACACACTGATTAGGCATGTGAAACAATGAACGTGGCCGTCAAATAAGGAAACGATCGCATCCAGAAACACACAAGTGAAACGTCATCCTGAAAAGGACGCGATCTTCACTCGTGTTGCTCTTTCAGGAAGAAAGTACTCTCTCTATCGTGCTGAAGCACACAGGGACCCAACGCGGCAACACAGCGGGGAAACTGCAAGCCCGCTGTGCGCACTCAACCGTTTACCAGCTGTGAAAACAGCTTTTTGAATTAACAGCATATAGACGCAGCCGGCAGACAGGAAACCGCGCGGTCGCTGAAACGCCATCTCACCAACACAGAGAGATCCCCTCCCGAAACAGCAGACTCGTAGTTTTAAGAAAGATACATTTCTTAAAGTTCACTCACTCAGAGAGGACACAATCGGACGGCTCCGAAGCTAAAAGCATTGCGCAATGTTTACTTCCGCCCTTTATACCCGCGTTGGTAGGCGGGTCGCGGAATGCAAACCTTGCATGCCAATTTTCATTGGCTCGTTTTAATTCACTCGAAGGCAATTGGTCTCCCTAGCGTGATCCCAATTCGTCAGGGAACTCCCCGACGACACGTTGGAGTTCCCAGGACGAAAGGGAACTGTCATTTAAACAAGATGTTTCAGATCACTGAAACATAACAGAAAAATAAATAAATCAATATACTAACATGCAGGTTTCCAATTGAATTTTGGTTAAACAGCCTTACAAGCAAATTACAACACTTACAATAAGTGTTCATATAAAAAGGACAGCTCTAGGGTAACAAATTACCAGTAAACATTATGACAAGTAAAGAGGATATTTGATACCAAATAATGTGCAAGATACCAAATAAATAAAAGTATAACTACATTTACAAGCCATTTCTAACAATATGATAAGTGGTAGTAATTTATAGTAAAGCTCTGGAGTAGAATAGGCCATTATAACGGCAATGCTGACCTGTGGCACAAGGATTTACAAGCTTTATTTGAAAAAGAAAAAAAGAAAGTAATTTCCACAGTGAGTAAGTGTAGTCTGACACTTCTGACTTCTTTAGGGGTCTTGATTCTACTGACTGCAAGATAAAGAAAGGATTCCAGTTGTCAGTGATTCTGGGGTGTCAGTAGTCAGTCTAGTTTTAAGTGGTCGGCTGTGGGTCCCTCTCAGCTGTGCGGCACCTTTTTCTGCCTTCACGGTCAGATGCTCCTTTCAGGTAACGCGTAACGTTAACCTGGACCGCCTCATCAGTGCATCCTGGGTTGCCGGGTCCTTCCGGATGGCTAATATAGAAAATACAGATCTGTCATTTAATTTGAATTGCATGAGGACAATAGGACATACACATCTACTTAAATCTAAAAAAAAATATCCAACTTACTTTGAACAATGGTCTTCAGGAACATGTCTCTAAAACATGCTTTATTCTTTTTTTCTTTTTGTTTTGTTTTTGCTGACGCTTTTATCCAAAGCGACTTACAATTGCTATATATGTCAGAGGTCGCACGCCTCTGGAGCAACTAGGGGTTAAGTGTCTTGCTCAGGGACACATTGGTGTCTCACAGTGGATTTGAACCCGGGTCTCTCACACCAAAGACATGTGTTTTATCCACTGCGCCATCACCACCCTGCTTTATCCCCTACACCAAGCTGAAAATCCAAAAAAGTGTTACAAATTACATTTCTCTGAAGCTTCTCATAAATAAATAAAAAATGTGAAAGGCTAAGGATTCAGACTGTAATTTATGCAGTATACAATCTTAAATTTTACTTTATATCTAGGTCTACTACATGTACAGGTAGCCCCAGTGGGAATTAAACCGACAACCACAGGTGCTGTTTGCAAGTTGTACCTAATTGCTCAGTGCAAGCAAACGTCTTCAACATTGTTTGTTGAACTTGCTTCACCTGCTCTTGAAGTAAGATTTTACAATTCGTATTTTTATATGTAATATTGTAGTGTTTATTATAAATGATTTATCTGTGCACTTCATTATTCTTTTAAAATTCATGTAGACTTCTCTTCTCTTCCGGTCATGTGCTATGGCGCGAGGGCGTGGCAACTCCCCTCAAACCGTGCTATGAGCAGAGATGGAGAAGAGGAGCGCTAGAGTAAAACCCTGCCCTCTGTTCAATATTACGTTTCACTTTTAAATACGTCACAACACTGGAGAAAAGTCGTTTGTAACTTCCGGTTCATGCCGACTTCAAATAGAAGCAATAGTTTCCAAGACAAAAAAACTTCACAAATAACATCACTTACTTGTACTCAAACTCTTGGCTCTGTGAAGTGGAGTCTGGATTACTGGGGAGAAACCTGGTTGCGAGAAAGAGGAAACAGAAATTTGAAAATCTAACAAATGGTATAGTTTAGTGGCAGGATCACAAATCCAGCATAACAGCAATAGATTTTTCATACCAGTTCAGCATTTTCCTGGTTTTCTGGAATCGATGCATCTTTCTAGAGTTTTTTTTCTTGAGACTTCCAAGATTCTAGAGTAGGGAATAATGAATGAAAGAGTCAGTTATCCACAATAAACAGAAAATAAATTACACAGATGAAATACAGGAAAATCAAATACACAAGTTAGACCCATTTACCTGCTCCCTTCATGAACTTAAAATGATGTTTCTCCCAGGTGCTGTGTGGAGGTGTGCAGAGGATGGCTAAATTGTTGCCTTCGTCTTTTTGCTGAGGTTAAATGGGGGCCAATGGCACATGCTCTCGCTGAGCCACTCTTGCGGAACCACTGCAAATGGCAGATCCTCCTCGTTGATAAACTGAACAATGTGAACCATCTAAAATAGAAGAACATTTTGCATAAAGTATACTTTTTGATTAATTTCCAGGCAAAATCAATAACATTAAAATGCTCACCCCTTCAAAAAACGAGTCATTTTCACAAGTGGATCAACAGAAAACCATGTTCAGACAAACACAATCATATACATATACACACACATATATATAAATATATATATATGTATATATATATACACACACACATACATCGTTATTTTTGTAAGAAAACACCAAAAGTTAAACTTTCTAGATGTAAAGCTTTCTTTCTAGATGTAAAGCTTTGGCGATCTACTGTAGCTAGATACATTTCAACATGTCGAACATGCTTGAATTCAGTGAGTAAAAAAGGCGAAGCAGCATGTGTTAGCTAACACTGTAAGTTAAACTAGACTAGCAGCATGGTTGTCGAATCAAACAAAACATCATTATGTTTAGTTAGAAAACAACACAAGTTATACTGATCAGTCTTTCTTGTTGTAAAGATTTTGCTAACGTTACCATTCCCACGTGGGCGGGAGAATTGTCCTTCAGGATTTGGTTACGTAAGTTAGTTAATTATTCGACTGACCAATACTATCTTAAACCACATACTGTAGTACTCACACTTGCATAAACATACGTAAATATAGTTAAAAGAAGAAAAGAAAAAACTAACGCCAGGAAGAAACTAAGTAACGTTAGCCTAACTAACGTTAGCTATGTCAGAAACATGACGAAAACTTTGTAAACAAGGCTAACTTACTAGCTTGACTAGTAAGGCAAGAACATATTTGAAAAAGATGAACTAAAAATGTAAAAAATGAACATAATATTGCGTTACACAAAAAGGAAAAATGTACTTACTTTAAAGATCGTAGTCAATGACTATAGGATATCGTCTCCAAATACAGAACTCGTGTGACGAGTGGCCACTGTTGTGCCACTGAGTGCCACTGCTTCCGTTTTTTAGGTACTGCCCCTCTCGGCCGGTGGAGGTACTTCTCTGTTTGTGCTTTAATACTTTCTTAAACATTTGTACAGATTGCAAAACTCGCAATTGCAAATTAATCCCTTACCTGTAAAAGGTAAAATAAATAAATAAATCGAGCTTGTAAAAAAATGAAAGACATTTAAACGAAATTTCCTGGGGTGACAGAGAGACAAAATATTTCTAAATATTTCACTTTGTCTTTCAGGTCAAAACAGGGATTTTCATGTTTATTATAAATATTACCATGGTTGCAAATTAATAAAAAAAATCTAAAGCATACCCAAGCTTTTGGCCAAGTTGCACATGTCTTTCACTGTTCACTGATTTCAGGCATTGGTGAAAAGTCTAACTTCATCCATTTATTCTGCTAAATTGTTCATACCATGAATGAAATATTTATTTTAAAATCTAATCAGAATCAGAAAGATATTTATTGCCAAGTAAGTTTTACAAAAGGAATTCTTTTTGGACTATTGTGAATCTCAATTGTGCATAAATCAAAGAAATGTAAAGAATTGTCACCTTAAGTGAATAAAATAATTCTAGATATTTTACATAGGCCTATCACTGAATCGCTTCAGAGTTTCAACGTAATTTAAATGTATTTTCCTAAACCTTATCATGGAATCAGACTGAGTCAAATCTGTTATAAACCCTAATGACTTTGGAGCAACAACAATAACAAAATTTGATATAATTCACATAATAATTATAATCGCTTTAAATGTGAAAGTTAAAATGCTGTCAGTTCCACTCATGCCAATGACATGGCTGGTCGATTTCAATGCGGCTTGCCGCCAGCCGGCCGCGGTTCATTTAGACGGCGGCAACCGCCAGAGAGAATGAAGTCGGCGGCCCGGCAGCTGTTCGCCGGCGGCATCTCGCAAGAAATGGGAGTGACGTATTCGGCGGCAAACGTTTCATCTCCGCCAGCGGGGCGCGCCTATAGCCGACAGTTTGGGGCCGGCGGCAAAAAGAAGCCGTGCCGATATTTTTTGCTATCTGGGTTTAGGGTTGTTTGTAAAACGCATGCAATGGAATTTAAAGTACTTCTCCTAGAGAATTCAAAGAAATGCTACGAAACTCAGTCAGCATGAAGTCAAGACATTGAGGATGAAAAATTGCCAGGGGATTTTTGATATCTCGAACGGTTTGGCCGTGGCGAGGAAACGAAATTGTGGCGAGAAACGTGAAACAGGAAGTGTATTATAACTTCAGCATACATTAACTGATCTTAATGAAACTTCAGCAGTGTGTTCGTTGTAAGAGGCCGATCACATGGATGTGACTATTGTGAGTCAAAGTTATAGCGCCACCAACTGGCAGCAGGAAGTGTGTCACTTTCAAAATGCTTTGCAATCACCCTCTTATTTGAACCCAATTTGCTTCAAACTTCATCTGTATAATGTAAACATACGGCAGATGTAGACCTGTGAATGGATTCTTGATATCTTTGATACTGTTGCCGTGGCAACTCATCACACTTTAAAATTCTTTTAGGATGCTTTTGAGACTCTTAGCATGCTTGAAATTGCGTGAAACTCGACAGACATGTCACATTTATTAGCCAGTAGACATGTGCAAAGTTTCAGGAACGGACGTGGTGCAGGGGCTCAGTAGCGCCACCTTTTGACAAAAGTGAGAGGGTTAGTTTCATAGTTTTACCTGCAATCATAAAACTCGGTAGGCATATTGTTCAGATCAAGCCGGACAACTTTCTAATTTACAGATTTTGGCTCTGAACAAAAGAAAGTCAGAAATTTTGGTTTGAATGTGGATGTTTCGGAGTAATCTCTGTCACTCTCTCCCTCTCTCTGCATACCTCTGTGTCTGTGGGGGAGGGGGATGTGTCTGTTTGAGTGAGAATGCTTTTAATTATTGTTGTTCAAGGTTTCGGGGGCTTTTGGGGCCCTTAACATCCTTTAAAATCTTGAAACTTTGCACACGGGTCAGAACCCGCGGCCATCAGGGCCGGGTTGAAGCTGGTACCCGGGCGTGGCAGGGCGGCTCGACAGCGCCCCCTGGACTGGGATTCGAACACTTTTCCATAAGTCAAACACACTTGCATGTAATAATATGAAACTCGGTACACTTATAGATCTCATTGGGTTGAACAACTTTCGTGCTCTAAGTTTTACGACAGTCCAACAGGAAGCCGGCTATTATGGTTTGTTTGGAAACGCATACCCCTGAAATTCGATTTAATTCTCCTTGGGAATTGATCGGATTCCAACCAAACTCGGTCAGCATGAAGTCAAGACATTGAGGATGCTAAATTCCGAACGGATTTTGGTGTCTGTGTTTATGTGTGTGTGTGTGTGGCTGGCTGTATGATTTTTCCTGCATTAAAGGATAAAGAAATCTCTAAGTCCTTGTCTTTTCGCATAACAATTTTTGTATTTTTTTTTAAATGACAAAATATGCATATAACCCCCATCTTTTAAATGTATAGTTTGCTTTAAATAAAAGTAAGATTGTTTTGGTAATTGAAGCTGAATGAATTTAAAATTCATGTGCTATATTTCAATATATTTGTTTTCCTTAAAATTTTTTAAACACTAACCTCATTCTCATCTGAATTACAAATATTTTTTTTTCTGTATGAAATAATACTCTGACTAAAAACACTTTTGATGTTTCTTTTTTAATCAATGTAGAATGTGTAACTTAAAAATAAACAGATTAGAGCTCTGTTTGAGGACAATCCTGTGTGGGGAGGTGGCAGGGGGATTTATCTTTTGGGTGAGATTTAATTTAAATTATTGTTTTTCAAGGTAGCATTCTAATCAGGTAAAGCAAGTAATATTCTCTGTATCTTTATATAAATATACACACATGGTGGTAATGGCGCAGTGGATAAGACACATGCCTTTGGTGTGAGAGACCCGGGTTCGAATCCACTGTGAGACACCAATGTGTCCCTGAGCAAGACACTTAACCCCTAGTTGCTACAGAGGTGTGCGACCTCTGACATATATGGCAATTGTAAGTCGCTTTGGATGAATGTAAATGAATATGTGTGTGTATATATATATATATTTATAGCTACGAGCAGCGATTACGGGCCCAAGCCGGTGGCACCGCAACCCCGGTTATAGCGCCACCAACTGGCAGCAGGAAGTGTGTCACTTTCAAAATGATTTGAAATCACCCTCTTATTTTTACCTGATTTGCTTCAAACTTCACTACTATAATGTAAACACACGGCAGATGTAGACCTGGATGTAGACCTGACCTTTCAGAAGGTTGCTCACGCCTACTTTGTGATTGATATGTACCCTCGATGCGCACTTTTGCAGAGCCCACACCAATGCAAGCTCTACAGCACACTTCTTTTCGACAGTCAAAGCAGGGTTACGTTTTTTTGCACGTCGTGCACAAGAACCCTAAAGGCACCAGGGTGGCGGTGCCACCGGCTTTATATATATATATATATATATATATATATATATATATATAGCTGCGAGCAGCGATGAAGGGCCCAAGCCGGCGGCACCGCCTTTAGGTAACTAAAGGCACCGGGGTTGCGGTGCCACCGGCTTGGGCCCGTAATCGCTGCTCGCAGCTATATTTATTATTATTTTACTAACTTTTGGGCACTTTTGGGGGCCTTAACGTGCTCAAAAACTCTTGAAACTTTGCACACGGGTCAGAACCCGCAGCCATCAGGTCCAGGCTGAAGCTGGTACCCGGGCGTGGCAGGGGGGCTCGACAGCGCCCCCTGGAACACGGCCCGAAAACTTGGTCCATAAATCAAACACGCTTGCATGGAATAATATGAAACTCGGTACACTTATAGATCTCATCGGTTCATATATCCTTCATGCTTTTACTTTTTACCCCAGTCCAACAGGAAGTCGGCTATTTAGGGTTTTTTGGAAAACCCATGCTCAGGAATTCGAAATACTCCTCCTAGAGAATTCAAACACACGGCACAAAACTCGGTCAGCATGAAGTCAAGACACTGAGGATGAAAAATTGCCAGGGGATTTTTGATATCTCGAACGGTTTGGCCGTGGCGAGGAAACAAATTTATGGCGAGAAACAAGAAACAGGAAGTGTGTTATAACTTCTGCATACATTGACTGATCTCGAAGAAACTTCAGCAGTGTGTTCGTTGTAAGAGACCGATCACATGGATGTGACTATTGTGAGTCAAAGTTATAGCGCCACCAACTGGCAGCAGGAAGTGTGTCAGTTTCAAAATGCTTTGAAATCACCGTCTTATTTTTACCCGATTTGCTTCAAACTTCATCTGTATAATGTAAAAACACAGCAGATGTAGACCTGTGAAAGGATTGTTTAATATCTAAGATAAAGTTGCCATGGCAACGCATCAAACTTTAATATTCTTTTTTGATGCTTTTGAGACTCTTAGCATGCTTGAAATTGCATGAAACTCGACAGACACATCTCATTTATTAGCTAGTAGACACGTGCAAAGTTTCAGAAACGGGCGTGGTGAGGGGCTCAGTAGCGCCACCTTTAGTCAAAAATGGGGTATTAGTTTTACCTACAGTAACAAAAATCGGTATGTACATTCGTCTCATCGAGCCGGACAACTTTCTAATTGACAGTCATTAGCTCCGAACAACACAAAGTCAGATATTTTGGTTTGAATGTGATTTTCAGGAGAATTTTCTCCCTCCCTCTCCCTCTGTCTCTGTGTGTGGGGGGTTTGGGGAATTTGACTATTATTTTAATGGTGTTCAAGGTTTCACGGGCTTTTGGGGCCCTTAACGTGCTTGAAAACTCTTGAAACTTTGCACACAGGTCAGCGCCCACAGCCATCAGGGCCGGGCTGAAGCTGGTACCCGGGCGTGGCAGGGGGGCTCAACAGCGCCCCCTTGAACGGGGTCCCCAAAACTTGGTCCATAGATCAAACACGCTTGCATGAATTAATATGAAACTCAGTACACATATAGATCTCATCGGGCCGAACAACTTACCCTCGGTCAAGTTTTACGCCAGCCCAACAGGAAGTCGGCTATTATGGGTTGTTTGGAGAACGCTTGCTCAGGAATTTGAAGTACTTCTCCTAGAGATTGCATCCGTTTACCGCCAAACTCGGTCAGCTTGAGGTCAACACATTGAAGATGCTAAATTGCGGACGGATTTTTGATATCTCGAACGGTTTGGCCGTGGCGAGGAAACGAATTTATGGCGAGAAAAGAGAAACACGAAGTGTTATAACTTCTGCATACATTAACTGATCTTGATGAAACTTCAGCAGTGTGTTCGTGGTAAGAGGTCGATCAGATAGATGTAACTATTGTGAGTCAACGTTATGGCGCCACCAACTGGCAGCAGGAAGTGTGTCACTTTCTAAATGCTTTTGACAAAAGTGGGGGGGTTAGTTTTATCTACAGTAACAAAACTCGATATGTATATTGTACTCTTCGAGCCGGACAACTTTCTAATTTACCGTAATTAGCTCAGACCAAGAGGAAGTCAGATATTTTGGTTTGAATATGGTGAGCCTCTCTCGGTCTCTCTCTGAGCCAATATGGCAAGCCGTTTTAACATTTAATCATTTTAACCTACTAGTCTCTATTTTCATGCTACTAGTACTTATTTTTTAGATACTAGAATCTATTCCATTAAGTACTAGTACTTATTCATTAGCGACTAGTGCTTATTCTTTAGTACTAGTGCCTATTCTTTAGATACTAGTGCTTATTCTTTAGATATTCTTTTGAATACGTATTAGTAGTTAATGAATAAGTACTGGTATCTATTTAATAGATACTAGTATCTAATGACTTAGTACTAGTATTTATTAAATAAATACTTGTATCTATTATTATGGTACTAGTATCTAAAAGGTCATTTTCTCTTTCTCTCTCTCTCTGAGCCAATATGGCAAGCCGTTTTAACATTTAATCATTTTAACCTACTAGTCTCTATTTTCATGCTACTAGTACTTATTTTTTAGATACTAGTATCTATTCCATTAAAGGGTCACTTCACCCATTTGCATTAAGGTTTGTATGGTTAGAAACCCAGTCATATATTATAATGATGGTGGAATTTTGCTTGTTTTTTTTCTGAGATGGGAGAAAAAAGGATTTAAGTGTTTTACTTCCGTCCTATCGTGACGTAAATATCGTCATTTTGCGTCACGATAGGACGGAAGATAAATTTCATTGCATATTAAGAAAACTACAGCCTTTAGCTCATTATTATTCAAGGGCGTGGGACCCACTCACCCCACCGGCCTATTACAGATCAGTGGGTGGGACTAAACCTGAAGAAACTAAAATATTAATCCGCCATCTTGCTTGGAAGACAGCAAGCTAAGCTAACAAGCGCTCAAGCAGTTAGATTTACCATAATACCTGAATTTACGACACACGATATGGAAGACGAGGATTTTGAAAATCTTTTGCTCGAAACTGATGTTCGTGGCTATATATACTAGCCATAATATAGCGAAGAGCAGCTGAGGCTGATGGAGGAACAAGAGGCGGCGGCGGCGGCGTCGGCTGCGGCAGCGGCGTCGGCCCAGCCCGGCGCAGACGAGAAGCCCGGGCTTGCTCGCGCTGTAGCGAATTGGTGGTGCTCGTGCTGTAACTGTGCGCCTATGGACACCGAGCTAGAGTCTGTCTGCTGCAAATAATCTCTAAAATGCCAATTCCTTCTAGAAGAAATGTCAGAGGCAGACACGGACATGGAGTGTTGTGCACACGGACGTTTGTGTTGTGATGTGAACCATCCTAGTGTCGCACCCCATATGTTCTGACTGGAACATCCAGGTAACGTTATCATGCAATAATTCACCATATAGAAAGAAATACAAACGAGGAGTAGCTGCTAATTCGCTAATGAGTTTGTCAATGTAACGGGGTTCGTTGTTGTGGGAAGAATGAGACGGGAATCGGCGAACATTTAAACATTTTAATAGTAAAATAAACAAATACAAAACAAAAGTATAAGCCAGCAGCACCTCAATGCTGGCCACACACAACAGAAACAAAACACACCATAAAATCAGGCCTGTTCCTCTCTCGATCTGCCCTGTCGCTCCTCGTTTTATGCGTCCGCTCCTCGGTGAGAGACGCGAGAGAGACCAGTGCGTCTCACAGGTGTCGTTCATTATCACTCACGCCACCGGCCTCGCGCCTCTCTCACGTCCCTCGTCCTGCTCGCCTTCGTCCTGCTCGCCACAGCCAACTAACTATACATTTTGTGTGAAATGAATTTCTAACTCTGGTGGCAGCTAACGTTAGCCCTGTAGAGTAGACGAAAGAGTGATTTCTCTGATGTTTGCGACTTTGCGCTGTTCTGGATTAGTGGGAGTGGCTTGCGGAGCTGTGCAACGTGGTGCATTCTGGGAGTTGTGGTCTTACACACAAATGCGCCCTAAAGTTATTTTCTGTCTTTTCTCGGTCAAGGGGGCACCAAATTCAAAATTTATTTTACATTTCGACTACATATATGACCCACTTTCAATAAAGATTAATGTTGAAATGGGTGAAGTGCTCCTTTAAGTACTAGTACTTATTCATTAGCGACTAGTGCTTATTCTGTTTAGAATATTCAAAGTGCTTATTCAATTTTTATGCTTATTTATATTTTCAGAGCAGAAAATCCGATTTTTCTGCTTATTCAATATTGCATCTAAAATGTAAGTGACTTGACGTGTGTGTGTGTGTGTGTGTGTGTGAGAGAGAGAGAGAGAGATTGTGTCTGTTACAGTGACAAGAGTTTAACCTTTTAAGGCCTTGTCTTTTTGGATATATATTTTTTTATTAAAAAAAGAATGTGCATACAACCCATATATTTTTAAATGTATTGTTTGCTTTAAATTAAATTAAGATTGTATGTTTGGTAATTGAACCTAAATAAATTTAAAATTAATGTGCTATATTTCAGATCAATATATTTGTTTTCCTTCAGTTTTAATCAACACTAACTTTATTCTCATCTGAATTATAAATAACTTATTTCTGTATAAAATAAAAAATCCCGAATAATCCAGACCAACCAGAGCGCACTATTTCTACAACATCATCAGTGCTGAAGCGGAACTACCAGAGCCGTTCGGGAGATAGCCAGCAGATATTTTGTGTCACGTCGTGCACAATAACCCTAAAGGCACCAGGCACTTTAGGTAACTAAAGGCACCGGGGTTGCGGTGGCACCGGCTTGGGTCCGTAATCGCTGCTCGCAGCTATATTTTATTCTTCTTCTTCTTCTTTTTATTATTTTACTACCTTTTGGGCACTTTTGGGGGCCTTAACGTGCTCAAAAACTCTTGAAACTTTGCACACGGGTCAGAACCCGCGGCCATCAGGGCCGGGCTGAAGATGGTACCCGGGCGTGGCAGGGGGGCTCGACAGCGCCCCCTGGAACGGGGTTTGAACACTTGTCCATATATCAAACACGCTTGCATGTAATAATCTGAAACTCGGTACACTTATAGATCTCATCGGGCCAAACAACTTTCGTGCTCTAAGTTTTACGTCAGCCCAACAGGAAGTCGGTTATTATGGGTTGTTTGGAAACTCATTTTCTATATTTTTCTTACGACTATTCGGGCACTTTTGGGGCCCTTAACGTGCTCGAAAACTCTTGAAACTTTGCACACGGGTCAGAACCCACGGCCATCAGGGCCGGGCTGAAGATGGTACCCGGGCGTGGCAGGGGGGCTCGACAGCGCCCCCTGGAACGGGGTCCGAAAACTTGGTCCATAAATCAAACACGCTTGCATGTAATAATATGAAACTCGGTACACATATAGATCTCATCGGTTCATATATACTTCATGTTCTTACTTTTTACCCCAGCCCAACAGGAAGTCGGCTATTTAGGGTTGTTTGTAAAACGCATGCAATGGAATTTAAAGTACTTCTCCTAGAGAATTCAAAGAAATGCCACGAAACTCGGTCAGCATGAAGTCAAGACATTGAGGATGAAAAATTGCCAGGGGATTTTTGATATCTCGAACGGTTTGGCCGTGGCGAGGAAACGAATTTATGGCGAGAAACGTGAAACAGGAAGTGTGTTATAACTTCAGCATACAGTAACTGATCTTGATGAAACTTTAGCAGTGTGTTCGCTGTAAGAGGCCGATCACATGGATGTGACTATTGTGAGTCAAAGTTATAGTGCCACCAACTGGCAGCAGGAAGTGTGTCACTTTCAAAATGCTTTTAAGTCACCCTCTTATTTTTACCCGATTTGCTTCAAACTTTGTGTATAATGTAGACACACGCCAGATGTAGACCTGTGAAAGGATTATTGATATCATATATACTGTTGCCATGGCAACGCATCAAACTTTAATATTCTTTTTGGATGCTTTTGAGACTCTTAGCATGCCTGAAATTGCTTAAAATTGCATGAAACTCGTCAGACAGATCACATTTATTAGCCAGTAGACATGTGCAAAATTTCAGAAACGGGCGTGGTGCAGGGACTCAGTAGCGCCACCTTTTGACAAAAGTGGGGGTGTTAGTTTTATAGTTTTACCTACAATCATAAAACTCGGTACGCATATTGTTCAGATCAAGCCGGACAACTTTCTAATTAACTCTCATTAGCTCAAACCAAGAGGAAGTCAGATATTTTAGTTTGAATGTGGATGTTTCTGAGAATTTTCTCTCCCTCTCTCTTCGTCTCTGTGTGTGAGGGATTTGTCTATTGCTTTTAATGGAGTTCAAGGTTTCAGGGGCTTTTGGGGCTCTTAACGTGCTCAAAAACTCTTGAAACTTTGCACACAGGTCAGAACTCACAGCCATCAGGGCCGGGCTGAAGCTGGTACCCGGGCGTGGCAGGGGGGCTCAACAGCACCCCCTTGAACGGGGTCCAACAATTTGGTCCATATATCCAACACGCTTGCATGAATTAATATGAAACTCAGTACACATATAGATCTCATCGGGCCGAACATCTTTCCCCCAGTCAAGTTTTACGCCAGCCCAACAGGAAATCGGCTATTATGGGTTGTTTGGAAAACGCTTGCTGTGGAATTTGAAGTTCTACTCCTAGGCAATTCATTCAATCATTGCCAAACTCGGTGTGCATGAAGTCAAGACATTGAGGATGCTAAATTGCGGACAGATTTTTGATATCTCGAACGGTTTGGCCGCGGAGAGGAAATTAATTTTCATGACTAAAAAAGGACATATAAAGTGTGTTATAACTTAGTTAGTTTTACCTACAGTTACAAAACTCAGCGTGTATATTCCTCTCCTCAAGCCGAACAACTTTCTAATTTAAAGTAATTAGCTCCGACTCTCAGAAAGTAATATATTGTGGTTTGAATATGGTCATTTTCTCTCTCTCTCTCTCTCTCTGAGCCAATATGGCAAGCCGCTTTAACATTTAATCATTTTAACCTACTAGTCTCTATTTTCATGCTACTAGTACTCATTTTTTAGATACTAGTATCTATTCCATTAAGTACTAGAACTTATTCATTTGCGACTAGTGCTTATTCTTCAGTACTAGTGCCTATTCTTTAGATACTAGTGCTTATTCTTTAGATATTCTTTTGAATACGTATTAGTAGCTAATGAATAAGTACTGGTATCTATTTAATAGGTACTAGTATCTAATGACTTAGTACTAGTATTTATTGAATAAATACTAGTATCTATTAATAGGTACTAGTATCTAAAAGGTAATTTTCTCTCTCTCTCTCTCTCTCTCTCTCTCTGAGCCAATATGGCAAGCCGTTTTAACATTTAATCATTTTAACCTACTAGTCTCTATTTTCATGCTACTAGTACTTATTTTTTAGATACTAGTATCTATTCCATTAAGTACTAGTACTTATTCATTAGCGACTAGTGCTTATTCTGTTTAGAATATTCAAAGTGCTTATTCAATTTTTATGCTTATTTATATTTTCAGAGCAGAAAATCCGATTTTTCTGCTTATTCAATATTGCATCTAAAATGTAAGTGACTTGAAGTGGGATTTCTGATATCTCGAACGGTTTGGCCGTGACGAGGAAACGAATTTATGGCGAATAATGGAAACAGGAAGTGTGTTATAACTTCTACATACATTAACTGATCTTGATGAAACTTCAGCAGTGTGTTTGCTGTAAGAGGCCGATCACATGGATGTGACTATTGTGAGTCAAAGTTATAGCGCCACCAACTGGCAGCAGGAAGTGTGTCACTTTCAAAATGCTTTGAAATCACCCTCTTATTTTTACCCGATTTGCTTCAAACTTGATGTGTATAATGTAGAGACACTCGCCAGATGTAGACCTGTGAAAGGATTATTGATATCTTAGATACTGTTGCCATGGCAACGCATCAAACTTTAATATTCTTTTTGGATGCTTTTGAGACTCTTAGCATGCCTGAAATTGCTTAAAATTGGATGAAACTCGACAGACAGATCACATTTATTAGCCAGTAGACATGTGCAAAGTTTCAGAAACCGGCGTGGTGCAGGGACTCAGTAGCGCCAACCTTTGCGACAAAAAAGGTGGCGGGGGGGGGGGGGGGGGGGGGGCTGGGGGGGGGGGGGGGGGGTTAGTTTCATCAACAGTTACAAAACTTTTTCAACTTGATGAAAATACATTAAAGATGCTAAATTGTGAACGGATATTGAATATCTCAAACGGTTTTGCTATGGCGAGGGATTATGTCAAAAAAAGAATCAGGAAATGTCTCATATCTTTCTAAAATGTAATTATACACCATTTATTTTTCTATAAAATTATACTAATATTAGAACTAAGCCCATTGTATTCCTTTTTTTCAATTTAAGATTTATGTTTAAGTTTAAAAACAGCCAGAATGGTTGTTTAGCCAAAAAAATAAAAAAATAAAAATCATTCATAGTGCTTTACTGCCCTCTTGTGTTCAAAATCAGGTAGGCCAATTGTATTAAATTGTAGGGATGCTACTATGGGAATATTTTCCCACCGTGACTCCGCTGGGGGCTTTAAAAACGCTAACTTGAAAGCGAAAGTAACGGACGTCTCCACAAGACGTGCAGCTGTGAGCATTTTCGTTTCATTTTAAAAGAAGCCCCATATCGAGGGCGGATTTCTTGAATGTATTTTACAAAATCACAATGTTGTGTTTGATTGCGAGTATCCAAAAATAAGTAAACACTTTGCAGTTTGAATGATCTTCTTGAATAAAATGACGGAGTAGCCAATGTTTCCACTGTTCGATCGCGGACGTCCACACGGACATTGATAATGGTGGCGCGTGCAGAGCGCTCGAGGGAATTCCTATGGAAGTAGGAATGAACTAAAAAACGTTCACTCTGTTCTGCTCGCTCATCGTCGTGGACGCGCAGCGTTATGAATGCCCGTGTGATGCAGCATAACACAGCAGAGAGAGACGCTCACTCTCAACTCGTGATTAATGAAATTTGACTCCGGTTGCTGATCTTTGCTGCAACTTTTGTTCAGCTCACAATTTAGACTGCGGTCAAGTGGGCCGCGCATTGAAAATACACGGTCAAGCCAGCCGCACATTTTTTTTTAGTATCCGCGTCTAATCGTGTACTTACGGTATGGGTGCTGGAAGCGGTCAAAATTGTTTTTAAGACTCTATTTTCCGCTATTTTACATTTTATTAGGACACAAATAATACATTTTCATGATTTTAAAAAAAAAGCATGACTGTTTTATTATTATTATAAAGTGTGTAGGCCTATGAGTTACATTAATTATTACATAATATATTCATGTTCATAGTAATATCAATTAACATGAATCATTTTTACATTTTATTGTTAATTTAAATGTTTTTTAGACACTCTTTTCTGCTATTTTCCATCTCATTAGGACACAAATAATACAGTTTTATGATTTAAAAAAACATTACTTTTTTATTATTATTTTAATGTTTGTAGCCCTATATGTGATTCATTAATTATTACACAACTTATTCATTTTCATATTAATGCTAATTATCATACATCATTTTTTTTTTACATTTTTATTGTTAATTTGAATGTTTATATATATATATATATATATATATATATATGTTCAATTATTGAGGACTCTTACGCAAGAAATATGTTCAGCAGGTCAAGTATGAACTACTGAATGGCTGACTGAACATCAGAAGGAGTCATTATGCAAAGAATGTTAAAAAATAAAGTACTCTTGGGACAAAAATATATACAGTAGGCCAAATATGGACTACTGAATGGCTGACTCAACATCAGAAGGAGTCATTATGCAAAGAATGTTCAAAATCAAGTACTCTTGGGCCTGAAAGATATACAGTAGGCCAAATATAGACTACTGTCTGACTGATTTAACATCAGAAAACATCTCTGAGAATATATAGTTAGTAACCTTTTTGGGACCCTTTGGCCAGAGAAATTTTCAATAGATCAGATATGGGCTTCTGTATGGCTGATATAAAATCACAATTATGTGTAGAATGTTCAATTATTGAGGACTCTTTTACGCAAGAAATATGTTCAGCAGTGGCTTGACTGAACATCAGAAGGAGTCATTATGCAAAGAATGTTCAAAAAATAAAGTACTCTTGGGACAAAAATATATACAGTAGGCCAAATATGGACTACTGCCTGGCTGATATGACATCACAAAGTGTCTACGAGAATATATAGTAAGTTACATTTGGAGACCCTTTGGCCAGAAATATTTTCAATGGGTCAAATATAGCCTGGACCATCAAAAGTATGGACTACTGAATGGGGAGTAAAGATCAGAAGAACTCATTATGCAAAGAATGTTCAAAATAAAGTACTCTTGGGACAGATATATATACAGTAGGCCAAATATTGACTACTGTCTGGCTGATATGACATAAAAAAGAGTCTATGAGAATCGTCTCGGTTACGGATGTAACCCTCGTTCCCTGAGTAGGGAACGGAGACGTTCCGTCGGATGACGACGAATGGGGTTTCGCTTAGAAAGCCTATCGACTTCGAGTATACAAAACGAGCCAATGGCAAACAAATGCCATGGGTCTGCGGAATTTGCATGGCGCAACTCCGCCCCACCTCGTGGGGATAAAAGGAGAAAGCCGGCAATATGCAGATATGTTTCTTCGCTGAGGAGCCAAGACTGAACTCGGCTGTTCCAGCGGTACAGCGGAAGTGGCAGGCAGACGGAACGTCTCCGTTCCCTACTCAGGGAACGAGGGTTACATCCGTAACCGAGACGTTCCCTTTCGTTGTCACTCCGAGTTCCGTCGGATGACGACGAATGGGGATACCAGTCTAATCACGCCACTTCTCAGCTGTCTTCCAGTGCCCTGCGTAAATCTGAGATCCCTGTCGTGAGACTAGCACGGACGAAGGACTCCTATTTAACACAGGAATACCAAGGTACACTGGGGAGCATATCCCAGGTCTTAGGGAAGTATGCAATTACTGCCAACCCAGAGGGGGGGACTTAGAAATACACATATGACCCGAGGGATGCATATGGGGAATCACTGGGGTATCCAGCCGCAGGTGGAATATTTCAACCCCAGGGGTGGCAAGGTGGCTTGCCAAGGGAAAGACACATGCTCAGAGAGGCTTACAGTGGGAATACACATGTGGGGGTAGCTCCGGGAGGTACCATGCACACGGGAGGCACCTAGCCGACGCGCAGGCAAGAGACACTGGCGCCGACGTCAGGAGTGCTGGAGGAACTCAGGGCTTTCGGAGAAGCTCACCTGAGGAGAATATCGCACGTATCCAGTCCGTAGAGTGGAATGGCGAGCAAGCGAAGACACCTGAGCGGGTCCGGTACTAGCTGGTTGAAGCGAGTACATGAGAGGACACAGGCTCCACTCGGAGATTGTAGAATCTGGCGAATGTGTTAGGTGTCGCCCAGCCTGCAGCTCTGCAGATGTCTGTTAGCGAGGCGCCATGCGCTAGAGCCCAAGAGGATGCCACACTCCGGGTGGAGTGGGCAGTCACACCAAGGGGGCACGGTCGACCTTGCTGCTGGTATGCCAAAGCAATGGCGTCCACTATCCAGTGAGACAACCTTTGCTTGGAGAGAGCCTTTCCCTTCAGCTTCCCACCATAACAGACAAAGAGCTGGTCTGAGGTCCTGAAACACTGCGTTCTGTCTACATAGATGCGAAGAGCACGTACTGGACAGAGCAGTGCCAAGGCTGGGTCTGCCTCCTCCGGGGGCAGCGCTTGCAGGTTCACCACCTGGTCCCGGAAGGGAGTGGTAGGAACCTTGGGCACATATCCAGGCCGGGGTCTCAGGATCACGTGAGAGTACGCCGGCCCGAATTCCAGGCACGCTTCGTCAACGGAGAATGCGTGCAGGTCCCCTACCCTCTTGATGGAGGCCAATGCAGTCAGAAGCGCCGTCTTCATTGACAGGAAGTTAAGCTCGACTGACTGTAAAGGCCGGTTAAGACCACTGCGAGGTCCCAAGAGGGTACGAGAGGAGGGCGAGGAGGATTCAGTCTCCTCGCTCCTCTCAGGAACCTGACGATCAGGTCATGCCTCCCCACCGACTTACCTTCTATAAGATCATGCTGTGCGACAATAGCGGCGACATAGACCTTGAGGGTGGAGGGAGACAGCCTTCGCTCCAACCCCTCTTGAAGGAAGGAAAGCACGACGTTGATCGAACATCTCCGGGGGTCTTCTCGGTGAGAAGAGCACCAGTTGACGAAGAGGTTCCACTTCAACGCGTAGACGTGTCTCGTGGACGACGCTCTAGCGGAAGTGATGGTAGCCACCACCGCTGGTGGTAGGGTACTCAAACCTGCCTCGTCCCGTCCAGGATCCACACATGGAGGTTCCAAAGATCGGGACGAGGGTGCCATAGGGTGCCCCGTCCCTGAGAAAGTAGGTCCTTCCTCAGAGGTATGGGCCAAGGAGGTGCTGTCGCGAGGAGTACAAGTTCGGAGAACCAGGTCCGGGTGGGCCAGTACGGCGCTACCAAGGTGACCTGCTCCTCGTCCTCCCTGACCTTGCGCAGGGTCTGCGCAAGGAGGCTCACTGGGGGAAACGCATACTTGCGGCCCCGCGGCCAGCTGTGCGCCAGAGCATCCGTGCCGAGCGTGCCCTCGGTCAGGGAATAATACAGGGCGCAATGGGTCGAGTCGTGAGAGGCAAACAGATCTATCTGTGCGTCCCCAAACTGGTCCCAAATCAGCTGAACCGACTGGGGATGGATTCGCCAATCTCCCGGGAGGGGCTGAAGCCGTGAGAGCTCGTCGGCTGCACAGTTCAGGGCTCCGGGGATATAAATGGCACGAAGCGACCTCAGATGCTTCTGACTCCATAAGAGGAGGTGGCGGGCGAGTTGCGACATACGGCGGGAGCGCAAACCACCTTGACGGATGATGTACGCTACGGTCGCGGTATTGTCTGAACTGGTGAGGCGGTGGGGTCCTGTCCAGGAGCCCGCGGCAGCACGTCCATTGCACATGGCACCCCAGCCCGTGGTAGAGGCATCTGTCGTTACAACAATATGCCGGGAAGCTCGTTCCAGGGGCACTCCGGCCCTTAGAAAACTGAGGTTCGACCACAGGGTGAAGGTCTGACGGCAGGTCGGAGTAACTGGTACTCGGAGGGTGCCGTGTTGCCATGCCCACCTCGGGACTCGGTCGCGAAGCCAGAGCTGAAGCGGTCTCATATGAAGCAATCCGAGCGGCGTTGCCGCGGCTACAGATGCCATATGCCCCAGGAGCCTCTGAAAAAGTTTCAGTGGAACCACACTCTTGCCCTCGAACTGTTTCAGGCAAGTCAGCAGTGACTGCGGGCGCTCACTCGTAAGCTGCGCGGACATGGCGACCGAGTCAATCTCCATACCGAGAAAAGAGATCCTCTGCAGGGGCAAAGTTTGCTCTTCTCCCAGTTGACCCGAAGGCCCAGACGGGCTACATGGCGGAGCACCAAGTCCCTGTGTTCGCAAAGCTGATCTCGAGAGTGAGCTAGAATTAGCCAGTCGTCGAGGTAATTCAGAATGCGAACCCCGTGTTCCCGGAGGGGAACAAGGGCTGCCTCGACGACCTTCGTAAAGATGCGAGGAGACAGGGCTAGCCCGAATGGGAGAACTGCGTACTGATATGCCTGCCCCTCGAAAGCAAACCGCAGGAACGGTCTGTGTCGAGGGAGGATGGAGACATGAAAGTAGGCGTCCTTCAGGTCGATCGCTGCAAACCAATCCTGGTGCCGCACACATTCGAAAACGCATTTGGCGGTGAGCATCTTGAACGGCAGCCTGTGAAGGGAGCGGTTCAGAACGCGCAGGTCCAGGATTGGCCGTAACCCACCGGTTTTCTTCGGGACAATGAAGTACGGGCTGTAGAGCCGGTCCTCATTTCGGCTGGAGGGACAGTCTCGATCGCACCCTTCGCCAGCAGGGTAGCAACCTCCGCTCTCATGATAGGGGCATTGCCACCGACCATAGTGGAGCGGACTCCCCTGAAGCGGGGAGGAGACCGCGCGAACTGAATCGCGTAGCCGAGCCTGAACGTTCGTGCGACCCAGCGGGACAGGTTGGGAAGATCTAGCCAGGCTCCCAAGGACTGTACCAGCGGGGTCACGCGAACCACAGACTTCCCGTCGGTGGAGCAGCGAGGCGGTATGGCTGACCCAGACGTGGACGGCATAGCGGCCCGGTGTGAGGGTACAGTCATAGACCGCAGAGTCCTGACAGAGGAGACCAGGGAAGGACGAACGTTCCACGGGGTCTGCTCTGCCAGGGGTCTGGCGACAGAGGAGGATGAGAGCGGCACGGTCCGGGGACGGCGCGCACTGTCATCCGGCTCTGGGACAGAGGAGGACGAGGGGTGCCCGGCCCGGGGGCGGCGCACCGTGTCGTCCGAGAACTCTGTGTGCTTAGAGATGGGAAGTCAGCTCTCTGGTAAAAGAGGTTCTCCCCCGGCCCTCCACCGGGGAAAGGAGTGGCCCTGCAACCACCTCCTGGAGAACTGCAACCCATCTCTGAGCTGCCCGTAGCGGGAGCGCCGCTTTGCCCGGCATTTGGCAGGCTGCGGGGCTGGTACGGGCTGGGGCGCTTTCCTGCGACCACCTTCACGGCGCGGCCCGGAGCTGCTGGGGCCGGGCGGGAGGGGGCGAAAGTCGCAGGAGGGCGCGTTCGGCGGCAAGCTGACTGAGGCGTCTGAGCCGGCGGCAGCAGCTGGCCGCGGGGTCAGAACGTGTTTGGTAGCCTCAGTCTGCTTCTGGGCGGCCGAGAACTGTTGGGCAGAGTCCTCGGCCGCGCCGCCGAAGGGCCAGCCTGGGATATGGGGGAGTTGAGGAAGCGGGTTCGCTCAGCCTCGCGCATATCAACCAGGTTAACCCAGAAATGTCTGACCACACAAGTGGACATCACCTGACCCAGGGAGCGTGCGGTCACCTTCGTCACTCGTAGAGCGAGGTCGGTGGCGGCAGGCAGTCTCTTAGATGAGCCCTGAATCAGCCCTACCCTCGTGCATGTCATTGAGCACCCCGAAGGATGGCAATAACATGCAGTGAGACGGCAGCCTGTCCGCTGCTCTATAGGTCCTTGCCACCGGAGTAGACAAAAAACCTACAGGCATTGGAGGGGTGCTTAGGGTCGCCACGCCAGGTGGAGGCGCTGTGGGGGCACAGACGTGCTGCCACAGAACACTCCACGGGGGGAACCCCAGTGTACCCATGGCCGCGGCCTCTCGAGGGCAGAGAAGGTGGAAGAGGCTGCTGAGCAGTCGCGAAGTCAAAGGAGACTCTCACGATCTCATAACCTCTTCATGCACATCCGAGTAGAAAGGATTTTGGGTTCGCCTCCCCAAAACCAATCATCAGCCTTGAGTGCTCGAGACATGGCAGAGTAATCCACACATGCCCGATACTCGCGGCTGCCCGGGAAGCATAGCTGTCAACTCTGGATCAGACTCGCTATGTTGCACACCCGAGAGTGGCAACATAGACGAGCCCTCACTTCCAAAGGACTCCAGCTCACCTTGTGACGCGGCGATAGACATAATTTCATCAGCCGGGGAACTGAATGAGATGCCGGCCCGCCGGCGTCCTTAGGACGCGGCTCTGACCAGCTAACTCACTCAGAACCGCGTGGGTTGCAATGTTAAAGAGAGGGGTGTGGACCACGGATATTAATCGGCGGTTTAGTTCCACACCAGCCATCTCAGGTCACCCTGGCCACCAGCCAAAGTATTCTCTCGCGTGGAGAAAATAGATCGGGGTGTGGATGAGGGGACTCTCACTCAGTTGAGCTCATTGAGTCTTGACCGTTACATTGCGATGGTCATGTTCCTTTAAGAGAACGTGACGCATCCGCGAGCGCAGTTCGAACGTCATCGAAGCCCAAACACGTCAAAACAGCGCTCGTGCCCATCAGCTGAATCTATCAGACTACCGCACTCAGAAATGCACGGGCAGATCGTCTTTAAAAAGACGCGCCGCGTGCACGCTCTTTTTGTGTGAGAAAAGCTTGCAGCAGTGCTGAAGCGCCCAGGGAGAAGCACACAGCTGTTCAGATCAGCAGGCAGGAATGTGAAACTCGCTGGAACACGCCATCACACCAACACCGACTGGAAGCTGCTCGTCTTGAAGATTCTCGAAGATAGTCAGAGAATAGACTGCAGGAGTGAAGAGAACATCTTGGCTCCGAAGCAAAAACATATCTGCATATTGCCGGCTTTCTCCTTTTATCCCCACGAGGTGGGGCGGAGTTGCGCCATGCAAATTCCGCAGACCCATGGCATTTGTTTGCCATTGGCTCGTTTTGTATACTCGAAGTCGATAGGCTTTCTAAGCGAAACCCCATTCGTCGTCATCCGACGGAACTCGGAGTGACAACGAAAGGGAACTATAGTTACATTTGGCCAGAAATATTTTCAATGGGTTAAATATAGCCTGGCTGATGGAACATCAAAAGAAGTCAATGAGAATGTGGAAAAAACAGTTCAGTATCGAGGACTTTTTGGCCACAAAAAATGTTCAGCAGGTCAAGTATGGACTACTAAATGGGGGACTGATCAGAAAAAGAAAAGATCAGAAAAACTCATTATGCAAAGAAGGTTCAAAATCAAGTACTCTTGGGCCAAATAAACTATACCTTAGGCCATTATGGACTACTGTCTGACTGATTTAACATCACAAAAGGTCTCTGAGAATATATAGTAAGTTACCTTTTTGGGACCCTTTGGCTAGAAATATTTTCAATGCGTTAAAAATAGCCTGGCTGATGGAACATCAAAAGTAGTCAATGAGAATGTTTAAAAAAAAGTTAAATATCGAGAACTTTTTGGCCAGAAATAATTTAGCAGGTCAAGAATGGACTACTGAATGGCTGACTCAACATCAGAAGGAGTCATTATATCGTGAACGCTTGGGCTTGAAATATATACAGTAGGTCAAATATGGACTACTGTATAGCTGATTTAACATCAGAAAAAATCTAGGAAAATATATAGTGTTACATTTGGTGACCCTTTGGCCAGAAATATTTCCAATGGGTCAAATATAGCCTGCTGATGGAACATCAAAAGTAGGCAATGAGAATGTTTAAAAAAAGTTCAATATCGAGAACTTTTTGGCCAGAAATAATTTAGCAGCTCAAGAATGGACTACTGAATGGCTGACACAACATCAGAAGGAGTCATTATATCGTGAACTCTTGGGCTTGAAATATATACAGTAGGTCAAATATGGACTACTGTATAGCTGATTTAACATCAGAAAAAATCTAGGAAAATATATAGTGTTACATTTGGTGACCCTTTGGCCAGAAATATTTCCAATGGGTCAAATATAGCCTGGCTGATGGAATGAGAATGTGTAAAAAAAAAGTTCAATATCGAGCACTTTTTTGGCCAGAAAAATGTTCAGCAGGTCAAGAATGGACTAATGAATGGCTGACTCAACATCAGAAAGAGTCATTATGCAAAGAATGTTCAAAATCAAGTACTCTTGGGCCAGAAACATATACAGCAGGCCAAATATGGACTACTGTCTGGATGATATGACATAAAAAAAGAGTCTATGAAAATATATAGTAAGTTACATTTGGGCACCCTTTTGCCAGAAATATTTTCAATTGGTCAAATATATCCTGCCTGATGGAACATCAAAAGTAGTCAATGAGAATATGGAAAAAAAAGTTCAATGCCGAGGACTTTTTGTCAAGGAAAATGTTCAACAGGTCAAGTATGGACTGTTGAGTTGGTGACTCAACATCAAAAGAACTCATTATGCAAAGAATGTTCAAAATCAAGTACTCTTTGTCCAAAAAAATATACTTTAGGCCCAATATGGACTACTGTCTGACAGACTTAACATCAGAAAAGGTCTATGAGAATATATAGTAAGTTACCCTTTGGCCAGAAATATTTTCAATTGGTCAAATATAGGCTAGCTGACAGAACATCAGAAGTAGTCTATGAGAATGTGTAGAAAGTTCAATATTGAGGAATCTTTGGCCAGAAATATGTTCATTGGGACAAATATAGACTACAGAATGGCTGACTCAACATCAGAAGGAGTCATTATGCAAAGAATGTTAAAATCAAGTAGTCTTGGGCCAGAAATATATACAGTAGGCCAAATGGGGACTACTCAGTGACTGATTTAACATCAGAAATAGTCTAAGAGAATATATAGTGTTACCCTTTGGTGACCCCTTGGCCAGAAATATTTTCAATGGGTCAAATATAGGCTGCTTGACAGAACATCAGAAGTAGTCTATGTATAGAAAGTTCAAGATCGATGACTCTTTGGCCAGAAATATTTTCAGCAGGTCAAGTATGGACTACTGAATGGCTGACTCAACATCAGAAGGAGTCATTATGCAAAGAATGTTCAAAATCAAGTACTCTTAGGCCTGAAAGATACACAGTAGGCCAAATATGTACTACTGTCTGACTGATTTAACATCAGAAAAGGTCTCTCAGAATATATAGTAAGTTACCCTTTGGTGAACCCTTGGCCAGAAATATTTTCAATGGGTCAAATATAGGCTGGTTGACAGAACATCAGAAGTATTCAATTAGAATTTGTAAAAAAAAAAGTTCAAGATCGAGGACTCTTTGGCCAGAAATATTTTCAGCAGGTCAAGTATGGACCACTGAATGGCTGACTCAACATCAGAAGGAGTCATTATGCAAAGAATGTTCAAAATCAAGTACTCTTGGGCCTGAAAGATATACAGTAGGCCAAATATAGACTACTGTCTGACTGATTTAACATCAGAAAACATCTCTGAGTAGTTAGGGACCCTTTTTGGGACCCTTTGGCCAGAGAAATTTTCAATAGATCAGATATGGGCTTCTGTATGGCAGAAGCCTTATTTCAAAGACCGAACAACTTGAACATTTATTAACGGACTCAAACATCGGTTGGTTAACCCCAACAACACATTTATCTGTTTTTAATATTCCAGGGTATAATGTGTACAGACGGGACAGAAGGAAAGGGAAAGGGGGTGGAGTCCTGATTTATGTTAAAGACAGCATTCAAAGTCAGCAAATAGTTTTTTCAGAAAACAATCTGGAATGCTTGGGGGTAAAAATTACATTATCTCCCCAAATGTATTTTGCTGTCTTTGCAGTCTACCGCCCTCCTACCGCCACAAATGAATTTTATGATTGTCTAAATGTTATACTTAAACAACAAGGAAAAATGGAAGTTATTCTTATGGGTGATTTCAATTTAAATTGGCAAGACAAAAAAAGATTTATAACCTTATCACTGGGCTATCAGATCATAATCTTACTTTGGTCTCCAGGAAACTGTCAAAAACACGCTTTAAAAATCTGAATTCGGTGAAGGGGAATTCCATGCCCTTTATCGCTCCAAAGGACATGGCCTTTATTGAAAATGAGATAAAGCAAGTAAACTGGTATGACAAAATTGGTAGTATGCCCTGTGAGCCAGCTAGTGCTGATTTAATGTCAACTATTAAAGACATTATTTTAAAATACACCAAGAAAAGGGGCAAAAAAAAAATATATATATATAATCTACCCTGGTTTAACACTAATCTCTGGGAAATAATGAAAAAAAGGGATGCTTCTTTGAAAAAGTTTTTAAAAACAAAATTAAATACTGATCACCTGATTTTTAAAAGTTTAAGAAATAAAGTAACACAACAACTTAGAAAAGCAAGAGCAAACTTCTTCCTCAAAGTTATTAATGAGGCAAAAGGAAACCCTAAAAAATTATGGAAGAGCATAATTACTAGGAAGGGAAAAATCAGCAAATAAACACTTTAAGCTTGTGGTGGATGGTTGTATTAAGGATGATGATAGGATTATTGGGGAATGTTTTAATGATTATTTTATAAATTCAGTACAAGAATTGAGTTTAAGATTCCCAAAAATTCAAATTAAACAAGCTTTAACCTGTAGTGATGCTGCTTTCAAGTTCTCTTTAATCATCCCAGAGAAAGTGGAAAGTGTAATCTCACTTCTATCTAATAGTAAAGCTAAAGACATATATGGTTGTGATACAGCTTTTTTAAAACAGCACAAGACATCTATTATGATACCTCTAGCGATGATTATAAATAAGTCTTTTAATGAAAATATCTTTCCCAGTGTGCTTAAATATGCCATTGTCACCCCTGTGCACAAATCTGGGGATACCCAAGTGGTCTCTAACTACCGACCCATCAGTATTCTCCCAGCTGTGTCAAAGGTTATCGAAAAGGTTGTGGCAGAACAACTAATAGCACATCTGAACTCTAGGTCCTTTTTACATCCGATGCAATTTGGTTTCAGAAAAAAAACATTCCACTGAAACTGCATGCTGTGACTTCCTTGAGGAAATTAAAATGAGCCTAGATCAAGGAGGAGTGGTGGGAGCAGTCTTCTTAGATTTACGCAAAGCCTTTGATACAGTGAATCACGAGGTACTGATAAACAAGTTGGGTAAATACGATATTTCAGTAAATGTCCAAAATTGGATAAAATCTTATTTAATAAATCGAAAACAATGTGTGCAAATAAATGGAACTTTGTCAACGTCTCTTGACTCCACTGTGGGAGTACCACAAGGATCAATTTTAGGGCCTCTATTGTTTTGCTTATATATTAATTACCTGCCTTTGATTTGCAAGGGTACAAACATTGTTATGTATGCTGATGATACAGTTTTATATACCCATGGGAGAAGTGCAACAGAAGTAGCCAAAAAGTTATCAGATGTTATGAGTAAGGTCAGTGACTGGTTATATGACTCATGCCTTACATTAAATGTTGAGAAAACTGTAACTATGTTTTTTACAAACCGGTCTAAACTTAATATTTATCCGGAAGTTTTAGTAAGTGGCCAATATATAAAACATGTAGATGCATTTAAGTATCTGGGGGTAACTCTAGACTCGACACTTAGTTTTAAAGGTCATGTTAAAAATATGTGCAATAAATTGAAATTTAACTTAGTAAATTTTAGATACATAAGAAATTCTCTCACCACTGTTGCATCCAGTACATATTTAAATGCGATGATTATTTCCCACCTCTTGTACTGTATTGCATCCTGGTCTCAAGCATGTAAGACAGTCATTAAACCCATAGAATCCCTGTATAAAGACTGCCTCAAGATTCATGATAAAAAAACTCGTTATTATCATCACTGTAATATATTGGTCAAATATGAGCTACTTAGTCTTGATAATTTAATAAAATACTCGAATGTGTCTTTGATACATAAAATCATATATAGTGCTACTGCTCCCCCTCTGAAAAAGTTTGTCACACTATGCTCTGAAAAAACAGAGCGAACAACTAGAAGTGTCACAAGGGGGAGTGTAACCTCCCTCGCCGTAAAACGTACTCGGTTACTAACGTAACCTCGGTTCTCTCTAGAGAGGGAACGAGTACTGCGTAATAGCTTACACTAGGGGAAAAACTCTTTTCCGCGAGATATTGAAGCCAAAAATTATCCTTAATTTTTTATTAATGTAAAACGCTTTGCAGCAGCAAGCAGACATAGGCGAAACAGCTCGCGTATTATAGTATTTTATAAATGTAGACGGCGAGGCACAGCCCGCGGCCGTACAGATATCTTGCAGGGAAACCCCGCTCGACCATGCCCACGAAGAGGCCACGCCTCTCGTGGAGTGCGCCCTGACACCCAAGGGGCACTGTAGGCCCTTCGCAGAGTAAGCGAGCGCAATGGCATCCACTATCCATCTGGATAGGCTCTGTTTTGAGGCGGCGAGTCCCTTGGAACGCCCGCCAAACAAAACAAAAAGCTGCTCCGTCTGTCTGAAAACAGACGAGCGTGACACATAAGCTCTCAATGCCCTGACGGGGCAAAGGAGACTCGCATCCTCCTCCTCACTGAGAACCGGAATGGCGGACAGGGAAATTACCTGGGCCCTGAACGGTGTATTGAGGGATTTCAGGACATACCCGTGCTTTGGTTTGAGAATGACCTTCAAGTCATTAGGCCCAAACTCCATACACGACGCGCTTACTGAAAGCGCCTGTAAGTCCCCTATGCGCTTCACTGAAGCGAGAGCCATGAGAAACACTGTTTTGAACGACAGGTGTTTCATGTCCACCAGCTGGATTGGCTCGAACGGGGCGCCTTTCATGGCCTCCAGGACCGTGGAAAGGTCCCACGTCGGAACTGAAGGGGGCCTGGGAGGGTTCAGCCTCCGAGCTCCCCTAAGGAAACGCACGACTAAGTCGTTTTTCCCCAGCGACTGGCCAGACACCGGTTTTGCAAACGTTGCTATGGCCGCCACATATACTTTGAGCGTGGATGGGGTCCTGCCCTTATCCAGTAGCTCTTGAAGGAAGGAAAGTACTTCCAAAACCCCGCATTCCACAGGTGAAAAGCTCTGGGCTTGACACCATGCAGAGAAAACAGACCATTTCGAGGAGTAGAGCCGCCTGGTAGACGGAGCTCTAGCCTGCGCGATCGTGTTTAACACTCCTTCTGGGAGGCTAGCGGGTACCCGTTGATGGCCCATGCGTGCAGGGACCACAACTTCGGGCGAGGGTGCCAAATCGAGCCCTCCGCCTGAGAGAGGAGGTCTCTCCTCAATGGTACAGGCCATGGGGCAGTGCTGGTCAGCTGCATCAGGGCAGGGAACCACGTCTGGTTTGTCCAGAGCGGAGCTACGAGCAGCACTGGGCATCCGTTCTCCCTGATTCGTTCCAACACCTGAGGCAGGAGCGAGACAGGAGGAAAAGCATATAGGGGGCAGCGGGGCCAAACATGAGCCAGCGCGTCCTTGCTTTTCGAGAAAAACTCCTGGCAATGAGCGTTTTCGTGGGACGAGAATAGGTCCACCTGGTCTCTGCCGAACGTTTTCCACAGCAGCTGGACCGTCTGCGGGTGCAGCGACCATTCACCTGCTGGAACATTGTTCCTGGACAGTCTGTCTGGTCCCACATTCAGGTGACCAGGCACGTGCGCTGCTCTCAGTGAGAGCAGGTTGTGCTGAGCCCAGACCAGGAGGCGTTCCGTCAGCCTGTGAAGGTTTCGTGACCTGATGCCGCCCTGGCGATTTATGTATGCCACCACTGACATGTTGTCCGACCGGACCAAGACGTGGTGGCCTGTTACCTGGGGACAAAAACGCCGTAGCGCTTTGTCGACTGCTATCATCTCCAAGCAGTTTATGTGAAGGAGCTTTTCCCGTCCTGACCACAGGCCAGCTAGCGGTCTGCCCTCGAGCAGCGCTCCCCACCCCGAGGTGGAGGCGTCCGTAGACACCACCTTCACACTCGAAGCGGTCCCCAGACTCACACCTGACTGATACCAGTCGGTTATTTTCCAAGGTTCCAGAGCTGAAACACACTGAAGGTCGACCCTGAGGCGAAACAGACCCGCTGTCCATGCCCTGGGTGGAACCCGCGCTTTCAGCCACATCTGCAGTGGGCGCATGCGGAGCAAGCCCAACTGGAGTACAGAGGCTGCTGAGGCCATCAGCCCCAGCATTTTCTGAAACCTTTTGAGCGGAACTATCGCGCCGTGGCGGAAGGATTTCGCGCCGCGCTGAATATTTAGCCCGCGCTCTGGTGACAGGCGTGCTGTCATGGACAGCGAGTCCAACACGGTTCCCAGAAAGGAAATTTTCTGACTGGGAGACAGTGAGCTCTTCGCCCAATTGACTGTGAGGCCCAGCTCCTCGAGGTGCTCGAGTAATGCGGCCCTGTGTTCTATGAGCTCCGATCGTGATCGAGCCAGAATCAGCCAATCGTCCAAGTAGTTCAGGACTCGCATGCCCTGAAGTCTCAGGGGTGCGAGCGCCGCGTCCATGCACTTCGTAAATGTACGAGGTGCTAGGGACAGGCCGAACGGCAGGACTGTGTATTGATATGCCTGGCCCTCGAAGGCGAATCTCAAGAATCGCCTGTGATGGGACGCTATTTGTATTTGGAAATAGGCGTCTTTCAGATCTATCGACATAAACCAGTCCCCGTGGCGCACTTGCGCGAGGATTTTCCTGGTCGTAAGCATTCTGAACTGGCGTTTCACAAGCACTCTGTTCAGCTGTCGTAGATCTAAAATGGGTCTGAGACCCCCATCCTTTTTCGGTACCAGAAAATATCTGCTGTACAGGCCCCCTTCGCTCTGAGCCTGAGATAAAGGTTCTATAGCCCCTTTGCTCAGTAGTTTCGCTATCTCGGCACGAAGTAGATGAGACACTTCGTTTTCCACCGTAGTTTCGACACGCGCCGTATAACGGCGCGGGCGTCGAGCGAATTGTAGCGAATAGCCTCTCTTTATAGTGTTCAGCACCCATTCTGATACCCCGGGAAGCTTTGACCACGCATCTGCGTGAATAGCAGAATGAAATCCGGGCTCCGGCCGCGACAAAACGGCAGCTCGAGAGCCCGGGCATACTGGGAAGACAACACCGTGTTTACAGCGTTCGAGGCGGGGGGCGCGCTGATCACAGCGGGCGGTGATCAGCGCGCCTGGCCGCGCTCAGCTTTTTTATGGCAGATTGTGCAGAAAAAGCGAGCGGGGGAGATCCCGTAGGAATCGGCGTGTCTGTGAGAAAATGTGGGCGCGGGGCTGCGGGCACATTTATTACACTGAAAACATTGTCGGTCATGGCCGACTGAATGTGTGTTGGTTTCGTTTTTACAGAAACCAAGGGACACGCAGCATGTAGTGTGAGCGGGCATGGTGACATGGGCGCGTTTACTACATTGTTTGCACAATCAACCTGAGTCGATTTTATTTGTGCTAGCCCTGCACCGTGGCGGGCTGTGTCTGGGTGTGGGAATGGGCACTGGGTGGGCATTCTTACAACACTCATAACACCATCGGCCGTGGCCGGATTGTTTGTGCGAGCCCTGCATTTTTGCGGGCTGTGTTTGTGTGTAGAAATGAGCCCTGGGTTGTAGGCATTTTCAATACACTCATAACACCATCGGCTGTGGCCGGAATACAGGAAAATACACCATTTATGTGATTTATCTGGGTCGCCGTGGGAACAGCATTTGTGTGCAGGCAAGCGGGCATGGTACTGGCTTGCTTACTGCAAAATACACTGGAACAGTCACATTTTCTGGAACTGAACGAGCGAAAATTTCAGTGGAAGTCTGGCCACGGCGAGACTGAAACACCGATTTCCTAGGAGGCTAGGAAGACTTGTGTTGGTTTCGTTTTACAGAAACCGTGGTAGTGTTTGTGGGCACTGGGTTGTGGGCACATTCACTACATTTAATGCACAATTGACATGCGTCGATTTCATTTGTGCGAGCCCTGTACCGTGGCGGGCTGTGTTTGTGTGTAGAAATGAACACTGGGCTATGAGCATTTTATTACACTTATAACACCATCGGCTGTGGCCGGAAAACCAGAAATACAAAGATTACATGATTTTTCTGGGTCGCCATGGAAACGGCCTTTATGTGCAGGCAAGCGGGCCGTGGTACCAGCTTGTTTACTGCAAAATACACTGGAACAGTCGCATTTTCTGGAACTGAACGAGCGAAAAGTTTCGGTGGAAGTCTGGCCGCGGCGAGACTAATTTTTTTATCTGCTGCGAGAGCCGGGATCGAACACGGGTCTCTCGTGTGAAAGCTTCAGGTTCTGCCACTGGGCCACAGGGAGAACTACACTAGCGCAAGCAGATAAGAGAGTGTCATCACAGTTTTGTGTGTGTCGGCGTTTGTATGCAGGTGTGCGTGTTATACAACAGGCTCATTGCTGTAATAATGACATTTTCAGCCGCTCAAACTAGGAGCTGAGAAATGTTTGAGAAATGGAGATTAGTCAGGCCTCGGCGGGGACTAAAACACACTCTTTTCTCATTTGCCGGTGACACACGCCCATGGGGGGCGGGGTAGATTTCTTATAACGTAAAGAAAGCTAGCCGCGGTTTTTAGGGCTCGCGGTCTTGATGCTGGCCCGTTTCCTTGACGACTCGCGGACAGAAGGCGGAGGTCCACAGAGCTCGCCTGTTGCGCGGCGGTTGCGCGGGCACCATGGGCAAAAACTCGCAATGAGGGCATCCGCCATCAGCGAGCGCGAGAGCCGCGTGATCCTCACCCAGGCAGGAAACACAGATGACGTGCCGGTCTCCATCGCTGAGCGGGGCGCGGCACGAGCCACAGGAAGGCATCTTTAAAAAGACGCAGCTCTTTTTGTGAGAGAAGTGTGAGTCGCGTCAAGTAAGCGAGCAAACACTCTCAACAGAGTAAATACACACAGAGTATGAAAGGATATAGAACGCCGGAAAGCGCAGCAGGTACGGCAGTTGAAGGTGGCGAGGCCAGCGACTCCAGAGCTCGTCCCGCTAAAGGCTTGCTTCGACGGCGCGGCTTCTCACTCCGGATCCAGCGATGCGTGTGCTTCGCTGAAGAGGTAAAAATCAGCTTGTGTCAGCCTAACGAGCATATTTATAGGGTGAGACCACGCCCCTTCTGGCGGGACGTGACGATATGGGTGCGAATTGCCCCCATTGGTCATTACGTCACGCAGAGTCTCTCTCGATAGGCTGCTGCATTTGCTGCAGAGCAACCAATAGGCGCGCGAGCTGTTTCGCCTATGTCTGCTTGCTGCTGCAAAGCGTTTTACATTAATAAAAAATTAAGGATAATTTTTGGCTTCAATATCTCGCGGAAAAGAGTTTTTCCCCTAGCGTAAGCTATTACGCAGTACGAGAGATACTCTCGTAAGAGAACTAAACTTGGGAGCTCCTCTTTCTCAAGTATCGCTATGAGACAGTGGAATACCCTTCCCACGGAACATATTTTATGCACAGATTTTCACACTTTTTCTGGCTTGTCAAAGAGTTGGTTGCTAAGTAAGCAAGTTTGCACACATTGTTAAGATTGTGTGTGTGTGAGTGTGTGTGTGTTGTCTATGAATGATTGTCTAGAGTTGAATTGTGCTATAATGTGTTTAAGATGCTGCTATATTGTTTATGTGTTTGTTGGGGAGGGGTGAAACCGAGAGTAAATAGGCTGATGGTCATGATGGACATCACTCTTTTCATAATCATGTGCAATTTTAATTTTAATTTTAAATTTGTTATACCTGCCCAGGGACTACAGGTGCAAATTAGCAAATGTTGCTACAACCTGGCCCAAGACATATTCTCTTGTTTAACAAGTTTAATGTTTATTGTGCATTGTCTCTGTTTCAAATAAAATAATTTCCTTCCTTCCTTCCTTCCTTCCTAGAATGTTCAATTATTGAGGACTCTTACGCAAGAAATATGTTCAGCAGGTCAAGTATGAACTACTGAATGGCTGACTGAACATCAGAAGGAGTCATTATGCAAAGAATGTTCAAAAATAAAGTACTCTTGGGACAAAAATATATACAGTAGGCCAAATATGGACTACTGAATGGCTGACAACATCAGAAGGAGTCATTATGCAAAGAATGTTCAAAATCAAGTACTCTTGGGCCTGAAAGATATACAGTAGGCCAAATATAGACTACTGTCTGACTGATTTAACATCAGAAACATCTCTGAGAATATATAGTTAGTAAACTTTTTGGGACCCTTTGGCCAGAGAAATTTTCTATAGATCAGATATGGGCTTCTGTATGGCTGATATAAAATCACAAGTATGTGTAGAATGTTCAATTATTGAGGACTCTTACGCAAGAAATATGTTCAGCAGGTCAAGTATGGCTTGACTGAACATCAGAAGGAGTCATTATGCAAAGAATGTTAAAAAAATAAAGTACTCTTGGGACAAAAATATATACAGTAGGCCAAATATGGACTACTGCCTGGCTGATATGACATCACAAAGTGTCTACGAGAATATATAGTAAGTTACATTTGGAGACCCTTTGGCCAGAAATATTTTCAATGGGTCAAATATAGCCTGGACCATCAAAAGTATGGACTACTGAATGGGGAGTAAAGATCAGAAGAACTCATTATGCAAAGAATGTTCAAAATAAAGTACTCTTGGGACAGATATATATACAGTAGGCCAAATATTGACTACTGTCTGGCTGATATGACATAAAAAAGAGTCTATGAGAATCTATAGTTACATTTGGCCAGAAATATTTTCAATGGGTTAAATATAGCCTGGCTGATGGAACATCAAAAGAAGTCAATGAGAATGTGGAAAAAACAGTTCAGTATCGAGGACTTTTTGGCCACAAAAAAATGTTCAGCAGGTCAAGAATGGACTAATGAATGGCTGACTCAACATGAGAAAGAGTCATTATGCAAAGAATGTTCAAATTCAAGTACTCTTGGGACAGAAATATATACAGCAGGCCAAATATGGACTACTGTCTGGATGATATGACATAAAAAAGAGTCTATGAGAATATATAGTAAGTTACATTTGGGCACCCTTTTGCCAGAAATATTTTCAATGGGTCAAATATAGGCTGGTTTACAGAAAATCAGAAGTAGTCTATGAGTATGTACAGAAAGATCTTGAAGATCGAGGACTCTGGCCAGAAATATGTTCAGCAGGTCAAGTATGGACTACTGAATGGCTGAATCAACATCAGAAAGAGTCTGATAACATATAATTATGATAACATATCATTATGCAAAGACTGTTTAAAATCAAGTACTCTTAGGACTAAAGTAGGTGAGATATGGACTAGCTATAGCTGATTTAACATCACAAAGAGTCTATGAGAATATATAGTGTTACCTTTTGGGGAACATTTTGACAGAAATATTTTCAATTGGTCAAATATAGCCTGGCTGATGGAACATCAAAAATAGTCAATGAGAATGTGTAAAAAAAAGTTCAATATCGAGCACTTTTTTGGCCAGAAAAATGTTCAGCAGGTCAAGAATAGACTAATGAATGGCTGACTCAACATCAGAAAGAGTCATTATGCAAAGAATGTTCAAAATCAAGTACTCTTGGGCCAGAAATATATACAGCAGGCCAAATATGGACTACTGTCTGGATGATATGACATAAAAAAGAGTCTATGAGAATATATAGTAAGTTACATTTGGGCACCTTTTGCCAGAAATATTTTCAATGGGTCAAATATTGGCTGGTTTACAGAAAATCAGAAGTAGTCTATGAGTATGTACAGAAAGATCTTGAAGATCGAGGACTCTGGCCAGAAATATGTTCAGCAGGTCAAGTATGGACTACTGAATGGCTGACTCAACATCAGAAAGAGTCTGATAACATATAATTATGATAACATATCATTATGCAAAGACTGTTTAAAATCAAGTACTCTTAGGACTAAAGTAGGTGAGATATGGACTAGCTATAGCTGATTTAACATCACAAAGAGTCTATGAGAATATATAGAAAGTTACCTTTTGGGGAACATTTTGACAGAAATATTTTCAATTGGTAAAATATAGCCTGGCTGATGGAACATCAAAAATAGTCAATGAGAATGTGTAAAAAAAGTTCTATATCGAGTACTTTTTTGGCCAGAAAAATGTTCAGCAGGTCAAGTTTGGACTACTGAATGGAGAGCATCAGAAGAACTCATAATGCAAAGAATGTTCAAAATCAAGTACTCTTAGGCCCGAAATATATACAGTAGGCCAAATATGGACTATTGTCTGACTGATTTAACATCAGAAAACATCTCTGAGAATATATAGTTAGTAACCTTTTTGGGACCCTTTGGCCAGATAAATTTTTAATAGATCAGATATGGACTTCTGTTTGGCTGATGTAAAATCACAAGGAGTCAGTAGCGGAGTGGCAATCGGGAGAGTCGGGAGTTTTCCCGGTGGGCCGGTATTGTTTCGAGGCCGCGAGGGCCGGTCTGATAAAATATATTCATTGCAAATTCGCCATGCGCACTTGGGGCCCAAGCGAGGGGAAGAAAACATTTTTTTTTAACATTTTCTATAACAGAGCGTATATTTGCACTAAGTGCCTGTCTTTAAAGCAAAAAGACACTCGTTACGAAACAGCTACAGTGGCGTAGGTTGTAGGGCTTGAAGTGCTTGAAAGTAGCTTTTGATGCGCTCGACCCGAGTTCGAATCCGCCTTTTGCCGAACTCTCTCTTCTCCCTTTTCCCAACACATATGTAAAGATGTAAAATGTATAACCTAACATTAAGGTCTCTAGCGTTATATTTTGCCAACGAACTAAAATTGAAACCATGATATGGCTTTGTGTCTTTATAAAACAGACTTTAAGAATAGGCATCCTGTCTGTGCTGGGTGATTACTTTGCTCACGCGATCAGCATGGTTATCTGGTGTTTTCTCCTAAAAGCTCAAGGGTTTATTTCTTGCAAATGAAGAAATTAGGACAAAAATATTTTAATTGTCCTATATTATAGTGTAATGTAGGCTAAAATATAATTTTGAAATATTCATTTTCATTTATATAGTACATTTATAGGCTAAATGGATTTTACGTCATAGGAATAATTATATAAATCATTATTACATTATAATAATAATTGTTTGGCATCCTAAAACATCATTGATAATGTAATGCTGACTGAGACTCTCATAACTAAAAAGATGCCCTCTTTATTGTCCTGGTACAAATCAATGCTTTTTCTTTGTTCAACGAGCAGTTCATGGGTTGAAGCTCTTAATTTTGATCTCTCAAAGAGCACCAGATTGATGCATTTAACCTTAAAATGTAAAAAAAAATCTTGCGGGGGAGCATGCCCCCGAACCCCCCTAGAGGCACAGAGGTCCACCCAACATAGTTTTAAAAATTCCTATGGGAAAGAACGACCATTTATGAACTTTACTCCAGCATAGTACAACAAAGTTACTTTTAAATCAGTAAAACTGTAAATGCCGTATTAAAATGTCCCTGGACAAAATATACATTTGGCCTGCCTAAGAGGGGACCTACAAGACATTGTGCCAAGGGGGCTCTTAATCCGGCCCTGCCGGCGACGAGAGCCGGTGGTCTACGAAATTTCCCGGTAGATTTTTTGGTCCCACTCCGCCCCTGCAAGGAGTCAAATAGTATGTGTAGAATGTTCAATTATTGAGGACTCTTACGCAAGAAATATGTTCAGCCGGTGAAGTATGGACTACTGAATGGCTGACTCAACATCAGAAGGAGTCATTATGCAAAGAATGTTCAAAATCAAGTACTCTTGGGTCAGAAATATATAGAGTAGTCCAAATATGGACTACTAGACAGAAGTCCATATTTGGACTACTCTATATATTTCTGTATATATATATATATGACATCACAAAGAGTCTACGAGAATATAAGTTACATTTAATGACCCTTTGGCCAGAAGTATTTTCAATGGGTCAAATATAGCCCGGCTGAGGGAACATCAAAAGAAGTCAATGAGAATGTTTAAAAAAAGTTCAATATCGAGGACTTTTTGGCCAGAAATAATTTAGCAGGTCAAGAATGGACTACTGAATGGCTGACTCAACATCAGAAGGAGTCATTATATCGTGAACTCTTGGGCTTGAAATATATACAGTAGGTCAAATATGGACTACTGTATAGCTGATTTAACATCAGAAAAAATCTAGGAAAATATATAGTGTTACATTTGGTGACCCTTTGGCCAGAAATATTTCCAATGGGTCAAATATAGCCTGGCTGATGGAACATCAAAAGTAGTCAATGAGAATGTTTAAAAAAAGTTCAATATCGAGAACTTTTTGGCCAGAAATAATTTAGCAGGTCAAGAATGGACTACTGAATGGCTGACTCAACATCAGAAGGCGTCATTATATCGTGAACTCTTGGGCTTGAAATATATACAGTAGGTCAAATATGGACTACTGTATAGCTGATTTAACATCAGAAAAAATCTAGGAAAATATATAGTGTTACATTTGGTGACCCTTTGGCCAGAAATATTTCCAATGGGTCAAATATAGCCTGGCTGATGGAACATCAAAAGTAGTCAATGAGAATGTGGAAAACAAAGTTCAATATCGAGGACTTTTTGGCCACAAATATGTTCAGCAGGTCAAGTATGGACTACTAAATGGGCGACTCAAGATCAGAACTCATTATGCAAAGAATGTTCAAAATCAAGTACTCTTGGGCCAAAAAAACTATACCTTAGGCCAACATGGACTGATTTAACATCAGAAAAGGTCTCTGAGAATATATAGTAAGTTACCTTTTGGGGACCCTTTGTCCAGAAATATTTTCAATGGGTTAAAAATAGCATGGCTGATGGAACATAAAAAGTAGTCAATGACAATTTTTTTAAAAAGTTCAATATCGAGGACTTTTTGGCCAGAAATATATTCAGCAGGTCAAGAATGGACTTCTGAATGGCTGACTCAACAGCAAAAAGAGTCATTATGCAAAGAATGTTCAAAATAAAGTACTCTTGGGACAGAAATATATACAGTAGGCCAAATATGGACTATTGTCTGGCTGATATGACATAAAAAAGAGTCTATGAGAATATATAGCAAGTTACATTTGGGCACCCTTTTGCCAGAAATATTTTCAATTGGTCAAATATATCCTGCCTGATGGAACATCAAAAGTAGTCAATGAGAATATGGAAAAAAAAGTTCAATGCCGAGGACTTTTTGTCAAGGAAAATGTTCAACAGGTCAAGTATGGACTGTTGAGTTGGTGACTCAACATCAAAAGAACTCATTATGCAAAGAATGTTCAAAATCAAGTACTCTTTGTCCAAAAAAATTACATTAGACCCAATATGGACTACTGTCTGACAGATTTAACATCAGAAAAGGTCTATGAGAATATATGGTAAGTTACCCTTTGGTGACCCTTTGGCCAGAAATATTTTCAATTGGTCAAATATAGGCTAGCTGACAGAACATCAGAAGTAGTCTATGAGAATATGTAGAAAGTTCAATTTTGAGGAATCTTTGGCCAGAAATATGTTCATTGGGACAAATATAGACTACAGAATGGCTGACTGCACATCAAAAAGAGTCATTATGCAAAGAATGTTCAAAATAAAGTACTCTTGGGACAGAAATATATACAGTAGGGCAAATATGGACTGCTGTGTGACTGATTTAACATCAGAAAGAGTCTATGAGAATATATAGTAAGTTACCCTTTGGTGAACCCTTGGCCAGAAATATTTTTAATGGGTCAAATAGAGGCTGGTTGACAGAATATCAGAAGTAGTCAATTAGAATTTGTAAAATTTTTTTTCGAGATCGAGGACTCTTTGGCCAGAAATATTTTCAGCAGGTCAAGTATGGACCACTGAATGGCTGACTCAACATCAGAAGGAGTCATTCTGCAAAGAATGTTCAAAATCAAGTACTCTTGAGCCTGAAAGATATACAGTAGGCCAAATATAGACTACTGTCTGACTGATTTAACATCAGAAAAAATCTCTGAGAATATATAGTTAGTAACCTTTTTTGGACCCTTTGGCCAGAGAAATTTTCAATAGATCAGATATGGGCTTCTGTATGGCTGATATAAAATCACAAGTCAAATAGTATGTGTAGAATGTTCAATTATTGAGGACTCTTACGCAAGAAATATGTTCAGCAGGTCAAGTATGAACTACTGAATGGCTGACTGAACATCAGAAGGAGTCATTATGCAAAGAATGTTAAAAAATTAAGTACTCTTGGGACAAAAATATATACAGTAGGCCAAATATGGACTACTGAATGGCTGACTCAACATCAGAAGGAGTCATTATGCAAAGAATGTTCAAAATCAAGTACTCTTGGGCCTGAAAGATATACAGTAGGCCAAATATAGACTACTGTCTGACTGATTTAACATCAGAAAACATCTCTGAGAATATATAGTTAGTAACCTTTTTGGGACCCTTTGGCCAGAGAAATTTTCAATAGATCAGATATGGGCTTCTGTATGTCTGATATAAAATCACAAGTATGTGTAGAATTTTAGATTATTGAGAACTCTTACGCAAGAAATATGTTCAGCAGGTCAAGTATGGCTTGACTGAACATCAGAAGGAGTCATTATGCAAAGAATGTTCAAAAATAAAGTACTCTTGGGACAAAAATATATACAGTAGGCCAAATATGGACTACTGCCTGGCTGATATGACATAACAAAGTGTCTACGAGAATATATAGTAAGTTACATTTGGAGACCCTTTGGCCAGAAATATTTTCAATGGGTCAAATATAGCCTGGACCATCAAAAGTAGGCAATGAGAATGTGGAAAAAAAAGTTCAATATTGAGGACTTTTTGGCCACAAAAATGTTCAGCAGGTCAAGTACTGATAGGGCACTCAAGATCAGAAGAACTCATTATGCAAAGAATGTTCAAAATCAAGTACTCTTGGGCCAAAAAAATATACCTTAGGCCCAATATGGACTTCTGTCTGACTGATTTAACATCAGAAAAGGTCTCTGAGAATATATAGTAAGTTACCTTTTTGGGACCCTTTGGCCAGAAATATATCCAAAGGGTAAAATATAGTTGGCTGACCGAACATCAGAAGTAGTCTATGAGAAAGTGTTGAAAGCTCAATATCGAGGAATCTTTGCCCAGAAATATGTTCATTGGGACAACTATAGACTAGAGAATGGCTGACTCAACATCAGGAGTCGTCATTATGCAAAGAATGTTCAAAATAAAGTACTCTTGTGCCAAAAATATATACAGTAGGCCAAATATGGACTACTGTCTGGCTGATATGACATAACAAAGAGTCTACGAGAAAATATAGTAAGTTACATTTGGTGACCCTTTGGCCAGAAATATTTTCAATGGGTTAAATATAGCCTGGCTGATGGAATATCAAAATAAGTCAATGAGAATGTGGAAAAAACAGTTCAGTATCGAGGACTTTTTGGCCACAAAAATGTTCAGCAGGTCAAGTATGGATTACTAAATGGGCGACTCAAGATCAGAATTCATTATGCAAAGAATCTTCAAAATAAAGTACTCTTGGGCCAAAAAAAACTATACCTTAGGCCAACATGGACTACTGTCTGACTGATTTAACACTTTAGAAAAGGTCTCTGAGAATATATAGTAAGTTACCTTTTGGGGACCCTTTGTCCAGAAATATTTTCAATGGGTTAAAAATAGCATGGCTGATGGAACATAAAAAGTAGTCAATGAGATTTTTTTTTAAAAGTTCAATATCGAGGACTTTTTGGCCAGAAATATATTCAGCAGGTCAAGTATGGACTGTTGAGTTGGTGACTCAACATCAAAAGAACTCATTATGCAAAGAATGTTCAAAATCAAGTACTCTTTGTCCAAAAAAATTACATTAGACCCAATATGGACTACTGTCTGACAGATTTAACATCAGAAAAGGTCTATGAGAATATATGGTAAGTTACCCTTTGGTGACCCTTTGGCCAGAAATATTTTCAATTGGTCAAATATAGGCTAGCTGACAGAACATCAGAAGTAGTCTATGAGAATGTGTAGAAAGTTCAATATTGAGGAATCTTTGGCCAGAAATATGTTCATTGGGACAAATATAGACTACAGAATGGCTGACTGCACATCAAAAAGAGTCATTATGCAAAGAATGTTCAAAATAAAGTACTCTTGGGACAGAAATATATACAGTAGGGCAAATATGGACTGCTGTGTGACTGATTTAACATCAGAAAGAGTCTATGAGAATATATAGTAAGTTACCCTTTGGTGAACCCTTGGCCAGAAATATTTTTAATGGGTCAAATAGAGGCTGGTTGACAGAATATCAGAAGTAGTCAATTAGAATTTGTAAAAAAATTTTTTCGAGATCGAGGACTCTTTGGCCAGAAATATTTTCAGCAGGTCAAGTATGGACCACTGAATGGCTGACTCAACATCAGAAGGAGTCATTCTGCAAAGAATGTTCAAAATCAAGTACTCTTGAGCCCGAAAGATATACAGTAGGCCAAATATAGACTACTGTCTGACTGATTTAACATCAGAAAACATCTCTGAGAATATATAGTTAGTAACCTTTTTTGGACCCTTTGGCCAGAGAAATTTTCAATAGATCAGATATGGGCTTCTGTATGGCTGATATAAAATCACAAGTCAAATAGTATGTGTAGAATGTTCACTTATTGAGGACTCTTACGCAAGAAATATGTTCAGCAGGTCAAGTATGAACTACTGAATGGCTGACTGAACATCAGAAGGAGTCATTATGCAAAGAATGTTAAAAAATTAAGTACTCTTGGGACAAAAATATATACAGTAGGCCAAATATGGACTACTGCCTGGCTGATATGACATCACAAAGTGTCTACGAGAATATATAGTAAGTTACATTTGGAAACCCTTTGGCCAGAAATATTTTCAATGGGTCAAATATAGCCTGGCTGATGGACCATCAAAAGTAGTCAAGGAGAATGTGAAAAAAAAAGTTCAATATTGAGGACTTTTTGGCCACAAAAATGTTCAGCAGGTCAAGTATGGTCTACTAAATGGGGGACTAAAGATCAGAAGAACTCATTATGCAAAGAATGTTAAAAAAATGTACTCTTGGGACAGAAATATATACAGTAGGCCAAATTTGGACTACTGTCTGGCTGATATGACATAAAAAAGAGTCTATGAGAATATATAGTAAGTTACATTTGGGCACCCTTTTGCCAGAAATATTTTCAATTGGTCAAATTTATCCTGCCTGATGGAACATCAAAAGTAGTCAATGAGAATATGGGAAAAAAAAAGTTCAATGCCGAGGACTTTTTGTCAAGGAAAATGTTCAACAGGTCAAGTATGGACTGTTGAGTTGGTGACTCAACATCAAAAGAACTTATTATGCAAAGAATGTTCAAAATCAAGTACTCTTTGTCCAAAAAAATTACATTAGACCCAATATGGACTACTGTCTGACAGATTTAACATCAGAAAAGGTCTATGAGAATATATAGTAAGTTACCCTTTGGTGACCCTTTGGCCAGAAATATTTTCAATGGGTCAAATATAGGTTAGCTGACAGAACATCAGAAGGAGTCTATGAGAACGTGTAGAAAGTTCAATATTGAGGAATCTTTGGCCAGAAATATGTTCATTGGGAAAATATAGATGTAGCCACAATGAGTTCGTTTTGGGGAAATTATTTAACTCAAATGGGGATTATTATTCATTAGATAATGAATATGTAATCGCATACATAAATTAAATTATCCCGAATAGGGAATGGACTAAACATTACCATATATGAATAATTAACACGATTGATCGTAGTGATTATTGATATTTGGTTTGGTTAAGTCAGATTAATTGTCAGGGTCAATTTACATGTGATTCCAAATTAGTTTGTCATGCATCCTGGTTCGTCCTGCGAACCGGAGATGAAAACTTCCTTATATCACAAGATTACCTGCCTGTATACCGAGTGAATATTTTCCGCTGGCCACACGGAAGTATCTGCTCCTATACAGCACTTTCAGACGTTTAAAATAGTTAACCGAGGTAGATCTTTGGTACTTTACAGATCTTTGACATATTACAGAGACTTCAATCATGGGACAATGAGACAGATTCGATTCAAAGGATTATGGAATTTAATAACACAATACTAAGGGTTATATAGACTACTAAAAATCACGCAGGAGTAAATAATATGCATATAAAAACAAACAATTAATACAGGATTGCAATATGACGTATTTAAAAAGAGACAGATAGAATGAGAGTGAGAGAGAGAGAGAGAGAGAGAGAGAGAGAGTGGGTGTGAGAGAGAGTGAAAGAGACAGAACAGTTCAAACAGTTCAACAGAGACCCAAAGGATTCCAACATTAATCTGGACAACTTTAAGCAGCACTTAATTGAGATTTGTACGTTACTTGATTTAAATACGGTCCCTTTGTGTTGAGTTGTGTTACAAAGGCAGCGTGGTTGGAGTTGTCTGGCGCGTCTTTCGGTAGGAGGCAGATGTTTGCGAGTGCTTCAGCTGCGACCCGTGAGAAACGATAAATTAAATCTTAGGCTTGTTTCGTTCGTGAATACACTGACCGAAGTCAACTATCAAACTGAGGTAGATCAAAATAAAAGAAAACTTAGATTAAAACAAAGTAGGAAAACGACGAAGAAGGAAAACTCCGGCTGGAGTTTAGCAGGAAAGTTTAGGCATCTCTCTCTGGCGTAGGAAACTGCACAGAGGATAAGGTGGCGGTCTATTTTGAAGGGGCGAGGGACACGCCTTTCTCAGTGTTTGATCCAACCGTTTTGCAGGAGGGCGGGTCGCTAGACCTTGTGATTCACGCCCTCCCGGATCATGTGCATAGGGGATAAAACTTGTTCGAAATACACTTCTAAACTAGTATTAATAAAAGCATGCATCATATTACATTCTGGGTTGATGATTCAGTCTTCTTTGATTATTCTGATTACAACCATACCAAATTCGGCATTCCTAGGGCTTAGTGAAATGCAGATACATGATTTTCGTGATTACAACGGATGTTAAATTAATCACATATCACAAAAGCTTACGGTTATATATGTTGTCATCAGGGAATCATGAAAACACAGCCACAAAACATTATACATTTACAAAAGGGGATTTTTTTTTATCCCATGTGTTCCGAGGGTTCCGTGTGTGTAAATGGGTGTTCAGAAATTCAACCAGCGTTGGCCACGCGGTGAACCCTCGACCAGTCCCGTGTGAGCGTGTGTGCTTCGAATTTGATGAGTTTAAGCAGCTGCTACAATGGCCAGTTGTCTAATCTTACAATTCTCTTTTGTGTGTGTGTAAGCGAAAAACCCCAAGGGGGATTCCAGTGTGTGCGCTTATCTGAATGGACAATGTTCGTCTTGTCACCTTCGGAGGGGTTCTTCCACGTGATTCTGATTCCAGTCAGTAATTCAATCAAATCCAAGCCCCATTTGCTTTGTGTGGCAAATTACAACAGAGAGGCTTTGTGAGCGACTCGGTAATCTAATCAGCAGTTCAAATGACCCTTACTTTTGTCATAGTTTCTGAATTAAAAGAATGCAAAACCAGCAGTTTAAGAAAATGGCAGATCTGACCATGGCTACATTCCCCCTTTGATGGTTCGACAGGACCCGTGGGAGTGGACCTCGTTGGACCATCACGATTGCCTTGGTCAGATGGCAGGCAAATCATGGAGGTCGGACTCTGCAGATGATGGTTAGGGCTGAGGGCTCAGCTCTATGAGGTCCTCCGCGTTCGCTAGCGGGGAGTCTTCTTTCCGAGGGGTCTTACGGAACCCCACGGACATGGCTTGGGTGAACCTGGCTGTAGAGGCTCGCATCTCGTTGACTCGTCGGTACAGGACGTAGGCAAGGCCCAAGGTTAGGGCGTGTCCGATGATCGTTGAAATGCACACGGCAGTGTCAGCGGCGGTCCATGCTTGGACGACTGGTGAGGCGTTCAGGATAGGCATTCTGGACAAGGCTTGGAGGGCGGTGTCCAGGGGAGCGATGTCGACGATCTGTGACCCCCCTTCCTGAATCCATTTCTCCAGCTCTGGGTCGAGGGTGAAGTTGCGATCCTTAAAGAAGGATGGAATCTCTAGTTCGGATTGGTATTCTTCACTAGGGAGGTGGTACAAGGCTAGGTCGTCCAGGTGGAGGATGGCTCCTCGTGGAACTTGGATCCACATGGTCTGGTTCAGCAGGTTGACACGCGTAGCGGTGTCGTGTTGGTCGTAGGTCAGTGTCGCTGACCGTACTGGGGTGTTAACGAGCCATCGGTTTCCCACAATCTCGGCTTGCGTCTCGGTGACTTGGCTGCGGGGTTTAGCATCCGCCGGGCAACGTGCGTCGCTGGCCAGATGTTGCAGGCCGCAGATCCCATCAGTGTTGTCTCTGAGGAACGGCTTGCTAGGGCAGAGATAGTGGATATCTTTGGTGCGGGTGCACATGTGCAGGTTTGGGGCTAGGTACAGCTGAGGGTCACTGTCGTGGTAGGCTACCACGTCAGGTGTCCGCACCTTAAAGTACGTATTGCTCTGCCAAAATCCCACGTTGACAATGTCTTTGAGTCGGTAGATTCGGCTTGATTCTATGATGGGTAAGTTCAAGAGGAAGCCTACCTCTCGCTGTGCGGGGTCAACGTACAGTGGAATGGCACTGCCTAAGGAGTAGGCAAGGTGGGTTTGGATCGGGTCAATGGGTGTGGTTATGGCGGAAGCCAGCACGGTTTGTACCAGGCTTAAGGGTATCAGGTATGGCGGGATCCGACCCATAGCTAAGCTGTCTATGGAGGAGCTTACTTCTCGGAACATGTCGGTCATTAATGCCGTGACCAACTGTGTTTGGGCAAAGTCATTTTGGAAAACTGTGAACATCTGCCTTATGGAGCTCACAGTCTGATTCAGCATGACGCTGTGAGTGTTGAGGATTGTCACGGTTCCTCTCAGTGTTTTGCCAATGGTTCGCAGGGATTCGCTCTGTGTGGTGAGTTGTTCTTTCAACTGTGGAAGCTCGGTCTGGATTTCGGCCACGTGTCGTCGCACCGTGGCTATGTTCACGGCGTTGACACTGGACATGCCAATGTTGAACAGCGTGCCCACGGCCGCAGCGGCTCCGAGCAACGCTCCCAGGAACCGTTTGGAACGTTTGTTGTGTCCTCCCAATTCCGCTTGGGTGACGGTCATCTTCTCAAGTTGGCTCAGCATGTGCTCGACATCGGCTTCGGCGTGGTTGAGGGCGGCTTCTGTCCACCGCGCACCTGCCCAACTGTACTGTGCCACCGAGCTTGGGTAGTGCGCCCGGTAGACATTTCGGGGGTCCAGTCGCACATACACTTTCTGTGTGTGCGTTCGGCAGTTAGTGATCAGGAGTCCTGGTTGGTCCCTCAACACGATGCCCGAGGCCGGTCCTGGTGAGATGACGTCGGCTGGCGGCTGGCCTCTGGTTGACTGAAGGCACATGAGGACTATCAACAGCAGCATCCTATTACAGGCAAGAGAGAGAGAGGTATGGAGGAGCAGGGGGGAGAGAAAGGCACAGGTCAGCGAGGTTTGTCCCGGGTTGTGTGAGACAGTCTTTCGCTGCGATGACGGCGGTTGAGTTTTAGCTTGCATTGGCCCCTCCCTGTCTGTCCCTGCTAGTGGCCACATGTCTTTTGATCTGATTGCGGTGGACCCATTTGAGAACTGGTTCCCTCTGTCCCCGTTTTAGCTGGATTTGGTATGCAACAGGGGAGAGTTTGTTCACAATCTCGTGAGGTCCTGTCCAGTGGGGCAGGAACTTCTTTGACAGCCCCCGGGGTGGCGGGGCGAAGATGTAATACAGGACTTTGTCGCCCACATTGAACTCGTGGTGAGATGCCTTTTGGTCATAGTATGCTTTCTGGCCTTCAGCGCCGCTTTTCAGGTGTTGCTGGGCGAAAGCGAAAGTTGTTTTCAGGTGTTTGTGGAGCTCGTCCAGGTACTGGAACATGGTGTAGGCGGTGACGAGGTTGCAGTCTCCTGGTTGGTACAACAGGTGTAACGGCAGAGTCATCTGCCTCCCGGTCATTAGTTCGAATGGGGACACCCGTGTTGATTCCTGCGGTGTGGCTCGGAGGGCCATCAGCACAAGGGGGAGTTTCACATCCCAGTCTTTTTGGTTTGTCGACACGTACTTCCTTAGCATGTGGACCACCGTCTGATTGGACCTCTCGACTTGCCCAGATGATCTCGGATTTTGACTGATGTGTAGTCTAGCTTGTACCCCTAGACATCTCCAGATCTTTTGCATGATCTCGGCAGTGAAGTGGGTACCTCTGTCTGAGTTGACTCTTAGTGGCAATCCGAACCGGGAGAAGATGTGGTTCATCAGGAGGTATGCCGTTGTTTGGGCAGTGTCGTTAGGTGCTGGCAGACACTCTACCCACTTGGTAAACTGACACACCACCGTGAGAAAGTACTTGTTGCCTCTTGTCGACCTGGGCAGGGGTCCTACCCAGTCGATTTGGAGGTCTGACCATGGGAACGTGATTCCTCTGCGTTGCAGTGGGGCTCTGTGATTTGGGTTTGCTGGTTGGAATTGACAGCAGACCAAACATTCTCTCACATACTCTGCCACATCTTGCTGCATGCCTGGCCAGTATGCCACCTGTCTGAGTGTGTCATACGTGGCTCTGGTACCGTGGTGTCCAGCATAGGGTGTGTTGTGGGCGTGCATTAGCATCACCCCCCTTTGGCACAGTGGCACCACGAGCCTAGGCGGTGTGGTGCCATCGGGGTCAAACCATAGAATGTCGTCCCTCACACGCAGCATATGTCTGGAGTTGTGTAGATGTCTGAGGTATGAGTCGTCCGCTAAGGCTGTAGGTGAGATAGGGTGGCAGGCGGGGTCAGAGAGGTGGTCAAGAATTGTCTTTATAGCAGTGTCTGTGGCTTGCATATCCGCACTATCGTTGTTAGAAATTTGCGGTGTTAGCGATAGCGGCTGTGAAGCTGGTGCTGTCGCAGGCAAGGGCCGTTTGCTGCGGATTAGAACCGCCACATCGTGTGTTGGTGTGGGGTTTGGGGAAGACCACAGCTCACCGTGGAGGGCGCCCGCTTTGGCAAGGGCGTCAGTGTGGTCATTAAAGTCTTTGTCTAGGCCTGGCAGTTTTGAATGTCCCTTTACCTTCTTCCAGTACACGGTGACATCGTGTGTTGTTGTGATGTTATCACATTCCTGGAACAGGTGTTGGTGTTTGACAGGCTTGTTGTTTGCTGTTTTGAAACCATTTTGTTTCCAGATCGGGAGATGGCACACAAAACTGAGTCTGGCATAGTTAGAGTCTGTGCAGATGAGAAGTTCACTGACGTTATGGGCTGATGCGATTTGCAGAGTTATGAGAATGGCTGCCACCTCTGCATACTGGGATGACTGGGGGCCCAGTTTGAAGCGTTGTGGTGGGCGTGGGTGGTTGTCAACCCACAGTACCCCTGCACCTGCCTTTAGGATGCCCTCGTGGTTGTAGGAGCATCCGTCGACGTAAGCTGTGGGCATGCCTTCGCACGCATTCTTGTCAAAGTACCTGTGACAGGTCAATTGTGGCTGTTGGGGCTCTGGTGTGTCTAGCATCGCAGCAGGTGAGTCGTCGGAGCAGTTCTGACATGCAGCCAGGCCGTTTCCCAATGCCGACTTGTGATTCTGTGCATATCGTGCCTCGACATCTCGTCCTTGTAGAGCCATTAACCACGTGGCTATGCGTGCATTGGTGACCACGCCGTTTCGGATGCGTTGGCTGTTGAGGTACATCACAGGCTGGTGGCAAGTGTCAATGATAACTTTCTGTGCTCCAATGTAGTTGGAGAAACGCTGTATGGCCCATACCGTACAGAGCAAAGCTTTTTCACAGTCTGAGAATTTACACTCTGGAGGGAGAAGCGTCTTGCTGGCATATGCGACCACCTTTTTGTCTTGATCGTGCATTTGGTATAGGCCCGCACTGAGACATTGGTCAGAAAATCCTGCTTCCAGGTAGAATTCCTTTTGAGGATCGGGGTAAGCGAGGCAAGGGGCTGAGCATAAATGTCTTTTTAGTGCCGCCATGGCGTGTTCTTGAGCGTCTGACCAGACGAAAGGGCAGTCCTTTTTCAGCAGCGCTGTGAGGGGCCTGGCGATGTCCGAATAGTTTTCGATGAACTGTCGGGAGTAGTTGCATACCCCTAGAAAGCTTCGCAGTTCAGAGACGTTAGTGGGCGGCTTGATGTTTTGAATGGCGTGGATACGGTTTGATTGTGGTTCGATGCCATGGGATCCGACGCGAAGGCCCACGTAGTTGACCTTGGTGCGGCACCACTGACCTTTGTGGAGAGCTATTTTGGCGCCGGCAGCGGATAATTGGTTCAAAACATAGTCTATTTCTTTCAGGTGGTCTGCCACCGTCGTGCTCTTCATGAGAACATCGTCCACGTAAATCAGGTTACCTCTCATCCTGGCATCAGGACAGGCTTTGTTCAGGAAGATGTTGAACTCAGCTGGTGAGTTGGCGTACCCGAACGGGCATCTGTTGAAGGTGAACTGTCGGTTGCCAAATGTGAATGCCAGCTTGTGTTGGTCTTCAGGGTGCACTGGAATGGTCCAGAATCCAGAGGCCACATCAAGTGTAGAGAAGATGGTGGCTCCTCTGATTCGGGGTATTTCCTGTTCGAGTTGGGTCATTGGCCATCGTGATAACGGCACCTGTTGATTCAGCTTTCGATAGTCAATGGTGGGCCGCCATTTTCCATTCGGTTTGAGAACGGGCCAGATGGGGGCAGAGTAGGTGCTGTTACATGGACGGATGACACCTTTCTCAAGCATGGATTCGATGATTTCCTGCACTGGTTCGTGCGAGGCGATGGGAATTTTGTACTGCTTGACGAAAGTGGGAGGAGCCTCGGGATGCGTGGGGATGCGCACCGTGTGGAGGTTGGTAAGGCCACAGTCTAAAGAGTCTTTGGCAAAGGATTCTTTGAACTTGTAAAGGACTTGTCTTAGCCTTTGGCGGTCTGTGTCATTCTGAAGCGCGTCAGCCTCTTGTAGAATTTGCTGCACTTGAGATTCAAAACCTTGATATGGCTCCTCTGTCGATGTGTCATCAGTCGGGTTGATCTTTGAAGGCATAGCAGGTGCATTAGTCTCACTGACAGGCTGGTGGGAGACTGTGTACACTGCGAGGTGTTGGTCCTCTGTAAGCTCAGTTCTGCACACTTGGTCTTTGGCCACTGACATGACAGATGTGATGGCAATGAGTTGGAAGGGCAGCGTGAGCACTGTGTTGTCTGTGTGTCCTTCAGGTATCAGTGCAGGTGGAAGGGGGCCGATGACCGGTAATACAAGTTCAAAGTCATGAAAGTCATGGCTCACTAGCCATCCTAGCCTGTAGGCTCTGGGAATGCTGATGTCGGTTGCTGTGCAGTTGTTGAACAGAATGTAGACTATCCGAGATGACACTTCCGTGAGGGGTGTGGCTTCGAGTGTGAGTCCGAGGTCTCCACATTCAGGTGAAGGTTGGAAGAAGCCTAGCGTGTGGTTCAGTGTTTGGTTCCGTCGTATGTTGAGGCGTACAGCGACCCCTTTGGTGTAGGCTGGTACTACTGTTGCTTGTTCGTTGATTAGGGTGAAGACTTCAGGGATGGTCTGTCCTGACAGTAGATTGTCATGATTGCTGGGAACAGGTGGCTGTATAGTCAATGGGGCCCATACCACTTCATTCAACATGCCCACATGAGCTTTGAGGCGAATTAAAACGTCTGCTCCAATGTAGACATCGTGGACTGGATCCGGGAGGATCAGGAAGTAATGGGTCAGGCACCGGTGATTCCACTTTAATTGAAAAGCACAGATCCCTTTGGCAGATATCATGGATGATGGATTTGAGTTGAGAGGGAAGCGTGTGCGTTTGCTGGTATAGGGCAGGTCCGGTGTGTTGTCAATGATTGCATTGAATAGTGAGAAGCTTATGGCGGATTGGTCAGACCATATCGCCAGAACAATGTCTGTTGTGGTTACCTCTTGCAGCTGCAGGTCGGTCCTGACCTGAGGGCAGTAGGTATCAGGGCCTTGGCTGGTTTTGAAAGTGCAGAGTAGCGAACTTGACCCTTGATCAGCTGTTGTGGCTGATTCGCCATGTCTGGCTGAGGGAATTCCCGTGAACTCTGTGACCTGACAGTCTGGCTCAGCAGATTTGTTTGGCGAAAGGGGGAGGGGTTCACGCACTTGAGCCCAAACTTGCAGGTGTTTGAAGTCCAGTAACGGCTCGAATCGATCCAGCAGGTCTTTGCCTATTAGGAATGGATAAATGTTCATTGGTGAAACATAGACCGGATGTACTAAACTCATCGGGCCGATTGCCAGGTGAATGGGGGCCACGTTTCTCAGCTGGATGTCGTTTTGGCTGTACGACTGCACATTCAGCTCACAGGTGTGGAAGTTAAGAGTTCGATTCTGTCTTTGAGCTTCAAATTTGAGTTTTTCAAAAAGTTCAGCTGATATGAGTGTGAGATCCGAGCCCGTGTCCACGAGCGCTTCGAGTCTCACCTCCTTTTCCAAAGTGATGGTTAGGTAGAGTTTGCGTGCCACACCTCTCTCTATCAGATTTCCCAGAAGTTTTGGTGTGGGGTCTTTTGTGTTGATCGATAGACAGTGTGGTTGTGTTAGGTGTGGCTCGCTTTTGGGTGCAGATCACCAAGACAGCACTGTCTGGTACCTTTGGGTGAGCGCTGCTACCGTCTTGTTCAGGGAGTGCAGTGTTTTGTTCAAGAAGTGCAGTTGGCAGCCGGAGTGAACGAGGGGTGTTGTCAGTTGGTGATGCAACCTTGAGTTCACTAGTCTGTGACTGACAAGCCGTGTTCTGGGCTGTCAGTTGGAGGGAGTGAGTGGTGCTGTCACTTAGTGATGTGACAGCGAGTTCCATAGTCTGTGGTTTGACAGTGTCTGTGGGGCCGTCATTGGGAGAAGCGTTGGGAGCGGAGTTGGCTTCAGGCCTCAGGTTTAGTCATGCGGTGTCTGGCTTGTCCTTGTCTTTCTTGTGAGGTTTCTTTTGAAGAAACTCCCTCAGCATGCTCAGAAGTTCTGCAGCGTCAGACGTAGCGGCATTGTCTCTGTTGGATTTGAGTTCCAACTTCAGTTTACCAATGTAATTTTGAGAGGGGTCTTTCAGCCGGTTCTCTGGGCTTGTTGTCCGGGGAGAAGGAGGTTGGTTCCTTCTGGGTTGCCGGCCGGTTTCCCAGGTGCCCCCTCCCCTTTGGTTGTGGGAGGTGCGAGGCCGGTCCCAGAATTCCCCAGTGCGGCTGTTCTGCTGCCTGGGGCGGGCACCCCCACGACCGCGCTGACCTCTGCTGGGTTGGAATGGTCGTGTCTCTCTGTTGGCAGGCTTGTAACTGTGGTGCTGTGCGCCCTCTAGGGACAGCTCTGGACGGTACTCAGAGACAGGGCAGATTGTGGGGTTTCTCACAGTCTTTTCAGAGATAGTCTTTTGTTTGGTGTAAGCTTTGTGAGCCAAGTCACGCAGTTGTTGGATTGACATAGTCCGTGGCTCAGCTAAAACCCCGAGGTGGTGCGATAGGGTCGGATGGAGATTCCGAAGGAACAAAGTTTTGAAGTTACAGTCCTCCTCCATCCCGGACTCATTGCGAGATCCGAAGTAGGCTTGTCGGAGGCGGCCGTAGTAAGCTTGTGGGGTTTCTAGTCGGGCCTGCTTGAGGTCCATTGCGGTTACGAATCCACTCTCTGAGTCGGGGTCGGAGAATTCACGGATCAGGGCTTGCCGCAGCTGCTGGTAGTCTGTTTTGGCAGTTTCAGGTTGCCTGTCGAGGAAACTCCGCACGTCACGGCTTGAGGTGATCCTGAGAAGATACAACTTATCCCAATTAGTGACGTTGGCCACAGTTTGTAGGTGAAAGTCAATGTCTTGTAAGTAAGAGTGAACATCGTGGCCTCCTGCTGGATTGGGAGTGAAGGTCGGGATGTTCCTAGCCAGCTTGTCCAGTTCTTTATGGGCTGTGTGGTGACCGATGGCCTGACCCCGCCCCTCTTCAGCTGGTGGGGGCACGTGGCGGCTGGCTAGTGATGTCTTTAGCAATGGGCTTTCGCCCCCCTTTTCAGGTCTGGGTTTTTGGCTGAAAAGTGCAGGCTCGCTGGTGAGGGGAAACGGAGTGATGGGTATTTCCCCCTCCAGGTCGCCTTGTAATTTGTAAGAGTGTTTGAGTTCTTTATGGACCAATTCCAGTTCATACTTTAGATCATGTCTCTGTTGGGCAAGCTCGGTAATTTCAGTTCGAGCTGCGTGCAAATGTTTCTCACAGGCCTTGGCTCTGGCCTCTTTGTCTTGTATTTTACTCTCTGCTCTTTCTAGAAGGGCCTCGGCGCATTGCAGTCTGTCCTGGAGCTCCTCCGTGGTGTGTTTCTCCGACTGCATCCTCCTGTCTGTGTCCGTGCGCAGATCCTCCAGGGCCTTTTGCAGTCTTTCCACTTCCTCTTGTAATTCTGGGGGCATTTCGTCCTTGTCTTTCTCCTCCAGAAGTAGCTGATCCAGACGCTCCTGTGTGTGGTCCTTTTGTTTGCGGGCCTCCTCCAGTTGAGTCTTTAGTCCTGCGATTTTACTTTTCCAGATTGGCGTTGTCCTCCTCCGCAGAGCATGCCTGTGCCACTAGGTTGTGAGCTAGACGCCCAATGATCCGACTCCATTCCTTTGAGCTGTAGGTCTGCGTTGGGTCGTTGGCCATTATCTGGTCCACCTCGGTGTCCAGTTCCTGCCGGGTCGGAGATTTCGGGTCCCCAGAGTCCTTGGGCAGACAGCCGGTTGTCATGGCTCGTAACCACGCATCCAGATTGCTCCAATGGTCCGCGGGACTGGAAGCGCGTGACATTCTGGCTCCCTGAGGGCGAGAGAAACACAACACACACACAAAGGGCCGCTGCTAGCTTGTTTTGAGGCTAACGAGCTGTAGTACAGCCGTGCCGTTTATAGAAATTTGGCTAACTGTCGTAGACAGTTAGGCGGGCCAATTTTATGCGGGTCAACGTGGGACCCGAAGTACTGCTTGGTTGTCACTATTATTTAGCTTCCTTGGGGGTCTCTTGGTGAACTGAAAGAAACAAAACACAAAAGACCAAAACAAAGCAAGGAAGAGAGGACCGAGAGGGGAAACAAACAAAAATATTGCAGTGAAAAATAACACCTAGGTGAATTGACCTGCGCTGTAGTGTAGCCGCTAATAACTCAGAGGGTGTGTCTTAGGGAGAAAGAGGCAACCCTACGCTCAGAAAATATATCTGAGGAAATACCTAATGTTCTGTGGCTTCTGCTAAGTGGCAGGGTTTTTATCAAAATCCAGTCTTACCTGGGGTGAATTGAGGTCAAACCCAGCTGGCCTCAATGAGCGTGGTCAACTCTCCGGCGCCACCGAACACCCGACCGCCGTGACTCCGGACTCTCTGTTGCTCTGTCACGGTTACGCCCACTCAAACAGCACGTGACTGTAAGCACAACCTGGTATTCTCCGAGGTGTCAGCCAGCCGACCGCACTGCAAAAGTGGGTGGTGCACAGAACCCCGCCAGCAATGCTGACGTAGACAGTGGCGCATGCACCGGTCCCTGCAATTGACTCGTGCGTCGGCTTTAGTGGTTGAGCCTTTGGAGCACCAGGTTGCTGATGTCACGTTACTGCGTGCCGCAACCAATGGCAGGGACAGCAGACCCCGAGAGCCGACGCACGGTCAGCGTCAGTGACGCCAGTCAGCAGACCCGCCCACAGAGGACAACAGGGGCTCCCACAATCCACCACAGGTGCTGAGACTTTAACCTGTACACATGCACGACGGAAAGAACAAGGGAGCTTAAAGTAAATTAAGATGTTCCTGCTTACGGCAAATTTAACTCACTTTAAACAACAAAAAAAAACAAAAACAATTATTATTATTACTTCCTTTTTTATACTCAAAGTAATTCAAGTAGGAGTAAACGGAAACTACAATAGACCTGAAAAGGAGTAAGGTAGTAACACAATGGCTCTGAAGAAACTTAATTTAACCTGGAAAGGAAAAACCAAATTAAGAGATGAACGGCTTTTGCCAACTGAGGATAGCACAGAAAGTAATTAGTAGTAATTAGTTATTGAAAATATCCTAACCCGTTTCGGAAGTTATCAATAACTTAATGCAGGTGGAGGTCAGGAAGGGGAGCGGTGGGCCCGCGGTAGTGGGTCTTGGAGCCTCAAGGGGGCGCACTTCCTTCCTGTGGTTCACCTTGACTGTTTGGTACAATTTAAAGTTAATTCAAATAGTTTTAAACTCCAATCAAAAATAAGCCTGGGGGAGATTGACAGAATTAGAATGATTTCTTATAATAATCACAACAACCCTGTTGTTGTTAGCAATGATTATAAAATACTCATCCGGAAAACATGAATGAAAATGATTTCATACAAAGTTCAGTGGAAGGCTGATTGCTGACTTGAGAAGGTTGTCTGCCACTAGATGGCGTCCTGCTTTTCAGGGGGCTGTCAACTGACTGAACTGAGAAAAATTTATAGTGAAAATTAATAAATAAATAAAAATTAATTTTATCAAAAAAATTAAAAATAAAATATTGTTCCAATCAAAATTAAATCCAGATATATTGGGGGAGGAGCAAAAGTTTTGTAAAGGAATCAGAATGGCTTCTGATAATAAATCACCACCTCACTAAAGTTATTAGTAGCGATTATAAAAATAAACAAACAGAACAAAGTCATCGAGACCGGTAGAAATAGAAACAGGGTAGAGCAGAAATGAATTGAGCAGAAGGATGATAGCTGACCTGGAGGGGTGCCGCCGCTAGGGTGTCTGCCTCCAAATTAACTGTCAGTGATTTGAACTGAGGAATTCTATAGCTTAAACTCTAATTCACTTCTGTGAATTGAACTTAAAATAAAATGTCTCATTCCAAAACAGGAGGATTGTTTTACGAACTAGCAAGCTGTAAATGCAAATATGTATTCAGGCAGCTTATTCGACAATAATCGCGGTGAATTGGGAGGAAATACACGAGGAGGAACAGCGAGTATGGGAAGCAGGTGGGTAGCAGGTCTTTCCCTGCTATTGCCACGCGGTGGCAGTGTCGCGCTCACGCGGCCCAAACTCACAAGTGTGGTACTTTGAAACTGATACGCGGTTGTGAACCTGGATAAGGAACACAGAAGTTTTCATGCGCACAGATTTAAACACGAACCAAGTATACACACATTTTACACATATACTTTGCAGATCACGGCGGATCTCTTTGTGCTTGGTTTGAACAGAAAATGGGATTTTCTAACCGGTTTAGCTAACTTTACACCAGCGTTTTTTGAAAACCCGAAGTTATTCGTTGCTAACGAATTTAAAGATCTTTTACTGCATGGGAGATTCTCGTCCCAACAGTTAAACCATATATACCGGTAATGTGCCTGTTTTTGAAGTTTTCTTCGTTCAAAACAGGGCTTCGGACAGTGTTAGTGTCACAGCTAGGCAAAGAGAAAACAAAGAGTTTCCTTTTCTCTTAGCTGGGCCGTGCAGTATACTGTCTGTGGCTGCAGTTTTTCACTCACATCCAGTCGAGCTAAAAAGATGCCCTCAGGCTTATTTTCAGCCAGATGCTGGTGTGTTACTGAAAGGCTTTTGCTCAGTTTTCGAGTCGACTTAATTACACAATGCGCATACAATATTAAATTCCCAAAACACACATGAACATGAATCTGAATATTGGTCCCACCGTGAAGTTTGTAAATGCCAGCATTCTCCACCATAAAATATGTAGCAACAATGACTTATTTTGGGGAAATTATTTAACTCAAATGGGGAATATTATTCATTAGATAATGAATATGTAATCGCATACATAAATTAAATTATCCCAAATAGGGAATGGACTAAACATTACCATATATGAATAATTAACACGATTGATCGTAGTAATTATTGATATATAAGTCAGTTAAGTCAGATTAATTTTTAATCAGAGTAAATTTACATGTGATTCCAACTCAGTTTGTCAGGCACCTGGTTCGTCCTGCGGCCGGACCCGAAAACTTCCTTATATCACAAGATTACCTGCCTGTATACCGAGTGAATATTTTCCGGTGGCCACACGGAAGTATTTGCTCGTATACGGCACTTTCAGATGTTTAAAATAGTTAACCGAGGTAGAGCTTTGGTAACTTTACAGACCTTTGACATATTACAGAGACTTCAAGCATGGGACAATGAGACAGATTCGATTCGAAGGATTATGGAATTTAATAACACAATACTAAGGGTTATATAGACTACTAAAAATCACGCAGGAGTAAATAATATGCATATCAAAACAAACAATTAACACAGGATTGCAATATGACGTATTTAAAAAGAGACAGTTAGAGTGGGAGAGAGTGAGAGAGAGAGAGAGAGAGAGAGAGAGAGAGAGAGAGAGAGTGAGAGAGACAGAACAGTTCAAAACAGTGCAACAGAGACCCAAAGGATTCCAATATTAATCTAGACAACTTTAAGCAGCACTTAATTGAGATTTGTACGTTACTTGATTTAAACACGGTCCCTTTGTGTTGAGTTGTGTTACAAAGGCAGCGTGGTTGGAGTTGTCTGGCGCGTCTTCCGGTAGGAGGCAGATGTTTGCGATTGCTTCAGCTGCGCCCGTACGAGAAACGATAAATCTTAGGCTTGTTTCGTTCGTGAATACACTGACCGAAGTCAACTATCAAACTGAGGTAGATCAAAATAAAAGAAAACTTAGATTAAAACAAAGTAGGAAAACGACGAAGAAGGAAAACTCCGGCTGGAGTTTAGCAGGAAAGTTTAGGAATCTCTCTCTGGCGTAGGAAAACTGCAAAGAGAAGAAGGTGACGGTCTATTTTGAAGGGGCGCGGGACACGCCTTTCTCACGTGTCTGATCCAATCGTTTTGCAGGGAGGCGGGTCGGCAGACCTTGTGATTCACGCCTTCCGGATCATGTGCATAGGGGATAAAACTTGTTCGAAATACACTTCTAAACTAGTATTAATAAAAGCATGCATCATATTACATTTTGGGTTGATGATTCAATCTTCTTTGATTATTCTGATTACAACCATACCAAATTCGGCATTCCTAGGGCTTAGTGAAATGCAGATACATGATTTTCGTGATTAAACGGATGTTAAATTGATCACATATCATAAAAGCTTACAGTTATACCAGTTTTGTCACCAGGGAATCATGAAAACACAACCACAAAACATTATACATTTACAAAAGGGGATTTTTGATCCCATGTGTTCAGAGTGTTCCGTGTGTGTAAATGGGTGTTCAGAAGTTCAACCAGCGTTGGTCACGCGGTGAATTTGTGATCGAGTCCAGTATGTATGTGTGTGTGTTCATGCGTATGTATGTATGTTCAGAGTTCATTGACCGATGGTGACGGGGGGTGAACTCGCGACCAGTCCTGTGTGAGCGTGTGTGCTTCGAATTTGATGAGTTTAAACAACTGCTACAATGGCCAGTTGTCTAATCTTACAATTCTCTTCTGTGTGTGTAAGCGAAAAACCCCAGGGGGAAATCACATGTGGATAGGCCCTTTTGTTGACTAATCAAAGAGGAAACCTCATGAGCGCCTCAGTATCAGTAATTGAATCAGGTCCAGTCACCATCCGCTTAGTGTGGCAACAGAGAGACTTTGTGATTGACTCGGTAACCTAATCAACAGTCCCATGACCCTTACTTTTGTCATAGTCTCTGAATTAAAAGAATGCAAAACCAGCAGTTTAAGAAAATGGCAGATCTGACCATGGCTACAGACGACAGTGCGATATCTCCTTGGAAGCGAATAGGTCCGCCTCGGCGCGACCGAAACTCAACCAAAGGAGCTCCACCACCTCGGGGGTGGAGTCTCCATTCCCCCGGCCTCGGCCCCTGCCTCGACAGAGAGTCCGCTACCACATTCAAATACCCAGGAAGATACATTGCTCTCAGTGATAGTAACTTCCCTAGGGACCACAGGAGGACCTGACGGGCCAACTTGTAAAGCCGGCGAGACCGCAGGCCCCCCTGACGATTTATATAAGAGACCACCGATGTGTTGTCTGACTGAACTAGCACATGATGACCTCTCAGGTCTGCTAGGAAGTGTTTCAGAGCCTGAAACACTGCCAACATCTCTAGACAATTTATATACCATGATAGATGATGGTCCTGCCACAGACCTTGGGCTGGACGACCACTCATGACCGCCCCCCACCCTGTGAGGGAAGCATCCGTCGTTAGCTTTACGCGACGACAAAGAGCCCCCAGCACAGGATCTTTGGATAGGAACCAAGTTTCTTTCCACAAGACCAGAGCACGAAGGCAGCGCCGCGTGACTTTGATCGTGCGGAGTGGATTTCCCCTCGGGGAGAATCCCTTGGTCCTGAGCCACCACCGCAGCGGTCTCATGTACAACAGGCCAAGGTATAACGTTGGACAATGCTGCCATCAAACCCAACAGTTTCTGAAACTGCTTTACAGTGAGTAGCTGGCCTAGCTTTACTGTTTCAAGGCTGAAGAATCGAAGCGATGCGGGTGACCTAATCCCAAACAACGCCCAGAAAAGTGGTCTCCAGGGAAGGAGATAAACACTTTTCTTCGCGTTCAGCCTCAACCCCAACTTCCTGATATGCGCGAGGACGACATCTCGATGTCGAACCGCCATCTGCTCCGTAAAGTACGGGGAGATAGCTAGACCGAACGGAAGAACCCTATATTGGAATGCCTCGCCCCCGAAGGCAAACCTCAGGAACTTCCTGTGTTGTGGAAGTATGGAAATGTGGAAGTAAGCGTCCTTTAGATCTATCGTGACAAACCAGCCCTCGGACCTGATTTGTGACACGACCTGCTTGATAGTGAGCATCTTGAATTGAGCTTCCCTACCGAGCGATTTTATAGGCGCAAATCTAAAATTGGACGCAACCCCCCATCCTACTTTGGAACGATGAAATATCGGCTGTAATAACCTAGCTCCAAACTGGGAGGAGGAACCCATTCTATAGCCCCCTTTTGAAGGAGCATTTTCACCTCTTGTTCCATTACCAGAGCCTGCTCGGGGCCCACACTATGGGCAGAACCCCTCTGAGTTTCGGTGGACGACACCTAAATTGAATCGCATAACCTCTTACTACTGTCTGTAGGACCCACTGAGATATTCTTGGAAGGCTTTTCCACTCTGCCAAACAAATTCTACTAAGGGTACCAGTCTCTCGAGACTGGTCTCTGGTGTAATTTGAGCAGCAAACACAGCGCCCTGTAACGGCGCACCGGCAGGGAACAACTGGTTTGACCGCTCTGAGACCCTCCTCAGAGGGAGCGAGCGTCCCTCGGGAAAGCACTCGCTGGGACCGTCTACACCCCGGCATGAAGGCGGGGTTGGCAGAACGGGCCCCTGAGGGCACAGAGGAAGAATGGCCACCGTAAAAAGAGGTGAACACCTTTCTCCCTCGATGGGGACCACCCTCAGTGTCAGAGGCGGCGAGCGTCCCTCGGGAAAGCGCTCGCCGGGACCGTCTGCGCCCCGGCATGAAGGCGGGGTTGGCAGAACGGGCCCCTGAGGGCACCGAGGAAGAATGGGCACCGTAAAAAGAGGTGAACACCTTTCTCCCTCGATGGGGACCACCCTCAGTGTCAGAGGAGGCGAGCGTTCCTCGGGAAAGCGCTCGCCGGGACCGTCTGCGCCCCGGCATGAAGGCGGGGTTGGCAGAACGGGCCCCTGAGGGCACCGAGGAAGAATGGGCACCGTAAAAAGAGGTGAACACCTTTCTCCCTCGGTGGGGACCGCCCTCAGCATAGCCAATATAACTGTCCTCAAAACAGTTCTATTGCTTTTTATATATATATATATATATTATATTTATTTTTCAAAAAGCTTTGGCTGAGAGTGCCGCGTCTGGTCCCACTGTCCAGCAGGGGGAGCGCGAGACGCAATACTCTGCTTTGCTGCGCCTATGCGATGAGCTCGTGGACGGCCGGGGACACCGCCCAGCAGCCCCGTGGACGTGAACTTTTAATGGAAGAAACCTTTTAAAAGCTGCTGCCTGCTTCTTTTCTTCCTGAAATTATCAATAACAGTATTAACTAAGTCACTGAATAACCCCGCAGGGGAGAGAGGATCATCTAAAAGAAAGCTTTCTCTTTCTGTTTCATGTTGGAAAAAATCATTTTACCACAAATCGGCAGCCTGACGCAGTTCTCGAACCACGTCAGTACTGCCTCCTCACTCACGCTCACGTCCTCTAGCAAATCAGCCTGGTATGCCTGCAATATAGACATTGTATGCAGACACGACGCAGCCTGACCTGCCGCCAAATACACTTTACAAAGCCGAAATATTTCATAATGGCTTGGAAGGTAATGCCGGTGCTTTAAATGACAATGCAGCCTCGGAAGAGAGATAGCTTGCAAGCGTCTCTTCTACCCGCGGCAAAGCGCCGTCTTTTCTTTTCAAAAACCTAGCCCCCGCTAAATCTGAATATGTGAATGATTGGGGGCTAAAATTATATCAGAAGCCTGCTTCTTCCATAATCTCGACACCTCAGTATGGAGATCATGAAAAAACGGCAAGCACCGGCATGGAGGTTGCACACGGGAAGGGAGAAATCTTTCATCTAACTTAAGATTTAATAACAGACTCCTGCCTAGCCACTGGCCACTCAATGCTTAGTTTTAATACAGCTCGAGTGAGAACCTCCATGAGCTCTTCGCTTTCGGGAGTGTTAGGTGGCGAGTCCTCCACATCTCCCTCGTCAATACTGCTATTTTTATCTCCTAGTTTTTATAACTAACGTTAGATAGTTGCAGTACTGGTGCCTCAGCCCGGGCGGAAGAAACCGCAGAGCGTGCTTCCAAACCGGGCTGAGACACTGGATCTAACAGGTAAAGGCAGAGATAAGGCAGAGCCCGTCTCTAACCCCGCTGAAAGATCCATTTTCGATCCCCACGATAAGCGTCGCCGCTCAGCCTCGGCAGAAGCGGGACTCGAACCGCGGGGAGCGCGCACCGAGCACTCTCCTCAAAGAGCGCCCGGCGGGAGCGGAGCGTCCATAACAGACGCTCGCAATGCTCGCAGCCAGCCCCCTCGAGAGCTGACTGGGCATGCTGCACTCCCAAACAAACAACACAAAGAACGTGTGTATCCCCGCCCGTTAGATAGCGCGAGCAGGGAGGAACACACTTCTTAAATGCCGTTCGCTCGCCATAGTCTCTCATACAAAATTGTTTGTGTGGTGTAAATGTGATAACTCCTGCCTAGCAAATACTAAAGACAGACACAGTGTTTACATTCAGACAGATTCACATATAGCGCGACTGAAGGCACAGAAGCTGATGCGCTTGTGTTTTTGGGGTGCTTTATAGTTTCCTGGTCGATGACGTCACCCGCCTATGACGTTCCGTCTCTCCATTGGGCTGATTCCATACGTGCTTCATGACGCACAACGCAGGGGCGTTCCCACAGCGTTTGACGCAGCTCGAAGTTCCCTTGAAAGGGAATGTGTATTACATAATATGGTATTGCAGGACAGAAGGAGGCACTGCTATGAGGTTCTCGAAGAAAAGCGCAAAAAGGTTAGTGCTGCCACTAAATACACTCACCGGCCACTTTATTAGGTACCCCATGCTAGTAACGGGTTGGACCCCCTTTTGCCTTCAGAACTGCCTCAATTCTTCGTGGCATAGATTCAACAAGGTGCTGGAAGCATTCCTCAGGGAGTTTGGTCCATATTGACATGATGGCATCACACAGTTGCCGCAGATTTGTCGGCTGCACATCCATGATGCGAATCTCCCGTTCCACCACATCCCAAAGATGCTCTATTGGGTTGAGATCTGGTGACTGTGGAGGCCATTTTAGTACAGTGAACTCATTGTCATGTTCAAGAAACCAATTTGAAATGATTAGAGCTTTGTGACATGGTGGAAGTAGCCATCAGAGGATGGGTACATGGTGGCCATAAAGGGATGGACATGGTCAGAAACAATGCTCAGGTAGGCCGTGGCATTTAAACGATGCCCAATTGGCACTAAGGGGCCTAAAGTGTGCCAGGAAAACATCCCCCACACCATTACACCACCACCACCAGCCTGCACAGTGGTAACAAGGCATGATGGTTCCATGTTCTCATTCTGTTTATGCCAAATTCTGACTCTAACATCTGAATGTCTCAACAGAAATCGAGACTCATCAGACCAGGCAACATTTTTCCAGTCTTCAACTGTTCAATTTTGGTGAGCTCTTGCAAATTGTAGCCTCTTTTTCCTATTTGTAGTGGAGATGAGTGGTACCCGGTGGAGTCTTCTGCTGTTGTAGCCCATCCGCCTCAAGGTTGTGCGTGTTGTGGCTTCACAAATGCTTTGCTGCATACCTCGGTTGTAACGAGTGGTTATTTCAGTCACTGTTGCCCTTCTATCAGCTCGAACCAGTCTGGCCATTCTCCTCTGACCTCTGGCATCAACAAGGCATTTCCGCCCACAGAACTGCCGCTCACTGGATGTTTTTTTCTTTTTCGGACCATTCTCTGTAAACCCTAGAGATGGTTGTGCGTGAAAATCCCAGTAGATTAGCAGTTTCTGAAATACTCAGACCAGCCCTTCTGGCACCAACAATCATGCCACCTTCAAAGTCACTCAAATCAACTTTCTTCCCCATACTGATGCTCGGTTTGAACTGCAGGAGATTGTCTTGACCATGTCTACATGCCTAAATGCACTGAGTTGCCGCCATGTGATTGGCTGCTTAGAAATTAAGTGTTAACGAGCAGTTGGACAGGTGTACCTAATAAAGTGGCCGGTGAGTGTATTTTATTGTTTAATTTTCTTTATATATGTATATACTTTATTTTTTTAGGCCATTGAGGAAAGACGCCAGCGAATGGCAGCCCGTGTTGAACCTCTAGATGGAGAATATCTGAAAGCCAAATATCCAAATGGAGATGTGAATAAGAGGAAGTTCATCATGTCTGATCCAATTCAAGTAAGAAGTTCATTGTGAAGAAGGATTAAGGTTTTTTTTCATAGATGTTTTATTTAGTTATTTTTCCTCATTTCTGGATTTCTTTTTTTTTATTAATATTTGCCATCATGGGCTCTTTGTTTTTAGGTCTTGTTTGATTTTATTGGAAAAGATGAAATGGCCAGTGAGGTGTTCATAATCCAGGAAGCTACTTCTTCAAATGCTATAGAGAGCACTTCTACTGGGTCAATTTCAGATCAATTTCTCTACATTGTATGTCCTTTGGACATCAGCTTTTGATAATCTGGTAAGTTACTACCACAGTATCACTTGAGCAAGTTTTTTTTTTTCATAATGATTTTGATTTGGCCATATGCATTACCTTTTATTGATAAATTATCCTAATTTTTGGCCTGATTGTCCCTGTTAAATTTTATCTTAAGGCTTGTTAAGAATCCCTGCGTCCCAGTTTGCCTACTTATAGCATGCCCTAAAAGTATGTGCTCTTTTTGTGAAGAAAAAGTACATACTTTTGAGTGTGTAGGAGAAGAGTAGGCAAGCTTTGGGACATACTATCCAGTCATAAAACTGTGTCTTTAACGAACACCATAAACTGGCCTGTCAATCATCTTTGAAAGCCTGTAAAGACTCTAAAGACTAAAGTCTAAAGACTCTAATAGAATTCATGCATAATGATGCATTTAAAACTTGATGACATAATGGATCTTTTTAAAAGTTCACATTGTTAGTTAAGATGAAATATAACATGGATAACATTAAATAAAAAAATTTATCAGTTGTAATTTTTATTATTAGTGACTCAAACCCCCTCTCCATCGGTCTTGCATGTTTGAAACCTCGCTATGTGTCCATCCACCAATTTTTATGTGCATTTTGCATGAAAACATGCACATAAACTAAGATGGAAACACATTTACCAAATAAAATCCAGTACATGACAGATTATAACTCATCGTGTCAGTCAGTACAGTTGTGTTCAGTCTGTGATTACAGTCTACATTAATGTCTGTGTGTAAGTGTTTGGAATCTTTTCCAGTGTAAGTATATAGTCTTCAAATGTGTTGATTTCCTTCTTAGAATGATTCAGCTAGTCATAAAGTGTGCTTCAAGCTTAACTCAGAATAGAGCATACTCGGCATAGAGTAAAAGGTTGATTCTTGGGATTTAAGAATCAGATTGTCTAAATGAGAATTGATTAAATTTGAGAAATCAACAATTTTAACTCAACACTACTTATTACATCACAGTTTTGTCATTATAGTTCTGTGTTCTTTTCATTTCAGGAAAAACACTGTGACCCTGTAAATGTTGCCCAGCCTCCAGTGGATTCGCCCTTTGTTCAGTCTTCAGTGGCTCTATCCCCAGTCCAGTCACCAGTCGCTCTGACCTCTGCCCAGTCTTCAGTGGCTCTATCCCCAGTCCAGTCACCAGTCGCTCTGACCTCTGCCCAGTCTTCAGTGGCTCTATCTCCAGTCCAGTCACCAGTCGCTCTGACCTTTGTACAGCCTTCTGTGGCTTTGTTCACAGCCCAGACTCCATTCATTAATTTTAATTTTGAAGACCAACCTACAGAGCCAATTGTCATTGATATCGATGAAGAGACACCACTTAGTTGTCCATCTCCCCAGCAATCAGACATTGTAGATCAAGGGAGGTCCGTGGCCCTAGATGAGTATGTTCCTATATATGCTTATTTACTTACAGTTAAAAAAATATAGACTTTTTATGCATTCGCAAATTAATATAAACACACACACACACACACACACACACACATAAAGCCACCAACTCTTCATTTAAAAATAATGGGATGAGGTTGCTTTGTGACTGGAAATCCCTGCATGTGTGAGCGGGGCTTTATGCAACTAGCAATATCCTAAAATATACCATAATGTTCAGCATTTGATTTGACTAAAAACAATCCAATCTTTGTCTCTTGCAGGGTTGACCTACAGACTATTCTAAAAAAACTGCAAAGCAAAATTGATGGAAACATCTGCCCAACAGCAAACCAAATAAATGTGTTCAGAGAAAACATACTACAGTGCAGCCTGCAAGCTGTCAAGCGGTGACGATTCAACCCACAAGCAAAATTAGGTGTAGTGTTTGTTGATGCTGAGGAAAATGGGGAAGGGGCAATAGATGAAGGCGGCCCTACTAGAGAATACTTGCGGTTGTTGATGCGGGCCATCCATCAATCAAATGTCTTTCAGGGCCATGAGAAAGACCGGAGTTTGGCTCTAGACACACAAGGTCAGTACTCCTGTTAAAACAGAAAGCTTTTGTGTCCGGTTATGTTGTAATGCTATTCAGCTATTCGGTATCCATGAAAAAAAGTGCTTTTTTTTTCTCTCCCACCACTACTGGTCAGATGATGCTTTTTGGATTCCACCTTAACAGTCGAATAGTCTTTTTGATCATTTGTGTTTGTATTTTTTTAGGGGTTCATAAACTGACAAATCAAATTTCCTAAGTTTCACATTGTACTATTAAAACATTCTGCTTGTTTCAGAAATAATGTCTAACTTGGTAGTCCAGTAAAAGGTTTTATTGAATCCAGACTCGTAAAATGTCCGTTATAATGACAGTGCTACACTGTACTATACACTCACCTAAAGGATTATTAGGAACACCTGTTCAATTTCTCATTAATGCAATTATCTAATCAACCAATCACATGGCAGTTGCTTCAATGCATTTAGGGGTGTGGTCCTGGTCAAGACAATCTCCTGAACTCCAAACTGAATGTCAGAATGGGAAAGAAAGGGGATTTAAGCAATTTTGAGCGTGGCATGGTTGTTGGTGCCAGACGGGCCGGTCTGAGTATTTCACAATCTGCTCAGTTACTGGGATTTTCACGCACAACCATTTCTAGGGTTTACAAAGAATGGTGTGAAAAGGGAAAAACATCCAGTCAGTCCTTCCAGAAAAACGCGGAGTTCCCCTTCAGGGACTACCGCTGCGTGTAATCGCAGTGGGAACGCCCTCAGCGTGACGCGTCTGAAGCATGAATGAAATCAGTCAATGGAGAGAATGAGCGTACGGCGAGTGACGTCATCGACCAGGAAGCTATAAATATCCCCTGAGTACACAATACGCCAGCTTTAGTTACTTCAGCAGCTCTGTGTGTGTCTGAATCTGTCGATTGTGTTTGTCTGTTTTGTCAAGAGTTTTCACTATATATATTTTATATTAAAAAAAACAATATGAGCGAGCAGTATTTGAAGTGTGTTCCTCCCTGTACTCGGTACATCACGGGTGGGGATTCGACGAGCTATGTGTGGCTTGTTTGGGAGTGCAGCAATGCCCAGTCGGCTCTCGAGGGAGTCGATTGTCAGCATTGCAAACGTTTTCCCTTGAGAACTCTGCGCTCGCGGCGATCGCTCTTCGAGGAGCGTGATATGCGGCGAGCTCCCCGAGGCTCGGGTCCCGGCTCTTCCACCAAAAAATAAATAAATAAATATATATACCTCTGTGCTGGTGGGGAAGGCTTACTCGGTGGCTGGGCAGGCGGCTGCATGTTTTCATACGAAAAAAAAAAAAAAAAAAAAAAGACTTTTATGCAGGCTTTTCAGGCCGACCTGCTCAAAGAAAAATCTGAGGGGGTCCCCGCCGAGAGAGACTTGCGTTCACCTCCCTTAAGGGTGCCCTGTCTCTCCCGACGCCCTCAGGGGCCCGTCCTACTAACCCTGCCGAAACAGGGCGTAGAAGGGTCTGGCGAGTGCTTTCCCGAGGGACGCTCGCCGCCTCTAAGGAGGGTTCTAGTGTGTTCAGACCAGTCGTTCCCTCCTGGTGCGCCGTTACAGGGCACTGTGTCTGTCATGTAGAATGTTCAACCAGAGCAAAGTTTTTCGTCGAGTTCGTCTTCCAAAAGAGCACAGCAGAAGCGGAGTGTCACGTCTCGTGCCCCCCTGCAGAGGAACTGGAGGGACGAGGCGGGCGCTCTCCGGCGCGGCCTTCTCGGGGCAGGACTGATCTGAGGACAGTCATTGTCACCAGAAAGGCCGCGTCGAAAAAGTCCTGACGGGCTGAACGTCAGGACTCTGAGGGTGGTCCCCATCGGGAAAAACTTGAGTTCACCGCACAAAAACACGGTGCCCTGTTTTTCTCGATGCCCTCACGGGTCTGTTCTACTAACCCTGCCTATACAAGGCGTAGAGAGACTCGGCGAGCGATTTCCCGAGGGACGCTCGCCCCCTCCAAGGAGGGTTGTGGAGTGCTCAGACCAGCTGTTTCCTGCCAGTATGTTACAGGGCGCTGTGTCTGTCACTCGGGATGTTCATCCAGAGGCCAGCCTCGAGAGGCTGGTTCCCTTAGTAGAGTTCCTGGCGGAATGGGTCCCCCACCCAGCAGGGAGTTAGGATACTACTTCGTCGGGAAAAAGAAAAATCCTGACGTGCTGAACGTCAGGACTCTGAGGGTGGTCCCTATCGTGAAAGACCTGAGTTCACTGCACAAGAACACGGTGCCCTGTCTTTTCCGATGCCCTCAGGGGTCTGCTCTGCTAACCCTGCCTTCACAGGGCGTAGAGAGACTCGGCGAGCGATTTCCCGAGGGACGTTCGCCCCCTCCGAGGAGGGTTGTGGAGTGCCCAGGCCAGCTGTTCCCTGCCAGTACGTTACAGGGCGCTGTGTCTGTCACTGGGGATGTTCAAATCAGATCCGAGGACTGGTTTGTCATGATAGATCTAAAGGACGTTTACTTCCATGTATCTATCCTCCCTCAACACAGAAAGTTCCTGAGGTTCGCTTTCGGGGGCGAAGCGTACCAATATCGGGTTCTTCCGTTCGGCCTAGCACTGTCACCCCGAACATTCACGAAGTGTATGGATGCTGCTATAGCCCCGCTGAGGTTACAGGGTATCCGCTTTCTGTACTATTTAGACGATTGCTTGATTCTAGCTCAATCGGAACAACAGGCGGGTCGGCACCGAGATGTCGTTCTTGCTCATATCAAGTGACTGGGGCTGAGGCTGAACGCCAAAAAGAGTGTTCTTTCTCCATTACAGAGAACCACTTTTCTAGGTGTAGTGTGGGATTCAACGACGATGCAGGCACGATTGTCACCTGCTCGTATGGCTTTGATTCTCGCCGCAGTAGATCAGGTCAAGCTAGGCCAGTCATCCACTGTAAAACAGTTCCAGAGACTGTTAGGTCTCATGGCAGCTGCGTCCAACGTGATACCTTTTGGCCTCTTGCACATGAGACCGTTACAGTGGTGGCTCAGAACCAAGGGATTCTCCCCGAGGGGAAATCCGCTTCGCATGATCATGAGTTCGCGACGGTGTCATCGCGCCCTGAGCATGTGGAAAGATCCTTGGTTTCTGTCCCAAGGCCTTGTGTTAGGAGCTCCTTGTCATCGCGTTATGCTAACGACAGATGCTTCTCTCACGGGTTGGGGGGGCGATCATGGATGGTCGCCCGGCTCAGGGTCTGTGGGAGGACCATCATCGTCTGTGGCACATAAACTGCCTAGAGATGTTGGCGGTGTTTCAGGCTCTGAAACACTTCCTCCCAGACCTAAGGGGCCACCATGTTCTTGTCCGGACAGACAACACATCGGTGGTTTCTTATATCAACCATCAGGGGGGTTTGCGTTCTCGCCCGCTTTACAAACTGGCACGTCAGATCCTTCTATGGTCCCAGGGGAAAATTCTTTCTCTGAGAGCTATTTATCTCCCGGGGTATTTTAATCAGGGGGCAGACATCCTGTCAAGACAGGGGCCGAGGCCCGGGGAATGGAGTCTTCACCCCGAGGTGGTGGAACTCCTATGGAAACATTTCGGTCTTGCCGAGGTAGACCTATTTGCTTCTCGAGAAACATCACACTGCCCGCTGTGGTTCTCTCTCAGCCATCCAGCCCCGCTGGGGTTGGATGCGATGGTACATCCGTGGCCGAGGTCACGCTTGTACGCTTTTTCCCCGATCGCTCTGCTCCCAGGAGTTCTGGAGAGGGTTCGCCGGGACGGGCTTAGTCTCCTGCTAATAGCCCCGTTCTGGTCGGCCCGGGTATGGTTTGCGGACCTAGTGTCTCTCCTCGACGGCTCTCCCCTAGAGATACCGATCAGGAGAGATCTGCTCTCTCAGGCGAGTGGGTCGATCCTTCACCCTCGTCTAGAGCTATGGAGGCTGTGGGCTTGGCCTCTGAGGGGGCCCAGCTCATAGATTCTGGTCTCTCGGCTGAGGTCGTTGAGACCATCCTCCGATCCAGAGCTCCCTCCACGAGGAAGTTATATGCCGCGAGGTGGAAACTTTTCACCTCTTGGTGTGGAGAGCGCCAGCAGGACCCAGTTAACTGCCCGGTTGGTACAGTGCTGGATTTCCTGCAGGACCGTCTCTCCACAGGGTTATCCCACTCCACACTGAAGGTGTTTGTGGCGGCCTTAGCTGCTTACCACACCCCTTCAAGTGGAGGTTCCCTCGGGAAACACCTACTTATGTCTCGCTTCCTTCGTGGCACCTTGAGGCTGAGGCCTGCAGTTCGCACGAGGGTACCAGCTTGGGATCTGGCCATCATCTTAGAAGGTCTCTCCCTTGCTCCTTTCGAACTCATTGAGGAAGTTTCGGAAAAGTTTCTTACTCTTAAGACTATCCTTCTTCTTGCTATCTCATCTCTAAAAAGAATTGGAGATATTCAAGCACTTTCGGTGGCTCCCTCGTGCCTGGAATTTTCTCCTGGTTGGTTAAGGCCTTTCTCTTTCCGAGACCAGGTTATGTTCCTAAGGTTCCAACTGTTTCTGTTAGACCTATAGTTCTGCAGGTTTTCTGTCCTCCGCCTTTTCTGACGTCAGACCAGGAGAAAATTAATTTGCTGTGCCCAGTTTGGGTTTTAGATGCTTACGTCCACAGAGCTGCCCTGTGGAGGAGATCGGAACAACTGTTCGTCTGTTTGGGTCACCTAAGAAAGGGTGTCCTGCATCTAGGCAAAGGATGAGCAAGTGGGTGGTCGAGGCCATCCCACTTGCTTATGGTTCGGCCCATCAGCCTTCACCTTTGGCTGTAAGGGCTCGTTCCACCCGGAGTATGGCTGCTTCTACAGCTCTTCTTTCAGGAGCTTCTCTTCAGGACGTTTGTGATGCGGCAGGCTGGTCCTCACCGCACACTTTCGTTAGATTTTATTCCCTCGATCTTAGCTCCACTCCTGGGGCTCAGGTTCTCTCGTCGGCTTGTGTCTCCTAATGACACACGACGGGGATTTGGTCGTATGGGGATGTGGGTATTGCGTTCCCACTGCGATTACACGCAGCGGTAGTCCCTGAAGGGGAACGTCCCGGGTTACGTATGTAACCCTAGTTCCCCGAAGGGACGGACGCTGCGTGTCCTGCCATACTCTCGGCATCCCCTTGGGTCGCTGCTTCAGTAACTTTTAAGCTGGCGTATTGTGTACTCAGGGGATATTTATAGCTTCCTGGTCGATGACGTCACTCGCCGTACGCTCATTCTCTCCATTGACTGATTTCATTCATGCTTCAGACGCGTCACGCTGAGGGCGTTCCCACTGCGATTACACGCAGCGTCCGTCCCTTCGGGGAACTAGGGTTACATACGTAACCCGGGACGTTTTTTTGTGATTGTTGCGGGCAAAAATCCTTGATTACGCGGCCCGTTTTCTTAAAAAATGCGATGGAATATGCGGGATATTTATGCAATTTTTTGCGATGAAATTGCGGGAACTTGCGAAAATTGCGGGAACTTGCAAAAACTGCGTTTTGATGAAAAAGAGAAAAAAAGTGATTCCCCCAACACCCTGTTCTCACTAGACACCTTAATGTAAAGAGTCCTTTCTTATTACTTCCTATGATAAGCAAGCATACTACATCACAGAAAGTGCTGGAAATATTTAATTTCTCATCTTGTTTTATTTCAGACTGTGACGAGTGGAAATAAGGTGTGGCCCCTTTAAGAGCTGCGCGCTCCCTGTTGAACTGTCTGCAGTAACGTTATTATATTGTATGTGCCATGCGCCTCGAACACCCCATGTGTGCGGGTAATTTCTGTTTGATGCTACTTCTTTTATCTTATTTTGTTTATTAAGTAACGATGTGGACGGTAGAACGTGTGACAGACAGTTACGAGTTCGATTTGGGAATAAAGTGCGAGTTGTGAGATGCCAATCGCCTCCGTGAGTCTGTCTGGCCTCTGCGATAACTTCAGCTGTGAGCTATCCCTATTTTTCTTCCCGACACAACGCGTTACACGACCTTAATAAACACATCAAACTTACAAAACATTGATGAGTCAAACTAGTTCTGTAGCTTTACTAGAGGAATATGCTACAACTTCAGTAAAAATGAATAAATGAAATATTTAAAAATAAAGTGTGCTCCTGTTTTACAGCTTTTCAATGATGTTCACGTCGCGTAATTACGTCACTTCATAACGTTCCCATGGCAACAGGGGGAAATGGCTGCTCTTGTGTGAAGCAAACTCCAACTTTCTGCTAAGATATATATGACTTTTTTTGCGACGAAAATGCGGGGATTATGAAATCATGCAAGGCCCGCATATTTTGCGCGGAAATCAGCAATTTATGCGGCGAAATTAGAAAAAATTTGAAATGCGAGTATTTGAAAAAATGCGACCCCCGCATAAATATGCGGACTTTGGCTGATTATGCATTGAATTCAGCGATCGCATAATCGCGTTTTTCTGGAGGGACTGTCCAGTATGCGGCAGTCCTGTGGGCGAAAATGCCTTGTTGATGCTAGAGGTCAGAGGAGAATGGGCCGACTGATTCAAGCTGATAGAAGAGCAACTTTGACTGAAATAACCACTCGTTACAACCGAGGTATGCAGCAAAGCATTTGTGAAGCCACAACACGCACAACCTTGAGGCGGATGGGCTACAACAGCAGAAGACCCCACCGGGTAACATTCATCTTCACTACAAATAGGAAAAAGAGGCTACAATTTGCAAGAGCTCACCAAAATTGGACAGTTGAAGACTGGAAAAATGTTGCCTGGTCTGAGTCTCGATTTCTGTTGAGACATTCAGATGGTAGAGTCAGAATTTGGCGTAAACAGAATGAGAACATGGATCCATCATGCCTTGTTACCACTGTGCAGGCTGGTGGTGGTGGTGTAATGGTTTGGGGGATGTTTTCTTGGCACACTTTAGGCCCCTTAGTGCCAATTGGGCATCGTTTAAATGCCACGGCCTACCTGAGCATTGTTTCTGACCATGTCCATCCCTTTATTGGCCACCATGTACCCATCCTCTGATGGCTACTTCCAGCAGGATAATGCACCATGTCACAAAGCTCGAATCATTTCAAATTGGTTTCTTGAACATGACAATGAGTTCACTGTACTAAAATGGCCCCCACAGTCACCAGATCTCAACCCAATAGAGCATCTTTGGGATGATGTGGAACGGGAGCTTCGTGCCCTGGATGTGCATCCCACAAATCTCCATCAACTGCAAGATGCTATCCTATCAATATGGGCCAAAATTTCTAAAGAATGCTTTCAGCACCTTGTTGAATCAATGCCACGTAGAATTAAGGCAGTTCTGAAGGCGAAAGGGGGTCAAACACAGTATTAGTATGGTGTTCCTAATAATCCTTTAGGTGAGTGTATGTCTCATGCTATTTACACCTTGTTTGCGCTATTAGTTATGATAAAAGGATTTTGTGACAACGCAGAAGTCATGTTGCAATGATGAGATCACTGCATTCACTTGATCAATGCTCAGTGCTCTTTCCTGCAACCTTTCAGGTGATGAGGGTAGATCTAAATATAATCCTATAATCTACACCTCACACTTTGTTAATCTATACAGCTGTTATAATAAAAATTTGTAAAAGTATTCAACAGTTACTCATGTGTATATATAACTGTTTCATATGCAAAGATGTTTTTGTGGAAGCTGCCACAAAATAATAAAGGTAACTGACTTTATCTAACAATTCTGACTTTTTCCTCAAAACTGTGCAATATTTTTTTTTTTCAGAATTATGGGACATAAACTTGCAATTGTGATTATATAGCTTATAGAGATGACTTATAAAGTTTATATATCACAGTCATGACTTTATAGTACACAATTTTGATTATATAATTTGCAGTTGTTAGTTCATATTATGCAATTCTAAGAAAAAAGAATTTGGACAAAGATGAGACCTACAAAGAGTCAAAAAGATTAATCTGTTTAAAAAATTGTCTCAGTTTTCCTCAGTTACATTAGAAATGTAAGACTGTAGAATGTAAGGATGACAGTCCTGTTTTCACCTGCATTTAAAATGGTCCAAGTATGATCAGATCTCCTGAATTCTAATAACAAATATTAAGCCAGGGGTGACTGAAATATTAACTTTTAAAGTATTTATAATGGTTCTGTAGGAATTTCTGACATCAATATTTCTTCTGTTTTACTTTAGCTTTGGAGAATAGGTTGTATGCATCAGCAGGGAAGATGATTGCTATGTGTGTCGTCCATGGAGGAGTTGGCCCACATTTCTTCTCCGAAAGGCTTTTTCAGCAGATCTGTGGTATGCCAACATCCTCTGCCTCAGTGGATGAGGTTGGAGATCATACATTGAGGGAGCAACTAATCAAGGTACGGAGATGTTTGAGAATTTAAATAATTGTTTAAAGGTGTTATATGATGCTATTATTAAAGATCATTATTTTGTGTGTTTGGAAAATGTGTTGACATGCTTCAACGTTAAAAAACCCCATTATTTTTCATATGCAGTGCATTATTTTAGCTCCTCTATGCCCAGCCTCTCTCAAATGTGGCGTTTTCTACAAAGCCCCTCCTTCCATCTGCTCTGATTGGTCAGCTGACCCAGTGCATTGTGATTGACCAAACACCCACAAGTGTGTGTCAGAAATGTAGTGCCCCTTACCATAATTGTAAGCTACAGCTTTTAAAGAACATATAAAAACATTTAATGGGTACATGTTGCTCAGCTCCTTGAGCAGGCATCAGTGTCATGCAGAACACAGGGCATTTAGATCTGCTTTTCCACCATCAGGCCGAACGGTTCTCTTTGCTTAACAGTTTCATTCTGTGCCGATACAGATGGTTTTTCCTCACAATTGTAAAATTGCTTTTTTCGCAACTGTTTTAGATACAGGAAGCAAGAACTGTTCAGGAGGCAAATTGTGCCATTGCAGAAGCAGCAGACAGCTTAAGTATCATTGGTGCCTTGAGATGTATATCACACCTGACAGAAAGGAACTCTCTTGTCCAGTCAGCTGCAGAGTTCTTTGTGAATGGGAGACTGCGAGCTGCCTTGGTCCAGTAAGTAATTTAAAGGGTTAGTCTGCCCAAATATTGAAATTCTGTTGTTAATTCTTCACCCTCATGGGTTTCCACACCCCAGGACTTTAGTTAACTTCCATAACACAAATAAAGATACTACCATGCTAACATCTCCTGAGAGTTGTCATGATAGAAAACCTTTTGTGTTGAAAACATACAGTATATGAAGGTCTTATGGGTTGACCTGAGTAATTAATGACAGAATTGATTTTTTTTTTGGGGTGAAGTAAATTGTTAAGCCTTTCCTTTTTGACAACATAACTATCATCAGCTTGAAACTTCCATTGACTGCTATGTTTGTAATGCAGGTTTTCAGAAGGGTTGCAAACTCTCGGTTTGCTGGAAGAGATGCAGAAATATCCTGCACTTTTTTTATGACATGTTCGTCAATGAGCAGAGGCCCCTTCAAGCAAAGGACCTCTGCAGTCTTTTTTATGTTAACTTTTCCCCACAAGGCAGCAACAGAAGGGCAAAGGAAAACCAGACCATATGCTACTGGAGGGACTGGTTGATCGATGTTGAAGGTATGACATGTTTTTATGTAATGTTAAAGTCGTCATGAAACGGAAGTTGAGATTGTAACTTTTTCCTTATTGTGACGTGTATCCGAGTGAAACGGCTTCTGAAATTAGAAAAAAAATGTAGGGTGGGGCTTGATTTCGTCCTTCGGGAATTGATTGGATCGTTGGAGGTTAGGCGTTGCTAACAAAATGGAGACAGATTTGAATGCCAGTTTACAGTTAGTTGTGGAGGATTTCTCCCCACCGTTACCCTCCCATGAAGCATTTTTAATTGAGGAACCCGACGAATAGAACGAGGACGAGCAGCCAAATTTTCCGGAAGGAATCACCCCATATTTAGATGAGCCTCCCACGAAACGAGACAGACCCCAATAGCCACGCCCTCTAGTAATAGATTTTGACCAGAAGAGAAGAGAAGTCGTTTCGAGGGGGGAGGGAAGGGTAATGTATTTCATTAAAGATTATAAGTGTACATGAATTAAAAAAAAATAATGAAGTGCACAGATAAATCATTTATAATAAACACTACAATATTACATATAAAAATACGAATGGTAAAATTTGATTTCATGACGACTTTAACTCTCTGGGGTCGGTGGTATCGCCGGCGATACCAGCTGACTTTTTTCCTTAGCAGTGCAAAAGAGACTCAAATTACTCTGTTGATTTTGATCTTACATATAAGTGTTATACATCATTCGATCCTGTTAAGTTTGTATTTTTTTTGTGGAACCTCACAATAAAAACAAAGTGTTGTGCTTTTCGCCAAATAAAGAAAAATAAACATGATGCGCGTTCTGCGTTCTCTCTTGTCAGTGAAGTCCATTCTGAAACGCGTCCGAAAAATTAACTGTAACTAAGTCAATACTTGTCACAGAGACACGAGATATGTGTCTTTTTAAAGATTGTATTCTCTTCTTTTAAATGAAGTAATTTATTAAAAAAAGAAATATTTCCAGTTTATGTAATTCGTTTGAAACCAAGGAGAGGTACAGTTTTTTCGGTCTCAGTTCATTATCTTTAATGAGCCGAGGCCGCCACGCCCCCAGCGCTTTTCACATGGTAAATAGGTGATCAAACGTTCCCTTTCGTTGTCACTCCGAGTTCCGTCGGATGACGACGAATGGGGTTTCGCCTAGAAAGCCAATCGACTTCGAGTACTTCAAAACGAGCCAATGGCAAAGAAATGCCATGGGTCTGCGGAATTTGCATAGCGTAGCACCGCCCCACCTCGTGGGTATAAAAGGAGCACGCTGACAGCAAACCGGCATGTTTTCGCTTCGGAGCCAAGGTGATCCTTCGTTCCACAAGCCATTCCTGAATTCGTCAGTTCTTCAACGAGCAAGATTCTCTGGTGTTGGTGTGACGGCGATCTTCGGCGAGCGCGCACTTCCTGCTTATCTGTCTGTGGTTTGACGGCGAGTGTGTTTCTCCCCGAGCGCTTCAACACAATCAGGTTTCTTTTCTCACAAAAGAGCTTGCACGCGGCACGTCTTTTTAAAGATGCCTCGCCCGTGCACTTCTGGTTGCGGTAGGCTGGTTGACGACTCTGATGGGCACGAGTGGTGCATAGTGTGTTTGGGCATGGATCACGCTAGAGCAGCACTCGTGGATGACTCATGTTCTCTCTGTGGGAACATGACCATCGCAGCATTACGATCGAGACTCGGTGATCTCGCAAGAGTGAGGGTCCCCTCATCCACACCCCGATCTACTGACTCTAGAAATAGAGCTAGTACTTCGGCTGGTGGCCAGGGTGATCTGAGGGTGACGGTCTGGTCCCAAGCGCCGACTATCAGTCCGTGTCCAGCCGCACCCTCTCCAATGCTGCAACCCGTGAGTGTTCAGGGGATTCCGGCGAGATCATCTTCGGGTGTCCCGCGGGTTTCCTTTGGCGCTCCAGAGGAAGACGCCATGTCTATTGCAGCATCACAAGGTGGGTCGGAGTCTTCTGGAAGTGAAGACTCATCACGGCTGCCGCCTTCGGGCGTGACTACAGTTGTGCCAGAGTCAGATCCAGAGATGACGGCCATGCTGTCTCGAGCCGCCGCGAGCATCGGGTTAGAGTGGAACCCTCCGCCCTGCCCCGAGCGCTCGCGGCTGGATGACTGGTATCTGGGTCAGGCTGCGGACCCCCGTCCGCGTCAGGCTCCGATACCTTTCTTCCCGGACGTGCATGATGAGATCTCGAAGTCCTGGAAGACTCCCATGTCTTCCCGTGACCGCTCGATGATCTCATCCGCCTTTCCTCCCCTCGATGAGGCCGCTGCCCGTGGGTACACTGGGCTTCCCCCGGTCGAGCGCTCTGTTGCGATGCAATTGTGTCCTCAGAGCGCTTCGTCTCGTGGTGAGCCAAAGCACCCATCCAAAGCCTGTAGGTACTCGTCTACGTTAGTGGCGAAGTCCTACAGAGCTGCGGGACAGGCGGCGACCTCTTTGCATGCCATGGCCATTCTGCAGGTCTACCAGGCCCAGATGCTCAGGGACATGCACGAGGGTAGGACGGACCCAGGGCTCTTCAATGAGCTGCGCGCCGCCACCGACCTTGCTCTCCGAGCGACGAAGGTGACCGCACGCTCCCTGGGTTTGGTGATGTCCACAGCCGTGGTCCAGGAGAGACATCTGTGGCTGAATCTTGCCGATATGAAGGATGCCGAGCGGTCCCGGCTGCTCGACACCCCCATATCGCAAGATGGCCTTTTCGGCGGTGCAGTCGAGGATTTTGCCCAACAGTTCTCGACTGCCCAGAAACAGACTGAGGCTATTAAGCACATTCTGCCCCGACGGCCCGCTGCTGCCTCCACCCAGCCGACCGGGCAGAATACTCAGTCTGTTCGCCGCCGAGGGCGCCCTCCTGCGACTCCCGCCCCTCCCGCCCGGCCCAAGCAGCAGCCTCCACCCGGGCCCGGTCGCGGAGGAAGTCGCAGGAAGGCGCCCCAGCCCTCTCCAGCCCCGCCCCCCGCTAAACGCCGGGCCAAGCGGCGCTCCTGAGACGGGCTGCTCAGGGATGATGTGTGTTTCTCAGGAGCTGGTAGCAGGACCACTCCTTCCCCCGGTGGAGGGCCGGGGGAGAATCTTTTGTTCTCCACTCCCCGCTGCTCACCCACGGGTGGGCAGCACCCTAATGTGGTTAAAGAAAGAAATAACACGCCTGAGCACACAGAGTTCTCGGACGACACGGTGCGCCGCCCCCGGGCCGTGCACCCCTCGTCCTCCTCTGTCCCAGAGTCGGATGACAGTGCGCGCCGTCCCCGGACCGTACCACTCTCATCCCCCTCTGTCGCCAGACCCCTGGCAGAGCAGACCCCCGTGGAACGTTCGTCCTTCCCTGGTCTCCTCTGTCAGGACGCGGTCCATGACTACACCCCCACATCGGGCCGCTATGCCGTCCACGTCTGGGTCAGTCATACCGCCTCGCTGCCCCACCGACGGGAAGTCTGTGGTTCGCGTGACCCCGCTGGTACAGTCCTTGGGAGCCTGGCTAGAGCTTCCCAACCTGTCCCGCTGGGTCGCACGAACGTTCAGGCTCGGCTACGCGATTCAGTTCGCGCGGTCTCCTCCCCGCTTCAGGGGAGTCCGCTCCACTATGGTCGGTGGCAATGCCCCTATCATGAGAGCGGAGGTTGCTACCCTGCTGGCGAAGGGTGCGATCGAGACTGTCCCTCCAGCCGAAATGAGGTCCGGGTTTTACAGCCCCTACTTCATTGTCCCGAAGAAAACCGGTGGGTTACGGCCAATCCTGGACCTGCGAGTATTGAACCGCTCCCTTCACAGGCTGCCGTTCAAGATGCTCACCGCCAAACGCGTTTTCGAATGTGTGCGGCACCAGGATTGGTTTGCAGCGATCGACCTGAAGGACGCCTACTTTCATGTCTCCATTCTCCCTCGACACAGACCGTTCCTACGGTTTGCTTTCGAGGGGCAGGCATATCAGTACGCAGTTCTCCCATTCGGGCTAGCCCTGTCCCCTCGCGTCTTCACGAAGGTCGTCGAGGCAGCCCTTGTTCCCCTCCGGGAACACGGGGTTCGCATTCTGAACTATCTCGACGACTGGCTGATTCTAGCTCACTCTCGAGATCAGCTTTGCGAACACAGGGATTTGGTACTCCGCCATGTAGCCCGTTTGGGCCTTCGGGTCAACTGGGAGAAGAGCAAACTTTGCCCCGTGCAGAGGATCTCTTTTCTCGGTATGGAGATCGACTCGGTCGCCATGTCCGCGCAGCTTACGAGCGAGCGCGCGCAGTCACTGCTGACTTGCCTGAGACAGTTCGAGGGCAAGAGTGCGGTTCCACTGAAACTTTTTCAGAGGCTCCTGGGGCATATGGCATCTGCAGCCGCGGCAACGCCGCTCGGATTGCTTCATATGAGACCGCTTCAGCTTTGGCTTCGCGACCGAGTCCCGAGGTGGGCATGGCAACACGGCACGCTCCGAGTACCAGTTACTCCGACCTGCCGTCAGACCTTCACCCCGTGGGGGAACCTCAGCTTTCTACGGGCAGGAGTGCCTCTGGAACGAGCTTCCCGGCATGTTGTTGTATCAACAGATGCCTCTGCCACGGGCTGGGGTGCCATGTGCAATGGACGTGCTGCCGCGGGCTCCTGGACAGGACCCCACCGCTTATGGCACATCAATTGCCTCGAGTTGCAGGCTGTACGTCTTGCTCTGCGCCGCTTCCGGGCCGTGCTCAAGAGTCAACACCTACTAGTCCGAACAGACAATACCGCCACTGTAGCGTACATCAACCGTCAAGGTGGTCTGCGCTCCCGCCGTATGTCGCAACTCGCCCGCCACCTCCTCTTATGGAGTCAGAAGCATCTGAGGTCGCTTCGAGCCATTTACATCCCTGGAGCCCTGAACTGTGCAGCCGACGAGCTGTCGCGGCTTCAGCCCCTCCCCGGAGATTGGCGACTCCATCCCCAGACGGTTCAGCTGATTTGGGACCAGTTCGGGGACGCACAGATAGATCTGTTTGCCTCTCACGACTCGACCCATTGCGCCCAGTATTATTCCCTGACCGAGGGCACGCTCGGCACGGATGCTCTGGCGCACAGCTGGCCGCGGGGCCGCAAATATGCGTTTCCCCCAGTGAGCCTTCTTGCGCAACTCCTGCGCAAGGTCAGGGAGGACGAGGAGCAGGTCACTCTGGTCGCGCCGTACTGGCCCACCCGGACCTGGTTCTCCGAACTTGTACTCCTCGCGACAGCACCTCCTTGGCCGATTCCTCTGAGGAAGGACCTCCTTTCTCAGGGACGGGGCACCCTATGGCACCCTCGTCCCGATCTTTGGAACCTCCACGTGTGGCTCCTGGACGGGACGAGGCAGGTTTGAGTACCCTGCCACCAGCGGTGGCGGCTACCATCACTTCCGCTAGAGCGTCGTCCACGAGACACCTCTACGCGTTGAAGTGGAACCTCTTCGTCAGCTGGTGCTCTTCTCGCCGAGAAGAGCCCCGGAGTTGTTCGATCAGTGTTGTGCTTTCCTTTCTTCAAGAAGGGTTGGAGCGAAGGCTTCTCCCTCCACCCTTAAGGTCTATGTAGCCGCTATTGCCGCTCAGCATGACCTTATAGAAGGTAAGTCTTTGGGGAAACATGACCTGATCATCAGGTTCCTGAGAGGAGCGAGGAGACTGAATCCTCCTCGCCCTCCTCTCGTACCCTCTTGGGACCTCGCAGTGGTCTTAACCGGCCTTTACAGTCAGTCGAGCTTAACTTCCTGTCAATGAAGACGGCGCTTCTGACTGCATTGGCCTCCATCAAGAGGGTAGGGGACCTGCACGCATTCTCCGTTGACGAAGCGTGCCTGGAATTCGGGCCGGCGTACTCTCACGTGATCCTGAGACCCCGGCCTGGATATGTGCCCAAGGTTCCTACCACTCCCTTCCGGGACCAGGTGGTGAACCTGCAAGCGCTGCCCCCGGAGGAGGCAGACCCAGCCTTGGCACTGCTCTGTCCAGTACGTGCTCTTCGCATCTATGTAGACAGAACGCAGTGTTTCAGGACCTCAGACCAGCTCTTTGTCTGTTATGGTGGGAAGCTGAAGGGAAAGGCTCTCTCCAAACAAAGGTTGTCTCACTGGATAGTGGACGCCATTGCTTTGGCATACCAGCAGCAGGGTCGACCGTGCCCCCTTGGTGTGACTGCCCACTCCACCCGGAGTGTGGCATCCTCTTGGGCTCTAGCGCATGGCGCCTCGCTAACAGACATCTGCAGAGCTGCAGGCTGGGCGACACCTAACACATTCGCCAGATTCTACAATCTCCGAGTGGAGCCTGTGTCCTCTCATGTACTCGCTTCAACCAGCTAGTACCGGACCCGCTCAGGTGTCTTCGCTTGCTCGCCATTCCACTCTACGGACTGGATACGTGCGATATTCTCCTCAGGTGAGCTTCTCCGAAAGCCCTGAGTTCCTCCAGCACTCCTGACGTCGGCGCCAGTGTCTTTTGCCTGCGCGTCGGCTAGGTGCCTCCCGTGTGCATGGTACCTCCCGAGCTACCCCCACATGTGTATTCCCACTGTAAGCCTCTCTGAGCATGTGTCTTTCCCTCGGCAAGCCACCTTGCCACCCCTGGGGTTGAAATATTCCACCTGCGGCTGGACACCCCAGTGATTCCCCATATGCATCCCTCGGGTCATATGTGTATTCCTAAGTCCCCCCCTCTGGGTTGGCAGTAATTGCATACTTCCCTAATAAGATCTGGGATATGCTCCCCAGTGTACCTTGGTATTCCTGTGTTAAATAGGAGTCCTTCGTCCGTGCTAGTCTCACGACAGGGATCTCAGATTTACGCAGGGCACTGGAAGACAGCTGAGAAGTGGCGTGATTAGACTGGTATCCCCATTCGTCGTCATCCGACGGAACTCGGAGTGACAACGAAAGGGAACGTCTCGGTTACGGATGTAACCCTCGTTCCCTGAGTAGGGAACGGAGACGTTCCGTCTGTCTGCCACTTCCGCTGTACCGCGAGGATCGCCTGACCTCAGTCTTGGCTCCTCAGCGAAGAAAACATGCCGGTTTGCTGTCAGCGTGCTCCTTTTATACCCACGAGGTGGGGCGGTGCTACGCTATGCAAATTCCGCAGACCCATGGCATTTCTTTGCCATTGGCTCGTTTTGAAGTACTCGAAGTCGATTGGCTTTCTAGGCGAAACCCCATTCGTCGTCATCCGACGGAACGTCTCCGTTCCCTGCTCAGGGAACGAGGGTTACATCCGTAACCGAGACGTTATGCATCGCACACGCCCAGCGATCAATGGCATAAAAACACGAAGTTTTTCTTCATCAGATTCACTGATAGTTCATTACGTTTTGAGGATGGCACGCTACTCCTTCAGATGATTCTGGACAGCGAGGAAGAATTCACTTTTCCTCAGAGGAAGATCATAACTGGGACGACGAACGGCTGCATTTTGAAGAACGAATTGATCCCGCCGAGGATACAAGTTCAAAGTAAGTTGTTTAGTGTTTTATAATTTCTTTTCTGATCGTATAGAGTTCAAATGAATTTTCAGACTATATTTTGCCTAGCTTTTGACATCTTACAGAAAAGATTGCCTCACAATATCCCTAACATTTGTGTATACGCTCGTGTAAACTTTTTAAATGTGATATTACTCTATAAACATATTTGTATATTAAATATATATAGTTTTGATTAGCTTATGACACTGATTATCATGCTAAAATACTGCCTTATGCGTAATTTATTTTGTTTGCGAATAACTGCTTAGGTTATATAATGATTTAGTGAAATATATTTCAGCCTCCGGTAAAATATGTGATACTGTCTAAATACAATATATTATTTATGTATAAATGTTCAGTTAGGCTAACTGAAATAAAACCATGTCTATATTGTGAAGGGTAGTCAACTTTAGCATGGGCGTGTTCACTTATTCTAAGCACTGTGTGTGTGTGTGTGTGTATATATATATATATATATATAAATATATATATAATTAAATCGCCATTTTAACCAGAAAAATCTACAATGCATGCCCAAAGTCGTGCAGCCATATAGTTTCTCTTGATATCAGCATGTTCAAAGGTGTTTATTTATTTTATTTTATTTTTTACAGGGACGATATGCCACTGATGAGTCCTGCTGACTTCAACATTCAACAGTCTCTGTACATGAACATGGTAAAATGAAAAATCAAACACCTTGGAAATGACAGGTATGTACTATGTTTCAGGAATGGGACAATGTTGTGTGACTGTTCAATCCTCTGTCTTTAGATCAGTGCGTTTACTAATGTGCTTTTTTGTCCTTTGTTGTGTGTCTTTGGATTATGTTGTGTTGTAAATAAATCCAAACAATCTAAAAGCCATTCTTTTTTAAATCTCCTCATTCTTTGTGCAAGGCTCCTCGTAATGATTGGGCCTGATAGCACCTAATAGGGCCATTATGGGAGGGTCTTTGTCTTTCTCAGGTGTGAAATGCCATACATATTAATGAGAGATCACGCCTCCTCGCATAAAGCTTTCTCAAACAAAACACGTCATACACATTCTAAAAGACTTTATTGACTTATCTGAATGAGTAGTCAGGATGATTCTCACATAGTTTTGGAGCAAATATTCTAGGCTATGTGATACAATTTTCAAAAGTCTTATATAGAAAGTCTTAGAAATAATCAATATGTGTTTTGTGGCCTTATTTCAGAAACTTTCATTTTTAGTTTTTTTCAATAACAATATTCTCTCAAAAATACAAATATGTACATACATGTTGCTCACATATTATGGTAGCCCTGTTTGTGCTAAATAGAGTGTAATTACACCTGTGCCATTAATATGTTTATAAGCAACTGAAAAAAGCACAAATGTCAGGGCATGTCAAAACATCTCAAGGAGCCCCAAAACACCTTAGACCCCAGAGGGTTAAAGGTATGTGTCATGAAACTGCACAAGGAACATGGACAGAGGTGATCCAAACGCAGGCTTTAATGAGAGGAAGATCCAGGGACAGGCACAGGGAAACATGCAGGGGTCAAAACCAGGTAAGCAGTCCAGATAAGCGAACATATAATCAATGCAGGGATAAGGCAAACGGGAAGACCAGATACAGGCAGGGAGTCCAGGAACCGTGAAACTAGAACATACTCGGAAACACTAAGAAACTAGGAAAACGCTTAGGATGCAGTCAGACACATACAAACACTTACAATACTGAGCAATGAACCAAGGGAAAACTCAGGCTTAAGACAGGCGTGCTAAACAAGATAATCAAACACAGGTGCATAAAATCAACCATAATCAGTCCAGGGTAAAACCTAAAGGAAACAATAAACTAGGAAGGAGTGCCCCCCAGCGGCTCAAGCAGGCACTCCAGCCGCAGATCGTCACAGTATGCCATGTAGAAAAAAAAATTCATAATATTTAAAATTTCTACAGTATAATGAGTGAATGAATACTTAAATCCATTTTCCATATTGTGTTTGTGCCTTGTCCTGAATCACTACAATTACAGTAAATATTTATATTCAGACTGTTTCATTATGAGCAGGACACATGCAGTTAAATTAATAGCTAGAATGCTAACGCTACTTTATGTAGCTTTTAATTCTCTTGTAATGTCTCATTTGTATTTGTTTTATGCTATTGGTCCTCTATAAACAAAGAGTGATTAATAAAAACAGTGACTTAGATTTGAAGAAAACAAGTGTTTGAAATGAAAAATTATCTTATTTGTGGTGAATCTAACCATTTTGCAGAACAAATACTTAGGATTGTATTTTTTATTTTTTTTGTAATCAGACAAAACATACGAGACCCTCAAATCGCCATCATCAGGTGTCAGGAGAGCATCTGTCCCCGATCCAGGACACAGCCAGACCCAGAGCCCAGCCCACCACCACCCTCGATCACGGAGACTTCACGAGACCCCCCAGCCGCGATGCGTGAGCCAGAGCCCGAAGAGGAAGGGACAGCTCCGACCATTGCCCTGGAGCTGTTGCCCCAGAGTGAGTCTGACCAGGGGTGTGAGAAAGCGACATCAGCAACAGAGGGAATACTGGTGAATTTGGACAAGGGGGACTGGTTGATGGATTTGAAAACAGAGCTACTGCTTCCCACCCTATCCCACCTGGTATCATCTATCTGTTCTAAATCATTGCTGTTTCAAGACAGTAGTAAGTAAAACCATATCATCGACCTGCTGGGAAATGGAATTACCATTATTGATCACGTCAAGTTTACTTCTGTCACCTTCACCGCAAAGCTCAGCCAGTCCTCCAGCCCTCTGCTGGATGCCTGCAGCCCTTCGCTTCCACAGTGACACCTTGCTGCGACGTGAAACCGCAGGTCGTACAACCACCAGCCTCGCCTGAGCGAGAGGATCCTGTGGCTCCGCCTCCGGCCTCTGATCCCTTCGCTCCACCCTGGCCTGTCGACCTGTCGGCTCTGCTTGGCTCCTCCCACCCTTGGCTACACCAGAGGCCCTCAACCTTGCGGCTCCACCAGGTTCCCTCGTCCCTCAGGCTTCACCTTGGTCAGTCGTCACTCTGCCCATGCCACGGACTTGCGAGCCCTAATGCAGTTTTCATAATGCCATCAATTGTTAGTATTTTGACAGACATTGCGCTATGAATTCATAATGGATAGAAAATAAGTGCTAGTGTTTTGACCGAATGATTAGATTTGAGTCGGGTTTGCTGTGTTTTGATATAGTTAGTATATGCAGAAAAAGGGTTTTAGTGTTTTGAAATTTAGAGTTTGTATTTAACAATGTGGTTTTGGTGAGAAAATGAACTATTTGGCTAGCTGTGTGATGTAGGTGTGTTAAGAGTTAAGAAAAAGTACTTTAAGTATTGATAAACGCTTGTTAGCAATGGTAAAAAAAAAAAAAAAAAAATGTATTGAATCATTCATTCAAGAGATTCCTTCAAAAACTCATTAATTTTAATCTAGTTTGAACACAATTAATTCCTTTAAATGAACAGGCCTACATTTTTTTAGTAGACTAATTTATAACATTTTAGACATTTAGCCTATAAATAGACTCATTTATTACATTTAAATATAATATTTTGTCAGAACCTCAAGTAAATTACATTTAGTTGCACACTCCCATCTTAATCCCACGCCCCCATCATTTGGTATGTTCCATGATCCATGCAGGGTGCCCTGCATGTGATTCTGGGTGGTAAGCGCTTGAAAGTTGGTCCTTTACAGACAAACCTGAGAGTTTTTAGCTCTACGTGTACACATGGGAATTGCCTCAGGGTCCCGAACATAAGCCAAATTCATTTGTTACCTCATCTTTTGTATGGCTGCAGCAACACACTTGTTTAGAGAGGGATCATACTTTTGAGCATGCCACACTTACATGTGTGTTTTTTTTTATGTATTCATTGTTAAACTCTTGATGTGTATGTGTATGTGTATGTTTATGTGTCAACTAGTGTGTGATGCATTAAAAAAGCGAGGCGTGTAGTGTAGAACCAGCCCAATGCAAAACGTCTCAGGTTACAAATGTAACCTTTGTTCCCTGAGAACAGGGAACGAGACAATACGTCATTGACGTTATGGGGAACGCCTCAGGCGTGACAGGTGTCTGAAATCACTATCAAATCACGTCAATCATATTGACCGGCGACAGCCCGTGAATCATTAGCGTGAATGATTAACGTGCGACCTGGAAGTATATAAGGGCGCCTTGCAAACATGACAAATCACCTTATCGTCTGAAGGGACTGTACGGCAGGCAAGCCCCGAGGCATGGCAGGGAGACGTATTGTCTCGTTCCCTGTTCTCAGGGAACAAAGGTTACATTTGTAACCTGAGACGTTCCCTTTCGAAGGGAACTCAACAATACGTCATCGACGTTATGGGGAACGATATACCCACGCCGCCATGCTGAGGGGAGTGAATGCCCTCAGGCAGTGACAACTGTCAGAACCAGCAATTTCAAATGAAACGCTAGAACCACTCACCGTCAGGTCATACTGGGCTGTCAGTGACAGCATTCCCTACGGTCATAGCCTAAGCTATAAGCCACACAGGAAAACCTCCATAAACATAGTTAAATGAAAGGACTACCTGGGCCTGCTCAAAGGCCTAGGACCACAACTTCAATTAGAAGGGGTCCCTTCTAGGGAATGTGGCTAGGGAACCCGAAGGAACCCCAGCCAGTCACTATTCAGGGGAACGTACTCACCCCGAAGTGCCACCAGGACGGCCTGACCTGGTGTCAGAGCATAGACACTTAGTCTGGCCACTTCCTGTCTGTCCGAAGACAGAGCTTCTGGACACTTTGCCTTAAGTAAGGCATCCAACCCGAGGGACTGCGAAGCTGGCAGTGAACCACTCGGCCCGGATCTCAGAGACGGGATATCCCGGAGAGTATGACTCAGCAAGTGCTTTCCAACCCTTGCTAGCGAGGGGAGTTTCTCTACTCGATCCACGGATCAACCCAGTGTCTGTGTTTCAAAACACTGAGGAGGCCTGTGAAGGCCTAAGGACTGATCTAACTGGGAGGCCTCACGAGAGGCCTACGACCGTCTGACCAGACTCAGGAGTCCGCGTGCTCACAGTGACCCTCAATGAGGGGAGCATATGGTCCCCCTGGTAGGCAAAACCAGGCTGTAGGCAGGAAAGAGGTTCCGAGAGGGAACCAGCAGCAGAGAATGAACACTTCAGTCGAGCCAGGGCGCAAGCTCGCCTTCAGCAGCTGCCTGATAAGGCCAGCTGAAATGATAGCAAGAGGCCACTAGCTTCCTGAACCCAGCACCGCTAGGGAACCACTCACAAGGAGGCCTGGTGAGGCCTACTACCTGATAGCAACAGTATGTGGTCACCTACAGGGAGGCCTAGAGAGGCCTACTACCCGATAACGATAGTACGTGGGGAACTCACCCTCAGGGAGGCCTGGTGAGGCCTACTACCTGATAATCACAGCATGTGGGAACTCGTCTTCAGGGAGGCCTGGTGAGGCCTACTACCTGACAGCCATAATATCTGGGAGCTTTTTCTGCTACCCGATAGAAAGTCTGGCTAGCTGTCCAGTTGTCTGTCCTTGGGCTTGTCTCCAGGGAGGCCTGGTGAGGCCTACTACCTGATAGCCAATGTAGGTGGGGATTCGCCTTCAGGGAGGCCGGGTGAGGCCTACTACCTGATAACCATCTTAAGTGGGAATTCACCTTCAGGGAGGCCTGAGGGGCCTACTACCTGATAGCAACTGGTAGCTGAGTCCGGGTGACAGTTCCAAGGCGGCCTGCTAAGGCCAGCCAGCTGGGGACTCGCCTATCAGGGAGGCCCGGTTGGGCCTACTAGCTGATAGCAAGTCAATTCTGCTACAAAGGAACACTGTTGGGAACCATACTACACCAATGTAACTATTGGGCCCACCCACAGGAGGCCTAGTATGGCTAGCTACCTGTAGCGGCATTAAAGCATGACCCACAATGTTGGGACTCACCTCCGAGGAGGCCTGTTTAAGGCCTACTACCCACCGGTGAGTCAACTGCCCGAACCACCAAGGCCAACCAATTCTCTCGAGAAGTAGCCTATAGCGCCCTCTTGGGGGCTGCTCATACAAGGAGGCCTGCTGAGGCCTACTACCTGATGGCGCAGCCTTCGTTGGCAGATAAGCTGTTTACACAGCGCCTAATCCTGGTGCCTAATCACATTGCCCATGGCAGTGTACTCAGCATAGAGAGCTAATACCCTTAGAACAAGGGGAGTACAACATACGCCACTCTGCCTCAGTGGAGGCCCCAGTTAGTCAGGGGCCTACCATCTATGCATGGGCATCAGCACAGGGCAATGCTCTGGCTTCAGGGGAGCGAACTTCGACCAAAGAAGAAGTGAAGGCTTACTTCATACTCGACCCGAGCCATAGTAGTGCGAGGTAGAATAAAAACAGAACTGGGAGTGAAGTGCTCAGACCTACCCTGAATCACAGGGGAATACTCACACCTCACCCTGAGTTTACCAGGGTGCAGGCCTGCCAGCGGCTCTAGGGGCAACAGAAAAACATCTGTGCCCAACCTATGGAGTGGGGCCTGAATGAAAGCCAACCACCTACAACCCACAGCCTGAGCAGTAGCTCAGCAAGGTATTAGTGAAGCCTACACTGGCGGCCTAAAAACCGTAGGCCAGTTCTGCACGGCAGGGTCGGGCAGGAGACACAGTCTTCTTCGCGAAGCGAAAGACGGCCTAACCCTGCTCAAAGGACTTATATACCACGGAGGCCTAACTGAGGCCTACCATGTCCTTATAACCCATCCTCTGCACCACGCTGCATTACTCTAGTCACCCCAGAATGCAGAGAAGGGGGCGGGCCTTGGCCTAACGACTCCCATGGGAAGAGGCTGATTATACAGGGATGTCAAAACCTACATTCACAAAGTGAAGGGTCAGAGGAAGAAATGCTAATTTTAGCAGAACGCCTCTAATATCCCTGGCACAGCCTAGGCCAGCTACAGAGGCGGCCCTGGTGAGGGCCAACCTGTAAGCATAGATCTATCTGAGGGCTCAGAGGAGCCACAGCCTACTAAAGAATATAGTCTGTATTATTCCATAGAAAGGGCTGCAGAACGCTCAACCTAATGAAAACTCAACAGAGCTCAAGGGGCGAAATACTCAGAAAAGTCAAAACGGTCCCATGGGCCGGACATAAGATCTATCTGAAGCTCTAGCGTCAGTCAACACTCTAAGTAAAACATACTATCAGAGAGAGACCAACTACTCTACCCTGAGGTGGCTAACAGCCCAAAGGCTAACATAGTTATCGTTCAGGCCACCTAACGGGGAACTTCAGGGCCCTAATAATCCAATAAAGTTACCTTACCTTTATTACCTTGACATGACCCCATAACTCTTTATACAGGGAACGAGGTCTGTAAAGAGAAATATGTTATTTTTTATCACAAAAAATATACTCCTTGAAAAGACCAGCAGCTCACCTGCGGCGTGCAAAGTGAAGACTCGCCAGAAGTTCTATACGAACCTGGGAACCGCCACTTTACATGCCTGAAAGGGGCGTTTCCACCAACCAGGCCCGGGTGGGCCATCAGAACATAGTTCTCATCATAGGCCCATCCCCAGGCCTGATGTAATGAACGCCTGGGGGTCAGAAGAGAGAGGGCAGAATGTCGTGACCCTCCGGGGAGGTTATCCATTACCGACGCCGTGAGCGTTTGTTCTGGATAACCTCCCTCAAATCTCTTCTGTGGCGGGAGTCACGCCTCCTCTGCGACCTGCTCCTTGAGGGAGGGGGCGCACGAGAGGCGACACTGGCTCGCTGGCCCTGCCTACGGTCCTCAGACTGTGAAGGGCCAGGCTCTCCCGCCTGCCTGGGTGCGGACGCGGATCTCAGCGGTATACATGTTTTAAATGCTGCTGAGCGCGCCTTCGCCTCCCTGAACTTCCCCACCACCGCTTCTACAGAGGTGCCAAAGAGTTCGGAAGGCGAAACTGGTGAATCGAGGAGAAAGGTTTTTTCTTTCTCCCCGATGCCAGCTAGATTTAGCCACAGATGCCTCTCCGTGGCCACCATCGCCGCCATCGACCGACCGATCGCGGCAGCGGTTTGCTTGGTAGCCCGGAGAGCCAGATCTGTGGTGCGGCGCAGCTCAGCCACCGCCTCAGGGGACAACCCTGCCCCCTGGTCGAGATCCCTCAGCAGGTCGGCCTGGTACGCCTGTAACACCGCCATGGTATGAAGTGCAGCACCGGCCTGACCTGCTGCCGTGTATGCTCTGCCATTCAAACGAGCCGTCGTTTTCAGCGGTTTGGATGGCAGGGTTGGAGCTTTTAGTGTCGCTGCCCGCCCAGACACGAGATAGTTCGCGAACGTCTCGTCAATGGGCGGCATTGACACATACCCATGCTCTCTGATCCCCTCAACATCAGCGAAACTGGCCCGCTGATGTTGGTGAATACGTGCAGAGTATGGGTTCTTCCATGCCCTCTCGATCTCCATGTGTAGATCAGGAAGGAATGGAAGGCTCACCCGAGCTGGTGGTGTATGGCCAGGGAGAAACCGATCATCGAGCCTTCCGCGAGTGGCCCCTCCTCTAGCGCGCTGTCAAGGCAACTGCAGCCTGTCAGCAGCGCGCTCCATAACATCCACCAGCTCAGCATACATGGGACAGGGTGGCTGAGGAGGTTCAAGATCTTCCTGATCATAAACCTCCCCAACCATCTCCTGTGCGTCCGGAAGAGCCGCAACTGCAGGTACAGTCGGTGAGTAATCTTCCCCATCATCGACCTGCAGTTCGCTCTCGTCAGCCGTCGAATCATCTGAGAGGTTTACAGCCCTCTCAAGGCGATCGACGAGCTCCATCTGAGAACCCCATGATGAAAGTCGCCGCTCTGCCTCAGCACGAGCGGGACCTGCACCACGAGGAACAGATGCTGAGCCCCCTTCACTCGAGAAGAGGGCCAGACGAGAGCGGAGCATTTTAAGAGACAAATGCTCGCAGTTCGCACAGAAGGTTCCCTCGAGAACCTCCCGTGCGTGCTCTTCTCCCAAACAAAAAACGCACAGCTCGTGTGTGTCAGCCGGTGTCAGAAACCTCGGACACGGGTCGGTACACTTACGAAAACAATCCGCCTTTGCTGTGCGTTTCATTTCTCTTACCTTTTTTCTGACGTAAGTTTGAATAGCGTTTCATACAAACAGTCCCTGAAGACGATGAGATGGTTTGTCATGTTTGCAAGGCGCCCTTATATACTTCCAGGTCGCACGTTAATCATTCACGCTAATGATTCACGGGCTGTCGCCGGTCAATATGATTGACGTGATTTGATAGTGATTTCAGACACCTGTCACGCCTGAGGCGTTCCCCATAACGTCGATGACGTATTGTTGAGTTCCCTTCGAAAGGGAACTCAGGCTACCACACACACACGCCACACTTACCATGTATGTTTATTTTTTATTTTTATTGCATTCCTTGTTTAAGCTCTGACAGTTTTTCTCGATTGCTTAAACATTATAACCAGGCCTTTGAACTAAAATTCCAAAACCATAACGCCGTTTATCAAAAAGCATAAACACTATTCCCCTGCTTTGACACATGAATCAGATTTGTTGAACTGTCACTGCAAAATTCTGCATATAAATCCCTTCATTTCTCATTGCCTACACCATATTGTCATTTAGAAAACACTAGCATTCAATATTGTTTACTCAAGTCAGCACAGCTTCAGCTCAATTAGCTCACAATTACCCAGGTGGAAATAAGAGTCAAAATTGATCACTCACCAATCACAACCTTCAATAGATAGTTTTGGAACAATGGATCCAGAGAGACGTGATAGAAGAGGTCGAGGACAGCAGAGAACAGTAGGGAGTGGAGGAAGAGGTCAAGGAAGAGGATGAGGATGAAAGGAGAATGAGTAGGAGACAAGCAGTCTCAGATGAAATTTGTGCCACTCTAGTTGGCCATGTCCTTGTCTATGGTATGACTATGAGGGAGGTTGGGCAACGACTACAGCCAAACTTGAGTCTCTTCACCATCGCCTCGATCAAAAGAACCTTCAGGGGGGAAAACAGGTAGGTATGTTTTATACCCACTCTTGAGTACTTTTGAGTACAGTACACTGTAAAAAATGTTAGTAATTTTAACGGTGAAAAACTGTAAAAAAAGCAGAGGAAAAGACATGTTAATTGCTTAACAGTATGTACCCTTACTATATACAGTGAAAAACTGTAATAGCTCTCACGGGACATTTCATGTAATATGGATTTTGGAAGTACACTGTAAAAAAAATCCTTACCGTTGCATTTACTGTACCAATTTTTATGTTTTACATCATTGAACTAAAATTTATGGTAAAAAAACTGGCAGCTGGTTGCAAGCGATTTACCGTAAAAAATAGTAGTAATATTTTAGGTTTTATAGCAGTGATCTAAATATTACGATAAAATACTGGCAGCTGTGGTTGCCAGTACTTTACCGTAAAAAATACGGTAGTAATATTTTAGGTTTTATGGCATTGAACTTCAGTTTATGGTGAAAAAAAAACCTGCCAGCTGTGGTTGTCTGTAATTTAAAAATATTGTATTTTACAAACCATTTTGTCATAAAAGTTATTATTGAGAATTACCAGAGGTTTAGACGTTGTAATCTGAAGAACTTTAAAAACACATGGCGTATAATAAAGGTTTTGAACTACTGTAGATTTAGACCAACACAGACATCAAGAATCAGCGTATGAATCTCAACAACGGTGACAATCAACAAAATAATCAGATAAAACTCTGAACATCACAAAACAAGCTACTAAAAAGTTGCAAGAAAAATAACAGCAAAAATAACAGCAGATAATAATAATAATAAAAGAAAATACTAAGGCAATTCAGCACAATTTATTCATGCTGCAATGCATGCTGGGAGATATTGCTGAGTTTTGATTGATGGCTCCCATCATGCACTGCACTTTTATCATCACCGTTGTTGAAATTCATATGCTGATTCTTGATGTCTGTGTGTGTGTTGTAGGATGGTCAGTGTGTTGGCTAAACAAGCAGCAAAAAAATGGAAAAACTTCAGAAATGTCCATGGAAAATTCTCATTTAATTCAGGGTGCCACAAATTCCAAAAAGTGCAATACAGTCCAAAGCAAAATGTCCTTTGTAAGTCCAAGTTTAACTCAGGAACACAAGGAAAACATCAGGAAAACAAACTAACAAAAATAATTTGTTCAGAGGGCAATTCCATGCAAAGGTCATCTTTACCATGAAAAAATAAAGTTTTAACCAAAAGAACAAAACCCTTTTTAAGTTGTCCATTTAGGTCTGTAATATACTGTATTAATGTGCTTTAACAAAAATTTTAAGTAAATTGCCTTGTTTATCCACCAGATATGAGGTGAGCAACAATGCTTAAATTACATTTTCAACCAGCCATATTTCATGCTTTCAAAAAAAGGTATCAAAGACCCCCCTTTTTAAACTTTATTTTAACAGTAAGCATTTTGCAGAAAGATGGAGGCATGCCTGAGAAATAAATATACTAATTTGGTCATAACAGCACTGCCTGTTGAATTTATAAGGGCTGTAATAAAGAGGTCTTGACGCTTCAGTGCACTGTCACGTCCATAACGTTTTAAAGGTTTAGTTTATTTAATATGACAATTATAAATGCAAATAACTTGAAACTTTATTTACAAAGCTAAATTATGTTTATGCTTATTAGGATAGACAATTCATCTCACTACTTTGCTCTTAACAACCATAATAATGCGTTATGGACGTGACCGTTACGGACGCTTCATATTAAATCATGCATATGACTGTGATCTGTTTCAAGACAGAAATGATTTTGGCCACTTCATTTCAAGTTTTGTTTTTTAGAAAGACTTTATTTAAAGTGAATTTCGTTTTGTATAAATTGTATCTTAATTTTAAATCAAAGTTTCATCAACCATTTGCCTGGATTTAATAAGCAAATATAGCATGGAGGTGCGATCACTTGCAACACGTAAACTTGAGCGCGTCTCATAACTGAACAGAAACTCAACGTATGCCTCTCAGAAATATAGCCTATCTATAGAAAGATTGCAAAGATCAAAACGAAAAGAAATAGGCAACTCTCTGATTGTGTAATCTGTATGTGCTTTTTCCACCAACACGTCCCTTTAGGCTCGGTACGATCGCGCTGACAAAATAATAATAACAGGCTAATAATATTGCGTCAATTATTTTGTCAAATCATTTTTATACGAAATAAAATGTGATGATTTTGACTCGCGACTGTGCATTAAAATCCATAAACTGGCCGAAAACCGTGCGATCATTTAGACACAAAAAAACGTACGTTTTTTGTGTCTAAATGATCGCGTTACATGAATAGTGACTCACATCTACGGACAATAATATCCATCGGTTCACCTGACTGTGGAGGAAACCTGTGATTTGAACTCCTATATGACAAACATTAATTGTTTATGTATTTTAATTTTGACTGTCTTCCGTAATAGTCTCTGCTTTAATGTTCCGTCTATGTGTTTATAGTAGCCTATTCACGTCCTAGTCGAGAGGCGTCCTGCAATTGCGCGAGGAACCTGATTGGTTTAGGCGCGAAACAGGCGCCCTCTAATTCGCTCGCGCTTACTGAAATACATAAATCAAATAAATACCTTCACCCTCATCTTCTCTTATTGTCAATTATTTTACATATTGAATTAAGATGTACAGTAAGATCCAAGCTAAAAAAATAACTAATTCATAATTGGGGGGGGGGGGGGGGGGATCTTCAGAATCATTTCAGACAGTCTTCTTAATGTGAAAACACAGCCATTATGCGTCAACAAAAGTGCCATGATGGTTTGATTGTTGATTTTCCAAACAGATTCTATGTATTTCAGACGCGTCACATCCATAACAGGGTTTTTGTCACATCCATAACGCTGGTTTTTCCTCATAATACACTTCATAAAAATATATATATATTTTAAACATTCATATTTTTATGTTCAGCTAAGACCCCTTCATCATGTGGACAGCAATATTTATACATTGGATTTAAAAGTTCACAGACTTTAAAGGAAATCGAACAGTATACCAAAAACTCTGTCATTTCCCGTCACATCCATAACGCATGCATATTTTCCTTTTTTGGGGGTGCTTAAATATATTTTAGAAAAACATATTTTGCCTGTCAATTCCCCAGATTGGGTGCTCTGAGAATATGCATTTCCAATTTAAATATTGTAAGAAGTTTTTTTTTTCTGAGACATTTCACCTGTCATTATGAGTTCAAATGTCACATCCATAACGCTGGAATTACCCCAGAGTACAACTCATCACAAAACAAAACAAAAACAACCAAAACAAACTCATGGAAAAAATAAGTTACACAGTTGGCTACTGATCCAACCAAACAACCCTTTTTTCCCCCTTCCAAACATTTAATCTGTAGTTTTAATCTTCTCCTTCAGTTTCAAACTGACCAATCATAACTCTTCATCAGTTATTAACTATACATTTCATAGTTCAGTATTTCATAGTAGAGCATTGGCAAGCTTACCAACTATACATAGATAATGTCTGTCTTTAACCAGTTATATTACCATTTAGTAAACCTTCAAACACATAAACATTCATGAGTTTTAGGTCTAAATACTCTTAATAGACAAACTCCTCCCCTTCAGGATGACATATAGTCGGTTTCCTGTTCGCGGCCCCTCCTATTAGGCATTTCCATGAACCGGTAAGACAAAGAGACATGCACATTAATATTAAAACATTGTTTGTTCAACTTCACCTTGTACGTTCCACTTTGATAACAGTCACCATGGAATGTGCACCTTTCATGTGACTGCCACTAGAGTAAAACAAACACAGAATAAAGATCTCACAAAACGGTTTAGTGTGGTTCTTTAAGTTTGGTACATGTGTGCCTCATCACAGTGTGTCTGAAATATACAGTAGTTCAAACCTTTATTGTGCACAATGTTTTAGAAATTCTTCAGATTATCACAACACTGAATGATCACATGCTGTAGAATTATAGGGCTACTACAATCAATAATGTAAAATGATTGACCCATATAATCAAAGATAAGACTCTTTATGAGCTTGGTGAATCAGGCCACTACATGATGATTATGTGATGTCATCATCAACACACAACCAACATCACCTGATTCATTTTCTCTCTTGATTTTCTTGCCATAACCAATGTGTCTTATGAACAGAGCTACAGCAGCCAGAGAAAAACAAATGTTAAAAAGTCAAGGGTCAAGAGCCCAACTAAAGCAAACACTGATCACCATCATGGTAACTTCAAATGAAACAATAAATCATCAACATCTAAACCTCTGTTCATTCTCAAACAGAACTGTAGACGTCTGACAAGAAAGTCAATCTGGTTAGTAATAAGTGAAGCTGGTAATGCTGTTTGTGGAGTTGTTTAATCCTCCTCTGCTGAGATCTTGAGAGATTTAATGTTTTTTTTTTATCTTCAGTTGATTTCATCTAAGGATGTGGCCGAAGTCAGTTGTAGTTCTTGTGTTTCTGCTCATCTCTTCTCTTTTTTCTATTCTTGTTGTTTCTCTAAATTGACATTCACAGAATTCCCTGCGTGACACTTCACATTTTATGTTATTTCATTTAATTAATAATGTTTCTTCTTAGTTTTTGTTATCAGTTATGTACATTTGGGGTTTATATTACATCATATATTGTTTAATTAATGTTTATGGCATTATTTGGAGTCATATGTGTGTCACCATGATGGTGTTTTGTATTTGTGTGTATGACACTGTGCACCTTATTTAAATTAAAATGTGCCCCAGCTTGTGGAAAACCAATGGTGATGAACTTTGAATCATCATGTGGTTTTCTTTTTTACTGCCTGTATTATTATGGTGGTTATTAGTATAGTACAAAGGAATAAAGCAGATTTTAACACTTTAGTGAAATTGAATGATAACGTTTATCGGTTAATAAAATATAAGGGTTGTCCCGTAAAAACTAAAAGGTTACTACTGTATTTTTTATGGAACCACAAGCAACATACCTTGCATATAACTGGTTCCCTTTCAAGAACTGTCACTTCGTATTGCGTAGCTATACGCAGTGGGGAAACTCCTTTCCTCAGATTTATTGAAGCTTAAATGTGAAATGCATTGCAACTGCACAGCGAGCACAGTGAGTGACCGGCTCACTCGTTGGCTGTGCTGCAGCAACTGCACATCCAATGGCGAAGGCGCCTCTGACGTGTGCGCCAATCAGTTATCAGCACGTCGACACACGTCAGAGCGCCTATAAAAGGAACCCGAATTCCCCATTATAGCAGATTTTCTCTACTTCAGCGACACTTCATGTCTCTGTGTCCTCAGGAAACATTGAAGCCATTGCCGTAGAAATAAGCCTTATTCTGCCAGAACGAGCCTTCGCACAGCGGACTGCGCCTTCACTCGTTTTGGAAGCCGCTTTCTCCTGTCGCCGTTCTCCAGTGGCCATCCGGCGATCGACATATATCCTTTCTTCTCACTGTTACGTTATATAGTCTGAAAGAGCTGCGAGCGTTGTTTCAAATCTGCACTTTCTGCTGGCAGCTGCTCTCTCTGCGAGGGCATGCCTGTCTCGGTGCTGCGGACGTGGCTAGCTCTCTCCAAAGATGGCGACGCCGCCCCTCCCGCTCTTCCTTTTCCCGCGCTACTTCTGCCGAAGAGGAAGAAGCGCCACAGCCAGCGGCAGCCCGAGAGTATGCAGGTAAGCGAGCCCACGCCGGCCATGACCCCGAGTGCCTCGCTTTCTCCTGGTCGAACACCGTCACCGGTCCTGTTCTCGCAGACCAGCACCCCCCCACCCACGTGGCGGGACTGGTCTCATTCGGTGCGTCGGACGACGAACACGACGACAGCCTCTCCATTGCGACGTCTGAGCAGGAATGGTCGGGCTCTGTCAACCCCACCCTCCTCTCTCAGTTGGGTGCCAGTGTCTCAGCTACCAGGACCAACTCTGACGCAGAGATGCTGAGGATCCTCACCGCTGCTGTCGCAGACCTCGGGCTCGAGTGGGTCTCGCCCAAGGAACCGCCTCGAAGTCGCCTGGAAGTCGGGGAGCATTCAATTAAGGTGAATCAATTCCTCCAGGAGGAAAGTGGTTTTCACAGACGCTTCCAACCTAGGTTGGGGAGCGCTGCACGAGGGCATGCCTGTCTCTGGCCTCTGGTTGAGCACGGAGGAGAGCTTACATATCAACTGTCTGGAAATGAAAGCAGTTTGTTTGGCCCTGAAAGCATTTCTGTTGAACCTCAAAGGACACCACGTCTTAGTCCCCACGGACAACATGTCGGTGGTGGCATATATCAATCGCCAAGGCGGTCTCTGGTCGGGCTACCTGTACTCCATGGCGAGAGACCTCCTTCTTTGGGCGCAAGCCAACTTGAGCTCTCTGAGAGCAGCGCATATACAGGGCATTCAGAATCTGGGTGCAGATATGTTTTCTTAAGACAACACTCCCCTAGGCGAGTGGTCTCTAAACCCTCAGGCGGTTTGTCTGATATGGAGTGTTTTCGGCGAGGCCGAGTTCGTTGGGGCCCTGAAGGGTCCTCCATTTGAGCCGCTTCAGTCGGTTGATCTTAAACCACTTTCGCTAAAGACTGCTCTCCTGCTGGCACTGGCGTCTATCAAGCGAGTGGGAGATCTGCAGGCGCTCTCTGTGAGACCCTCATGTTTGGAGTTTGGAATAGGTGACTCCAAAGTTATCCTCAAACCCAGACATGGCTATGTCCCTAAGGTGCTCTCAACAGAGAGCACCTTAGAGCAGAGGTTCCCAAAGTGTGGGGCCCGCCCCTAAAGGGGGGCGTGACGTTACCATTGGGGGGGTGCGAGTGAAAAGCTGAGAGGGAAAATTATGAATCTGTGTATCAGTCATTTTTTGATTTAATATTGAAAGTAGAAAAATTAGAAAACGGTTCCTTTTTCATTTTTTCCCAAAAAATGAAAAACAAGAATTCAGCTTAATTTTTCGTTTTTCGAGGTAGAAAAATTAATAAACAGTTGGAATATTCGTGTACATATATATATTTTTTTAATTCTATGTTGTGGTGCATTAAAAACACATGAACAAGATTAGGGGGGGAATTGGAAATAATCAATTGATTTAACCATAGCAGTAGTGATAACAATGAAAACCAGGTTAGTAATTCCAAAACAGAACTCATAATAATAGTAATAATAATAATACTAATAAAAATAATAATGATGATGATGATGATGATGATGGCAATGGCAATAGCAATGATGAGAGCAACGACAATAACAACTGCAATTACAACAATAATAAAAATAAAAATAGTAATCATAATAATAACAGTAATGCTAATAATGACAAAAATAACAAAAATGCAGTAATATCCGTTGGTTGATTAAAAAAAAGTGTGAGGAGTCGGAGTTGAGAGGAGAGACGGGGTTCATAGTTGTAAGAGGTCAGAAAGTGTTGGATGGCAGAGGTCAGTTTCAGATGCGTAATTATAATTATAAGGGGGAGATGTGTATTCCATTGTAATGAAGTCTGTAATAAGATTTTTCCAATGGTTAATGTGTATGTTGTTACGCGTTTTCCAGTTCATGAGGATGGTTTTCTTGGCGATGGTTAGAGGCGAGCTATGAGGAGCATTTTAGAGTTTATAGTTTTATCAGTAATTATTGTGAGGTCCCCCAGCAAGCAAAGAGAGGTTTGAGTGGATAGAGTGGATAGTGACTGTGTGACCTCTTCCCAAAAGTGTTTGATTGGAGTGCAGTGCCAGGTTGCATGGATGTATGTATCTGTAGAATTGTGGTTGCAATGTGTGCAAACTTCTGATGTGAAACCCATTTTAGCTAATCTATTGCCCGTGTAGTGTGTTCTATGAAGTGTTTTGTATTGTATTAATTGAAGATTAGCATTTTTGGACATGAGATAGATGTTTTTACAGATTTGGGTCCAGAAGTTGGCATCCGGAGCTATTGAAAGATCAGTTTCCCATTTTATTGTAAGTATGTGGTCTGAAGTTGATTTGAAATGATTTTGTATATTTTAGAGAGAAGTTTCTTTGGAGAGGAAATGTTAACCAAGTCTGATATTGCCGGTGGAAGTTCTAAATTTGTGGCTCTGATGTTTATTTTTGCCAGAACAGAAAATTTGAGTTGTAGGTATTTTAAAAATTCATTGCTCCCGATGCCAAACTCCTGGGCCAATTGCGGAAATGTTGTTAATGTGTTAGATTTGAAAATATGGTTAATGTGGGTGATACCCCTTTCAGCCCATGTGCGAAAATTCTGTGTTTTTTTATTGCTTATGAAGTCACGGTTATTCCACAGTGGGGTGAGGTTAGATGGAGCTAATATAGAATTTGTGATTTGGTGAAATTTCCACCAGGCTGTCAGAGTGGAAGGCAGCTATAGTTACAGCATTAAAACATGTGTGTTGTTTAATTGATTTGATGAGGAATGGTATGTCAGCTATATTTAGTTCTTTGCATAGTGTTTGTTATATATCTAGCCATGTAATATCGGATTGGGTGGGGTGGGTCCAATTGTATATGTATTGCAGTTGGTTAGCCATTGAGTAATAATTCCACCAGGCTGTCAGAGTGGAAGGCAGCTATAGTTACAGCATTAAAACATGTGTGTTGTTTAATTGATTTGATGAGGAATGGTATGTCAGCTATATTTAGTTCTTTGCATAGTGTTTGTTATATATCTAGCCATGTAATATCGGATTGGGTGGGGTGGGTCCAATTGTATATGTATTGCAGTTGGTTAGCCATTGAGTAATAATGAAAATTTGGTGCTTCTAGTCCTCCTTGAACCTTGTTTTTTTTGTAGTGTTGTGAGTTTTATCCTTGGCGTTTTATTTTTCCAGTAGAAGTGAGTTATAATGGAGTCTAGTGATTTAAACCAGGTGAGTGTGGGGTGAATTGGAATCATTGAAAATAGATAATTAATTTTTGGTAAGATTGTCATCTTTATTGCTGCTATCCTGCCAATTATGGAGATTGGAAGGTTGAGCCATCGAAGCAAGTCGTCTTCTATTTTTTTTAACAGTGGTGTGAAGTTGAGTGTTACCAACTCTGACAGTCTGGAGGAAATCTTAATGCCTAAGTAAGTGATGTGATCATGACTTATAGGTATTGGCAGAGCCATAGAGAGAAAGAGTTGCGACACGCTTTGATGTTGCCGCGACGGCTGTCACGTGGTTCATGTAAGCCCCAATAGTTCCAAAACATACGCGGGCTGTCATGTTCTTCTATGGACAGACAGCAGCGATTGCATTATTAAACGGTAGATATAAAATAAAACACACACCCAAGTACTTTTTAAGCTGTTATTGCATTTTGTTAATGTCAGTTTTGCATTTGGAGAGGCAGGGTGACAACTTAGATAAGTTTTAGGCTATAATTTTGGAGGGAAAAGCTTAGTGTTCATGTTCGCATGGGTAGTAGCATTGGCTTTAGCGGCTCTAACTTAACTTTTCCATGTCATTCATCTGATGATGGACGTCTCATGATATTTATTTTAGCACAACTGGGCTGTATTAGGCTATTGATTCCCGTGACCTTGCTTATAAATTCCGATTCAGCCATTAGCCTACCTTCGTGATCACGCAAAGAGGTCTGCAGTCCGTTCAGAACTCCAACCAACATAAAATATAAATAATTACGCTGTGCATGTACAAATGAATGATTTAGGAGGGAAATAGACTGCTCCCATAACGTAGAAAGCAACGACTATATACAGCAATGTTCGGTAAATATTCAACCGAAAAATATTTTTCATAAAATTAAACCGGAGAGATAGTTAAAGCTGCAGTCCGTAGCTTTTCCTCTTTGTCGCCATCTCTCTGTTCGAAATCTGTAACTGCAGTGATTCGCGGAATTATTATCTTTACGTGGGTTGTAAATCGGCATGAAACAGCGCGGATAAACACAGTGCTTTGAGGCGAGTGGTGCTGTCAGTCACCGCGCTGTATGGATACTGTCATACAGAATCACAGATTCACTTTTTGAAAGTTTGACCAACATAAGAATTTTCATTAGAAAATGTCTTCTGAACAAGTAAGTAACATCCATTTTTGTTCTGACCAACTAAGGGGGAAAAAGCATTCGACATGATAAGCTTCGTTAAATTTAATCAACGCGATTTACAGCAACCGTGCAAATTATAGCCTACTTTGTTCTCAAATTGTTCATGTTAACAACATCACATCAGCATTGCGTGACTAATGTTAAATTTAATGTGTTTTATGGTTACCTGTGTAGTTCAGAATTCATATTCTCCATAATAGCAAAACGAGAAAGGCACAACAAAGGAAACTCCATAACTGTGTGAATTAAGAAAACGTACTGTTACACGATTGAACTATTGAAATGTCTTAACTTACTTGTTCAGCAGAAAAAGCCGTCTCTTCTTCCGTTTTGAGCCCCTTCAAAACACGGAGTTCACGCACTTTTCAAAAGCCCCGCCGATGTTTAAATCCTTGTGTTCGCATGAGACGGTTTCTTTCTCTTTCTCTAGCCACCTTAAATCCGAAGTACGAAGTCTTTTGGGTTTTATAACTGCTGAATCTCCAGTTGACACTGATGATTGTTGTTTGGATCTTTCTAGATGCCATAAGTTTAATTATGTAAAGTGCTGCGAGAAAAGCCTATACATCTCTACATCTCCTCACGCGCAGTATAGCCGGCTAGCCGAAACTCCTTCTTTATGTGTACGGGTGTGACGTAATGACGCAAAAACATGCTCGAATTTCCCGCGGAAACCCACCAGTACCACTGGAATTAAAATCATTATTACAAGCTAACCGTTTTGAATCTAGCTATGGCAAGCAGATAGTTTTGACCACTGGCAGAATAATTTTTTTTTAATATAATTATTTTGGATTATTTTTAACTTAAAGTTACGGACTGGAGCTTTAATGAGTGAATTAACTATGTTCCTAAATACATATAAGCACATATATGCATAACCCTAACCCATTTAAATAAATGAATTGTGTGTGTGTGTATGTATAATATTATATATAGGCTATATATATATATAGATACATATAAAATATTATTAAAAATATTATAAACTACAGACTAGATTCACGAGAGGTCGGCTAATGTGTGTAAAAGTAAAAAAAATACAGTAATTTCATTAATTTATCAGCGAGCGTACTTCGGAAGCACTGAAAATGAATGGGGTTCAATGCTGGAACTATCAGTGTTTGGAACTATTGGCTGCTCCACGACACGTTTTACTTCCGCATTCCAAAGTTCCTATGGCGGTCTATGGGAGTGTCGCAACTCTTTCTCTCTATGGCTCTGGGTATAGGTATTTGATGGGGTGCCACATCCCATTTGGTTTTATGTAAAGGGAGGATAGAGAGAGTATAGGGCGGTATGTGTCACTTTTTGAGTGATTTATGACCCCATAAACCACGCCCCCAATCCCTCCCCCCCGTGGGAATTTCGGACAGTGTACACCTGGACCGTGGGATTTTTCCCACGGTCCCCTCCTCTTTCCACCCTTATGGGATGAGCTTGTGAAGCGTGGGAAAATTCTTATGTTCAAGTATTTCTAAAAAGGTAACATAGGTGTATTATGGGTGTTATTGTTTGTTCAACGTGTAAATGTACAAAAATGTGGAGAAACATTCAAAAACAAATAAACAATATATTTTCAAGCTTTTTAAGAAGGATGACAGAAAACCGAGATGCGATCATGTTTTTATTAAAGAAAGGGTTTTAAGAAAAGTTAATTACATAGTGTTTAAAGATATTAAAACGTTGTATAAAGTTAAAATACACACATCTTTAGTGTTTTCACACATTTTCTAAATTAAAACATCAAACAAATAGTTCTATTTTTATCATACATTTAAAAAAGTGGTGCTTTTCACATAACACATAGTGCTTAAAACCATTAAGACGCAGTACAGGTCTTTACCTTCACACGTTATTTTGTCAAATGATCCATTTTACATAAACCATCTGTTTAAAAAGTGTTTTTCAATCACAAAAATAACTAAAACCGCATGTGTTAAAATTTTATATCAACAATAGATCTATTTTCTAACATATGTTTGAACAAAAGTAGTAGTTTCAAGTGTTTAAAGGTATTAAAACGTTGTATAAAGTTTAAAATACACATGGCTTAGTGTTTTTACACATTTGTAAAAATGTTAAACATTAATGAAAAAGTTTTCTTAAAGTTATCGAAATGTTTTAGTATTAAAACATTTAAAACAACATTTTAAAAATGTTAAAACGTTAAAAGATCAACGTAAAAAGATACATTTAACTTTCATTATTTGTAAATGTTACATTTTACATAAAACATGTCATGATATTAAAACTACAGCGTGTTAAAAATCACAGTATCAAAAAAAATAGCCTTACATTTTTACAAGTCCGTTTGTTGAAAGAGAACCAAAACTCTTATTATCCAGCTCCAAGATTTATCCGACACCATCGATATATCCAGCACCAGCTGTTTATCCAAAGGTATATCCATCTCCAAAGATTTATCCAAATTCCAACACCATCGATATATCCAACACCAGCTGTTTATCCAAAGGTATAACCATGTCCAAAGATTTATCCAACTCCAAACCTTTAGAGATTTTAATTCCAAAAGTTACAAAGTCCGCGTGAGGAGCTCAACGAAACACGTCCGAACACTCCAGAGACGACCCAAGAATTAACATTAGCAACCGATCAGTGTTGCCAGATTGGAAATGTCCAACTATCGTACCAGAAGCCATCTTTGAAATACAGCCTTTACCAGTCGATCTACGAACGCCGATCCAAGTGCGCTGGCTAGAATGATAAGGTGAGCGCGAACAGCAGGCTTGGATCGGCGTTCGTAGATCGACTGGTAAAGGCTGTATTTCAAAGATGGCTTCTGCCTGTATACACGAAGTTGACTGTATGTTTAAAATATCTTCTTATTAAACTGTCTGGACACTGACAAAGTTCTCAATGCTTCGGTTTGAAGGTAGGGAGCCTCATTATGCTACCGTGGTAGTGTGGGGCTATTTTGAGCCTTGTTAGTGGTATTAACAAGCGATTTTTATTTGTCATTGATCTATGCCCAATATACTAGCGTTATACTAGCTTTATAGGCTAAACTGTTTTTAGAGATAAAACTATTTACATTCGATAATCATGAAAACAAATCTCAGATAACGGTTGACTAGGTAACAATGTGTAATTAGACCAAAGGTTCATTTTGCGCCGGAGTTCTCCTTTAATGTAATAAATAATAAATATAACGTTACTTCCTTTGCAGTGAATCTGAGAGGGTGAAAAGTAGATGACTATGCCTAAACACTATATTGTTTTAACCGGACATCATGTACCCATTTAATTACACCAAAGCAGAAAAACTTAAAAGTGAACAACATATGGTCCTTCGAAACGGCAAACATGCCCGTACATGTCCCCTGAGACACAGTCGAAGTCTACATGCATATACCATGACATACTCTACAGATAAATAACACGGGAGGATCATGGTGGTATATAAATTGCAAACATTTCTAAAGACGGAATGCCTCACGATCTGAATTCTCTCTCTTATGAACGTATTATACAATAAAATATGCACATGTGTTTACAATTAGTTGCACGCACACACATATTCCTTAGTTAACAACACTTGATTTTAACTATTATTTACATTGAACACAAGAGCATCTGTAACGTTACATTCTCTCTCCATTGGATGTTTTCAAACACCCGGAAAGTTTTAGAACAGTCCAAATCGCGAGCAGAGGCGGGTTTTTTTGGGAGAGTCCATTTCCAAAGGGCTTTTTACTGTTTTATAACAAATAACATCATGTCGCAGGAGAAATTCGCACACACACAAACACACCCCTACAATGTATTGTCTGTGGAAAGATCAGGGAGTTGTTTTTAATTAAAGAAAGTTTCGTTTTTCACATATATTTGAAAAGTTCACCGTCACATTTTAAAACATTTTTTTAAAAAGCTGTATAAAAGTTAAAATACAATGGATGGTATACGTACATTTTAATACGTCATCAGAAAATGTTAGAGAAAGTTTTTACATCTTTTTTAATTCTGTATTTTTACAGACCTAAAACCATGAGGCTTCAAAGTATGGAATAGAAGTTTTTGAACATTTATACGTTTTTGAACATTTATAATGTTGTGTGTTGCAAAAGCAGAAGTCTATTTTCTTTAAATAAAGATTTACCCTTACTTATGCTTTAATTTCTTTAAATCAGTCTGATGACAAGCATTATTTCTGTGATTAATTGATTAGTAATGTAGCGAGGTGCTTTCCTCACACGAGGATGTGTTTGTGACAAACACATTGTATTTACTTAGACTTTTTTAAAATGTATTTAACATTTTAAATGTTTTTTTTCTTTCTGACCAACTTCATTTCATATGAATTACCTGAGGCGTTTAACAACCACATATAGGGAATGCATGTTGATTAGTGCACTACCACTACCACCACTGTAGTATTCTGAGGAAATATCAGTTACTTACTTGGAATAATATCATTAAATTGAAAAACATTTGTTTAATTTATAAAATTAGCACCTTCTCCACCATGTGATTTTATAGATTTTAGATCTAGTGAGGTTAGGGTAACCAGAGGGGCAGTGAGGGAAGATTTCATCATCCAGACTTGTAGAGAGCCAAACTTGTGGGGGCTAATGCTTTCTGTGTGCATTTAAACATTATATATTTATTTTATATGAATTGTATTTCTTAAAAATTTCATAATGTGTTGTATGTAATTTTATTTTTGTGATTTTATACCTGTGGTTATCTTTAAGGTGGCCTTTTATTACACCCGGCTGGGTACATTTACATTGTTTTAATGTTGATTAGTGTACACTGTCCCATTTCAATTAAAGATAAAATGAAAATGAAAAAACGATACCATATTTTATATATTAATATTACGGTTCCATGTTGCTTTAAAGCCTTTGTTTGTTTGTTTGTTATTAACTAATACCTTTTTTAACTAACACCTCAACAAATTAAAGAAACATATGAGCTAAGTAGCTAAGGATGTTCTCTAATCCCAAATAAACAGATAATGGAATGTTCGCAATCTACAATATGTTAGATATCACTCAGTATGTGTGTAAATAGTTGTGCTTAAACCTTTGGGTGTATTTTACACACCAACATATCTTGTCATCGCAGTGATGCAAAGTCACACACTCTTGTAAAGCCTATGGACTAACTTTTAAAACATAATCTTTATACAGAAATCACATGTGTCCAAAACAACCATACAAGATTCAAAAAGACCAAATCACTAAGAAAAGAGGGATGAAAAGCATTGTTTATAAGAAATACACAAAAGTTTGCAAATGACGGTGTATCACTAGTTTTTAGTCATCTTGCTCAGATAGCAGATGACACCGTTCACATCTCGTTTCTCGGATTGTATGTGTTTTAGGCGAAGACTTTTCTTTGAGAGCTGTCAACATTCAGTGGTTATAGGAATAAATGATAATTAAGAATTTAAGTGATAGTCTTACTGTTTGAGAATGCTTGACTAAATTGATACTTTGTTTAGTCCAACTTTCCCTCTATCTATGATGCTGAATCCCACAAAGTATTAACACGAAAAGTAAGTGCATGCTGTTTTACATTTAAACTATTACCCCAGAATCACTTCTGACTATTGCACTGACTATTGTATAAAAATACAGAATTAAAAAAGATGTAAAAACTTTCTCTAACATTTTCTGATGACGTATTAAAATGTACGTATACCATCCATTGTATTTTAACTTTTATACAGCTTTTTAAAAAAATGTTTTAAAATGTGACGGTGAACTTTTCAAATATATGTGAAAAACGAAACTTTCTTTAATTAAAAACAACTCCCTGATCTTTCCACAGACAATACATTGTAGGGGTGTGTTTGTGTGTGTGCGAATTTCTCCTGCGACATGATGTTATTTGTTATAAAACAGTAAAAAGCCCTTTGGAAATGGACTCTCCCAAAAAAACCCGCCTCTGCTCGCGATTTGGACTGTTCTAAAACTTTCCGGGTGTTTGAAAACATCTAATGGAGAGAGAATGTAACGTTACAGATGCTCTTGTGTTCAATGTAAATAATAGTTAAAATCAAGTGTTGTTAACTAAGGAATATGTGTGTGCGAGCAACTAATTGTAAACACATGTGCATATTTTATTGTATAATACGTTCATAAGAGAGAGAATTCAGATCGTGAGGCATTCCGTCTTTAGAAATGTTTGCACTTTATATACCACCATGATCCTCCCGTGTTATTTATCTGTAGAGTATGTCATGGTATATGCATGTAGACTTCGACTGTGTCTCAGGGGACATGTACGGGCATGTTTGCCGTTTCGAAGGACCATATGTTGTTCACTTTTAAGTTTTTCTGCTTCGGTGTAATTAAATGGGTACATGATGTCCAGTTAAAACAATATAGTGTTTAGGCATAGTCATCTACTTTTCACCCTCTCAGATTCACTGCAAAGGAAGTAACGTTATATTTATTATTTATTACATTAAATACATACATTTATTTAATATGTGGGTATTTATTAACGTAGTCTGCGAGCAGTCTGTATATTCCCCATTTGTTAATCCGTCTCCTCTGTCTTTTCAAGGCAATCCATAACGTGGTAAAAAATAAAATCCAATATCGCACTCTGTGACTGTTTTATTCCATGTAAATCTTCAATCGTTATATCCACGTTGGCCAATCTGACTTCGCAAATGAAAAAATATATTCCACGTGTTCCGCTGGTTAATTGTGTTAAGTACGATCCATGTAATTTTCGTGGAGCTAATGTTAAATCCATCATAGCTTCATCAAGGCAACTTTCGGGAGTCTTTGGGTCTGCAGTAGCGTAAATTCCAAGAGAATGCACGTTGAGTTTGTGGCTTTTTTAAACCGACCGCCGTGTCGTCACACTATGGGCGGGTTTGTGCGTGCGTGCGCGTGGGAACTATTTGTCGTTTTCTCCCAAGCCTCAACACCTGTTGTGGGAGGGGTCGAGGTGTGGGAGTGGTCTAGGGGTGGAGTCAACGTCCGGCTCCTGTGCATCGGTTGCTAATGTCATTCTTGGGTCGTCTCTGGAGTGTTCGGACGTGTTTCGTTGAGCTCCTCACGCGGACTTTGTAACTTTTGGAATTAAAATCTCTAAAGGTTTGGAGTTGGATAAATCTTTGGACATGGTTATACCTTTGGATAAACAGCTGGTGTTGGATATATCGATGGTGTTGGCATTTGGATAAATCTTTGGAGATGGATATACCTTTGGATAAACAGCTGGTGCTGGATATATCGATGGTGTCGGATAAATCTTGGAGCTGGATAATAAGAGTTTTGGTTCTCTTTCAACAAACGGACTTGTAAAAACGTAAGGCTATTTTTTTTTTATACTGTGATTTTTAACACGCTGTAGTTTTAATATCATGACATGTTTTATGTAAAATGTAACATTTACAAATAATGAAAGTTAAATGTATCTTTTTACGTTGATCTTTTAACGTTTTAACATTTTTAAAATTTTGTTTTAAATCTTTTAATACTAAAACATTTTGATAACGTTAAGAAAACGAATCGGTTACCTAACGTAACCTCGGTTCTCTCTAGATGAGGGAACGAGTATTGCGTAAGCTACGGGAAAGATTAATCTTTTCTGAGAAATTGAAGCCAAAAAATTATCCTATAATTTTGTATCCATTGTCAACGCAGTTCAGCTGCAGCAGACCATGAGCGGGCTAGCTAGCAGCTCATTGGTTCGCTCACAGAGAACTGCTTAAGCCTATGAGGAGACGCGAATGAACTCTCGGCCAATGAGAGTCTGACATGCTCTCATTACGTCAGAGCCCGCCGAAACGGGCGTGGTCAGAGAGTATATTACTGGCGTCCTAGGCTGTAAACTCTGGTTTTCATAGAATGAAGCGAGAACGCTAGTAGCACAAGCACGGCCAGGAACGCAATACTCGTTCCCTCATCTAGAGAGAACCGAGGTTACGTTAGGTAACCGATTCGTTCTCTTACGAGAGGTTCTCTCGTTTTGCGTAAGCTAGCTTACGCTACGGGAACACCTGGTCAACGCCGTGCGTGCTAAGCATCCACTATGAGTCCCAGGGGAGACCCCAGGGAACCCTTATGAGTGGGAATAAATATAAGTACATGTGACAAAGGCCAGCAGAGCGGGCCGGAGATTGTGTAGTACATAAGCACATGATAGAGAGGGACAGAGCGAAACCGGTCTGTGTGAATAACGTCCTGGTTGCGTATGCAACCCACCGTTCCCTGAAGGAGGGAACGGAGGACGTAGTCGACGTCCGACTGAATGGGGATCACGCTAGGGAGCCAATCGTCTTCGAGTACTATTGAACGAGCCAATGAAATTGGCGTGCGTGATGACATCACACACTCCGCCCCCCGCGGCGCGGGTATAAATACGGAAGTGGATGCACGCACCAGCTGCTATTCGCTGAGGAGCCGAGAGTAGCCCAGTCAGCGGTGGTCCAGCGTTAGTGGCAAGGGGACTACGTCCTCCGTTCCCTCCTTCAGGGAACGGTGGGTTGCATACGCAACCAGGACGTTCCCTTTCAGTCGAGAACGTCAGACGTAGTTGACGTCCGACTGAATGGGGATAACCATTGAACACGCCACTAAAGCTGCCACCTTCCAGTGCCTAGACAAAAGCCTCCAGATCCCCCGCAATCTAAGGCGGGAAGGGACAGGGCTTAGGCCAGGGAATTCACTGCTGTTCCTACAGGACCACTGGGAAAGCGTTCCCTGTACAAGGAAGGAAGGGACGCTGCGGAACCCACATCCTGCCCAAAGGGAGGTAAGGTGGAATACACATATGAACTGGGCGGAGACCGGGCAGTATAACATATGGAAGGTCACTGGGGTGGCTCCAGCCTAAGACAGGGGGGAGACAACCAGCCAATGACTGCAGAGCAGGCTCTGCCGAGGGAAGACACAGGCTCACCGTAGGGAGCCGTACCGTGGAAGAATACACATATGGGATCACCGTAGGGATCACAACATATGGACCCAGCCTAACACAGGTTCCACACTGCTTACGAGTGGTAGGCCTAACACCGGGCGTACCGCCACGTCTGATGTCGGAGGGGTGCGGAGGAACTCAACAGGGTTCGGATAAGGAACTCTACTGGAGCAATATGGCGCACGTATCCAGTCCATAGGAGGGGAATGGCGCAGCAAGCCGACACTTCGAACCGGGCTCATGGTGAACTGGCTTCATATGAAGGGAGCCCACGGAAAGCCGCGGTTCGACTTAGGTGTCGCCCAGCCCCCAACTCTAGAACATCTGTCAGCGAAGCACTCTGTCAACGCCTAGGTGGGAGCAACACTCATAAAAGAGGAGCTCACCACGTAAGTGGACATGAGTATCTCGGGATTTTCACCAAGATAAGGCAACCATATTCAGTGGGCCAACCTCGCTTGGAAACAGCCTTCCCTCTCTGCTGACTTCCTTAACAGATAAGAGCTGGTCTGAGGTCCTATGGCTTGCGTTTTGTACACGTATAACCGCGATGAAGCGGACGGACAGAGAAAGCCAGGGCTGGGTCTGCCTCCTCCGGGGCAGTGCTTGCAGGCTCACCACCTGGTCCCAGTTTAAGGGAGAGGTAGGAACCTTGGGCACATATCCAGGCCGGGGTCTCAGCAATGAGAGTTAGCCGGCCCGAAATCCAGGCACAATCGTTAACTGAAGCGAGCAAGTTCCTACCCTCTAGTAGAGACCATGCGAGCAGGAGAACTGTAAAAACAGATCCTTTTAACTCACTGCCTGCACTGGCTCAGGGGCGGACTCTGCAGTGCAGAAGCACCAGAGATAGGCCCAAGAGGATAAAGAGGGACGCAGGGATGACCCTTGCTCCCTCAGAAACCTGACGATCAGGACGTGCTTCCCAAGCTTCTGTATATGATGTTTGTATCATATTGAGGGTAAGGACAGCCTACCTAACCCAACTACAGGAAAGAGAGCACTGAAATGACCGAACGCTCTCAGGATCTCCTCAGGAGAGAAGACTCATTCAACGAATAGGTTCCACTTCTAAATTAGCGCAGCACAACTGCCTTACTTAAGGGGGTGCTTGCAGAAGTGATGGTCGCTACCACATAACCTTGTGGTAACCACCTGAACCTCCCCATCCAGTTCTTTGAACGTGGGTGCCGTCATGCCCCATCCCTGAAGTATTCAGGGGAAGTCAGGAAGGCTGACGAGGGAACTAGATCTGGTTGGGCCAATAAGGGGCAACTATCAAGATCTGTTTCACTCCTGACTTAGCACAGCTTTAGGAGCATCTCTGCTCAACACCTAAGTGTGAAAATTCACTGAGCTTCAGGAGCATTTCTGCTCAACACCTGAGTGTGAAGAAATTCACTGAGCTTCAGGAGCATTTCTGCTCAACACCTGAGTGTGAAGAAATTCACTGAGCTTCAGGAGCATCTCTGCTCAACACCTGAGTGTGATGAAAATCACTGAGCTTCAGGAGCATTTCTGCTCAACACCTGAGTGTGAAGAAATTCACTGAGCTTCAGGAGCATTTCTGCTCAACACCTGAGTGTGATGAAAATCACTGAGCTTCAGGAGCATTTCTGCTCAACACCTGAGTGTGATGAAAATCACTGGGCTTCAGGAGCATTTCTGCTCAACACCTGAGTGTGAAAAACTTCACTGAGCTTCAGGAGCATCTCTGCTCAACACCTGAGTGTGATGAAAATCACTGAATTTGAGCAGCGCTTTAGAAGGCTCACCGGGTAACGCATTTCTGCGGGGCCCCGGGGTCAGCTGAGAGCTAGTGTCTGTCCAAGGGATGTCCGCTCAGACAAAAACACAACTGTAGCTAGACCGCCAGGGGATTGGAGTCTCCACTCTCCCTGGCCATAGCTGTCGTGAGGCTCGTAGGCGGCACGATTGAGCAGGCCGGAAGAACTTTATGTGGAATGAAGCAACCTCAGAAGCTTCTGACTCTAAGGAGGAGGCGACAGGCGAGTTGTGACATGCGAGGGAAGCTAGCGCAACGGTCGCAATGTTGTCTTTTTAGACCAGTACCAGCTCGCTGAGCAGCGGTGGCCCAAAGCGAGGTGAACTGCCAACTCGAGGTAACAAATACCAATGCAGTCGGAGGTCGCCCAGGCCTCCGTTAAAGCATGCCCTTTATACATGGCCCCTCGGTCAGTGTTAGTGGACCTGAAGGTCTACACAGGGTTTGAGAGTTTGGCGGCAGGCCAGGGTGACCTTTTAATCACACAGGGCGTGCCGCTCTGCCACGGTCACCTCAGGACTCGATCATAAAACTAGTGTTGAAGCGGTCTTCATATGTAGGAAGCCAAGCCTCATATGCCCCAGGAGCCTCTGAAAATTCTTTCAGTGGAACCCTTTCTCACTTCTAACACTAGCCTAACACACTCTTCTTGAAGAGACGTGTTGGACCGAGTCCTTCTCCTGAACTGAAAAGAGAGATACTCAGCCCGTGGACGAGACACTCTCTCCCAGTTGACCTGAAGACCCAACTGGCTATGGAGCACTTGAAGGGTAGGACCTGTACTGATACTTCGTACCCTCGACGCCCGGACAGAGAATGGTCTGTGGAGCGGAAGGACAGAGATCTGAAGTACTGTCCTCCAGGTCGAACGCTGCAGGCCAACCTTGGGGACGGAGCATTCAAAAATGCATCTCTGTGTTAGTAACTGAACGGAGGCTTTCGAAAAAGGGCCCGTTCCAACTGACACAGGTCCAAGTTGGGCATGACACACCATTTATCTAAGGTACAATAAAGAACAGGTTAAAGAAACCAGTCTTCATATCGGCTGAGGAGAGGCTACATTGCGTCCTTCGCCAGTAGGACAGCAACGTGCGCACACAGGTCAGGAGCAGTGCTCAACACGTAGGTGTGATAATTTCACTACTTCTAGGAGCCTTAGCTCAACACCTAGGTGTGCAAAATATCACTGAGCCAGGGCGGAAGCCAAGCGAAATGAATCGCAAGCCGAGTCTGCTGGTAGCTCAGGGCCAAGGAGCGGTAGGAAGCACTTTAAGCTTACACACACCACACCAGGGCCTCAGAGACCACAGACGTACCCGAGGTGAGGCAGCGAAGAGGAGAACAGGGACCCAATCGAGAGGCCCATAGGCGGCCCGAAGGAGGGTCTGAGTGTGCAGTGCAGCACTTACCTGACTCCAAAAGCAGCAGAGGATGCGTGAGAAGGCGGGTGTCCGGGTCCTCGAACCGCATCCAGGTGCTGGCTGGCGAACAAAAGGGAGCTGAAGGGTGCAAGGCTTTGCAGGGTCACACACCGCCAACTAACCCTCTTGGGGCCCAGGAAGGGAGAAACTGCTCTTTCTTTGAAAATGTGGGTACCGCTGGTTCAGCTTTTATGAGAACCAGCGGCGGAACAACACACACAAAAACAAAAACTTCACTCGGTCCTCTTACGAGTGAAGGGAGCGGCCGGTGACCATCTCCAAAAGCAGTACGTCCATCCCTGGGTGGCCCGCCTCAGGTTTAACGCTTTCGCTGTCGCTTGCCACCTGGCTTGGCAGCGCCTGAAGCGGGCGGGGCGCCCCTTCTGCGGCCGGCTCCACGCTGAGACCTAGGTGGAGGCTGCTGCGATGGTCCAGCGGGAGCAGAGGCGGCTGCAGACGGGCGCCTTCGGCGACGAGCAGGCGGAGGATCTGCCCCGGATGACTGGGTGGAGGCAGCAGCAGGTCGTCGGGGCAGGATGTGCCGGATGGCCTCCGTCTGCTTCTGGGCGGCAGAGAACTGCTGGGCAAAGTTCTCAACCGCGTCGCCGAACAGCCCAACCTGAGAAATGGGAGAGTCCAGGAATCGAACCTTGTCCGCTTCTCTCATATCAGCCAGGTTGAGCCAGAGATGGCGCTCCTGGACCACCAGGGTGGACATCGCCAGACCGATCGCGCGAGCTGCAACCTTCGTGCCCCGGAGGGCGAGGTCGGTTGCAGTGCGGAGCTCATCCGTGAGCTCACGGTCTGAACTACCCTCGTGCATGTTCATGAGTGCCTGGGCCTGGTGGACCTGAAGCAACGCCATGGCATGCAGAGAGGAAGCGGCTTGCCCACAGGCTCTGTAAGCCTTGCCCGTGAGAACGGACGAGAACTTACAGGCCTTAGAGGGGAGACGAGGATCCCCCTTCCAAGAGGTAGCGGTCGCCGGACACAGCTGCATCGCAACAGACCGCTCCACTGGAGGGATAGCCACATAACCCTTCGCCGCTCCCCCGTCAAGGGTAGTGAGGGGGGAGGAGCTGCTCAGGCGGTTTCTGGCAGAGAAAGGTGCCATCCATGCCCTCGTCAACTCCTCATGCACTTCAGGAAAGAAGGGTACCGGAGCGGCGGGCTGAGAACCAGACCGGCCCGCTCCGATAAACCAATCATCCAACCGAGACGGTTCGGGACACGGTGGAGGGTTCCACTCGAGCCCTACCGCCTCGGCGGCCTTCTTGAGCATAGCTGCCATCTCTGGATCCGGCTCGGGCAGTGCTGGTCTCCCAGGGGGAGGCAGCACAGCCGAGTCATCACCTCCAGAGCCCAGCTCCCCGTCCGATGCTGCGATGGACATCCTGTCCTCTGGAGGGGCCCCGAACGAGACAGCTGGTCGGTCCACTACAGAGGGACCATCAGTCTCGTCGGGGAGCTCCACCGGCTGCGGTGCAAGCGAGGAGTGAGGGATCCACGGGGCTTTGCCGGGCGGATTACCCCTCACCGTAATCCTCAGGTCACCCAGCCCAGACGGCGCTCCAGGTCTCCTCTGGGAAGGTAACCCAGAAGAAACGGAAGAGCGGGGCCTGGGAGTGGGGACTCCACCTTCGCGGACGAAGGCGAGTCTCGACCTTAGCACCGAGACGGTCATGTTCCCACAATGAGAACATGACTCATCCACAAAAGCTGCTTCAGCGTGCTCTAAGCCCAAACACGTGATACAACTCTTGTGACCGTCAGAGGGGGACAGAGCCCTACCGCACCCAGAAACACACGGATGGAATGGCATCTTGAAAAAGACACAAAACTCACCCGAGTTGCTCTTTTAGAAATGGGACCCGTCACCAGTGCCGGAGCACACAGGGAATGACCGCGGCAACACTGAATTCAAAACTGAAAACAGTGAAGCACTCACTTTTCTGCCCTCAACCAGCCGTCAACACACACACAAACACAGAAATTTGCTTGCTGTTAAAACAGCAGTTGAGAGCTCCAAGCTCGCGATCACCGCTGCACTCGCGCTGTAGAACCACCAGCACCAGGAGAGTCTTCCAAAAGAACACCGACACACTCGCTCGTTGAATTACAACAGCACTCTTCAGAGACATCAGTCACGATCGGCTCCGAAGCGAAAGGCAGCTGGTGCCTGCATCCACTTCCGTATTTATACCCGCGCCGCGGGGGGCGGAGTGTGTGATGTCATCACGCACGCCAATTTCATTGGCTCGTTCAATAGTACTCGAAGACGATTGGCTCCCTATCGTGATCCCCATTCAGTCGGACGTCGACTACGTCTGACGTTCTCGACTGAAAGGGAACTCCCTATAGTGCAGCTCAACCAGAAGAGCTGTAACATACTAGACTGCTAGTAGTTTAGCCTGCAAGGCGGGAACTTCCAGATTGTAAAATCTGACAAAGGTGGAGAGGGAAGCCCATCCCGCTGCCACACAAATGTCATGAATGGAAATTCCGCTGGACCATGCCCACGATGAGGCCATGCCTCTAGTGGAATGAGCCCTGATGCCCAGAGGGCATGGCAGGTCTTTTGATGCATATGCGGCTGCTATGGCATCAACTATCCATTTGGATAGAGTCTGTCTCGAGACGGCCGACCCCTTGGTGCGCCCACCGAACGAAACAAAAAGCTGCTCAGATCGTCTGACCGGAGCAGTGCGAGTAATGTATAATCTCAGGGCCCTGACCGGACACAGGAGATTAGAGTCAGATTCGCTATCGGATGCAGGCAGAGCCGATAGGGAAATAACTTGTGCCCTGAACGGGGTACCAATCGCTTTTGGGACATAACCATGTCTAGGTTTGAGAACGACTAAGGAGTCATTGGGCCCAAACTCGAGACAGGAAGCGCTAATGGACAGCGCGTGAAGGTCTCCCACATGTTTAACTGACGCGAGCGCGAGCAGAAATACTGTTTTGAGCGAAAGGTATTTGAGGTCCACGATGTTTAGCGGTTCGAATGGGGGAGCTTTCATAGCTTCGAGAACTATGGAAAGGTCCCAAATCGGCACCAAAGGGGAGCGTGGGGGGTTCATCCTTCTAGCTCCCCTGAGGAAGCGGATGACCAAGCCATCTTTGCCCAGTGACTGGCCGCGCCGGGGTTCAACGAACGCTGCGACGGCTGCCACATACACCTTGAGAGTGGACGGGGACCTGCCCTTGTCCAACATCTCTTGGAGAAAAACTAGCAAGGAAGGAACCTCGCATGACCGTGGGTCCAAGTTTCTGTCGGTGCACCATTTAGAGAACACAGACCATTTAGACACATAGAGCCTTCTAGTAGAAGCCGCTTTAGCCTGCATGATCGTGTTTAACACTCCCTCTGGCAAAGCAACGGGTAGGTGTTGATCACCCACGCATGTAGCGCCCAGCGCTCTGGGTGAGGATGCCAGATCGTGCCGCGAGCTTGGGAGAGGAGATCTGCTCTGACTGGAATGGGCCACGGGGCTGTCTGTGACAGCTGAGTGAGCTCCGGAAACCAAGTCTGACCCTCCCAACACGGGGCTATGAGGAGCACCGAGTGGCGTGTTTCCCTGATTCTCTGAAGCACCTGTGGTAGCAGAGAAACCGGAGGGAATGCATAAAGCGGGCGGCTGGGCCAGGTCTGGGCTAGCGCGTCCTCGCTCTTTGAGAAAAATATTGGGCAGTGGGTGTTCTCTTCTGAGGCGAAGAGGTCCACCTCTGCTCTGCCGAATATTCGCCACAGCTTTTGGACTGTAAGAGTGTGCAGGGACCATTCCCCGGGGGGAATGGGGTTCCTGGACAGACTGTCTGGACCGTCGTTCAGATGGCCCGGCACGTGCGTCGCTCTGAGCAAGAGCAGGTGACACTGAGACAAAACTAAGATGCGTTCTGTCAGCCGGAAGAGATTCTTGGATCTGACTCCGCCCTGACGGTTTAGATAGGAGACCACGGCTATATTGTCCGAACGGATCAGCACGTGGTGACCGTGAATGCGCGGAAGAAAGCGCGTGAGCGCGTTCTCGACCGCCAGCATCTCCAAACAGTTTATGTGGAAGAGGCTCTCCTGAGCTGACCAGGGGCCGAAGGCCGGTGAGCCCTCGCAGACCGCACCCCAACCCGAGTTGGATGCGTCTGTCGAGATGACTTTTCGGCGAGAAAATGTCCCCATGGAAACGCCCCGCTGAAACCATTCTGCCACAGTCCATGGCTGCAGAGCTGTGATACAGGTCTGCGTTACTTTTATCAGCTGGTGGCCCGTGGTCCACGCACGGTGAGACACACGGCTCTTCAACCAGAGCTGAAGCGGGCGCATGCGCAGTAACCCCACCTGGAGCACCGCGGAGGCTGAGGCCATGTAACCCAACGCCTTCTGAAAAGTTTTCAGAGGTGTGAGTCTGTTCATCTGAAAAGATGCGGCGAGACGCTGAACACGGTGTGTGCGCTGTGTTGACAGACGAGCCGTCATCGTGACCGAGTCTAGCTCTATACCCAAGAAGGAGATAGTCTGACTGGGTTGTAGTGCGCTCTTTGTCCAGTTGACAGAGAGGCCCAAAGCTTTCAGATGGTCGAGGAGAACTGTACGATGAGACAGTAGCTCTCTCTGTGATTGTGCCAAAATCAGCCAGTCGTCCAAATAGTTCAGTATTCGCAGCCCCTGACTCCGCAGGGGGGCGAGCGCCGCCTCCATGCACCTCGTGAATGTACGGGGTGCTAGGGATAGGCCGAACGGAATGACGGTGTATTGATAAACCTGGCCTTCGAAGGCGAAACGTAAGAATGGCCTGTAAAGGGGATTTATCTGAATCTGCATCTTTCAGATCTAGTGAAATGAACCAGTCCCCCTGGCGCACATGCGCGAGGAGATTTCTGATAGTGAGCATTTTGAACGATCTCTTCATGAGAACTTTGTTCAGAAATCTGAGGTCTAAGATTGGTCTGAGGCCGCCGTCTTTCTTGGGAACCAGAAAATAACGGCCGTAAAACCCCGACTCGCTCATAGACAGAGGAACTCTCTCTATAGCCCTTTTGCACAATAGCTTTGCTATCTCTGAACGGAGCAGCGTCACTGCTTCTGGGTTCACAATAGTTTCTAGCCGCGCTCGAAAACGTGGAGGGCGGCGGTGAAACTGTAAGCGATAGCCTAGCTTTATTGTGTTTAGCACCCACTGGGAAAATCCTGGAATAGCTTCCCACGCTTTGAAGCGTAACGCTAGAGGGTGAATGGCTACATGGTCCCCGTCGCTGCACATAGCGGGCTGCGTGAGCGCGCTCATAGTGTTTATAACAGCGGGACTTACACTCGGAGAGGAGTTTATGGGCCGTGTAACAGAGTAAGCAGAGGTGGGACACGCGGGAGAGCGCGGCCGCTTTCTGTAATGTAAGAAAGCTAGCCGAGAGCTCAGATCTGCATAAAAAATTATCTGCGAGAGCCGGAATCGAACACGGGTCTCTGGCGCGAAAAGCTTTGTGTTCCACCACTGAGCTAGGGGGAAGACACAGGTTTAATAGCGCGAGCAGATAAGACGGCGTGATAGCAGCGACTAGTTCGGCCTCGACGGAACTAACGCACTATAAACCCACTTGCCGGTGACGCGTATGCACGGGGCCTGGCTAGCTCTCTTGTAAAGTAAAGAAAGCTAGCCGCGGTTGGCACAGCTGTAAGCGGCTCGTCCCCCATTCAGCGCTCGTGGGCGGTGAGAGGGGGAGGCGGCTTAACGCTTCGAGTCGAGCCCGCAGGGTCGACAACAGAAGCCCATTCGCAGAGGAAACATCCGCCGTCAGCGAGAGAAAGCTCTGCGTGTTCCAGTCCCAGGCAGAGAGCGCAGAAGAAGGCGGGCTCTGGCGCTGAGAGGGACGCGGCATGAGCCGCAGGCAGGGGCGTCGCACCCGTGGGGGATGTGGGTGTTCTAACACCCACACTTTTCCCGGTGAGAGGGTTCAACACCCGCTCTTTTTCTGCAGTTTTTCCGCAGTTTTGCACAAACGCCTAACTACAGTCGATCCTCCGTTTCTCTGGCCGCTCTGTGTGTGCGCTCGCTGCGGCTCGTCCTGCTCTCCCCCTCCCTCTCAAACATGACACCGGCTCTGAGTGTGACCGGCTGATGATTGGCTGTTCTGCCTTAAGTCCCGCCTCTCTTGGTGTGATTTTTCAGTCACTCGTGCTGAGGAGGCAGGAACTATGGTTATGGTTATTTACATCTCCCTTTTCCAGGTACTTTGAATGAGTGTTTATGCTTGCGAGGTTTTTAAATAAGCTTGATATGTGTTTGGGATTGGAAAGATGTTATGTTTATGTTTTGTTGACATGTCGAGTGTTTTTGGTATTATATTTCGTTTTTTAGGCTAAACAGCACAATACTTTATTTAAGTAGGCAATAGGCATTCTGTTTGTGCTGCGTGATTTAAAGAAAAGTGCGCACTTTGCTCACGCGATCATTCAGCATGGTGATCTGGTGTTTTCTACAAAATAAAACTCAAGGGTTTATTTCTTGCAAGTGAAGAAATTAGGACAAAAGTATTGTAATTTTCCTATTCTATAGCGTAATATAAAATTTACTTTGAAATATTCATTTTCATTTCTACAGTAGGCTAGCATACATTTAGGGTATATGGATTTTCCATCATAGGAATAATTATATAAATCATTATTATATTATTATAATAATGTTTGGCATTCTAAAACACCAGTGATAATGTAATGTAGACTGAGACTCTATATCATAACTAAAAATAAGTTTGAACCCTCTTTAGGTACAAGTCAATGCTTTTCCTTTGTTCAATGTGCACAGTTCATGGGTCGAAGCCAGTTGAAGCTCTTAATTTTGAGCTCTCAGAGTGCACCAGATTGATGCATTTAACCTTAAAATGTACAAAATTTTCTTTCGGGGGAGCTTGCCCCCGAACCCCCCTAGAGGGCCCGAGGTCCACACAACATAGTTTTACAAAATCCAATGAGAAAGAACGATCATTTAGGAACTTTACCCCAGCATAATGTTAATGCCAAATTTAAATGTCCTTGGCCAAACTACATTTGTCCTGCCTAAGGAGGGGCCAACATTACATTGTGCCCTCTGAATTCTTAATCAGGGCTCTGATCACATCCATCCCCCGCACTTTTAAAAAGCTTGCTACGCCCCTGGCCGCAGGTGTGCGAGGCATCTTAAAAAAGACGCTCGCTGCTCTTTTGTGAAGGTACACAAACACAAACGCTAGCTTGCAGGACGGCTGAAGGTGGCGAAGACGGCCGGCTTCCTCAGTCTCCCAGATGCTCGCTAGAAGGTGCCTTTTCAACGACGGCGGCTTCTCTCAGGATCAGCAGATGCGTGTAGCCTCGCTGAAGAGATGAAAATCAGAGTTTACAGCCTAGGACGCCAGTAATATACTCTCTGACCACGCCCGTTTCGGCGGGCTCTGACGTAATGAGAGCATGTCAGACTCTCATTGGCCGAGAGTTCATTCGCGTCTCCTCATAGGCTTAAGCAGTTCTCTGTGAGCGAACCAATGAGCTGCTAGCTAGCCCGCTCATGGTCTGCTGCAGCTGAACTGCGTTGACAATGGATACAAAATTATAGGATAATTTTTTGGCTTCAATTTCTCAGAAAAGATGAATCTTTCCCGTAGCGTAAGCTAGCTTACGCAATACGAGAGAACCTCTCGTTAGAGAACTTTTTCATTAATGTTTAACATTTTTACAAATGTGTAAAAACACTAAGCCATGTGTATTTTAAACTTTATACAACGTTTTAATACCTTTAAACACTTGAAACTACTACTTTTGTTCAAACATATGTTAGAAAATAGATCTATTGCTTGATATAAAATTTTAACACATGCGGTTTTAGTTATTTTTGTGATTGAAAAACACTTTTTAAACAGATGGTTTATGTAAAATGGATCATTTGACAAAATAACGTGTGAAGGTAAAGACCTGTACTGCGTCTTAATGGTTTTAAGCACTATGTGTTATGTGAAAAGCACCACTTTTTTAAATGTATGATAAAAATAGAACTATTTGTTTTATGTTTTAATTTAGAAAATGTGTGAAAACACTAAAGATGTGTGTATTTTAACTTTATACAACGTTTTAATATCTTTAAACACTATGTAATTAACTTTTCTTAAAACCCTTTCTTTAATAAAAACATGATCGCATCTCGGTTTTCTGTCATCCTTCTTAAAAAGCTTGAAAATATATTGTTTTTGAATGTTTCTCCACATTTGTGTACATTTACACGTTGAACAAACAATAACACCCATAATACACCTATGTTACCTTTTTAGAAATACTTGAACATAAGAATTTTCCCACGCTTCACAAGCTCATCCCATAAGGGTGGAAAGAGGAGGGGACCGTGGGAAAAATCCCACGGTCCAGGTGTACACTGTCCGAAATTCCCACGGGGGGGATGGATTGGGGGCGTGGTTTATGGGGGGTCATAAATCACTCAAAAAGTGACACATACCGCCCTATACTCTCTCTCTGAGGATAGAAGATTTGTTCCAGTTTATTGCGTAATCTGATATTTTTGGGAAGGACTGGATTGTTTTAATTATTTCTTGAGTAGATGCTAAAGGTTCTTGTATAAATAGTAGAATATCATCTACATAAAGTGAGTTTTTAAGTGTTTGTTGTGGTGTTTCAATACCTTTGATTGCTGGGTTTTGGCGGATAGCTGCTGCTAAGGGTTCAATAAAAATAGTGAATAGGGATGGAGAGAGTGGACATCCCTGCCTCGTCCCCCTGTGCAGTGTGAAGCTTTGTGATGTTAGTCCATTGGTTGTGACTGTGGCAGATGGTGATGTGTATAAAATCTTGATCCAGTTAATAAATGACTCTCCAAAGCCAAATTTTTGTAATGTGGTGAATAAAAATTTCCAGTTGACCCTATCAAAAGCTTTTTCAGCGTCTAATGTGGCAATGAGAGTATCTTTCTGTTGTACTGATGCGTAATGCATTAAATTGTATAATCTGCGGGTATTGTTGGATGCATGTCTACCTTTTATAAAGCCAGTCTGATCAGGATGGATGATATAAGGTATATTTTTTTCAATTCTATGGGATAATGCTTTGCTAATAATTTTTATGTCGACATTTATAAGTGAAATAGGACGGTAGTTAGATGTGAGGGTGTGGTCTTTGTTAGGTTTGGGAATGAGTGATATAAGCGCTGTATTCATGTGGGATGGGAATTTAGCATTATGTTTTATTTCCGTTATTGTTCTACTAAATAGTGGGTATAAAGTTGACCAAAAATGTTCGTAGAACTCAGCAGGGAAGCCATCCGGTCCTGGTGCTTTATTATTTTGCATGTGTTTCAGCGTGGAGTGAAGTTCTTTTTCAGTGATTGGTAATTCGACAGAGTTAATTTGTTCCAGGTTGAGTAACCTAATAGAGGTTATAGCCTAGCTGTTTTTTCTTTATTTCTTTTAATTTGACTGGCTAAATATTTTTCGGATTTATTGCTATGGTGGAAAGTTTCTTGACGAAGTCTGTGAATCAAAAACTGGTTTCTTTTGTTTATTATTTCATTAAGCAAGAATTTATTTGTTCTTAATTCTTTATAGCTGGTTTTTGATTGGTTATTTGCATGTAAAATTTCAAGTTTTTTTTTTATTTTTTCTTCCAGTTGGACTTCTTTTTCTTTGTCCTTCCTTTTTTTATGGACTGAATATGATATAATTTTCCCCCGTAATACTACTTTCCATGTTTCCCAGAGCAGTGATGCTGGCGACTTTGGAGAATCATTTATTTCAAGGAAGGATGTCCACTCTCTCTTGAAGTAACTGTCAAATTCTGGATCTTTCAAGAGAGATGTATTAAAACGCCATCTGGTGGGGTGTTTCTGTATTGCAGGTTGATTCCATATGAGAGTTACCGGAGAATGGTCACTAATATTGATGGGATGAATTTTGGTTTCTATGATATTTGGTATTATTGAATTACTGGTTAGAAAGAAATCGATGCGGGAGTAGGTTTGGTGGACATTAGAATAAAAAGTGTATTCTCTGGCGAGTGGGTGTTGTAGCCTTCAACCATCGTCAAGACCAAAATCACTCATGAACTGTTTTATTGTTTTGGAGGACTGCCAGGATTTCCCTGTATGTTTTGACCTGTCCAATGATGGATTGATTACAGTGTTATAGTCTCCCTCTATAATTATTGGACCGCTGGAAAAGTTTGAAAGAGAGGAAAAGAAGTTTGAAAAGGAGGAATCATCAGAGTTTGGGCCATAAATGTTTCCAATTGTGATTGGATTATTGTTCATTGAAATGTTAATAATGATAAAACGGCCTTCAGGATCTGAAATGGTTGTATGGTGGTTAAATTGTATTTTTTTGTTTATTAAGATGCACACTCCTCTTTGTTTTGAATTATAGGAGGAGGAAAAACAGTGGTTAAAGTGTGTAGTTTTTCACCTGTTTTGTGTAGATTGTGAGAAATGTGTTTCCTGTATTAGACATATATCAGCTTGCGTATTTTCTAGATAATTTAGGACTTCGTTTTTTTTTTTTTTGTGAGGCAACTCCACAAATATTCCAAGTTAAGAATTTTAATTGCATTGACCTATAGTGTGTATTTCATGATTACGTTGTGTAAGCATAAGTCTGGGTGTATGAATGTGAATGTGGTTGTGTGTATGAAGAGAAAAAAAAAAATTACAATGAGAGAGGAGCAGGGGTCTATTGTCTATACATCATTTCACAGTTTCTAGAATTAGTAAAGCCAGGGAGTAGCGTCCTTGTCTCTAAACAATTGTCCATCAATATATAATTTGTCTACTGTAATGATTGCTTTTTTACCTTGATTGATCATTGTCTTGCGAATGGGGAAGAGTAGCTTACGTCTGCGGATGATTTCTTGTGGAAATTGGTCGTTGAGTCCGTAATGGGTCCCTTTTAGCTGCCGGCCCTGTCGCTGAAACCAGTACTTTTTGTTTGAAATGTTCAAATTTGACGATGATGGGCCGGGGTCGGGTGGAGTTGAGGAGTTTCTGTCCTAAACGGTGTACGCGATGGAAGGTGATGTGCTCGACAGTCTCTGGTGAAAGTTTGAGCTGGTTAACCATGAAGTCCTTAACAGATATTTCGGGGTCTTCGGTGGATGATTCGGCAATGCCCGAAAAGATTAAATTGTCTCTCATACTTCGTGACTGTAAATCCAGGATGGTTTTTGCATAGCTTTGTTCTCAGCGGTGACGGAGGTGAGTTGAGAGTTTACAGTGGAAAGTTTAGCAGTGAGTGTGTCCACGGAGCTTTTAAATGATTTGTTTTAAGTAGAGAAAAAGTTTGTTGTCTTTCTAGCAGCAGCGCGCTGCCATGTTGAATCACGCACCCATCACCTGAACATCACGTCAGCCGAGAGCTCCCAACATTTAGCTTATTTTCAACGCCAAGCCTAAACGAATTTATTTGAATCGAAACTTAAACCGTATACCGACCATGGTTTCGCGCATCTCTCATTCGGTCCAAAGTTTCCATATTTGCAATGTAACATTTGGATGCTAACTAATATTGTAAAGAAGGCTTCATACTTCAGTCGAGTCCCAATATACACGTATGCTAAATCCAACCTTCACAGCAAGGAAAATAAGTTTGGAATAACAGCAAGTAGGTGGTGACTGACGGCACAGCCTTTATATTGTACAACAGACCAATTAAATTAAGCAGAATAACTTTTTATATGTTTGGTTGACTGTTTTAATTTAACCCTCTGGGGTCTGAGGTGTTTTCTGGGTCCTGGAGGTGTTCTGACATGCTCTGACAATTTGTGCTTATTTCTGTTACTTGTGACATTTTCATGGCTAAAGTCTGATTACACTGTATTCAGCACAAACTCTGCTACAATAATATGTCAAAAGCATGTAGGTAAAAGTTTATAGTTTTGAGATAATGACGTTTATGCGTGGTTTGTGAAAAAACTAAAAAGAATTGTCCCTGAAATAAGGTCATGAAACCCATACTGATTATTTCTTCACAAGACTTTTGAAAATTGTATCACGTAGCCTAGAATATTTGCTCCAAAACTATGTGAAAATCATCCTGACTACTCATTCAGGTAAGACAATAAAGTCTTTTAAAATTTGTATGACGTGTTTTGTGTAAGAAAGCTTTATGCGGGGAGGTGTTAACCATCATTAATATTACTGCTTTTCACACCTGAGGAAGACAAAGACCCTCCCCTAATGGCCCTATTAGGTGCTATCAGGCCCAATCATTACGAGGAACCTTGCACAAAGAATGAGGAGATTTAAAAAAGAATGGCTTTTAGATTGTTTGGATTTATTTACAACACAACATAATCCAAAGATACACAACAAAGGACAAAAAAGCACATTAGTAAACACACTGATCTAAAGACAGAGGCTTGAACAGCACACAACTTTGTGCCATTCCTGAAACATAGTACATACCCGTCATTTCCAAGGTGTTTGATTTTTCATTTTACCATGTTCACCAATTTTCTTTGTGAATGAATAATGTATCGCAAATAATTAAATGTTCTTCCTTAAAATACAGGGTGCATACATCTGGACACCCCTATGTTAAATTCCCATAGAGGCAGGCAGATTTTTATTTTTAAAGGCCAGTTATTTCATGGATCCAGGATACTATGCATCCTGATAAAGTTATCTTGGCCTTTAAAATTAAAATAGCCCCACATCATCACATACCATTTACCATATAGACATGGTTTAATTTCAGTTAGCCTAATTCTGGTTTGATTTGCATTGAGAGATGATCTTATGGAAAGTACCCCATGCTAATCTCTAGGTATGGTGAAGGGTATGTGATGTGCGGCTATTTTAATTCCAAATAATAATAACAATAGCCTATAGCATGCGGCCTATAAATCGTTAAAAATGATAATATTCACCCTATTAGAGTAAACACTGATTCTAGCCTAACACCATGCTGTGTTTTATTTATCAAACATAAAAAAATATCCTCGTGTCGTAGGCTACATGTATATAAATTTCCTGCCTGTTAGTTCATATTTCAACATGTTTCTGTCGATTTCATAAATTTTAGTCTAGCAACAGTTCAACTGGAATGTTAAGTTTATGCAACAATAACACTAACTAATATATTTCATAATACATTTCTTACCTTACATCTTTCTTGTCTTCAAATCGCGTTCTTCTTCTGAGGTAAATCAAATGTAAGCTCACTGCGTGTCTTCCAAACTCGACGAAAAGCAGAGGACTGATGAAGTTTGGTGCTTTGTTTTTTAGGTAATGAGCGCGTTCGCGTTCCTTCGTGGAGATTTGCATATCAATCACTTTTGCGCGCGTGGGCGTGGTCAAATTATAAATAATGAGCAAGCGTTTGAGAAACTGGAAATCTTGTTGGTTTTATACAAATTACTTAAACAGAGAAAATTTGTTTTCGTTTTGAATCAGATCATTTAAAAGTACACACTTAAACGATTATAAAGATATATATAATCATTGCCTGGGTGAATAGTATTCGCTGAGTTTTGTTTCAGTTTAGAGACGTGCTCCAAAAAAAAAGTTCACGGAGATGGAGAGCCAGAAAGCACACCCTGTTTATTTTCTTTATTTTACAAAAGCACAATGTTTTATTTCGATTGTAAGTGGACACATAAAAAGAAGACATTTAACAGTTTATTTTTTCATATTTCTTAAGTCTGTATGACCAAAAATGACGGAGTATTGACGTTTGCTGACCCCAGAGGGTTAATAATGAACAGGCTGCGATGTCAAGTTAGCAATGCTAGGGAAGTGAACTCATAATATGTTGTGTGAGCGAGCGATGCGCCGGCACCATCACTTGTATTTGTTGCTCAGCAGGGGAAATAACTTACTCTGTCATTCGACAGAGTAAGTTAACAGTAAAATTTATATTTTTATTTGTGTACTTTCAAAATGACTACAAAATGTCATGCCTTTGAAAAATAAAGAAAACAACATGATGCGCTGCTTTAGCGCGTCTCAGTCTCCTTGAACATCTTTCTGGAGCACACCAAAAATTAACCAAAATAGCCTACAGCGAATAGCCTTCTTGGCGCGCCTACTTTTGAAAGTCAACTTTTTTTTTGAGGGGTGGGGGGTATGGTTGTGGGGTGGGGTGGCGCGAGATGTGACCCATATGTATAGGGGGGCCCGAGGCAAAAAGTTTGGGAACCTCTGGTTTAGAGCACAGGTTATTAGACTATTAGCTCTTCCCCCTTCCGATGAGAATGGGGAGGCTAATCTACTTTGTTAGAGCTTTGAAGGTCTATTTGAAGCGCTCTGCGTCCTATAGACAGCCAGAACAGCTCTTTGTCTGCTTCGGTGGCTGATCCAAAGGATCTCCAGTCACAAAGCAGAGGCTGTCCAGATGGATAGTGGATGCCATCTCTTTGGCATACGCCTCGGTGGGTCAGGTTTGCCCTATAGGCACTAGGGCCCATTCGACTAGAGGCATGGCCTTGTCATGGGCGTGGTCCTCTGGGTTTCCTATTCAGGACATTTGTGCGGCGGCCGGTTGGTCCTCGCCTCCATGTTTGTGAGGTTCTATAATATGGAGGTCCCTTCCCTGTAGGCGAAGGTCCATTCTGTATGATTAGACTCAACGAGGTCCGGTCTCATCTATGTGTCAGGTCACTGTTCATAAACTCGCTATCCCTTACTATGAACCAGCTTTTGGCTGTTTTTGGTCCCTATATATAATCAGACCCGGAGGTGGTCCGGACTATTAGTATATTATTTTGGGGTATGAGCTTAGTGACATCATCACTATATATATGATTCAGACCCGACGGTGTCCTGTCTTATCAGTGTGTGCAGTACCGCTGCTAGCCATTTTGGTGCCCTAAGCATAATTCCTTTATGATGCCAGTTTAACTTTTTAATGCGCAATCCAACGGACCACTGAGGCGGCGGCGGCACCATCGTTAATTTCTAGAGCAATTAAATACACTTGTTCCGCCTGTTTTGTTATATACATCCCTCAAAAGTGGCTTATAATATTTATATACTGAAATAATATCGGCATTATAATTATTATGACTACGCGATATGATGATTGATTTTTCATTAGGCTACTTTTGGTGCCCCTCAGCATTGGTGCCCTACGCATAGCGCGTGATGCGCGTGGTGGGAGCGGCGGCGCTGAGTGTGTGTATACATCAGGGGTGTAACAATACACATATTCATATTGAACCGTTCGGTACAAGGCTTTCGGTTCGATTTTCGGTACGCATTTTTAAATCGTTGGACCATTTTTCCTGCCGACCAAAATTTCGTTATTTCAAATGTAGGCGCGTTGCGCGTGGCAAGCGCGCTCATAATGTAAGAGACGCTGGCGTGACCACAACATTGCCCAACATCAAATGGCAAATGTAATGTAAGCGGAACAACACTGAGCTACTCGCTATTGTGTGGTTGACGGACCGTTTATCAGTTTGGACCAATGCAGCACGAGCCGATCTTAGTCAAGCGACACTACACAGCGAAATCCAGTAAAGAAAACATTTGAATTCGCCACTGAAGTAATAACATCGCTGCGAGATCTAGTGAGAAACATTCACATTTCTCCGTTATTAACGGATCAAACAGCGCTGACGTGGAAACCAGGAAGAAACATTGTGCCATGAATGAACTGTTCAGTGTCCACAGATCAGCAACATTCACCATGGATTTACTGTAGTAACACTACTAACTGTAACCATGGAAGTTTGGCAGGAATAGTAGGCTATAATGCTTTCAAGTAACATTACGTCGGTTTTATTTTGACATTATGAATACAATTGCTGCCCTCAAATGTAAATCTGAACTAAAATAAACCGTTGTTTATAACTACTACAATATTACATGTCATTTTGTCCAAGGAGCTGTTTTGTTTTATATGCTCCTAAGAAAAGTCAAGTATAGCTCCATCATTGCTCAAAGTAAAAAAATATCATACTTTATGATGTTATAGTTTTAATAAAAATATAATTAAAAAAATTAAATCAAGGAAATTTCTCTGGCATATCGAAAACATACCGAACCGCACCGAACCGAACCGTGACACAAGTGTATCGTATCGAACTGAACCGTGAATTTTGTGAACCGTTACACCCCTAATATATATATATATATATATGTCACAGGCCGGGGCGGCAACCAGACCTTAACCTGTTAAGCTGCAAGCCCACTTTTGAAAAATCCCCAGAAATGGCATTCCCAAACTGAAACAGATACAGTTCATGAACCCTTTGCACTAAAAGCACAAGTATGATCTCATTTGAAAGCTTACACCTGGTAGTTTATTGTAAATGTAGAATTAATTATTGTCATAAAAAATAGCTTCAAAGTTTTGTAAAGTTATTAGAAATTTATTTTTATGAAACATCTTCATGAAAATAAAATTGAAGTTGGCCCTGGAGCAATCTATAAATGCACTGCAGCTAAAGCCATATGTGTGACCATTTTATATTTAGTCTAAAGTCTAAAACTCTGTATTTAGTTAAATGTTTTTCAAGATCATGTCAAATTACTTTATTTTGATTAGACTGATTTAATATCTTCAATGCAAACTGATGTTTAGTCATCTATTCAGTCTATTGCCTCTATTGTTTTTGTGATGCAAAACGAGCCCCATTCAGTCTCAGTCTCCCCTGCACACATTTACACCTCTCCAGACTGGTTATGGTTCTAAATATGCATTTCTTTTGTCTGCATTATAGCTACTAACGACTGGCTATTCACAGGCTATTCATAGGGTTTCAAACCCTAATTTCTTTTATCAAAGTTCTCACTAAATATTTGAAACTTGTATCAAATGCACTGAAACATTTCAGTAAGCATTCCTATTTAGAAAAAAATCATAAAACAATAACTGCTGGTATAGCAGGTGCACCTGGGCTAGCTAGCATGTTAGCTTAGCACACCATCAATACACGACCATTTATGAGATTAAAACCATGTCTGTTCTCCAAACTTACTTTATAACGCAAGTCGAGTGTTTTAAATAATCTTCTGTGATCTGATTTGGCTTCAGATTTAAAAAAATCCGACCGAAAATGTATTTATAGTGTTCTGCACGATGATGAAATCTATATCGATTAGCATAACATTATAAATATAATCTATTATTATGAAATACCTGGCATGGCTTGAAGAACACAGGTAACTCAAATATCATTGCAATCATGTTTATTGTCTTCAAAACATCTTTATCTGCACTTTACAGTAGTGATGTGTCGTTCATGAACGATTCGTTCATTTTGAACGAATCTTTAATATGACTCGGGACTACCGAGTTGTCTCAGAGAGTGATTCGTTCATTTTGTGTTGATCGCGCATGCGCATTGCGCAACATATGGTTTCTGAATCTGTACTGGAAATGATTAGTTCATCTCTCTCGAGTTCGGGTTCGGGATGGGTCCGAGTCTTTCGTTCTTCCTGTCAGTCCCATAGAGGCTATGCTGTCAGTACCGGAAAGAGTAATGATTAGTTCATCTTCTGAGTCTTCGGGTTTGAGTCCTTCGTTCTTTTGGATCTTCGTTCTTTCGTTCGGCCGAACCCGAACTCGAGACTCGAAAGATGAACTAATCATTACTCTTTCCGGCCCTGCTGTATCACACACAGCACGGCCCAGCAGACAGATCAGAGTCAGACACTGACGAGTCGACAACTAACGTCTCGAGACACAAGAGGAGGAGAACAGACCTGATAAATATGAAGTTGCAAAGGAAAGAACGTCTCGGATGAGGAGGTGAGGTGAACTAACAGAATCAGACTGCAATAGCCTGAACTTAAAACCCAACAACTAATCAATTCATAAAAATTTCGGTTTCTTATAATTTGGCTTTGGCTGCATTACCCTATAATTTATTTTTATTCTTTTTACAAATGTAATCAACATTTTCGTAAGTTCTAGATGTGTTGGGATATTTAACATGCCATTTTAATTATATTATGCTGAAATGAACGAAATGACTCGAAAAAAGATTCGTTCATTTTGCTGAACAAGACTCAAAGATCCGAGTCAGTAAAATGATCCGAACTTCCCACTACTACTTTACAGCGATCTCTGGAAGCTTTGGGTGCTTCTCAATATCCCTCCTCGTCTCCTCGCTCCTCCGTCCTCCATCCTATGACCCGGAAACCGATCGAGCTCAGCCATCTTGAAGGACATCTCAATTCTCTAATTGCACCGCGAGGAGGCGAGGATCGAGGAGTGAGGAGGCTTCCAGAGGAGTCATGAGCGAGGATACACAGGTGTACCCTTTGCGGAAGAGTTTTATCGACTAAACATGACGCACGTATCAATTCTCCTCCCCCATCACATCTGTCACAATCATTTGAATTTATACTTTACTTTTGTAGTTTACATAAACCACACAACTCACATATTTCAACAAGGTATCTTGCTTTATTATTATTTATTATTAATTTCTTAAATAAACAAACTTTAACAACATAAGGGCAGATCCTTTGAGCGCTGTTGATGACGCAGTGAAGTGACGTTCGAGTGATCAAGTATTCCAATGTATAAAAAAGCTTTCATTCAATTCCTCCGTCCTCATATTTTTTCCTTGCAGCCTTTCCTCGCGTCCTACAGGGGGTGGAGCTGAGACGCGAGGAAAGGAAGCGTGGAAAGGAAACGAGGATGCGCAAATAAGAAATGAGAAGCACCCATAGTTGTGGCAAGACTTCCTTGTCACATGATTATGGCTCTTCTTCATGTGATCCATATATGGACTTTACTGAACAAACAGCGCCCTCAGACTGCCAGTATGAATTGAAAACACAGTACATCAGACTATCCAGCGCTCATAATGATTACATCGACGCATTTGGGTATAAATTCAATAAACATTATTCCTGTCTATAGAAATCTGATGTAAACCGATGAGAATCTATCAATATTTCTCCAAATCTGCACATGTTTGAGCTAAAAGCCCTGAGGGACGTTGTTTTGTCAAGCGCTGTCATGACGATCGCACGGGAGTTTTTTTTTTAAATAGAGAAGAAAACGCTCATAATTAATATGAAAGGTAAAGGCTCATTTTTTAATTTCATAACTCCTGACACAAATTAAGACATAACTGTCACTATAAGTTTCTCAGAATACAATAGTGGTCAAATACTGAAACTTGAGTCTTATATCTTTTTAATGATGTAAAATTTGTCAAGTTAATAACATTAATTATGATAGTAACTTTGAACTATTTAAAAAAAAAAACGCTTCAGAGCGCCCACGCTCTGGTGAAGCTTAACAGGTTAAACGCCGCCCCTTTCAAAGTGTACCACCCTGAGGAGCCTGACCAGAGAACACCACAGACAGGACAACGTTATAAGATACAAAGTTATGTTGCTTTATTGGATTAAAATAGTTTCTCAGAACAGGGCATCAGTTAATCGGTCTCTTCCTTGTCTTCCAAGGTCCCAAGGATATAGTGACTGCGGACAGAAGGGCTCTCGCTGGCGTCGACAATGGTGATGTACCCCACAGGGAATCCTCCCGACAGACAGTGAACGGCACTCAGGTGAGAACTTCACAACGGATCCTCAGGACAGATTGCGATGGCGGAGGGGTAGGAGGCTCCCTTTGACTGGGGCGGTGGTAAGGAATTCCACAGCAAATCCTCAGGACAGACGGTGAACGGCACTCAGGTAGGGAACTTCCCAGCAAATCTGCAGGACAGACGGTGAGCAGCACTCGGGTGAGAGACTCCACAGTGGATCTTCAAGACAGACAGCGAATAGCACTTAGGTAAGAACTTCACGACGATTCCTCAGGATGGACGGTGAACAGCACTCAGGTGGGGAACTTCCCAGCGAATCTGCAGGACAGACAGTGAGCAGCACTCAGGTAAGGGACTCCACAGTGGATCTTCAGGGCAGACATTGAATAGCACTCAGGTAAGAACTTCACAACGAAACCTCAGGATGGACGGTGAACAGCACTCAGATGGGGAACTTCCCAGCGAATCTGCAGAACAGGCGGTGAGCAGGAATCGGGTGAGGGACTCCACAGTGGACCTTCAGGACAGACAGCGAATAGCACTCAGGTAAGAACTACACAACAAATCCTCAGGATGGACGGTGAACAGCACTCAGGTGGGGAACTTCCCAGCGAATCTGCAGAACAGGCGGTGAGCAGCACTCGGGTGAGAGACTCCAAAGCGGATCTCCAGGACTCCTCTTCGGGTCAGACAGTGATCAACATGCAGGTAAAGGCCCTCCCCAGAACAGGCAAAGCACAGCACACAGATAGAAACTCCTAATCCTCAGGACAGACGGTAATCGACGTGCAGGTAAAGGCCCTCTCCAGAACAGGCAAAGCACAGCACACAGATAGAAACTCCTCTTCGGGTCAGACAGTGATCAACGTGCAGGTAAAGGCCCTCTCCAGAACAGGCAAAGCACAGCACACAGATAGAAACTCCTCTTCGGGTCAGACAGTGATCAACGTGCAGGTAAAGGCCCTCTCCAGAACAGGCGAAGCACAGCACACAGGTAGAAACTCCTCTTCGGGTCAGACAGTGATCAACGTGCAGGTAAAGGCCCTCTCCAGAACAGGCAAAGCACAGCACACAGATAGAAACTCCTCTTCGGGTCAGACAGTGATCAACGTGCAGGTAAAGGCCCTCTCCAGAACTAGCAAAGCACAGCATACAGATAGAAACTCCTCTTCGGGTCAGACAGTGATCAACATGCAGGTAAGAAGCCCTCTTCAGAACAGACAAAGTGCAGCACTCGGGTGGGACACCCTTTTCAAATCACATCAGCACGTCCGAAAGATAGATGGCTCTTTTCTGCTTAATACACACTCCACATATAACAGTTAGTACAGCCCAGCGTTCCACGGGGGTAGCAAGTCAACTGGTCGAAGTCATGGTTAAAGACAGAACTGTTCTTCCCACACTCGTGTATTCAGAAAAAACTCTCAAGACTTCAAACGTGCTTATATCACCATAAACACTGCAATGCTCACACTCACAATGAATTAAGGCCTTTGCTCCAGTATTCATCCAGTTTCCTCCATTCCCATGGAACTATGACTTAAGGGCAGCGTGGGAGAGAAATATCCGCAGAAACAACGAGCTGTCCCAGGAGTGATCGATGCACATTAATTCTTCAGTCCATGAATGTTCTCTTTCATAGAATCCGCCAAGACTGTAGTCATCTGTCCTGTTCCCACTCCGTCTCAGCCGCTTCTTTCCCCTGCTCCGTTCTGCCTCCCTTCACACCAGAAGTGCCTTTTTATATCCATTATTGAGACACGTGTTCCAATCGCTGATCGCCTCCCTCACCTCTCGCAGCTGACACTCGTTTCTTCCTTCATTACCCCGCGATCGGCCATCACATGTAAAACCGGAACCAGCCCGGTGTTCCACCGGAAATGCCTTTTCATCACTCCGTGACATATATATATATATGAATTCTGGCTTGTTTCTGTGAGCCCAGGGGTCCTGGGCTTCAGTTGCAGCCAGTTACTTATGGTGCGGCGTTTTACATATTATCTCCACTGCATATACGTAATATGAAGAGACCGTTCTCGAAAGGGAACGTACTCGGTTACTAACGTAACCTCGGTTCCCTGAGAGTAGGGAACGAGTATTGCGTAGCCTGCAGCACTATAGTAACATGGCAAGTTGTTGTTTCAGTCGATTTAAACCTGCTATAATGGTGAATTCGGGTTCCTTTTATAGGTGCTCTGACGTGTGTCGACGCACTGATAGCTGATTGGTGCACACGCCAAGAGGCGCCTTCGCCATTGGATGTGCAGTTGCTGCAGCACAGCCAATGAGTGAGCCAGTCACTCACTGTGCTCGCTGTGCAGTTGCAATGCGTTTTACATATAAGCTTCAATAAATCTGAGGAAAGGAGTTTCCCCACTTCGTATAGCTATGCAATACTCGCTCGCTACTCTCAGGGAACCGAGGTTACGTTAGTAACCGAGTACGTTTTTGCAGTATTATTTTTAATTTCTCACCAGTGTGTAAGACTATGTTGTAGAGTGTGTGTGTGTGTGTGTTTTAAAGGGCTTGTGTGTAATGTCTGAAGGCAAAGGTTTTTTTTTCAGCAAGATTGAATGGCTTTGAGAGCAGAGCTTCATTTTGAGAAATGTGTTTAAGCAATTGAGAAAAACTGTAATAGATGTGTATGTATCAAGGTAATTGGTAATGCATTTAAAAAGCAAGACATGCAGTGCTGAACCAGCCAAAGGCAAGAAATCCAGGGTGAAAGAGTGCGGGAAGGCACAAGCCACAGGCCCCAAGCCCTAAGCCCCACACCCAGAGATGGGCACAAATACATCAAAAAGTGTTTAATTACAAATACTTATACTCATTAAATGTATTTAAATAAAATACAAAATACTGCTGTGAAAAAAGTATTTAATTAAAATACAAGTAATTTGTATTTTTTAAATACAAAAATACAAACAAAATTTACAATCATTTGAAGAGTGAGCGTAAAGGCCAATTTATACTTCTGCGTCGAGTGTACGCCGTAGTGTACGGCGTAGGCTACGCACGTAGGCGACGCCGTCATGAGCATTTATACTTCTGCGTTTAGGTCTGCGTTGCTCTGCAGTACAGCGCCGAAACGCTAGTTGGCGGCGGAGGGTTTTAACGTTCCACTGTGTTTAGATTCCTCGCGGCAAGAAGAAGAAGATTCCTCGCGGCTGTTTTGAGTTTAGGTTACTACAAGCAATGGCGACTGAAAGAGAGCAGATCATGTTGGAGTTGGAGCTTATCGAGGTGGAAAAGGTACATTTTTAGTTTTTTTAACAGTTTCGCTGTACTTAGAATTTAAAAATGGCGGGCGGTGCAGAAGAACACGCCGGAAATGCATAGGAGGAAACGCGATGCTACCAAGCCGACCAATCACAGATCTTGCGGTCCGCGTCGTCGCGACATGTAGTTACATTTTTGAGGAGGTGCGCGTCAGGTTACGGCGAAGGGTACGGCGTATGGTACGCGTCTGTGCGTATGCTACGCCGTACCTACTGCGCGCACCCGACGTAGAAGTATAAATTGGCCTTAACTGTGGAGTTAGATACAAGTAAGAGTATATGATATCAGAATATCATCATTTAGTGTAGAAGATGCACTTTTAACGTACATGTTGCCGCATACTGTCATAATAAAAGATCATTACGCCTGCCTAGGGCTGGGCGATATGGAGCAAAAAATATATCTCGATATATTTTGCTATATCTCGATATTCGATATATATCTCGATATCTTTACAGGAAAATGGATGTGAATACAACTCAAAATATAGGCCTACAATCAATAGAAAATTAATTTTCCATAACAGAATGTAACCAAATGAGAAAAATTAAACACAGGGCCTGAATTTCGTCATCATTATTAATCACGTGATTAATATACAGAAACTGAATAAAGTAATCAAATGGAAAATAACACTGAGTAGTATTTTAGTCCTGAATAAATTAAATACATAGGTTATTAATCCTGATTCCTTTAACTTAAAGCTATCTTTTGTTGTATTGACAACAAAATGAATGACACACATATGGCTGCCGTCACTTTAAGAGGTAGTGCACGGATCCTGTGTTCATTATACTGGCATGCGTTTTATGCTTATTAAAGACAAAACCGACTATGTTTAGAGTATACTCACGACGACCGAAATTGTGTTAAAGCAATATAATCCGCGAAAAATAACTTTTGTTACTGGCCAGCTGTTCTTAAGGCGGATTTTCTATGAATGTGCGCATAGAAAATAATCTCTCAGAGAGCGCGCGAGCACTGATTAGTTTAAAATCGCTTGAATGTTTAAACTGTTAAGACTTAAAAGACGTGCAAATGGTAAACTTCAGTCACGATGCAATGCTGGCCCGATTGTGCGAGTGAATATCCATCATGTCCCGACTCCTAAACGCGAGTGTGTTTTATCGCCGCAGCTCTTGATGCTTGCCTTGCACAACACATTATGAGAGACGAGAAAGAAGCGGCACCGCTGAACACTCACGCTGTTTGTGAAATTGCGTCTGGCAGATAGTTGTTAAAAGAATGATTTGATTTTATAATCTGTGTGGATTACGATTGCGGGAATTTCCCGCATTATAAATGGGAGTGGCGGAGCCAGGGGGTGGCCAGGGGTGGCCATGGCCACCCTTGTCTTAAGCTTGGCCACCCCTTTGGCCACCCCTCTCACAACTGCTGTTTCTGTCTCGCTCTTATTTTTACAAAAATTTTGTTTTTAAAACACAGAACCGTCGCTTTAAGACCACAAAAAACGTGAGCCTTTTCAGACACAAACTCCAACTTCACCTCAAACGAGTGCGGAAATGTACGGGTACCGAATGAGCTTGAGGAGTGATCGGACTCGGAGCATAGTAAATATAGATTCGATGTTCCTCAACTGGTGGGTTGCGAGACCGTTTTGAGTGAGTCGCATATGTCCAGTCAAAGAAACAACAAAGTAATTCTCTTTTTTTTCTGATTCTACTTTTATTTTGAAAAATCTGTGTGAAAGCTTGTGACACTTCTGTCAGATGCGGAGAAAAGCGCGTTGTCCTGAATCAGTAACGTTAGGCTATCTGCGGTAAGTTGAGATGTTGTAAGGTCAACAAATCAGTAAAACTAACTTTCCTGTCCTGACAGCCGTTGTACTGTACTTGCACATCACGCGCAATGTGGCGTGCTGTAGCAGTAATTCTGTCGTCAATTAGCTAACTCGTGAAATAATCAAAAAGGTGATAAAATCTGTGTCAAAACTGCATGCATGCATGTATTTGTTATATATGCGTCACATATGTCTCGACTAAAATATTCTGCCATGTGAAATCACAATTTAAGGCACAAACTGATAGGCTATGTGATTTTTTTTGATGTTCAAATAAATGTGAGCACTGTGTATTTGTAGGCTACTAGAAGATAGGCGGTAATTTTGCGTTAATTTGTAAAGGACAAACAAAAAATATCATTTTTAAATCCATAAAATAACTAATTTTACATTCTGGTATTTCTTAAATTTTACATTCTTGCACATAGGGATTCAAAAGAGATGTTTCCCCCCCTTTTTAATTTAGGTATGATAGAACGGTTTAGATTCTTTATTTTGACAACTAATATAGAAAGTTGAAGAGTTAACTGATTATATAAAATTCAATGAAGGTTAAATAATCTTCGAACTACAGTAGTTATCTGCATGTCTCATCCATGAAGGTGCAACAATGTTGGGGGTTTGTTGGATGTTGGGGGTTACCAAGCTAACTGAGCAAGTTGAACTTTAGCTATAGTGTGTGCCCCTTTATTAATATGCCTGGAGGTAGTAAGTACTAATAATAATAAAAAATATCAAATTCACTCAGTATTCCATGATTCCTAATTCACTACTATCTCAATTACAATTAAGTACAAATGAACTGTATTCAGTTGTGTAGGAAGTCACTAAAACAGTCCAATACTTTAAACTAATTTTTATGTTAAAATAATTAAGATCTATATGCCACCCCAGACTGTTTGCTGGCCCTTGCCTGGCCACCCCTATGAAAAAATCCTGGCTCCGCCACTGGCTGCGGGAATGATTAGAATTATGCGCAATACCGAGCTCTGGAATAGTTTAAAACAAGACGTTTGTAGTAGCCTTCTGATTACTGGAGTCCATTAATCGAACTTCCATGCCTCTTATATAGTAATTATCTATATATCTAAATCTCATTCCTAGATCTACACTGCTGAGGCTTGACGCTTACTCCGTTGCTCCGGCGAATTCCTTCATTAATCCGTGTTTTTTGCTTTACCACGCATTTATAAGCAAGCACTTTCTATTTTTATATCATGTGAACTTATCCACGAAACTATTCCTTATAAAAAACAATTAGATTGCTTTGATATCGCTACTTATATCCAACCTTTCGATTCTCGGCTACTAGCCTTTAGCCCGCTAACATTTCACGCGTGGCCTCGGCCGTCTAATATTACACCCTTTCACTGAAAGGACACGGGTTATATTTGACATTGCAGTCCTAAATTAGTACTGATAGTTGTAGTATCACTGCTAATTTACAGCTCATTTGTTATAATGGCGAACATATCGGATGCGTGTCTAACTTTACCTCTGAGTGCAGGTGAGGACACTTTCGAGCTATTCTCGGTGAATCTGGAGCTGGAATCCGTGGAGAAACAGATCCGTGGTCTGCTGGAAAAGCAAGCCGAGCTGTTGGATCGGCGATCAGCACTTGAAGCAGCACGCGCCGATGCTCACAAGTTAGTGGTTAGTAACTCTTTAACTCCGAGTTCATCTACTCCGTGTGTTTCTCTGTCCAGAAGGACGCGATCATCTCGGGCTTCATTTACTCCGGCACCGACACAACACAATGGACCATGGATCACGCAGCGGAAGACGCGAGCCAGGACCAGAGCTACTCCTCCGCCCCTCCCGGTCTTCGAGATCTCCACTCGGAACCGCTTCTCCCCTCTTCGCGAGTCGAAACGCGACGACGCCGTGATCATCGGCACGTCCATGGTCCGCCATGTCCGTGCTACCTCAGGTAAAGGTAAGGTGCGCTCTCACTGCTTTCCTGGTGCTCGTGTTCTTGATATCGCTGCACAGGTTCCCGAAATCCTGACCGGGGACGAGCGCGTCGGAGCTGTGGTGCTGCATGCGGGAGGGAGCGACATCAGGCTGCGGCAGACGGAGGTTCTGAAGAGGGACTACATGAGCCTGATCGAGACAGTACGCAACACAGCGCCTGAGGCAACGATCATCGTGTCTGGACCGCTTCCCACGTACCGACAAGGACAGGAAAGGTTCAGTAGACTATTTGCACTACATGAATGGTTAATGTCACTGTGTAATGAACAGAAACTGCTCTTTGTAAATAATTGGAATCTGTTTTGGGAGAGACCCAGGCTGTACCGTGCTGATGGCCTTCACCCCAGCAAAATCGGAGCGGCTGTTCTGTCGGATAATATCTCCAAGACGTTACGCACCAGATGACTAATAAGTCAAAATCCAAATCACAGTCTTTGCTGTCCAAACTTAATTGATATACGTAGTGAAGAACATTATATAGAAACTGTGTCTATTCCTCGTTTAGTGAAGCCAAACAATAAATCTAGTGCAGGATCTAGCAAAAATCTTATTGTAATTAAACCAGAAAATCTAAATATCAGTGAACAAAAAGAATTTCTAAAGCTAGGTCTTCTAAACATTAGATCGCTCACACCTAAAGCGGTTATTGTAAATGAAATGGTCACAGATAATAATTTCGATATACTTTGCCTTACTGAAACCTGGCTTAAACCAAATGAGTATTTCGGTCTAAATGAGTCTACTCCGCCAAGATACTGTTATAAGCATGAGCCCCGTCTGACTGGTCGTGGCGGCGGTGTTGCAACAATCTATAAAGATATTCTTAATGTTTCTCAGAAAACAGGTCACAGATTTAATTCGTTTGAAGTACTTATGCTAAATGTTACGCTCTTAGATGTAAGAAAGAAATCCATATTATCTCTAGCCTTGGCTACTGTATATAGACCTCCAGGGCCATATGCTGAATTTCTAAAAGAGTTTGCAGACTTTCTCTCGGATCTATTGGTCAATGTCGATAAAGCAATAATTGTTGGAGATTTTAACATACACGTAGACAATAAAAATGATGCGTTAGGGGCTGCGTTTACAGATTTATTAAACTCCTTTGGGGTCAAGCAAAACGTCCGTGGTCCCACTCATCGTCTAAATCATACACTAGATTTAATTATATCATATGGAACCAATCCAACTGATATAGATATTATACCGCAAAGTGATGATGTCACTGATCATTACATGGTAACGTGCATAATACGTACTGCTGAAATATGTCATGTTGCGCCACGTTATAGACCAGGCAGAACAATCCTTCCAACCACTATAGATAGATTCTCAAATAGCTTACCTGATCTATCTCAGCTGTTCAGTGAACCCAAACAAACAGATGAACTAGAGGAAATGACTAGCAGTTTGAGCACCATTTTCACTAGTACATTAGATATTGTTGCACCAATTAGATTAAAAAAGGCTAAAGAGAAAACTAAAGCACCCTGGTACAACAGTGTTACGCATGATATCAAGAGAGAAACTCGTAACCTAGAGCGTAAATGGAAACAAACTAATTTAGAGGTCTTTAGAATCGCGTGGAAAGACAGTATGTCACGTTATAAAAAGGCTCTAAAAACAGCCAGGGCTGAGCACCTCCGCAAACTAATAGAAAATAACCAAAATAATCCAAGGTTCTTATTTAACACCGTGGCTAGACTAACAAATAAACAGACATCACCAGAGCAAAATATACCGTTACAGTTTAGTAGTAATGATTTTATGAATTATTTCAATGAGAAAATAGAAAGCATTCGAAACACAATTATAAATGTACAATCCTCTATGGTCTCTTATGCTTCAACCTCAATTATGGCCCCTCTAGAACAACTACACCGCTTTACAACGATAGGACAGGAAGAGCTAAATAAACTTATTATTGCATCTAAACCAACAACATGCTCATTAGATCCAATACCCACTAAACTACTGAAAGAAGTGTTACCTGTAGTGGAAGAGCCTCTTCTCAATATTATTAACTCGTCTTTATTCTTAGGTCATGTTCCAAGAATATTCAAGTTGGCAGTAATAAAACCTCTCATTAAGAAACCGCAACTAGATCCAAATAACCTAGCTAATTACAGACCCATTTCAAATCTTCCATTTATGTCCAAAATACTAGAAAAAGTTGTATCCGCTCAACTGTGCTCTTTTTTGCAAGAAAATGATATCTATGAAAAATTCCAGTCAGGATTCAGACCGCATCATAGTACAGAAACTGCGCTAGTTAAAATTACAAATGATCTACTCTTAGCTTCGGATCAAGGCTGTATCTCAATACTTGTCCTACTTGAACTTAGCGCCGCGTTCGACACTATAGATCATAAAATACTCTTGGATCGACTACAAAACTACACTGGTGTTCAGGGACAGGCATTAAGCTGGTTTAGATCGTACTTATCTGACCGTTATCATTTTGTCTCTTTACACGGGGGAAAATCAAAGTTAACGTCAGTCAGCGCCGCCGCTCCCACCACGCGCATCACGCGCTGTGCGTAGGGCACCAAGTGCTGAGGGGGCACCAAAAATAGCCTAATGAAAAACCAATCATCAAACTTTTTGTTATAATCAGATTCAGCGCGTTCTTCCTCTTCATTCCGCAGCGGCGCCGAGCAGAGACAGAGAGCACGTCAGAAACACAGGACAGGGTGTGTGTGTGTTCGTGTGTGTTCTTCTGAGCCTCATTGGTCTGTCACTGCTCGTCAATGTCAGAATATTTGAGATGACCAATCAAATCAAAGTAGGCGGGCTTTATGTTCACAGACGCTGAGCGCGAATTTTAACAGTGCAACTCGACGCTTCAGTGTACGGGCAAGTGCGAGATAAGATGTAAGTAGCTAAACAACTTTATTTGACAGTTTTTTTAGGTCATAAATGTTAAACGAATGACAAAAAATAATTAGGCAAACTAATATAGTTTTGTCTAATTTCGCCATTTTTAACTGAAAATAGGCCTATGTAACATGTAGCCTAGTGTAATAGTTTAGGCTACTGTCATTGTGAGGGGACAAGAAACATGAACAAAGCCGTTTTCATCATGTTAGGCACAGGATTTATAATGAATGTGTACATATTGAGAATAAAATACAAATTGTAACCTTTAGTAAATTAAAAAAGCCAACTTTAGGAGGGGAAGAGACGGGGCAAGATAAAAACAAAGAGAAAAAGAGTGTGATGATGATGAGGAGAGAAAAATAATCAGCTGCCCACTGACATGGTTTTAAAGCTGTTGTTATCGAATTTTTTTTTTTTTTTTTGCCTTCACAACATCTTAAAATGCACATCTGTAGTTCAGAAAAATCCAAAATTTCCCCCGAACACCCCTAACTAACCTGCCTCAAATTCGGGATCCCAGTGATTATAAAACCATGCCATTCCATGGTAATGAAACTAGTTAATAGTAAGCATTAGACCCTAATCTAAAGTGTTACTTTTTAGCTTTTTAATTTTTTTATAAATCATACCCTCATTGGGGGCTTAGCCCCCCTAAATGAAAATACTAAATGAAAATGTTTTTTTTTAGGGGGGGCGGGGGGGCATCATAAAGGAATTATGCTTAGGGCACCAAAATGGCTAGCAGCGGCACTGACGTCAGTAGACTACGGAGTACCGCAAGGATCGGTGCTAGGCCCTCTGCTATTCTCAATATATATGCTGCCACTTGGTAATATTATAAGAAAACATGGAATTAATTTCCACTGTTATGCTGACGACACTCAATTATATATTTCATCACGACCAGATGAAAACATTACCTCATCTAAATTGACAGAATGTCTCAAAGATATAAAATGCTGGATGACGCGTAATTTCCTGCTATTAAACTCAGATAAAACGGAGGTATTACTTATTGGTCCAAAAAACTACACACAAAACCTCTTACAATACGACTTTAATATAGAAGGATGTCCTGTTACTTTTTCCACTACAGTAAAAGACCTGGGTGTTATACTAGACCGCAACTTGTCTTTCGAAAATCATATTTCATCTGTTACAAGAACAGCCTTTTTCCACCTTAGAAACATTGCTAAATTACGTAACATGCTATCTGTTTCTGATGCAGAAAAGTTAGTTCATGCATTCATGACCTCGAGACTAGATTACTGTAATGCTTTATTAGCTGGTTGTCCTGCATCCTCAATAAACAAGCTACAGTTAGTGCAAAATGCAGCTGCTAGAGTTCTTACTAGATCAAGAAAATATGATCATATAACACCGATTTTATCATCTCTGCACTGGTTACCTATTAAGTTCCGTATCAATTACAAAGCACTACTACTGACCTATAAAGCCCTTAATGGTTTAGCTCCTATGTACTTAACGGACCTTCTTTCGCCCTACAATCCACCGCGTTCTCTAAGATCACTAAATTCAAGGCTTCTGGTCATTCCTAGGATATCGAAGTCCACGAAAGGAGGGAGGGCATTCTCGCATTTAGCTCCAAAACTCTGGAATAGCCTTCCCGATACGGTCCGATGCTCTGACTCGCTGACACAGTTTAAAACTAGACTAAAGACGTGTCTCTTTAGTCAAGCATTCACATAATGCTTACCTTTTAGTCCTCTGCTATGCCATACGGAACCGTTTGCCACTGAAACTGCTTAACGCACCAGTGGGGCTCGACAGCCTTATAGACAAACGGGTCGGTCCGTATGGTTGCGGTTGGGTTGCGGAGAGTTTGGGTTGCGGAGAGTTGTGAGATTATGGTTTTCTAACACCTACTCCCGTGTAATGGAAATCATTATGAACATCAGCTATGCTAATTATTTCCCATCTGCCTTTCTGCTGTTATCTCGGGACGCTTGTCCCGAGAAAAATGGCGTTCGTAGGCTCCAGTTTTGTATCCTGCCTCTCACGGGGATTTCGGATGCCCCAACGCCTGTGATGAGAAGACCAACGCCTGTGAAGAGACGACTCAACGCCTGCGAAGAGACGACTCAACGCCGGCGATATGTTATCCCCTTAATATTACATGATTAACTAAATGTATTTTTTCCAGGTACTTCTGATATGCACTTACTGTAAAGCTTCTTTAAAACCCTATGATTGTTAGCCAGAGGAGAACTGGCCCCTGACTAGCCTGGGTTCTCCCAAGGTTTTTTTCTCCATCCAATCTGATGGAGTTTTGGTTCCTTGCCACTGTCGCCTTGCTTTTGGCTTGCTTAGTTGGGGATATTTAATATTCAACAATATTATTGAACTGTGTTGTACTACTTTCATGTTATCACTGTGAAGCTGCTTTGATGCAATCTGTATTGTGAAAAGCGCTATATAAATAAATGTGACTTGACTTGACTTAATTATATATTGTAGTATGTAGGCTACCAATTTACTAATGCAATTAATGCTCACACTCGGTTTCTCTCGTGCTCTGTCGCTCGCGCGCAGACACACTCGGAGTTCTGTAGCCTCCGGGCTGGTTGCGGATGAGACAATTGTTGAATGAGACAACACGCGAGGTGAGGGGGAACAAAAGCAAGGAGGCGGGGGCGAGCACAGCACAGAGAAGGCAAACAAGCAAAGTGGCGAAATCAGGATTAAATATAAACAATATATCGATATATACGATATGTCAAAATCCATATCGTGTTTAAAAAATATCTCGATATATTTTAAATATCGAGATATCGCCCACCCCTACGCCTGCCACTAGGTAACGAATTCCAGCAGTCCAAATGTTGTGTGCAGTGGAAAGGCGGCTATACATTAATTTAAGACACGACTGTTTACGTGAATATTCTCCAAGGCATTTTGACATAAATTTGTGTGTATCTGGCAGTTCCCCTGCCAAACAGCAGTTCAGGGGCGTAGCAAGCTTTTTAAAAGTGCGGGGGATGGATGTGATCAGAGCCCTGATTAAGAATTCAGAGGGCACAATGTAATGTTGGCCCCTCCTTAGGCAGGACAAATGTAGTTTGTCCAAGGACATTTAAATTTGGCATTAACATTATGCTGGGGTAAAGTTCCTAAATGATCGTTCTTTCTCATTGGATTTTGTAAAACTATGTTGTGTGGACCTCGGCCCCTCTAGGGGGGTTCGGGGGCAAGCTCCCCCGAAAGAAAATTTTGTACATTTTAAGGTTAAATGCATCAATCTGGTGCACTCTGAGAGCTCAAAATTAAGAGCTTCAACTGGCTTCGACCCATGAACTGTGCACATTGAACAAAGGAAAAGCATTGACTTGTACCTAAAGAGGGTTCAAACTTATTTTTAGTTATGATATAGAGTCTCAGTCTACATTACATTATCACTGGTGTTTTAGAATGCCAAACATTATTATAATAATATAATAATGATTTATTTAATTATTCCTATGATGGAAAATCCATATAGCCTAAATGTATGCTAGCCTACTGTAGAAATGAAAATGAATATTTCAAAGTAAATTTTATATTACGCTATAGAATAGGAAAATTACAATACTTTTGTCCTAATTTCTTCACTTGCAAGAAATAAACCCTTGAGTTTTATTTTGTAGAAAACACCAGATCACCATGCTGAATGATCGCGTGAGCAAAGTGCGCACTTTTCTTTAAATCACGCAGCACAAACAGAATGCCTATTGCCTACTTAAATAAAGTATTGTGCTGTTTAGCCTAAAAAACGAAATATAATACCAAAAACACTCGACATGTCAACAAACATAAACATAACATCTTTCCAATCCCAAACACATATCAAGCTTATTTAAAAACCTCGCAAGCATAAACACTCATTCAAAGTACCTGGAAAAGGGAGATGTAAATAACCATAACCATAGTTCCCGCCTCCTCAGCACGAGTGACTGAAAAATCACACCAAGAGAGGCGGGACTTTAGGCAGAACAGCCAATCATCAGCCGGTCACACTCAGAGCCGGTGTCATGTTTGAGAGGGAGGGGGAGAGCAGGACGAGCCGCAGCGAGCGCACACACAGAGCGGCCAGAGAAACGGAGGATCGACTGTAGTGAGGCGTTTGTGCAAAACTGCGGAAAAACTGCAGAAAAAGAGCGGGTGTTGAACCCTCTCACCGGGAAAAGTGTGGGTGTTAAAACACCCACATCCCCCACGGGTGCGACGCCCCTGAGTTCATCAACCACTCAGATTTCAGTAACACACTCACATACACATGTAGGCCTACACGTTGTTTTAATATAACCATCATTAATGATTTATATAATCCGCCCGCGACCCACCCGCAATTCATCAGAATGTTATTTTTTTTACTTGACCCACCCGTATATAACTGCGATCCCTGCTTCACTAGAGAGCGCATGTCATTCTTTAGCTAGCAAGTCAATTAACAGGTTCTAGCTATTTGCGCCAATCTTCAGTTCTATAATGACATTCAGTGAACAATATCTGATGGTATATTTTACTAATAGATACTTAGATACTTTACCTTAATTGCATCTGACCTTGTTCACAATGAGCGTGCTGGACCTTTTTCATAGACTGTAATGACGCGTTGTAACGTTAATCCTGCAAAGTTTTTTACATTATTATTATTATTTTTAAATGTATGTAGGCCTATATAACACTTTATATTATATTACAAACAAACTAGTTAATGCTGCTGTGAGGGTGTTTCTAATACAGCGGCTGTGACTGTAAAATGTACATCTTTGATCTTTCTTCTGACTGACTCACATTTACTTGGTTTATCAATCTCTCCCTATTTTTTTTCTTTTTTTAAAGTTGTGAAAACGCTGTTGTGGCGTTGTTCTTTTGCTATTTGAGCGAATGGGAACACAAAAACTCATTCACTGCTATATGTGGCGATACACGGAGGGTTTAAGGTGATCAGCTAGCGACTACGACACCCTGGAATCTTGCCAGGGACAATAAAGGGAATTTGTGATTTAAAGCAACACAGGTTTGTTCACAGTAAAGTGGCAGGAGACGTGGATACAAAAAAAAAAAAAAACTTTTATTAAAGATAGTTGACCTGTTAAAAGCACAGAACAACCACCAATAGCACTTAATGTAGACAACGACAATTACACCATTAACAAGACACACACAAAGCGACCTGAGGAGTCAGCGGCATCTAAATTCAAGAAAAAGGAGCCGAGGCGTGTCAGCAGGGGATAAAGGGCACACAAGGCCTCCACGGCAAATCACCTTTCCCGTACACCTGTGCACAAAATGAACACACGCGCCACTCATGACACAACACTTGTGAGGAAGACCACCACCAGCAATCCACCCCTGCTTTAAGCACTCAGCTCCTGTAACAACAGAATTAAGTTACACAACTCAGAATTGTCACAGTTGAAACAGTCGCTTCACAAAGACAAAAATTGGAAGTAAGATCTTCACGCTTCCAAATTGAACATATTACAAATTCTCATCACAATACCAAAATAACTAATACAAAAGGAAAATTATCACTTATGGTTGAACATATTACAAATTCTAATCACAATACCAAAATAACTAATACAAAAGAAAAGGAAAATTATCACACAAAACACAGAATAAACCAAGAAATAAGGGACTCACATTTACTTGGTTTATCAGAAATAAACTCCCTTAAATCAAATTAAACAAAAAGTAAATGTAATAAAATAATAACTAGACAGAAACTCACATTGACAACCTTTACAACCACACTCCTGACACTGAAAGGAAAAGATATAAACCAAACACACACACACACACAAACACTTCAATAACGAGCACAAAGGACAACAATTTTGATCCAAATATCAGCAAAGCAACAGCGCCTCCAAATGGTAGTCCGACGCAGTCCAACCGCACGGAAGCTAATCGCCCATGCAGACCCATTTACTTAATGCATCTGTAATATTTCACTCTACAAGGCGATAATAATTTAAAACCACATACCTTATGGGTGCGATCTCCGGGAACCAAACCAGTCAGGCAGACATACACATGCGAGCTGAGGGCTCGTCCAGTCTAATCCAGGACAGCGTGTGCGCCGACGATAACTAAGCGCTTCCGTATTGAAATGTAAACGCCCGTACTGGCCATGCTCGAATCAGCCTCACCCAAACCTTTGACTGTACACAAACAAGGATGCCGCTACAATCCGAGTGGATACTTAGGTAAAACACAATCATGGCTTTCACCTACCAGAAGAGGGACAACCTCAACCCAATGCCAGCCGCAGGGATTCGCACGCTGCCCTGAAAATAGGCTAACGTTAGCTACAGTATGCCATTGGAAACCCAACTAACAGCACCCAACATACCTGGATTACGACTGAATGACGACACGGGAAGGGGCGGTGACTCGTGACACCATACACTCCAGCCAGCCAGTTTGGACCTGCCACATATAGAAGTTTACCCAACTATGACGCCTTCCACTTCTGATACAAACCAGTGTGTATCAGAAGTGCCTGTTAAACCGCATTTTTCCATCTTAAAAATATATCTAAATAACGTCATATGCTCTCAATGACGAATTCGGAACAGTTAGTTCATGCGTTCATGACATCAAGGCTATATTATAGTAATGCTATTATGGGTGGTTGCCCTGCACGCTTAATAAACAAACTACAGCTGGTCCAAAACACAGCAGCTAGAGTTCTTACCAGAACCAGGAAGTATGACCATATTAGCCCGGTTCTGTCAACACTGCATTGGCTCCCTATTAAACATTGTATACATAAAATATTGCTGATTACTTACAAAGCACTAAATGGTTTAGCTCCCCAGTACTTGAGCGAGCTCTTAACGCATTATAGTCCGTCACGTCTATTGCGATCTCAAAATTCCGGCCAGTTGATAATACCTAGAATATCAAAATCGACTGCTGGCGGTAGATCCTTTAGAGCCTTAGAAAGTATTTAATTACAAATTTCATTTCATTCATTTTTGTTAAGGAAAATACAAATGACAAAATACTCAAAAGTAATTAAATACGTATTTCAAATACATTTCAATTCAAATGCCCATCTCTGCCCACACCTACCCACAATTAATCCATGTTCCCCCACAGTCACAGGCAATTGCATGACCGGTATGATTCAGTTTATGGCACTTCTCATTAAATTCTATGCAAACAGTGACTGAACAAGATTTTATGACATCAAGGCTGTAATGTGATTGGTTATCAAGGCACACGTGATCAAAGTTAGCGTTACGCTTTCTAGCGTTACGCTTACGAAACCTTGGCCGTTTCTCAATATGCGTTCTTGTCTGTAGCTACTTATGTTCTTGTGGACTTGTGAAACGTCATCAGTCGCTGCCCAAGTACCAATTCAAAGTTCACATCTAAGCCAAGTCCAGTTCAAATCCCCGGATGTGTTTTTGATTCTTTTACCAAGGATGCATCGAGAGGTGACTTCTCGACTTGTGCGGATTTGAGTCAGCCAGGTATCCCGGAATGCATCTCGCACCAACCAGCAAGCGTCAATAGCAGAGGAGAAAACCTGCGTAATTAGGGGCCAAACACCGAAGGTGCAGAGGCACCTATTGAAATCGTTGGCCTTCTTATTATTATTCTTCCTTCTTCTTCCGCTCTGGGAGTCTATGGTAGCCCATAGAACCGCTTGCGGTAAAGTTATGAAATTTGGCATAGAGATAGAGGATAGTCTGACCTGTCACCATAGCAAATTTGGAAACTCAATCACTCTAGTGCGACCAACTGTCCAAAGTTTCACTCATGTTTATGTCACGGGGTGACTAGAGGCAAGCGGAACCTTTTTCTCTTAGGGGGGTGTTTCCTCGCCGGAGCAGTTCCGGTGTGACACCCGGCCGGTTCCGGTTGTCTCATGAACTATGATCAAACGGGGGGATTAGACTCAGAAATGAGTGTCAGGTGCGCGATTAGAGGGTGGCGATCGGTGATTGGGACACGTAGCTGAGATGCGGATTATAAAAAGAGACTTTAGGGTGAAAGAAGGATACGCAGTGGGAGAGACTAGTGTGAGCGAGAGATCGGGAAGAGAGGAAGTGGGGCAGAGATGGATTCCCGCAGGCTGTGACTGGAGGTAAAACTGATTCTGTAAAGGAGGACGCTCGGAGAACGAAGAACGGATGTACACATGCTATTTTTGGAACAAGTTAAGTACGCTACCTTCCATATTGATCCTCAAAAATTCTTTGTTCCTACATGGATGTGATGGTCGGATGATTACTGGTTGGAAACTAACCACTCTGATGTTCTAATTTCTCAAAGCCAGTATGTTTGTTGTTGTCCATCTCTCCCGCTATCCTTGAGCCATAATCCCCTCGAAGCTAAAGTCTCTGTTCCTGTACATATGCACCTGTCTGATGATTGTTTACTTCAAACTAATATTATGATGTTCTGATCTCGCAAAACCAGTCACGCTTGTCGTTGCCCACCTTTCATGTCATCTTTGAGCTCAAATACATCGATGACGAGGATTCAGCCCCCGCACCTGTTCCCGAGTTGTAGTTACATCGAAGACGAGGAACCTAGTTCACTGTGAGTGTGTGGATTGCAGTGCTTTGGGTGAATATTTGCACGCGTGAAGTTTTTGGAGTGCTTTGCTGAATACACGAGTGTGTGGAGTAAAGGTTTTGCCTTTGGTTGTGCCTTTGACCTGCTGGATCGCCTAAACTCGAGGGGGTTAGGTCTTACTAACCAGTGCTGGTTGAGTGTGTCTTATACAGAACTGGGAGCTATTCATCTCCCGCTGCCCTGGCCTGCTTTTAAGAGGAGCTGCTACCTGCATACTCTCCGTTGTCCGGCCTGGAGCCGATTCTTGCTGTCCTGGCCTGTCTTGAAGAGGAGCCATTACCTGTACACCTACCATTGTCCGGTCTGGAGCTGATTCGTTAAAGACGTGAGTCATTTCTCCCCCGCTATCCTGGCCTGCCTAGAAGAGGAGCCCTTACCTGTATACTTACCGTTGTTCGGCCTGGAGCCGATTCTTGTTGTCCTGGCCTGTCTTAAAGAGCATTAGTTATCTGCTTATTCACCACTGTACAGTTCGAAGAGGATCACCCAGCCACGTACTTACCTCTGTTGTGCACGCCACGATCAAAGAGGGGGAAGACCAGGATTCTGAGAAGAGGAAGAAGTCGATTGAGTGATACTTTATCTTAAGAAATACGTTTAATTTAATAAAGATGAACTTTGTACCTTTTAACTGATTGTCTGGTCTGGTGGTGTTCTCTGCTAGCTCCTCGAGGTGGTACAGTTCACAGGGGCGGTGCGTAAAGGGGCGGTCGCCCGATTAAAGGGTCGAGATAAGGCTGTATCTCCGCAACGCTTTATAATATTCAGACCAAACTTGGTACATATCATCACAAGCATGACCTGAGGCTACATGCTGCGTTTCGGTGCAGCGCCACCTACTGGTCCGGAGATACAAAAATTGGCTATTTTTGATTATAACTTCTGAATGGTTTGTCCAAAAATCATAAAAGTGGTCTCGTCGGTCATACCATTTTAGGCGTCAGCCATTTTGAATTTTGTACCAAAATGCTGTATTTTATGAACGTATCATTACGAAAACTCGGTATGGGTCATCAGTACGATGCCCAGAAAGAGCCTGAGAAGTTTTGAACCAGCGCCACCTAGTGGTAAAATAACATTTTCAAATGCTTATAATTCTGGGTGTGGTTGACATCTTTTCACGGGATTCATCTCCTTAGATTCCTGAATCCTTGCCGAGTCTAATGATAACAAACATGCTAGGTTTCGCCTTACGGTTTGTGTAGCGTTGTGATTTAGCGCAAATTGGCAAATGTTTAAAAAACATGTGCCAATATCTTCGAAACTGTTAGACCGATCGAGACGAAACCACCGTCGGAAGTTTGAAAACATAGGTTGTTGGCTAATCACTAATGCCCAAATGTCAAAATATCAATAGTAAGTCACAAGAAAATGCAAACAAAGTCAGGTGTGGGTCATTTTTTTTATGTGTTTATTCATATAAATGTCTATAACTCCAAAACGAAATGAGATATTTTCACCAAATTTGACACACACATGCATGGGCTCATTCTGCCTCTTGTTGGCGCTATAATAGAACAAAACATGAAATTGTCATTGACTTCAGTACAGTATTGTGATATAAAATGTTATACTTTATGAATGCATTAGCATATCGTTTACAAAACTAGGTATGAGTCATCGGCACCATGTTCTAAAAGTACTTTGAATAAATTAGCCTATTGCAATGAACCTGGTCTTAATAGATCTACTGGGTCACGCCTAGAACATAGATACCAAGTTTGCCATATTTGGCCGAACTTCCTGTCCGCCCTCTTGATTTTCATTCAATACCTACTTTTTCTAACTCCTCCTAGACCGTTTGTCCGATTTTCACCAAAATCGAATCGTATCATCTCCAGACTGTGCCAACTAAAAGTTATGGATTTCGTGTTGATGGACCAAACAGTTTCCATATACCGCAGCAGCAAAGTTGAGGCATGATGCCAAAAAGACTATTCAGGCTTTATCTCTGCAATGCCTTGACATATTGACACCAAACTTTGTATGTGTCATTGTCACCTCACTCTGACCACACCACATCAATTTCGTAACTGCGCCACCTATTGATCAAAAGTGACAAACCATTAAATCATATTTTTAGTGACTATATATGATTTTGTCACCCATTTTGCCTAAAATCATCTTAAAATGTCTTTAATTGCTCATTGTTGCAGTTTGTTTGACACTCCCAGACATGTTGGCATGGTTTGTCTTCTTTGCGCTTGGCCCCGATAATTGCTGCTTGCATTTATATTTTAAAAATACTACTGTTATTGTGTCACAAAATGTAGTTTTAAGAGTGTTTCAGGCGAGAATGTAGTTGTTTAAAGCTCAAATCTGTTGTTTATTTACAAAGATAGCGCCTATTTGAAAAAAAATTTCGGAGTTGTGAGTTGTGACATTATTCAGTCGATCACCGGGTGCTCAGTGCTAATCAACCCCGCCTGGAACAGCCTTTCCTTGGCTAGTCTTTCTGACGTTTGCCACTGGCTCTGATGTCTCTAGTCTTGTGGTTAAACATGAGATATAATTTGTCTTGTGTATATCTAACGGGATCTTTGGTCTCATTAATCTATAGTTTGTTCGATAACACTTTACAATAAGGTTCATTAGTTAACATTAGTTAACTACGTTAATTAGCATGAACTAATAATGAACTGGACGTATCAGCATTTATTCATCTTTGTTAATGTTGATTTCAACATTTACTAATACTTTATTAAAATCTTGTTAACATTAGTTAATGCACTGTGAACTAACATGAACAAACATTGAACAGCTGCATTTTTATTAACTAAAATTAACAAATATTAATAAATACTGTAACAAATGCATTGCTCATGGTTAGTTCATGTTAGTTAAAGGTTCTCTAAGCGATGTCGGGTTTGTCACTTCTTGTTGACGTTTAAAGTATTGTCAAACAAAACGGAGGCTAGCTAGACCCTCCCTCCTCCTCATCCGCGCGCTAACCCCCCAAACCCCGCCCCCAAGTCCTTCTTGTACCGACAAGATTGGCTGGAACTGTTTGTCATGTTTCGGGGAGCGTGTTAGCCCATTTTGTTTTTGTTGCTGTTTGTGGAGACTGGGCTGTCTACAGAGATCGCGTTGCTTTACAGTGTGTTCTGGGGACAGGCAGCCAGCGGATAGTGAGGAGATGTTTGCTGTATGTGACAAAAAATGTTTTGGCCTAAAAAACGTGTGACATCGCTTAGAGCACCTTTAATACATTAACTAATGTTAACTAATGAACCTTATTGTAAAGTGTTACCGTTTGTTCCATGGCAAATCGGTTTGGCTGAGGGCAAAATTAAGTTTCATAACTTTGTATAGGCTATTTAGGCTGTTTAACTTTAACTTTGTAGCCTATTAGAGCGCTGACTTAGGCTTGACTGAATTGTTTGCTTTATTTCTTATTGTATAGCTTCTTATACTTTTTAGGCTACTTATTCTTTTATAATGGATATTATTGATCATTAAAACTGACATTTAACAAAAAGAGACAGGGTTGTGTAATTTTATATATTTTATAATATAGGCTATAGAATATTTTTTTATATTTTATTATACATTCTCTTCACTGTATGTAGGCTACATGTAGCCTATAATAAAATAAAATGTCACAACCCTGTCTCTTTTTGTTAAATGTCTGTCATGATTCTGCCTTCTTGTCCTTGATTTTCGCTAGTCTTGAGGCAGGATCATGACAGACCAATGTTTTGTGTGCAAGCACATGGCCTTTTGTTTGGGCCATGTGCTTGTGCATTCGGACGATCTTGTACATTGGTGGCAGGAGACGATTTCCGATAGTAGGAACGGCAAACTTCCATTTCCTCCCCAGGGTGAGTGGTCCCTGAGGGAGTATGCCCGGGTCGCGGATGAGAGGAGGTTTTTCTTGCCTGACGTCCTCCTAAATCACTACCTCATCGCGGGCCTAAATGACCTTCCTCCTCTGGCTGAACGGGAGAGGCTGGTTCGTCGCCCTTTCCAGGATATGGTGGCCTGTTTGTCAAGGAAAGAATCGCAGGCTCCCACGATGTCGTCATCATCTGGCATGCTGCCCGTGATTCCGGAGGGTTGCGTCCTCACCGTGGCTATGCTGGGGAACCAGACTCATTCCACCTCGACTTCCGAGGCGTCATCCGCAGCTACAAGTCTTCGTGGAAAACGAGGAAGATGGCTGTCGTGGGAGTCCTCCTCCACAGAATCTACTGTACCTGCGGTGGTTCCCGCTGAACTTTTCCAACCGTTCTCAAGTCCGGTTTTGGCCTCTGCTCCTCGGCCAAGGAGAAAGAGGAGGAAGAGGGGAGCTTTCTGTCCTCCGTCTCTGTCTCCCCCTGAATCCGCAATGGCTCTCAAACCCGCCGCTGTAACTGAGAGCGCTGTTCCTGACCCTGCTGCTGTAAGCGTGGTTCCGGACTCTGCTGCAGGAAGAGCTGTTCCTGAGCGCAGTTCCCCAGTCTGCGTTGGAGAGAGTTGTTCCTGAGGCTGCTGCAGAGAGGACTGTTCCTGAGCCTGCAGCAGTGAAGGCTGTTCCCGAGTCTGCTGCTGTTAGCGCTGTCTCTGAGTCAGCTTCAGAGAAAGCTGCGGCCGATGCAGCTGCAGAAGCACACCTCCGGTCTGTATCAGCTCGTCAAGAGATGACTGTTGTCGTTGCTGCTGCGACTCTAGCTGACTATCTTACTAGTCTTGTCAAGATCCTTGAAGTGCCTGTCATGTACCTGTTATGTCTTCTAGTCCCGAGCCCACTGTGTCTGCGAGCGCTGTTCCCGAGTCTACAGCTGAGGGCGCTGTTCCAGAGTCAGCGGCTGTTACCGAATCAGAGATGAGGAGCGTAGGTTCTGAGTCTGCTTCGGGCAGCACTGGTTCTGAAGCTGCTTCTGAGAGCCCAGTTCCTGTTCCCGCTCCACAGCCGCCTGCTACACCCCCTGTCATGTGCCCTGTTCCATTACCTGTTGATCCCCCGTTCAGGATTCCTGTTTCGCCACCTTCTGTATCCTCTGTGTTGGTATCTGTTGCTGCACCCACTTCTGCAGTACCCCTGTGTGTTTCCCCGGCCACCCCTGTCACTACTAAGCCCCTGACTGTTTACCCCAAGACCTCTCCTCATGTGTCCCCGTCCAAGCCTGCCCGGATTCCTCGTCCCCAGCCTTCATCCCGTGGACCTAAGACCCCCAGTACTCCTATCCACCCTGGACCACCCCTCATGAACTCTGAGTTTCCTCCGCCTCCTCTTCCTTGTTTATTATTTTTTTTATGTCACCCGAACCCCGTCGTCGTGTATTCATGTTTTCCTTTGTTGTTTTTCGTCATGTTTTGTTGGTTCGTGTCTATGTCTCAGTCTGTCTTGTCTCGTGTTTGATGTCCTCTTGAGAAGCATCTGGAAGGCGCTCCTTAATGGGGGGGTTCTGTCATGATTCTGCCTTCTTGTCCTTGATTTTCGCTAGTCTCGAGGCAGGATCATGACAGACCCATGTTTTGTGTGCAAGCACATGGCCTTTTGTTTGGGCCATGTGCTTGTGTTGTCTCGTTACTTAACCCCGCCCCCTTGTTATCCTCGTCTTTATTATCTAGTATTGTCAGTATCACCTGTTCTCTTCATTAGTTTCTCCCTATTTAATCCCCTTGTGTTTGCTGTCCTGTGTCGGTTAATTGTGATTCCTACCTGAGTGTTATCATACCTTGTGAAACCTTGTGAGTCAAGAGTATTGTCTAGAGAAAGTTCTGATTCTGTATTTGCTGTTTGTTTATCGTCTAGTTATCTGTCAAGTCATAGCCTAGTTTAGTCACTCCTTGCCCTGGCCATGTTTTGCCCCCTCGTGGGTTTTGTTTTCCCTGTTTTTTGTCCATAAATAAACTGTGTCAAACATCCTGTCTGCGCTTGGGTTCATCCTCAAATTCATAACAATGTCAGTTTTTATGATCAATAATGTTTCATATTTTTAAAATGAAAACAAAAAGAAGCAGGGTTGTGTTTTATATTTCGTGTTGTTATAAATATTCAGTGATTATAAATGTACGCGTTGCCAGAACCACATTTGTGTGGTCATTAATATGTTTCAGATTTTTTTAAATGAAAATGAAAAGAGGCAGAGTGGTGTTTTATAACATATTTTGTTTTATTGTTGTCTAAAATATATGCTACATAATGAGATAACCGGTGTAGAGCGAGCTGAGTGACGCGATCAAAAACGCTGCTGTTCCATTTGCAGAACTATACCAGATTGCGTCCTCTCGTCCTTGGGAGTTTGTTCTCCTGAATCGAACTTGGCAAGTCCGAACTACCAAGGACGCAAGTCAGAAGTTTGCGTACTTGGTATTTTGAAATGGCCCTTGTATCTCCCAATAATAAGACCATCTCTGTTTGTTCCCATAGTTACCCTGGTTTGTTTCCATGCCTATTTATCATCTCCACATGTCCCTTATTAGACCTTGTTCCTTGTTATCTTGTGTATTTATACCCCTTTGTTTTCCCATGTTCTTTGTCAGGTCTTGTTTTATATGGCTGTTTTGTTGGTGTCCTTTATTCTTGTTTTCGTTGTTCTTAGATGTTCTGGTCCTTGTGTTTTTTGATTGATTTGTTAATAAATATTATTTACTGCAATTGGATCCAACTCTCCTGCAAATTTAGAATTCCCCAGCGTTACATCCTCCAGGTATCAGTTCTTGGGCCATTATTATTTATCTTTATGCCGCTATAATACAACACGGTTAACCATCACTGTTATGCTGATGACATTCAAATCTACACTGTCTGTAAACCTGCTGTATCCATTCAAACTGATCCAATTTCTGCATGTGTAGGCTAAATAACATTCTTTATTTTAAGAATTCTTTAACCTGTTCTTAAATCTGAATTTTTAATTAAGGGTATTCCTTCTTGATCTAACTCATAAATTGCTTTTATTGGTGTAACCTATTTTTCCATCTTAAATTGGTCAGATTAAATAGATAAATAATTGAATAAAAATAGGTAGGCCTAATAGAAAAAAAAACATTTTTAGACATAGCTATTTGTATGCACAAATAACCCCTTACCGTTCGGGTAGAGTAACTGATTCATTTGACTGAATGGCCTATAGAGAAGCGATCATGTGTCAGAAGTGAAAGCGAAAGAAGGATCTTCTGCAGTTTGGGGCGTTAAAAGTGCTGACGCCCCGACTCTTTGTGTAAAGCTGAAGCGAGTAAACGTTCAAAAGCGGTGATCAGAAAGAGCTTTACCCAAAGCTGATTATTAGAGCTATAGCCTACTTTAGATATCATACAGCGTCGAGGTGAAAGATGCAACACTCATCGACAAAGACGCCGACCGGAGGATTCTCTTTTGAGAACACGCGCAGGTGAGACATCTATAACAATATGATCAAGACGTAAACAATAAATAACATGATCAAGACATAACTACAATTTACAATGATTGCCAAGCGCTAATATGCAGACTGTAACGAAGCCAAAACGTATGCAACACATCAAAGTGTTTTGACACATGAATGAGTAATGGCCTACTCCTAAACAACATAATAGTATAAGGCCTACAGTAGGCCTACCTTAATAATGCCATATCTTTTAATTGTATTATATTTGTGTGTTTGTTTATTCATTCATAGAAATGCTGTTCTGGAAGCAAATTTATCAGAGAAGGGTTACAGTGCACCAAACGCCAGGAAGACTGGCACCACCATTGCTGGGCTGATATTCAAAGTCTGTTTTGACACTTCAAAGCATGATTTGTGTTGTTAATTAGTGATTACATATTTATAATTTAAGTCTATGTTGTAATTCATGTCCATATAATTTAAGTCTATATTGTAATTCAAGTAATTGCAAATAAACATATTAAATTAAATTAATATGATGGTGTATGTAATATTTAATTATAATAAACCAAAAAATTTAATGGATTTTATTTTAGGATGGAGTGATTTTAGGAGCAGACACCAGAGCCACGGATGATATGGTCGTAGCTGATAAAAACTGCATAAAAATCCACTACATAGCTCCCAAAATCTAGTAAGTGAATCTTTTGGTTGCTCATCATCATAGGTCAAGTCTCTGTCTAAACTAAATTTTATAGTGCCTGTTTTTATTGTTATCTTTTTCTTTCGTTCTTCTTACCACAATAGCTGTTGTGGTGCAGGTGTTGCTGCTGATGCTGAGGTCACTACTCAGATGATGTCTTCAAATGTAGAACTGCATTCGCTGAGCACAGGACGACCTTCTCTTGTAGCCATGGTGACCCGACAGCTCAAACAGATGCTGTTCAGGTGAAAGTGTCATAAAGTCGTTCAATTTGATTCAAATGATTATGCCAAAATGATTGATACATCAAAATACATACTTCTTTCTTTATTTAAGATATTGCTCACTAGTTAACTGATAATATTAGTTTATCTTAATCAGGTAGTCCCAGGACTAGGGCTAATTGTTTCCCATTTATTTGTAGGTATCAGGGGCACATTGGTTCTTCTCTAATTGTGGGAGGTGTGGATATTAACGGCCCACAGCTCTATAGCGTCTACCCTCATGGTTCCTATGATAAGCTTCCTTTCCTTACCATGGGTACTTTATCCCCTTTGTTTGAATGAACACAATCAGACATTTTTTTTGCCACCTGCACTTATTTAGCAAAACTATATATTACAGGGTCTGGAGCAGCTGCTGCCATTTCTCTATTTGAAGATCGTTACAAGCCAAATATGGAGGTCAGACAACTATTAGACATTCTTATTTTCCAACATGGTATTGTGTATATGCTGTTATTGTAGTTACATTAGCATTTTAACTAGAGTTCTAGGGACCCATGAGGGCCCTTCAAAGGGGAAGTACACCCAAAAACTTGCTTAATGCTCGAGAACAAACCTCATTGGTCGCTGCGGAAGCTCAATGAATGAACCTCAATCGTTCTCGTGTGTCAAGCAAGCATGTTTGATCTTCCTTTTACCAAATTTGAGTGCTCAATGTACCATTTGCTGACAAAAGAAGACAATGGTAAAAGAACAACTTTAATCTGGAAATGAATTACAATCCAATGAATAATTGTAAATAACGGAACAGTACAATATAAAACTAATGATTTACGGCACATGTACAATCAACATATTTAAAAATAAAAAATATATATTTTCTGTTGCATCCTGTTTCAGAATTTAAGGAATTTTGTTCCTGTTTTCTATTAAAATCTGTTTAAAATCTAATTAAAATAAAATCTTATTTTTTTTTATTCTATGTTTGTTACCCTTAATGTAATCCTTATTGTTGAATCCCACTTCCAAAACACGTTCTGTATTTGTTCTTGTCAATCCCACACCTACATAAACGCTTGGGAATGTAAAGCTGGAGGAAGGAAAGCAGCTGGTGAGAGATGCCATCACTGCAGGCATCTTCTGTGATCTGGGTTCCGGCAGCAATGTAGACCTATGTGTGATCACAGAGAAAGCTGTGGATTATCTGAGGGGATATGACCAGCCTGTTCAGAAAGGATTGAGGTAAGATACCATTGTAATGGAAGATTGCAGTAACATTAATTCTTCATCATTTTAAAATGAGAAATTTTTAAATGTATCCATTTTCCTTGGTTTTCCAGAAAGCAGGGTTACCCGAACTCTAGGTTGATTACATTTCTTACTCAGTTATTGGTTCCAAAACACGGCCAGTAGTAAGTTCAGTCAACTCAAGAGTATGTTCACTGTGAACACACTCATACAGGAAGGTACATCCTAGTATAGAACTCTGCAGTGATTACTATTTTTGTTGGCCAACCCAGAAGTTAGCATCACCCTGGTTCCCTCAACAAAAACTCAATAGAATATTTTTATTGGCTTTTTTGAATTATTGCAGAAAATAAGCTCTGTGAACAATAAAAAAAGAAAAGATTCTTACACTTTTTGTTGAACAAATGAACAACTTTTAAATTTGAATCCTAAATACAATTGTCAGAAGACTATAAACAAACTACACCACATCGCAGGACCTCAGCTTCAACATCACTGAGCTTCCAACAAATTGACAACTTCTGACTAGCGAGTAGATGAGTTTTCGAGTACAGTGTGATGACATTTATTGTCCCTGACAACCTTTGTAGTCCGATTCACATAGCCACTTGTTAGCAACAGCCTTTTTCAAGACAAGTAAAAGCTTTTAAAAAATTGCAATGATAACCCTAACCCTAACCACAGACCTTATTTCTGGCATAAAAAAAAAACTTTTAAAAATCTGACTTCAGGACAGTGCTACAATCCTAACTCATTTCCGGGTTTTGGCCTACAAAATGTCATCCCTGCAGCACTCTATTCACATATTTGTAAAATTCTTTTGCCATTTTTACCAACAAATGTTTTTTTTACCAAAAATATGCCATTTTTTTGTAACAATAGGGATTTTTGGGGTTAATTTTTTTTTTACTAAATTTACTAGATTTACTAAAGACAATACATTTGTAGACATTTTTAATGAAACAGTGTTAAGGTTTCATTATATATACTATATATTGCTATATATTTACTTATACCACGTAAACTTATGCATGAACTGCTTTCTGGAATATAGCCTACCCCTATCAACTCTCATCCTGATCAACTCTTTTAATAACCTTCTGAGTTTACAACTGCACATATTTATTCATGAAATCTCTTAACATTCCAAAACATTTTCTCTCTTTCTTTTAATGCACCAGGGAGGGTTCGTACAGATACAAGCCAGGCACTACTGCTGTGCTCACAAAAACAGTTATTCCATTAAAACTGGATGTTGTGGATGAATCTGTCCAAGTGATGGACACTGAATGAGAATATATTTGCATTTCTTTACACTCTTTCCTTCACTCTTTAGGAAATAAGGTATATGTGAATAGGTTTCCTTTCTGGATAAAAATGGAAATCTATATTTTTCATATTTTTAGAAGTAGCCATATGCTTTAGGACTTTTTCCATGTATTCAGTCATTTGCATTTGAGCTGCGCAAGACTGTTTTGCAAAATGTATAATATTGAAAAGTGTTTCCTTATACCTTTCCTTAACCCATCAGACATAAAATGGTTATTTCAATAAAATTGAAGATAAAAAAAATGAAAGATTGTCATTTTTGTTGTATTTAAATAAATAAAAAAAACTATTTGTTGGATACAAAGGCAATATTAACCAGAAATAGTTTTATTGTCTTTTAAGAGCTTTACAACCAGATATTTCAACATGATGGGAAATCTGTATTTTTCACAAATTGATTACTACCACATTGTTCACAGCAAAGTGAGCAGACATATTTTACAATCTCATGAAGAAACAAACTGCATGCCTTTTATCATATTTAAAGTTAGTGAAAGCATGAGAATTATTCTTGGTCACAATTGTTACCGGTGGGGAACTATAAATCAGTCAGTTAAAAATGTATCAGTTGCTGAATAAGACCCATTATAAAGTTGCAATATTTTATTGTAAAATATTGAATTTTTTTTTATAAAATGCAATTATGTTGGGAAATGGCATCATAAACCAAGAATAAATATAAAAAGTATAATTTTTTTGTATGTAAGTTTTGTAATATGCAAAGTTTGTGACACATTTGCGACCACCTACATGTTTATGTGTCTTGTGATCATGAAATGCATGATCAAGAGCAACCTACAATCACTATAGGACCAGTTTCTCAATACTTAGACTATTTGTTCTTTAAATATTTTCACACAGTGAGCACAACAGGCTAAACTGTGGATCATTTATTTTTGCTTTAGCACAAAATGCATTCAATGGCTAGATATTTTAAATTACATAAACAATTTTCTCATTCATGAACAGGCCAATTTGAATGTTTACATACTCTCTTTTCAAAACTGTTAAATCCTAAAATAATACAAAATTGAATAAGACAACAGCATATTTCTAAAGTATAATACCATTTTGAAAATATTCCTAATCTAATTTAAATGCTATAAAAATTATTAGATGCAACTAAACACACAGGTGTTAGTCTTTCAATTTCATTACCATTTATACAAAAGGCGGAAACTTAGGTCGAATTGTGTACTGTAATAAATTAACCATGAAATGTATACTTCAGTGAATTCCAATTTGTAGATAGTGTCATTCTTGTTTTGTAAAGAAATTATACAAAATAAAACAGTGTTTGTTGGGTGACAAACTTTTCTAGTGTTATGGAAGAATGACTTGATTTGATGTGTTTTGATGGTTTAAGTGTATTTTGAAAGTTGGTTAGGAGAACTGTGTGAAGAGTTTTGAAAAAATAATTGACTTAAGGATAGATTCCTAGCAATTGTAAATATGGCATCTGCATTTGACACATTTGAATTGCTTTCCTTTTTGGTGTTTTGAGACCGACATTTGATTAAAACTGCTCATGTGGCTTTTTGTAAAATGTTCACATGAATTCAAGATCATCACTTTGATAGTTGACAATAGTGTAAAATGTAAATTTACACCCTTCAACCTAATTTTTTCTCATGTAACTGGTGGAATTAAATGAGTTAAATAACATATGTATACACAAAGATCTCATAATGAAATATCTTATTGTGAGGATACCTTTAGTAGCCTGACATAAAAGGGAGATTCGAGATTAAGTAACTAGTTGATTCCAAAGTTTCAGTTGTCTTTCCTTGCTTTCTACAAATTATTTTCCTAATTATATCATTGTTTATTATGAAACACTCTTGACATGCTGATTAATAGTGCTAAATGTAGAAGAAAAAAACATCTTGTCCAAACTTGTTTATTTATAAAGGTCGGAGGCATTTGTATTACTAATAGGCTAATTGTATTTGCTGGACCGCGAGATGTAATGACGGGTGGATTTAGATTTTTTAGGTCACAGTAAGACGTTTGTTGTGATTCTTGAGATGTAACTCAAAAATTGTCTTTGCAATGTTAGCATCTGTAGAAGCTCAGAGGGCTGTGTTCACCTGTAGAACACCCGGTCTCACCAGGTGTATGTAGCTTGAGTTCAGCAGGATGAATGGGTTCAGGTTTTCTTCCTGTGGTTCATAGAGTAAATCTGGACCTTTGTGACTTGTTCAGTTGACGTGTCATTTCTTCATGGAGAAACTTCTGCTTCTGTGGCACCTTCCCCATGACGATAATCTGTCCCTTCTTGACCAATCCTGTCACCTTCAGCGGCGCGGTTGTCTGGACAGACCTCAGTGGATGAAGGGGTTCTCATTGGTTTCTACACTGAACAGTGACACCTGAAAAGCATCCTAAATGTCCACCTCGCGATTGAGCTCTTATGAACACAGCCGTAAAGAAAAACATAGGAACACATAAAGCAACAAACAAAATCATGTCATGTTCAATATAAAATATCATGTTCATGTCGGCAAGTGCGATTGGTACATTTGGTCTCAAGTGTTTCTAAAGGTCCTGAATGGTAAGGTGGTCTCATTTTAAATATCCAATTCTTCATTACCACTGTGATGAAGTTAAATTGTAGTGGAATTTGTCTCTGCTTTATAATTTGCATCATTCATTTGTGACTATAGCCATTCATATAGCTATATTACAGTGTTTTCCGATGAGTTGGCAGAGTGTTGTAAATAGCTTATGCTATGTCATGGGATCAGCGTTACCCATATGTGTGTCTGTTAGTGTAAAGATGCACAATAGATCTTTGGTGAAGTGACACTTTTGGACTCTATGTCATCTTTATCTTCTTATGATGTGTAGTGTTCATCCTGGATAGACTTGATCTATTCCAGGTGATGATGCTGTGAGGGTGTAGTGAGAGTGTGTTCAGTGTTCATGTCTAGGAGACGGGAGGAATCTAATCTATGACAATTGTGTTGTAAATTTAGTTCCAGTTCTATACTGGGAGGCCATACTTATGTGGTGATGTGCTATTGTGAGATTTAAATGGCCTCTTGAAGTGTCTTTTCACCCATCTCCCGAATCTCAGGTTATGTTCTAACAATCGTGAGGTCCGGCCCGTCCTGGCATCCGTCCTCCGAGGAATTGCAGAAGTAAACCTGACAGAAACAAATGTAGAGAGAACCACAGTTAATTCTGATGTTTTCAACAGTTTCAAATTCTGACATGTGGAATTATTTTGCTTGCTCCATTATCATGTCCATTGCAATTTTAATTCCAGTTGTCACATGAAACCGAGTTTCATTGACCAGGTCAGAATTATTGCTGTTGTTTCAGTGCAGTGTGCGACACCTTAAAGCTGCTCTTGCAGTCGAGCCTTCACAGTCTGCTGTGTCATGAGCATTAGAGATCCCAGTTCTGCAGGGGACATTTTCCGGCTTTACTTCAAGTTGCTTTCATTACAGCCAGATCTGTGGGCATGAATTAGTTCACCTGTTTCGGTGTTGCCTGCTTAGCATTTGCTGTTTTATGGTGTCGTTCTCACATTTAGTTAGTGCAGATCTCTTGTGACCTGCAAAAGGCTGTGGTACTTCTGTCTGATGTTTTGTTCACACCCTCCTTGTAAATTTGTTTCCTTGATCAGTTGGCTATTACCTGTGCCACACTTCTGGGAGTGTTTTTTTTTAAGGCAAAAAATAAAAGCACACCTCCGCCCTTTTGGCACTGGGTAGCAGGTCAATGAATTGAATTGTAAGGATTAATGTCAAACTTCTCCAATTAATGCCCTGCTTGGCGATTACAATATAATGTATATTATAATTCGAGTTATAATACAATTCTATTATTTTTAAGAATATAAATTAAATTATATTGTTTCTGGTCTCTGAAAAGTCTCTGCTCGTTCTCGTGTCAATACATTTGAATATGAAAAGGTTTCTTGGCTCAGGGCTGATGAGAAGCACATTCGCTGTTCTGATGTAGATTTCAAATGCCTTTTCGTTTCAACTAGTCTTTTTAAAGACTATATGAAGGCAAAGTGGCCATTTTAACGTTTGATTATTCTATTTACTCTTTACTTTATATTTTCCCCGGTTTTTGATTAGGAAACTATGTCGCTCAGAGGTCCTAACGTGTTTTGTTTAACGTTGGTCTCACGGTCACAATCCCGTCAGTTTCGATCACTAAACAGAGGTAATTGGCTATACCTGAGATTTGCCGTAATTCACACGTACACAATCAAAGATACTCTTATAGCCCCCATGGAATTGCATCTGCCTGCATTTAATTTAATCGTTTTACCTCCGTAGAGATTTTTGGCCACCATTAAAGACGCTAGTCGACCAACTTTACTTCTCTTATTTGGATCTCTTACAGCTTTGGATTGGCCAAACCCGTGGTATCCGACACACACGTATCTGAAGTAATGCTAAATCAAAACAGGTAGAACAGACACACGCGATCTAGGTCAGTCAAGCAGCATTTCGCTCTTCTAGATGGAAATAATCCGCCTTTGCAAACCATGTACACTTGAATCCGTGTCGAAATATTGGTCATCACCATACTGACGCAAAAATTGCGGTAACATACGAATCCGTTTCTAATTGGGAAAATAATTGCAGAGTAATTTAGAACGAATTCAAACGTAACCATTTATAAATGTTGTAGGCGAAACAGACAATCACACTCTGATGACACAAACCAGCGCAAGTAACCAAAGCTCAAATGCATCTAAAACTCTTACTGAGCTAACAACTTTGGTCACTCTCCAAAGTTGAAAATATGTTTATGTGCAAACACACAATACCTCTCCCATAGAGTGGAGAGGTAAAATGTGACAGATTCAATGAATTTAGATGTTAAACTATTTGCTATTGGGCTGCTACCCGGCTAGAAAATGACGCTAATAGCTGAAGGCCTTGAGTGACCAAAGTTGTTAGCTCAGTAAGAGTTTTAGATGCATTTGAGCTTTGGTTACTTGCGCTGGTTTGTGTCATCAGAGTGTGATTGTCTGCGTTTTATGAAATAGGGTGGAGGTCTGCCTCTGCCCAGTGACCAGGACTTTTCCTCTGTATGGCCTGTTTTGTGACAGGAATTACAGAATCTGTTCAGTTTTCCACAGTGTGGCTTTCTGAATTCTCCTGCAAATGGAGGATTTTCATGACATTCTAACGCAGTTACCTTGCATTTGTTTGCATGATTCAATTCTTGTTGCCCAGCTAACAATACCTTCAAATGTATTTTGTGCTGGAGAAGCACCATACGTGAGCGATTGCTGGCCCTGCATTTGTAAGCAGTAATTCAAGGAGAGTAACATTGTTGTGGTTAACACCTTCAATTCCAGAATACTCCTCAAAAAGTTCAAACATATTTTCTGCATATGTCTCAAACGATTCTCAGTACTCTGTTTCCGATTGAAAATCAATTCCCATCCAACAGGACTGCAACCACGCAGATTACGAAGGCATTGTTTTAGTCTATTAAAGATTTCACTCTTAGGCTCATTTTGATAGATTGACTGTACAATAGTGCCTGTCATCAAAACCTGTGGTATCTTATAGATCAGAACATCTGGAATTGAGCTGATAACAATTTGCCAAATATCTTTTGGTTCGAGCTGAAATGCATGTTTTAGACTAACAATGCGTCTCCACCATGGTTCGAATGGCCCTTTCAAAGGGAATGGCCCGATCTCTGCTTTAAGTTACATTCAGTTACCGTTAAAGGACACCGAATGCTCGACTCTGTGCCGTTTGGGTGCCGTATCACCTTAAGGGCTGAAACAGGCACTCTTTTCAAAATTTTATCACATGCTTCATCTGTCTGAAAAGATACATGATTGTTAGAGCAGGCTGCCTCATCTAAGAAGTGCAAATTTTTAGTCCCATCGCTGTTGACCGGTTTGGGAGACTTGGACTTTTTAGCATTTAGCTAAGCCTTAAGATCTGCAATGGTGTATTTGTGATTTTTACACTTTTCAGTCAGGGCTAACTGCTCAGCTAGTAATTTATCTAGCTGTGTTTGAAGAACCTGAATCTTTGCCTCAGACATTTTTGCCTCTGCATTTTTAGAATGCACTTCACATTTAACATCCATAAGCGAAGATAGAAATTGTGTTGACTTATTTTAAGTCAACAAATATTTATTTTAAGTTTATAACTTATGAAGTTTAAAGACTCAATTATTTCACCATGTTTTGATTTCTTCTGCTTACTACCCACTGTTTTCCACCAAGTGAAAATTTCATTGTCAATAGCATCCATGTTAAGACCTTTTTTTGTGCAGTTTGTGCAGTGTAGGCTCGACCTTTTCGGCCCATAATGTAAACAGGACAGGATCATTATACATGTTCCAATTTATATTTGGGGAAATTTCGTTCCCTGAAGCTTTGAATATGAAAAGGTTTTTTGTTTCAGGATTAATAAGATGCGCGTTCACTGTTTCTGATTTTCAAATTCATCGTGAATCACATTGTAGCCACATGGCAATTCTATGTTCCTTCGCGTGGTTTTACTGCAGCTATGGGAATAGCAGAGTTTTCCACCAAGGATACAAACAAATTCAGCATAGAAACACGTGCTTAATTCAGTTTACACAAGATACATGGCCTAGAATGCAATTCTTCTACAGCCTTTACCTAAGTGATACAAACACACTTACAGTAAAGCAATCCTGTGTTTAAAGAATAAACTTAAAATTAGCCTATGTGCACGTTGTAGCACAAACAACTTAAGTGTGTTCTATGAGCACAATATGTTAAGCACAATTCCAAATTTGAAAATTAACAGAATTATTGCATGCTTTTTAATCCCATCTGTGTTAAAGTGTAAGCTTTCAAATACAATATAGAGATATTAATGTTTTCAATGTGGCTTTGGGCCCACCGGTGGGCCGGTGACACAAAGGGTTAAAGGGATACTCCACCCAAAAATGAAAATTCTGTCATCATTTACTCACCCTCAAGTTGTTGCAAACCTGTATGAGTTTCTTTCTTCTGCTGAACACAAAGGAAGATATTTTGAAGAACGATTGGAAATTTGGCACCATTGACTTCCATAGTATATATTTTTTCTACTATGGAAGTCAACGGTGCCAAACAACTGGTTCCAATCGTTCTTCAAAATATCTTCCTTTGTGTTCAGCAGAAGAAAGAAACTCATACAGGTTTGCAACAACTTGAGGGTGAGTAAATGATGACAGAATTTTCATTTTTGGGTGGAGTATCCCTTTAAGTGTTTTGGATGCAGCATGGACATTAGCATTTAGCTTAGCCTTGAGATCTGATTTTGAGCCTGTAAATCATATCATCCTATTTCAATTTTTCCAAATTTTGCTTTTCATAAACAATGCATCGACCTGTCTTTATTTATAAAATCACGTGTTTTCCGATCGTTTATAAACTTTTCTTTCTGTTATTTACTCATTCTGTTTCAACAAGCCCATATAACAATGGCGACAAACATGCGGCTGATTTGAAAACTTTTAGGCTTTAATTTACAGCTCTTCATTGAGTAAGTTAGGCTACCAGAAAATTATTTGGAAGATGTTATTCCAATTTTAGGTTTCGTTTCTTGTTGCTTAAGCAAACAAGGTGATCTTTAAAATCTATTAACAAGGGTTTTCATTCTTCATTCTTCATTCTTCATGATTTTAAAATCCCCATACTTTGCTGGAAAGGACGTTGCTCGCAAAATCCTGTTGCGAAAATCACGTCGGGGTCACCAATTTGTAAGGCCATCTAATTCTATCCAATGGCGGTTTTCGATTAGAGGTAAAGGTCTCACGCGTGTTCCATCTTTTCTCATGGCAAAGGGATTTTTAATTAAATGCAATACATTTTATCTTATGTATTAACTCGTTATTTCATCTGACTCCATAAATGAAAAGGTTTTTCAATGATATCTGTGCATCATTAAATATACGTGAATGTTTGACTATTCCTTTTAACTCTAATGAAAATAAAGTCAAAGTCTGTTAGAATAATCAAATATAACAATTTATTATGTCAGGTAAATGTATTATTACAACTGAAAGATTGTCATATTCAATTGAAAGATAATCAATGCAAACCATCAAATGTTCTAGAACAAAGAGGAAAATCTTTTACCCGACATTATGAAATACATGAATGCTGAGTCTCAGCGACTCAGCATTCACAGGCTGATCTGAGATACAGAAAGGCCTGATCCTTCCGCTGCATTTCATTATATAGCCAGACCTCATTTCATATGTAAACATGAGTTTACAGTGGAAATTTACTGTGTTCACCCCCCAAGATGTGTGTGTGTGTGTGAGAGTTCAAATGTTAATTTGCAGCAAGGTCCTTCGTCTCATAGACCAGTAGTCAGGTCTATCCCTTTAACCAGTTTTTCCAGTCTTACAGTAATTTGTAAGAAAATGACCCAGCATGCACTGATGCCTACTCTACTCTTTGATGACAGTCTTTGACACCGCACAGTGGGAAACGGGTGTGAAGGACGCTTACTCCGTTGCTCCGGCGAATTACTTCATTAATCCTTGTTTTTCTGCTTTACCATGCATTTATAAGCAAGCACTTTCTATTTTTATATCATGTGAACTTATCCACGAAACTATTCCTTATAAAAAACAATTAGATTGCTTCGATATCGCTACTTATATCCAACCTTTCGATTCTCGGCTACTAGCCTTTAGCCCGCTAACATTTCACGCGTGGCCTCGGCCGTCTAATATTACACCCTTTCACTGAAAGGACACGGGTTATATTTGACATTGCAGTCCTAAATTAGTACTGATAGTTGTAGTATCACTGCTAATTTACAGCTCATTTGTTATAATGGCGAACATATCGGATGCGTGTCTAACTTTACCTCTGAGTGCAGGTGAGGACACTTTCGAGCTATTCTCGGTGAATCTAGAGCTGGAATCCGTGGAGAAACAGATCCGTGGTCTGCTGGAAAAGCAAGCCGAGCTGTTGGATCGGCGATCAGCACTTGAAGCAGCACGCGCCGATGCTCACAAGTTAGTGGTTAGTAACTCTTTAACTCCGAGTTCGTCTACTCCGTGTGTTTCTCTGTCCAGAAGGACGCGATCATCTCGGGCTTCATTTACTCCGGCACCGACACAACACAATGGACCATGGATCACGCAGCGGAAGACGCGAGCCAGGACCAGAGCTACTCCTCCGCCCCTCCCGGTCTTCGAGATCTCCACTCGGAACCGCTTCTCCCCTCTTCGCGAGTCGAAACGCGACGACACCGTGATCATCGGCACGTCCATGGTCCGCCATGTCCGTGCTACCTCAGGTAAAGGTAAGGTGAGCTCTCACTGCTTTCCTGGTGCTCGTGTTCTTGATATCGCTGCACAGGTTCCCGAAATCCTGACCGGGGACGAGCGCGTCGGAGCTGTGGTGCTGCATGCGGGAGGGAGCGACGTCAGGCTGCGGCAGACGGAGGTTCTGAAGAGGGACTACATGAGCCTGATCGAGACAGTACGCAACACAGCGCCTGAGGCAACGATCATCGTGTCTAGACCGCTTCCCACGTACCGACAAGGACAGGAAAGGTTCAGTAGACTATTTGCACTACATGAATGGTTAATGTCACTGTGTAATGAACAGAAACTGCTCTTTGTAAATAATTGGAATCTGTTTTGGGAGAGACCCAGGCTGTACCGTGCTGATGGCCTTCACCCCAGCAAAATCGGAGCGGCTGTTCTGTCGGATAATATCTCCAAGACGTTACGCACCAGATGACTAATAAGTCAAAATCCAAATCACAGTCTTTGCTGTCCAAACTTAATTGATATACGTAGTGAAGAACATTATATAGAAACTGTGTCTATTCCTCGTTTAGTGAAGCCAAACAATAAATCTAGTGCAGGATCTAGCAAAAATCTTATTGTAATTAAACCAGAAAATCTAAATATCAGTGAACAAAAAGAATTTCTAAAGCTAGGTCTTCTAAACATTAGATCGCTCACACCTAAAGCGGTTATTGTAAATGAAATGGTCACAGATAATAATTTCGATATACTTTGCCTTACTGAAACCTGGCTTAAACCAAATGAGTATTTCGGTCTAAATGAGTCTACTCCGCCAAGATACTGTTATAAGCATGAGCCCCGTCTGACTGGTCGTGGCGGCGGTGTTGCAACAATCTATAAAGATATTCTTAATGTTTCTCAGAAAACAGGTCACAGATTTAATTCGTTTGAAGTACTTATGCTAAATGTTACGCTCTTAGATGTAAGAAAGAAATCCATATTATCTCTAGCCTTGGCTACTGTATATAGACCTCCAGGGCCATATGCTGAATTTCTAAAAGAGTTTGCAGACTTTCTCTCGGATCTATTGGTCAATGTCGATAAAGCAATAATTGTTGGAGATTTTAACATACACGTAGACAATAAAAATGATGCGTTAGGGGCTGCGTTTACAGATTTATTAAACTCCTTTGGGGTCAAGCAAAACGTCCGTGGTCCCACTCATCGTCTAAATCATACACTAGATTTAATTTTATCATATGGAACCAATCCAACTGATATAGATATTATACCGCAAAGTGATGATGTCACTGATCATTACATGGTAACGTGCATAATACGTACTGCTGAAATATGTCATGTTGCGCCACGTTATAGACCAGGCAGAACAATCCTTCCAACCACTATAGATAGATTCTCAAATAGCTTACCTGATCTATCTCAGCTGCTCAGTGAACCCAAACAAACAGATGAACTAGAGGAAATGACTAGCAGTTTGAGCACCATTTTCACTAGTACATTAGATATTGTTGCACCAATTAGATTAAAAAAGGCTAAAGAGAAAACTAAAGCACCCTGGTACAACAGTGTTACGCATGATATCAAGAGAGAAACTCGTAACCTAGAGCGTAAATGGAAACAAACTAATTTAGAGGTCTTTAGAATCGCGTGGAAAGACAGTATGTCACGTTATAAAAAGGCTCTAAAAACAGCCAGGGCTGAGCACCTCCGCAAACTAATAGAAAATAACCAAAATAATCCAAGGTTCTTATTTAACACCGTGGCTAGACTAACAAATAAACAGACATCACCAGAGCAAAATATACCGTTACAGTTTAGTAGTAATGATTTTATGAATTATTTCAATGAGAAAATAGAAAGCATTCGAAACACAATTATAAATGTACAATCCTCTATGGTCTCTTATGCTTCAACCTCAATTATGGCCCCTCTAGAACAACTACACCGCTTTGCAACGATAGGACAGGAAGAGCTAAATAAACTTATTATTGCATCTAAACCAACAACATGCTCATTAGATCCAATACCCACTAAACTACTGAAAGAAGTGTTACCTGTAGTGGAAGAGCCTCTTCTCAATATTATTAACTCGTCTTTATTCTTAGGTCATGTTCCAAGAATATTCAAGTTGGCAGTAATAAAACCTCTCATTAAGAAACCGCAACTAGATCCAAATAACCTAGCAAATTACAGACCCATTTCAAATCTTCCATTTATGTCCAAAATACTAGAAAAAGTTGTATCCGCTCAACTGTGCTCTTTTTTGCAAGAAAATGATATCTATGAAAAATTCCAGTCAGGATTCAGACCGCATCATAGTACAGAAACTGCGCTAGTTAAAATTACAAATGATCTACTCTTAGCTTCGGATCAAGGCTGTATCTCAATACTTGTCCTACTTGATCTTAGCGCCGCGTTCGACACTATAGATCATAAAATACTCTTGGATCGACTACAAAACTACACTGGTGTTCAGGGACAGGCATTAAGCTGGTTTAGATCGTACTTATCTGACCGTTATCATTTTGTCTCTTTACACGGGGGAAAATCAAAGTTAACGTCAGTAGACTACGGAGTACCGCAAGGGTCGGTGCTAGGCCCTCTGCTATTCTCAATATATATGCTGCCACTTGGTAATATTATAAGAAAACATGGAATTAATTTCCACTGTTATGCTGACGACACTCAATTATATATTTCATCACGACCAGATGAAAACATTACCTCATCTAAATTGACAGAATGTCTCAAAGATATAAAATGCTGGATGACGCGTAATTTCCTGCTATTAAATTCAGATAAAACGGAGGTATTACTTATTGGTCCAAAAAACTACACACAAAACCTCTTACAATACGACTTTAATATAGAAGGATGTCCTGTTACTTTTTCCACTACAGTAAAAGACCTGGGTGTTATACTAGACCGCAACTTGTCTTTCGAAAATCATATTTCATCTGTTACAAGAACAGCCTTTTTCCACCTTAGAAACATTGCTAAATTACGTAACATGCTATCTGTTTCTGATGCAGAAAAGTTAGTTCATGCATTCATGACCTCGAGACTAGATTACTGTAATGCTTTATTAGCTGGTTGTCCTGCATCCTCAATAAACAAGCTACAGTTAGTGCAAAATGAAGCCGCTAGAGTTCTTACTAGATCAAGAAAATATGATCATATAACACCGATTTTATCATCTCTGCACTGGTTACCTATTAAGTTCCGTATCAATTACAAAGTACTACTACTGACCTATAAAGCCCTTAATGGTTTAGCTCCTATGTACTTAACGGACCTTCTTTCGCCCTACAATCCACCGCGTTCTCTAAGATCACTAAATTCAAGGCTTCTGGTCATTCCTAGGATATCGAAGTCCACGAAAGGAGGGAGGGCATTCTCGCATTTAGCTCCAAAACTCTGGAATAGCCTTCCCGATACGGTCCGATGCTCTGACTCGCTGACACAGTTTAAAACTAGACTAAAGACGTGTCTCTTTAGTCAAGCATTCACATAATGCTTACCTTTTAGTCCTCTGCTATGCCATACGGAACCGTTTGCCACTGAAACTGCTTAACGCACCAGTGGGGCTCGACAGCCTTATAGACAAACGGGTCGGTCCGTATGGTTGCGGTTGGGTTGCGGAGAGTTTGGGTTGCGGAGAGTTGTGAGATTATGGTTTTCTAACACCTACTCCCGTGTAATGGAAATCATTATGAACATCAGCTATGCTAATTATTTCCCATCTGCCTTTCTGCTGTTATCTCGGGAGGCTTGTCCCGAGAAAAATGGCGTTCGTAGGCTCCAGTTTTGTATCCTGCCTCTCACGGGGATTTCGGATGCCCCAACGCCTGTGATGAGAAGACCAACGCCTGTGAAGAGACGACTCAACGCCTGCGAAGAGACGACTCAACGCCGGCGATATGTTATCCCCTTAATATTACATGATAAACTAAATGTATTTTTTCCAGGTACTTTCTGATATGCACTTACTGTAAAGCATCTTTGAAACCCTATGATTGTTAGCCAGAGGAGAACTGGCCCCTGACTAGCCTGGGTTCTCCCAAGGTTTTTTTCTCCATCCAATCTGATGGAGTTTTGGTTCCTTGCCACTGTCGCCTTGCTTTTGGCTTGCTTAGTTGGGGATATTTAATATTCAACAATATTATTGAACTGTGTTGTACTACTTTCATGTTATCACTGTGAAGCTGCTTTGATGCAATCTGTATTGTGAAAAGCGCTATATAAATAAATGTGACTTGACTTGATTTCACAGTAAATTTCTGACTACAGCAATTTATTGTAAATTAGTACTCTTTAATCCTAGCCTGGATGCCAGGCCGAACCCCGCCCACAACATTTTTTGGTCGGGAAGTTCGGTCTGGACTCGATCCATTTAGGAGTATTTATTTATTTATTTGAGCAGTAACCATTCTGCTCAAAAGGAGTGGGCCGAAGCAAAAGAGCTTATAAGCGTCCACCCCCAAAATTTAATTCAAGAAAAATTCTCATTTCACAATAGTACAAGGGAACATAGTGCAAAAGCAACAAAACAACAACAAAGAGACAACAAAGTATCTGATCATGGTAGAAATACCCCTAATGACAAATCATTTCTTCTTCTCTATACTTTTCAAAAATCTTTTGTTTGTATTTGTATTTGAAAAGATTGATGTTTGGACTTCGTTTCATCTCCATCTCCAAATTATTCCACAATTGTACCCCATTAACTGTAGGGCTAAAACTTTTCAAAGTTGTACTGTTTCTGCGTCCTAAAGTTTAAATCATCACGTAATTCATAACAACCAGTACGTTCTTGGAACCTTCTTTGTATTTGACTTGGTAACAATTTGTGCCTTGCTTTGTATAGCATCTGTACTGATTGGAACTCAACAATGTCATAAAACTTCATGATCTTTGATTTTAAAAATAATGAGTTTGTGTGGTCCCAAAACCCAACTTTATGAATTAATCGGATAACTCTTTTTTGCAACATTACTATTGGTCTTAATGTGCTTTTATAAGTGCTACCCCATATCACAGAACAATAATATAAATAGGGCAAGATCAAAGAACAATATAAAGTATGCAGAGCTTTAATATTTAAAATATGCTTTACTTTTGCAATTACAAAAATGCTTCTTGATATTTTAGTGATTGTATATTTAATATGAGAGTTCCAAGTAATTATATCATCTATAATAACGCCAAGAAATTTGATTTCATGCACCCGCTCTATAACAACACCCTCTATCTGGATTGCTTCCTGAGCATTGGAGTTACTGTTGCCAAATATCATCATTTTACTTTTACTCAGATTTAGTGATAATTTATTTTGTTTGAACCACTTATGGCGCTTTTCCACTGCTGGTACGGCTCGGTTCGGTTCGGTACGGTTCGACTCGGCGCGGAACGGTTCGGCTCGCTTCGCTTTTCCACTGCGTGGTACGACTCGACTCGGTACGGCACGGTTCGGTTCGCTTTAGCTCGGTTGCTTTTCCACCGCAGTTAGTACCTCTTCAAAGTGGGTGGGACTGATCGTTATTTTGTCCCTCCTACACTGTTGTAGGTCCGGTGATAGCCGTGTGCGGCTAAGAGCTGAGCTACTTCTTGGAACACTTTTTCATTCCGTTTTGCCCCATCCAGCTCTCGCTAGATCCGCTCCTCGGCAACCAACGAGAGGAACGTCTGCACCTCGTCCACTGACCACGATTCAGCCATTTCTTTTTAAAGTTTAAAAAACAGATGCTACCGCGTTGGCTGGCTGTTGTCTACTGGTTATTTAAATCTAGCGGGTTTAGTGTCCAATGACGCTGGTAGTGACGATTCTGTCTGACCAATCAGTGATCTGCAGTGTTTTTACGTCACATTTTAGTACCGGTACGGTACGCTTGGAACCTCAACAGACCAGGTACCATTTAAAGCGAGCCGAAGCGAGCCGTACCGTACCGGACCATGCAGTGGAAAAGCACCACAAGTGAGCCGTACCGAACCGAACCGTACCGTACTATGCAGTGGAAAAGCGCCAAAGCGTGCCGTACCGAACCGAACCGTACCGTACTATGCAGTGGAAAAGCGCCATTATTAACACTTTTGAGTTCCAAGGTAACAATTTGACACAGTTGTTGTAAATCATCTCCCGATGCGAAAATATTTGTATCGTCTGCAAACAAGATAAATCTCAGTATTTGTGATGTTTTACAAATATCATTTTTTTATACATATTAAAGGTGCATTGCGCAACTTTTCATGTTAAAAATACCTGTTTTTCTTCCTATACATGCTTAAAGAACTGCCTGATGGGCTGAATGAGCCCTTCTCTACTTACTGAGATTGCCTCTATAATCCTGTACAGTAAAATAGAATGAGCCCTTCTCTACTTACTGAGATTGCCTCTATAATCCTGTACAGTAAAATATATAAGAGGGATTCGGGCTCGAATTTGAGACTGGGCGTGACGTCATGCGCGTTCACGCTTACCAGGCTGTCTCGCAAGTTTGTGTATTCGCCGGCGCCGCCATTCTCCGCATCAGCGGACAACTCGTCCGTCAAAAGTAGAAGATGGATTCAAAGAGACCGGCTTGTAGTCCATTCCAAACCCCAACGCAAACTCCACGTAAAGTAAAAAAAATAAAAATTTTGTCTAGTGCCACCAAAAGGGCCAAATTGGAGTCAGACAGGCGTCGGAGTAAGACGAGAGTCAACCTCGGGAAATGGAGAGATCTCCGGTCTGCTCTTGGTCTCAAACGGGATCCTCAGTTGGCTTTTTTCTTGATAAAACGGTAAGATATAGCCCAGTCTCTAATGTTTGATACGGCCAATCTATGTATGACAACAAATGACGATGCGTAAAATGTGTAATGCTTTAGCGTAAGCTAGATACATATACAATCAGAATTGATTTTATACCATTGTCAGTGAACAGTTTCATAAACCAACAAGGAAGAACGCCGTTGCATTGGCTATATTGTCTTTTTCCCTGTGTAACAGGTACAGAAAGTGTACTGTTGAAACTTATGTATTGTTTATTATAATTTACACAAAATGGTTTATTTTCATATATATCTGGTATACTTGCCTGAGAAATGAGCGTTTTCCCCTTTAATTGCTGTGATGTCATCATGAGCTACACAATTTCCTGTTTTGTCTCCTCCTCTTCCTCTTGGCATTGTTAATGCACTGAAGAGGTGGGTTATTTTTGGCTCCTGTCAATCTTAATTAATCTTTATTTTAATTGTTGCTTTTGTGTCTAAATCTTCACTGCAATTTATGTCTATTATGTTATTTTACTTATCTGTGTGGTTATTTTGATCATTTTTCCCTGTTTAAGTTATATTTTTGACTTTGGTCTATATATGTGGAAATGAAAGCACATGGTGATTTAAATGTACATCACATTTGTGTTATAGAGCAATTTGAGGGTGATTTATGCAGATGCTTCTCTTGTTTATGTGTATATCAGGTATGTTTTTTCTTCTTTTCCTCTTGGCATTGTTAATGCACTGAAGAGAGCAATTTGAGGGTGATTTATGCAGATGCTTCTCTTGTTTATGTGTATATCAGAGTAAATCCAGTGAAACCGCCGCCTGTTGTCCCGTGTCTTTCTACACAACGCAGACAAGTGCTTTCATAACTGGTGTCGCGAGCCACCGGTTACATGTGGTGCCGTGAACCTTCGGATTTCGCATGAACAGCTGCTTGCCGATCGCCGAAGTTGCTGATTGAACGAGATGGTCCTCACTGCGGAACATGAAATCCACGGGGAGGAGTCGGATCTAGATCCGACGACTCCCACCTTACATACACCTAAATCTACCCAACTCCGCCCCCTGATCCCTAAACCCACCCCTAATCCCTAAACCCAACCCTAATCCTACCCATCTCCACCCCTTGGATCTTGATCCGACTCCTCCCCGTGGATCTCATGTACTGCATTGAGGTGCTACTGGATTGAACAGACGACGGTGTGCTGTGGTAGATCGCTGGAGGAGTGTCTCGCTGATCGCGGAGGCCGCAGCTCGTTTCATCTCGTCTCATCTCGTCATCTGCGTTCAACTATTTGCTGCTTATATCACGTAGGATGGTATTTTGAACGCTTGCTTTTTATGAGGTATGATGAAAAACTGTTTTTTTTTATTTTTTATTAATGACTATATGCGCCGTATGCGCTTTGATGTGTTTAACTTTTTTTTTTTTTTGCACTGCCGGATGCTCATCAATGACGGGATTTTTTTTTTTTTTTTTTTTTTGGTGATCATCACATGAGGAACTTTTTGTTTTTCTCCGTGTAACGCTGTACTGGACTGTTCTTTGCGCTGCTGCCAGAGCTTTTGTGATCGTCACATAATTTTTTTTTCCTTCTCGGTGCAACGCTGTACTGGACTGTTCTTTGCGCTGCTGCACGCTCAATGACAAGAGTTTTTGTGATCGTCACATACTTTTTTTTCCTCCGTGAATTGTCACACTGAACTGTTTTGAGAGAGTCTACATGAGTATTTCTGCAAAATGCTTTTATCTGAATACTAGTTAAGTGATTTTGCGTTTATTTCCATTTTTTGAAACTGTTATTACATTTCTCTTTGTGTTTTCTATTCAAACTGAGTCATGTTTGAGGACACTGTCAGTCAGGATGATTTTAGCCCGGTACAACGGCGTAGTGCCATGTTCCCTGTAGGCAGGGGTATTGGGGCTGTACTTAATCGTCCTGACAATATGTCTGGAGTTTCACCTCAATGTTTTGGAAGAGGGAGGGCACTCTTTAATTCAGAAATTGACCATGTACATGCCTCTGATTCAGCTATTGGTACTTCAGGGGGCCCACCTGCTTGCTCTACCCCTTTTACACGCCCAAATGCTGATCACGTCATTACCCATGAGTCTCTAGGAGGTATTTCTGATTTGGCACAGAAAATTGGTGAGAGCATTTCAGCCAGTCTCAATTTAACGCAACATCCCAGCCCAGTGCAGCCCAAGTCAAATGTGCAGCATTTAAGTGAATGTGTTGATGCTTCTAATTTGAAAGTCATTGTCCAACACGATTGTTATGGAAGTTTAATATTCTATTTGATTTTTGGCTCCTTATTCCTGAGTTACGAGAACAGAGAATCTTGTTTTTCTGTATCATGTTTATACAGCTGGAAAACCCATGAGAAGACATCTAATAGGGAGAATACAGAGCCCACACCTTCTGCCCCCCAGGGAAGCAGAAGGTAATTTAGGTTGTAAATGAAGACCTTTTGACTTTTCAAGAACAAAGGACAATTTGACCTGCCTGGGAAGGAGGGGTCTTTTACAAAGCAAAAGACAATATAATGTGCTGCCTGCAAAAACTGGCAGGTCTTGTTCATGCCACGAGGCAGCTGTCGTGGAAAGTTTTTGTGAACAACCTCCTCTAAAAGAATAAACATCTTTTAGAGTACAATTTGAATCTGATGTCTCTTACTATGATGCTCTTTGTTTAATTATTGATTTTGCCATATCAATTGGTGTCAGAAGTGGGATCTCACGGCGTTTCCTTTCTGGTCCTGAATACGATTTTGACGACTGATCATCCCAAAGCAACAGGCTCTGGTCTTACCTCGAAAATTGAGAGAGAAGAGCTAAAACGGCTTTCAGGGCCAGAAGGAATCGACTGAAGATCTAAAGAATCCGTTGGCAGTAGCATCTGGGGTAAGAGACCTAAAAAAAATTGTTTTATTATTTTTATTTCCATATGGTGTAATTTGATATAACTATTAGGCGAACCATAGTGGCTGAACTATCTGTTTGGTACGGGCAGAGAAGGTTTTCGAGGGGTGAATTGAGGTAGTGACGGGCCTTCCGGCTCTTAGAAATAAATAAATTATAAAAAACTGACACGTAACAAAATTCTTTATTGACACCTGAGGGAGTCGGATCTTTTTTTTTTTATGCCGAAAACTGAAATTGACACCTGAGGAAGTCGGATCAGTTTCATACAATCGGAAAGATTTGTTGCTAACTTGTTTTTTTTTTTGTGAATTATACTATACCCGGTAATTGTAACACGTGGACCAGCACGAACGAACCCGTCACTACAAGCCAATTTTATGCCGAAAACTAGCTCGTAAGGCGGACGAAGGGGCCGCCGTGGCTGATTATTGGTTTTTCCTTGAGTAAACCATAATTACCGAGCATATTTGCTAACCTTGCCGGATCGAGGTGACAGAACCGGGTCTGTTGAAGACGTTTGACAGATTTAGACGGGTCGAAATTAAAAATCCAAGACAGTAAGATTCAGCCAACATGGGATCCTCTTTTAGTAGGCCTGAGCAAAACAATTTTTTTACACACCAGTTTTCGGTCAAATGAAAAAGAATTATGGTTGCAAAAGTGTGTTTGTGTTTTCCAAAATGTAACCGAGATTGTGTGGGCGCCGCCGGCATACTGATACAACCATATGCCGCCGGCGGCGGAGCTGAAAACCCGGAAACTGGACCACGATCTCGACTGCTCTCCGGTCCGAAAACGCGCAGGAAGCAGAGCGATTGGGAGCGCGAGCAGCGGCAGAAGTGGCAGACCGAAAACAACCCAAAATGGCAATTGTGCTACGTAAAACAAACAAACCTAAACAAAAGACGAGAGGAACGGAGAGCAGGACGGAGAGGGTCTGGTTCGGGGCGAGCGGGTGGCTTTAACCACAAAAACAGATAAGTGATCATTTATTATTAACACGCAAGCACGACACACACACACACACACACACACACACACACACACACTATCCTATACTGATTTAAACTATGCTATCTGAAAGAAAGAATCTGTTGTAAATCCTTGTGTATTTTTGAGATAAGAGTGAGCGAACTATAGCCTACGGGCTGAAACTGTTTTCTGTGGTGTGAGATCAAGAGATTCAAGGCATAGACTGAGGCAAGAGGTCCTCAACCAAGAAATTGAGACCCTAAACAGGTTAAGAGATTTTCTAAACTGAGGCTGAGTCAAGAAGTTTTGACCGAGAATTGAGCTCTCGCAAGGTCAAGAGATTTTGCCACATCCAGGAGAGATAGCGTTCAGCCAGTATAGGATCATACAGTTTTACACACCAGTTTTGTCTTTGTGGGTGTGTTTTTGAGCAATGTTAATAATGAAACTCTGAGCAGTATTTTCTGATGAATGATTGAAAAATGCACAAAGGCTAAATTTGAGCCACATTGGGCTTATGAAAGGCAGATAAAAGATTGTTAACTGGGCAAAGATGATTTGAAATTGGCTATAGATTAAATAACACAGTTAGAACAGATTCTATGATGCTTGATAGAATGCATTGCAAGTAAAATGAGCGTGATTTAGACTGAAGAAACTTGGTTTATTGTGTGTTTGAATAAAAAAAAAAATAATAATAATAAAGAAAAACAATTGCAGTGTTATTTAATGACAGGAGACGGTGTTCTTAATTTATCTATGTCCAGGAACATGAAATAGAATGTAGAAAGATGAGATATGTATGTAGGGGAGCAAGATAGGCAGGAACACTATTAGTGTTGGAAGAAAACACCAGATAAAAAAAAAGAGAACAGATAAAGAAGGAGCTGGAATGTAAAAGAAAAGAAAATAGAATTAATGGAACTATTCATGAACGCCTGTTGAATCAAATCAAGTTGAAATGATATGAAAAATGAGTTTCAGAATAAAAATAATGATAAAATATGATTGAAATGATATGAATGCGCTTTATTGTATTGATGTTATGAAAACAAGGGTATTGAAGAATAGATTGGCATATTTTTATAACAAAAAATTGAAGATACAAGCAGCTATGAGTTGAAGGTGCAAGCAGCTATGATAGCCGTCTGTGTAATTTAGAAATAATGATAATGTTGAGTTGAATCTGCAGACTTGCCATTTTATAGAAGAATAGCTTTGAAAACAGTGTTGATGAAAAATGACATGCAAAATTTCTTTATGCTGTATGAAGAGTAACTGAACAGTCATGATAGTGAGCTGAAGATGATGTTTAGTTTTAGTTGTTTTGATTGTCTTCAGCAGAGCCATTTAACATATGGCTGTGAAAAGAATACAGAAAATTGCTATTGTGATTAAATTTGCAACTGAGATTGTATTGCTGTTTGCTTTCCTGAATGGGACAGAACTTTAAGTGGGGGTCAGAAGGACCACTATGTTATATTGTTCTAACTTCACAGGGGTGAAACTGCTTGAGACTGCTTGAGGGGAGGAAGGGATGGTATTCTGTCTTTCTGTTTTCATTCAGACAAGGAAGCTGAAGCAATCTAATGATAATGAATCAAAACTAACACAGTTGACTTTTCTAAAATCAAATGAATAATGAATAAATATGTTTTGAAACTAGTTAAGAGGCCATAGAAAATAATTAGATAAAAGCTATAGGAATATGCAGGGTTTAAAATATCATTTAAACTGTAAATCTTTTTAGAGAAAAGATATGAATAAGAAAATACGAACAGTTCATAGATGTATGTATTTGATGGTGATTGCACTTTATATCTTGGTAAGTGCGAGTTTAGAGGAGCTACTCTGTCTGAATAGTGTATGTCATTTAATCGCTAGAAAATAGTGTTTTATCGTCACTGATGAGTTAAGGCGACTAACAAATTCAAGAGAGGTTGATAATTTTGAATCAAATTGATAATCAAGCTTTGTCTGCTGGTCATGAATTTTGGTAATTTATGATGCACAGTTAGATTTGAATTACTTTCTGGATCAGTTTAAGTACTAATGAAAGTTGAAATTGTGAAGTTAAAAGAACATCAGTCATGGGTTGGGATAAACAAAAGGTTGTAGTGACCCACAAGGAAGTCTGAAAGAGACATTCACCAAGGGACTGTACCTTTAAGGAAGGGGGGGTTAGACGATGACGAGTTCCGGTTTTTGACGTTGTGTTTATGTTTGGATATCACTCGCTGACTTGTGATATAAATATTGAAGTGGATAGTAAAGTTGACTCGACGCATCTCTGTCTCTTGTCTCCTCACTTACTGCACTCCACATTGGTGACCCCTGACGCGAGTTGAACACGGCTGAATTATGTCACACAACGACGGTGGTGAAAACGCTGCGGCCGCGGCTAGCGGCGCGGCTAATGTCGGCGCTATCTACGCAGCCACCATCAAGTTACCGGACTTTTGGCAGCACAATCCACGGCCGTGGTTTCAGCACATCGAGGCACAGTTCCAGCTGAGAGGAATAACACAGGACGTTACAAAGTATTTCCACGTGGTAGCGGCCTTAGATGCCTCGACGACGGCCAGGGCTATGGCGCTGTTAGAGGCTCCTCCAGCTGACGGCAAGTAGGACGCACTTAAAACGTTCCTGTTGAGCCTCTTTGAACTGTCAGAACTGGAGAAGGCAGACCGCCTGCTGTCCCTGAACGGCCTTGGCGACAGCAAGCCGTCCGAGTTAATGGAGAGGATGCTGGCGGTGCTGGGCGCGGCGGATCCCTCGTTCCTTTTCGCCCACATATTCCTGCGGCAGCTTCCAGCACCCGTGCGCACCGCACTGGCTAGTTCCCCCCTCCCTTCCTCCAAAGACTACCGAGCACTGGCTGTGGAGGCAGACAGGATATTCCTCGCCAACCGACAGCAGTTTGTCCATGCACTGCTGCCCACCCAGCGCACGTCTGTTCCACCCTCGGAGGACGACCCAGACACTGCAGCTGCTGTGACGGCCCGCCGACAGCGTGAGGACGGGTGGTGTTATTACCATTCCAGGTTTGGGGCAAAAGCCAAGCAGTGTCGTCAGCCTTGCAGTTTCGGAGCCCAGGGAAAAGCCAGGGCCGGCGCTCATTAGCAGCTATGGGCGCTGGCCGTGACTGCAAGCTGTTATTCATCACTGACACCTTGTCCGGCCGGCGGCTGCTGGTCGATTCTGGGGCTCAGCGCAGCATCCTGCCGGCGCAGCCTGTGGACACCATGGCTGGCGGGCACGGCCCCCCGATGGACGCCGCTAACGGCACACCCATTCGTACCTATGGCACGAGGCATGTGGAAGTGTGTTTCGGCGGACGGCGTTTCGGCTGGGACTTCGTCATGGCTGCTGTGTCTACGTCGCTCCTGGGGGCGGATTTTCTCTGCGCTTATAGACTGTTGGTGGATGTTACAAACTGCCGCCTGATCGACGCCCTCTCTTTTGCTTCGTACCCCTGCACGCTGGGAGGGACAGGGGCGCTTTGTCTGTCGAACACGCTGGCCAACGGGAACCTGTATCAACGCCTACTTGCTGAGTTCCCTGACATCACCACACCCACGTTTTCATCGGCGGTGGCTAAGCATGGCGTGGAGCACTACATCACCACGGTGGGCCCCCCAGTCTACGCACGAGCCCGGCGCCTCGACTCTGCCAAGCTCGCTATCGCCAGGGAGGAGTTCACCACCATGGAGCACCTCGGCATCGTGCGCCGCTCCAACAGCCCGTGGGCGTCCCCCCTGCACATGGTGACCAAGGCTGATGGCGGATGGCGTCCCTGTGGAGATTTCCGTCGCCTGAACGACGCCACCACACCCGACCGGTACCCAGTGCCGCACATCCAGGACTTTTCCGCCCACCTAGCCGGTGCCACCATTTTCTCAAAGGTGGACCTGGTGCGCGGTTACCACCAGGTGCCTGTCCACCCGCAGGATGTCCCCAAAACAGCAGTCATCACACCCTTTGGCCTTTTCGAATTCCTACGGATGCCTTTCGGCCTCAAGGGGGCAGCGCAGACGTTTCAGCGTCTCATGGACTCGGTGCTGCGAGATATGCCGTTCATGTTTGTTTACTTGGACGACATTCTCGTGGCCAGCGCGTCCGCAGACGACCACCGGACGCATCTCCGGCAGTTGTTCGGCCGGCTCAGTGAGCATGGCCTCATCATCAACCCGGCCAAGTGCGAGTTTGGCCGGTCATCCATCACTTTCCTCGGCCACCACGTCACCCCACAGGGGGCAGTTCCCCTCCCTGCCAAGGTGGAGGCCGTCGCCAGTTTTCCACGCCCACGCACTGTGAAGTCCCTGCAGGAGTTCCTGGGCATGGTGAACTTCTACAACCGTTTCCTCCCCCGTGCGGCCCAGCTCATGCGTCCATTGTACTACGCTTTGCGGGGTAGGAGACCGGCGGACGTGTTGGCTTGGTCCCCAGAGATGGCTGATGCGTTTGATGCTGCCAAAACTGCGCTGGCCAACGCTGCTCTGCTGGCGCACCCGTCTCCGACCGCCCCAGTTGCTCTTACTACGGACGCCTCTGATTATGCCGTGGGGGCTGTGTGTGAGCAGTGGGTGAGCGGAGCCTGGCAGCCGCTGGCCTTTTTCAGCAGGAAGCTCCGGGACAATGAGAGGAAGTACAGCGCCTTCGACAGGGAGCTCCTGGGTCTTTTCCTTGCCACCCGTCATTTCCGTTTCCTGTTGGAGGGTCGGCGGTTCACGGCTTTCGTTGACCACAAGCCGCTGACGTTTGCTATGGCCAAGTCTACGGAGCCGTGGTCTGGTCGACAGCAGCGTCAGCTCTCGGCCATCTCCGAGTTTACCACTGACATTCAGCACGTGGCTGGCAAGGACAATTTCATCGCCGACTGCCTCTCCCGGGCGGTCGCTGGTTCCGTCCACTTGGGCCTCGACTATGCGGCTATGGCTGCGGATCAAATGGCGGACTCTGAGTTGCAAGCCTACAGGACGGCCCCCACGGCGCTGCTCATGGAAGATGTGATGTTTGACACGGCCAACGCTACACTCCTCTGCGACGTCTCCACTGGCCAACCTCGCCCCATGGTACCTGCTGGCTGGAGGCATAAAGTTTTTAACGCCATCCATGGTCTTTCCCACCCGGGGGTGAAGGCCTCTACCAAGCTGCTGGTTTTGGCACACCGTCCGACCTCTCCTCGGACCGGGGTCCGCAGTTCACATCGGAGCTTTGGTCTGCGGTCGCCGAGGTCCTTGGGGTGAAGGTCCACCGTACCACAGCCTATAACCCACAGAGCAACGGATTGTGCGAGCGGTTTCATCGTGACATGAAGGCCGCGCTCAGGGCCAGCCTTACGGGCAGCGACTGGGCTGACCGCCTCCCATGGGTTATGCTTGGCCTTCGCTCCGCCCCTAAGGAAGATCTTCAAGCCTCATCGGCCGAGCTGGTGTATGGCCAGCCTCTGCGTGTTCCGGGGGAGTTTCTTCCAGATGCCACGGCCCCGTGGTCAGTTGCCTCACATCGGGCTGCGTCTCGGGACATTGCAGATGCTTTTGTTCCTATTCCAACGTCTCACCATGGCCTTCCCTGGTCCTATGTGCCCAAGGATTTACCATCAGCCAAGTATGTCTTCATCCGCCATGATGGCCATCGGACACCGCTGCAGCCCCCATACGATGGGCCCTTCCGTGTCCTGGTGGGGGGGTCTAAGAACTTTGTGGTGGATATGGGGGGCAGGCCTGAGCGGGTGGCTATTGACCGTCTCAAGCCTGCTCATGTGGATATTGGCGAACCGCTTCAGCTGGCCCTGCCCCCACGGCGAGGGCGCCCACCTGCGGCAACCTCGACCCCTGCCCCTGCCCCTGCCCCGCCCCCTGCCCTTGGCCCCTCTACTGTTAAGCGCAGCCGCTATGGCCGCCCAGTCCGCCCCCCTGTACGTTGATTTTGTTGGAGGGACTGTTATGTGCTGGACTGTCCTGTTTTGCACTAGTTCATAGTGTCACATGTTCTATTTGGGGTACATGTTCGGCCTGGCCCTGTTTATGGGTGAATTCTGGGGGGGCCTGTGTAGTGACCCACAAGGAAGTCTGAAAGAGACATTCACCAAGGGACTGTACCTTTAAGGAAGGGGGGGTTAGACGATGACGAGTTCCGGTTTTTGACGTTGTGTTTATGTTTGGATATCACTCGCTGACTTGTGATATAAATATTGAAGTGGATAGTAAAGTTGACTCGACGCATCTCCGTCTCTTGTCTCCTCACTTACTGCACTCCACAAGGTTATAGATTTTATGGCAAGAACAAAGTGACACATTGGCTCAGATATTGAAATTCAAGAGAGCCCTTAACATTTATGATTATTGTAAACAAAGGGAAAATAATGACTGACATTGACAAGTCTGTACAGCACGGCCTGACCTGACAGAAACAATTGATGACTTTGGATACACTGTAAGACTGAGGGCTGTTGGCCTTCAAATGCTCTGATAAGAGGGCAAGATTGTGTTAAATTGATGCAAGAGTTAATTCATGCATCAAAAGGGGGATGGTAACAATTGAAAATTTGCTGTATTCTTCTCCATAACAAAATTGCAGGACTGTTTCGACGGGAAGCGCCAAGGCGAAAAGAAACTATGTGTACTTAAACTCAAAATTTGTTTTTCTCTACAGAGCATGCAGATTTTGATACAGGCTGTTGGGTTTGGTTGTTTCCTTGGTGGAAAACTCTGCTATTTTCAATATAGCTAGAGTAAGACCAGATAGAGGAACATAGAATTACCATGTGACTACGATGTGCTTCACAATTGCATTAACCATGGAAATGTTTTTCTCACAACAGGAACTTTGCACCTTTGTCATGCTCCTTAACAAAACATTGGTGTGGGAAGATTTTAAGCCAGATAACATCTCATACTGACGTTCTCATGCTGGCTCCCTGTTAAGTCAACAGGACCAAATTTTGCATCACAATTGTAAAACCCACTCACCGTTGTTTTGGGGCATGATGAATTTACACATAGCCACAGCTAAATACAGCCACATAGATGACATCATTTGATCTTCACACAAAGTCAAATCTGCATCTATCTGATTCTGTCTCACAAAAGTTAATGTATACAATTTTTAATTTACATCTAGACTTAATTATAACTGTGAATTTCATACATTAATTGTTTGTTTTGTTTTTCTTTGGTTTTACTTTATCATTTAAGTTTTTCATTTGTCTCACCAAGTTAAATTTTAAAATGTATGTCTCATTTTCACCCAAGCTGTTTATTTGTATTTTGTCCATTTTACTTTCAACTATGTTTTTGGACATTAATTCATGAAATGGGGTTTTTAACCAGCATTTGTTGTTTTTGTTGTAATGAAATGTATTCTCCCTTGACCATATTTTGAAATACATCAATTTAAGAAATGTTTACAAATTTTAATCTGACCATACCAAACTTCTGACCAATGAGGAATGATATTATTTTTTATTTTATTTTATTTTATTTATTTTTCTCTTTATTCCTACCATGTTTTAAACTATGTCTGAGGTGACTGAGGGTCTGATTTTATGTCGGAAGTGCGATAGCAGTGTTTATCCATTTAGCCCGGTCTCAGGTAAAATGTTTACCTATTTTCTACAAACTGTTTACTTTTAAAATTTTGTATCACCTTCAAAATTCTTTCCAAAATTCAAGCAGAGCAATCAGGTACAAAAATCAGATATGAAGAGTACAAGAGCACATTTATGGGTTTGACGTAGTGATGATTTGGATGAATATGATGATTTTATTTAATTGAATCAAATTGGTATTGATATAGATTTAATGATTTGATTGGTTCAAATGTTTACAGGAAAGGTAAAAATCTATTAATCAAAGTGAAGCATAAGTAAAAGTCAAGGTTAATTTTGAACAACTACATTGGTTAGAAGAATGGATAAAATATAAACCCTTTCTCTGATAGATTTTATTGAATATGGTATTAAATGGCAAACTGTACTGCCAATTTCAATGTTGTAATGTTTGTCATGCATTGTGATGTGTTTCCAGCTCAGTACAGAGACTGATGGGGGGCTTGGATGACTGTTCAATTGGATGAATGTGACGCAATGAATTGTGTTTATTAAAAATCAAAGAGAATGATAAAATAAGTGGGAAATTGTTATGGAAGTTTTATATTCTATTTGATTTTTGGCTCCTTATTCCTGAGTTACGAGAACAGAGAATCTTGTTTTTCTGTATCATGTTTATACAGCTGGAAAACCCATGAGAAGACATCTAATAGGGAGAATACAGAGCCCACACCTTCTGCCCCCCAGGGAAGCAGAAGGTAATTTAGGTTGTAAATGAAGACCTTTTGACTTTTCAAGAACAAAGGACAATTTGACCTGCCTGGGTAGGAGGGGTCTTTTACAACGCAAAAGACTATTGTAAAGACACTACTTGGGTCTGATCAATGGGGAATTTGCATGTCATAATTAATAATTAATAACTAATAATTATTCATACAGATTTGGATCAGCCCTGTCTTACATGTTAATAAATCTCCCATTAAGGGAGGCTTTGTCATTTTACCTGCGTGCATACAGGTGTATCCCCACAATTAATCACAAATGAATTGTAACTAATTATACAGACCACGTTTTACAAGACAGGTAAAATTAATTAGCTCAATTAATTTATAGAGTTGTGAAAACAAATTCTGTGGCCACAAGAATTAGTTTTCTTGCTCTATAAAGTTTACACATACCCGTCTGAGGTATTTCTGTAAAGAGCTCGCAACGTTATCGAAGCATATCAGTGACTCGGGTTATGAGCAACAGGCAATGAGTCAATCAAAAGGATATAATGTATTTAATGAAGCTGAACTACTTAAGCATTTACTACAATGATACATGTATTTACAAACATTAAACACAGACTAAGACGACGCGGGGCGTTTAGACAATTGGTACCCATGTAAACATGAGTTGGAGAGAGAGAAAGGGAGAAAGTTGGTGAGAGAGAGCGAGGGAGAGAGACAGAGCTGGTACAATTTCACCTCGACATCAACCCTTCTGAAACAACACGAAAACACCATTGTAAGGCTTCTTAGAAGCTGTAACGGGAATGATACTTGCAAACGTGAGGTCTGTGTGTGTGTCGCGGGCTCCTTGCGCGGTCCGGTCGGCCCGCATGTTGAACGAAGGTCCTGTCCTGCTTGCGCGCGTCGTGTGGAGCGCGGCCGCAGCGTTTTTGCACGGCCCGTCCCGGCGCGTGCATGGTGGGCCGCTTGCGCGTGGCCCCTTTGTTCCATGGGGGATCACGTGGCGTTCGTTGGCATTCGGCGCGAGTGTTTGAAAGGCTTAAAGTCTTTGAGGTGACGTTACCCGAGGAAATAGTTCGGCAAAGTCCATTTCCTTTCCTGGGAGACGAACTCGGGAGTAAGTTAAAGAAGAGACGAACTTTAGACGAACAAAAGAAAAGATCCATGGTGGGATCAGATCTCCATGAGGAGATCGCTAGCATCACATGTTTCTCTGAGACGGTCAGACTGCAAGAGAGCGTCCAGAGGGAGGTTCAGTCCTCTTTAGGGGAGCTGGAGTCCACACCTCTGAGGTGCGAACTGGCCAATGACATTCAACGAAACTTTTGGCGGCCAAATTCTCTTTGTCTTGTCAAAGTTAAACTATGGCCGTGTCCGCCTCTTTTATGACCAGTCAGAATTTGTCAGAATCATTCCACAAGATGATAAAAACATAGAAAACATACATTTTACTGTAATCTTCTGTATCTGACCAAATCAGTTGGAACGAGATAATTAAAACGGTACCAAACACAACATTTACACATACTTGGAATATGAAGATACATCTTAATACATAATACACACTCTGAAGAGTTTCACTGATACGCTAGGAGATCATTTCTAAACTACCATGGACTGGGAAACACACAGACATACAGGAATATATCGTATACCATTGGTAATGGCTCGTTTTATGCGTGTAATGTAAAGGTCCATTATGTGTGTGTGTGTGTCAGAATTCTGTTATCTCTCTTGCAGAGATGGGGGAAGGGCAAGGAATGTTTCAAGCATTTTATGACTCTGGCCATTCCTGAGAGAGAGTGTGTGTGTGTGTGTTGCATTCAGTCTTTTTGGGTCTTTAGCAGGATGTATTTAGTTATTCAGATTCACCCTTTTAGCCCAGTCCTTACACTATATAATGTGCTGCCTGCAAAAACTGGCAGGTCTTGTTCATGCCACGAGGCAGCTGTCGTGGAAAGTTTTTGTGAACAACCTCCTCTAAAAGAATAAACATCTTTTAGAGTACAATTTGAATCTGATGTCTCTTACTATGATGCTCTTTGTTTAATTATTGATTTTGCCATATCAACGATGTTACACCTCCGCCTTTCTTTAGAGGTGATCAAAGTGATTCATTTACTGTGCATGAATGGGAAGACTTGATGTACAGTTATATGAACAGAAAGAAATGCACTGATGAAACTGCCTCTGATCTCATTTTGAGCAGGTTAGCTGGAAAAGCGAGGGATGCAGTCAAAGTGTCCTTGCGCAGCTTCCCAGGGCCGACTGCTGCAGTGCTCCCCACCACAGTGTTTGACATACTGAAGCGCAATTTCAGTGAGTTGATGTATTCAAACATGCCTATGGCTGACTTTTATAACACCCTGCCTAGGACAGACGAGAGCCCAATGGACTACTGGATAAGACTGAATAAGGCGATTGATGTGGCTGATGAGTGTTTGCGTAGGCGCAACAAATCTGTTGAGGACCCTGTTACTGAAGCTGTTATGATGTTTATCTCACACTGTCCGGATCCTGGTCTTGCTTTGTCTTTTCAGTTCAAGCCTGCTGAACAGTGGAGTGCCGCTGAAGTTCAAGAGCGACTGGATAGTCATCACAGGAACCTGAAGAGAGCTTTTGCCAGACCTGCACGCTCATTGCCTGTGTCAGCTTGCCATCAGAACACTGTGACTGTCTGTGACGATCCTGTACCCAGTCCTCCCAAACAGCCTGAACTCTCCTCCAGTCAATCACCATGTTTAACTGGTCAGCTGAACCCCAATGCTGCTCCTTTTACTCCTGACGCTAGTATGCAGCAGTTAGTTGGCATGATGGATAAAGTTTTATCTCTCTGCACTGCCTCACTGTCCTCATCCAACCCAAACTGTCCTGTCAGAACTTCAGACCCCAAGCCCAGTTTGAGCTCAGCATGTAGAGTATGTCGATCTAAAGAGCACACTACACATACTCATTGTATGCGCCAGAGGCTTTGTCGTAACTGCTTTAAACCTGGACACTTTAAAAGCAATTGTCCTAAGACGGTGGACCTTGAGCTGCCTTATCCAGCCACCCAGTTAAACTAAATAGCCCATGTGCAGAAGGGGATAACATGGGCGGTGGCGTATTTCCCCTAAAAGATGAGTCAGACCCACAAGAGATTTTTGTAAATAGTTGCAAATTTTTGCCACCCGACAAAACTGTGCTGTATGTGGGGTCTCAAAGAATTGATGGAGCTAGCGAACTGTTTAATGCTCCTGTAACTGTCGTTGGCCAGTCTGTACTGAACGGTTTGCTAGATTCTGGGAGTATGGCTTGTACGCTGAGCACGGAAGGTGAATCCAAGTTGTGTGCTGATGGAGTTCTCCCTCAACCCTCAGTGATTCCTGGTAACGTGGTCCTGGTGGGCTGTGGTGGTCTTACTACTCAGCCTAAGTGCGCATATGACCTGGAAATCGAAGTCTACGGGTTCAAGTTCATTGTACCAACTTTAGTAGTGCCTGGACAGAAGGATGAGTTCATTATCGGCAGTAACGTCATCAAAGGTGTGCTTAAGAAGATGAAAGCTGAAAAGAAGTACTGGGAACTGATTTCCTGCCAAAACAGCAACCCTGAGTGTGAGGAATTTCTTGAGCTTTTGAGCTGTGTTTCTCGTTGGTCTGGTCCTCAACAGCCCGCTAAGCTCGGCACAGTTAGGCTTTGTCAGACGGTTACTTTACTTCCCAGATGTGAGCACCTTGTCTGGGGTAAACTACCTGCTAACACTAATGTCTCCCCTGGAAGCTCCGTCATCGTCGAGCCCACTACATCACGTTCTGCACCCCGTCATGTTCTTGTTGGACGTGTAGTGACTCCTATGTGGGGTGATCGATGGGTGCCGATGAAGATCTTGAATCCCACGCAGTCTCCAATAACTCTTCGACGTAACGCTAAGCTGCCAGATGTGTCTCCTTGTTTGGCAGTGGAGGATGTTACAGTTACGGAGGATGTTACAGTTACGCAAGATGTGTGCAGACCTCATCATGTTTCTGATGCTGCTTTCCCCAAGTCTATTCCACCTGTTGACCCTGTGCGGTTACTGCATGAGTATGGTTTGGAGGACATTGATATCGAAGGGTGTGAGGTCTCCAAGTCATGGAAGGAGGAGTTGGCTAATCTTGTGTCCTATCGTGATGTGTTCTCTAGAGACAGACTCGATTGTGGAGAGGTGAAAGACTTTGTACATAGAATTCATCTGAGCGATGAGCGTCCGTTTCGCCTTCCTATCGCCGAACCCCTCCCGCTCACTACCAAAAGTTGAGGGAAGTTCTTTCTGAAATGGAAGAGAAGGGCATCATTAGCAAATCTGTCAGCGAGTATGCGTCTCCTTTGGTAATGGTATGGAAGAAGGATGGATCTCTCAGAGTCTGTACGGACTTTCGCTGGCTCAATGCAAAGACAATCAAGGATGCTCACCCTTTGCCCCATCAGTCGGATTGTCTTGCTGCTCTTGGTGGCAATCTTCTTTTCAGTTCTGTGGATCTGACTTCGGGATTTTACAACGTCCCGCTCCATGTATCTGATCGTCATTACACAGCTTTTACAACACCCATGGGCTTGTACGAATACAACCGTCTTCCTCAGGGCCTGTGTAATAGTCCAGCATCTTTTATGCGCATGATGATCAGCGTATTTGGAGATCTCAACTTTTCCAGCCTCCTTTGCTATCTTGATGATCTGCTGGTTTTCGCTCGCTCTGAACAAGAGGCCTTGAAACGCTTGGAAGTGGTGTTCTCACGGTTGAGATCTAGTAATTTGAAGTTGGCTCCGAAAAAGTGTCACATTCTCAGGCGCTCTATCAGATTTCTGGGCCATGTGATCAGCGGTTCTGGAGTTTCCGTGGATGAAGACAAGGTAGCAGTCATTTCATCCTTTCAGAAGAATGACCTGATGAAAGAAGATAGTGTCACACCTTCACCAAAGAAACTAAGATCATTTCTGGGCATGGTTCTTTACTACCAGAGCTTCATCCCTGGCTGTACGCGTGTCGCGAAGCCATTGTTCAATTTGACTGCCGGTCAAAAACGTTCGGCGAAAGGCACAGGTAGTCGTAACAGATCTGGCACTTTCCGGGAGTTGTCTCCCCAGGACTAGACTCCTGCTTGTGATGTCGCCTTCGAGAAGTTGAAGAGAGCCCTTGTTGAAGGGTAGTCTTGGCACACCCTGACTTTGAGCGTCCCTTTATTCTCTGCACTGACGCATCGTTGGATGGCTTGGGTGCAGTGCTCTCTCAAGTTCCCAGTGGCGAGGACAAAGCACGTCCTATAGCTTTCGCCAGCAAGTCCTTGAGCCACAGCCAAGCCAATTATCCTGCACACATGCTGGAATTTTTAGCTCTGAAGTGGGCAGTGTGTTACAAGTTCAGCCACTGGCTCAAAGGTCATGAGTTTACCGTGTGGACAGATAATCATCCACTAACGTACATCTTAACGAAACCGAAACTGGATGCATGTGAGCAGCGCTGGGTCTCAAAACTCGCTCCATACAACTTCAAGATCAAGTATGTTCCTGGGAGATTGAATGTTGTGGCGGATGCACTCAGTCGTGACCCGTTTGTCAACCCTGTGAGTCAGCGACTTCTGTCCGAGCCTTATTCAGAGCTGTTGAAGCATGTACACAGCATGGAAGATGATTCTGTCCAAAAGACCTTCCGCCTCACGTGCCAGCCTCAGACGGTTGATAGTGCACTCAATCTGAGTTCTGAGAAAAACTTCTCTATGACTACTGAGGATGTGTCGTCTGTCTTGTCGTCTTGTGGTGATTGGGATTCAGGAGCTGTATCCAGAGCAACATCCCTGGCTGATCATTTGACTACTTTGATTCCCGACTGTCAAGATGTAATCCATGCCTTTTCATTGTCTGAATTGCAGTGTCAGCAGCACAAAGACGCAGTTATTTCGAGGGTTGCTTTCTATGTCAGCAGGAAGCGCAGACCCACCAGGCGTGAGCGTGCGAATGAGGATTTGCTCGTTTTAAGGATTTTGAGGCAGTGGGAAAAACTCGTCCTGCCTGGCTCCCTGAAACAGCAAGCACTCTCTGGTGTTCATGATTTGGCCGGTCACCAAGGTCAGCCCCGTACCCTGTCTTTAGCCCGTCAGAGGTTCTATTGGCCTGGGATGGAACGTGATGTGCGTGATTACGTTAAGACTTGTACCCGTTGTGTCCTGAGTAAAACTCCAGAGCCAGCCGCAAGAGCGCCCTTGGAGAGCATCAAGAACACTGCCCCATTGGAGCTTGTCTGTATTGATTTCTGGTCTGCTGAAGATAAGCACAATAGATCTGTGGATGTCTTGGTAATTACAGATCATTTCACCAAGCTAGCTCACGCTTTTCCTTGCCGGATTCAATGTGCTAAAAGTGTTGCTAAGAGACTGTGGGATGGCTTCTTTTGTATCTATGGATTTCCCCAGCGTATCCATTGTGACCAGGGAGCAAATTTTGAGAGTGAACTGATAGCAGAGCTTCTTGATATTGCCGGCGTTGACAAGTCACGGACTTCCCCGTACCACCCAATGGGTAATGGTGGAACTGAAAGGTTTAACAGAACGTTAGGTAACATGCTGAGATCGCTTCCACCCAGATCTAAGCATAAGTGGCCACAGTTGTTACAAACGATGACATTCATGTATAACTGCACTGCCCATGAAACAACTGGGTTTGCCCCTTTTTACCTGATGTTCGGGAGGGTGCCGAGATTACCTGTTGACCTTATGTTTCAAAGCGTGCTTCGTGATGAGTCAATCTGTGATTACAGTGACTATGTGCAATCTCTTGTCAGTGATCTACAGTCTGCTATGGCGCTGGCTCAAAAGAACTCTACTACAGAACAAAAACATCAGTCTGATCAGTACAATAAGAGAGTCAAAGGATTGCCTCTGTCAGTTGGTGATCATGTTCTAATTGCCAACAAAGGCTGTAGAGGTAAACGGAAGCTTGCCGATAAATGGGAACCCACCATGTATTCTGTTGTTGCCTCCAAACCTTCCCTGCACATTTACAAGATCCGTGACAAATCTGGTCATGAGAAAGTGGTACATCGGAATCTATTGTTGCCAGTTAACTTTCTCCCTTTGCCTTCAACTGATTTTTCTGTTGGTGAAAGTGCTAGTGGTGGTCCTTGTTCCACACCATCTCAATCTGTATGTGATGTGGCTGAATCAACATTTCCTGTCACTGATGATTTGTCACATGCAGAGTCTCTGTCTGTCATTTCTCACATAGCTGTTTGTGATGAGGATCGTACTGCTTCTTGGGTTTCATCCCATTCTTCTCAAATTGTTTCTGAAGCACACAATGACTTACCTGTTGACCATGACACTGTAGCTAGTGCTTCTTTCCCTACTGTTCCTGTTCTTAACAGTTCACCTGATACTATGGTTGACGATAACTCTGACGATCGTTACACTACCAGGTTTGGTAGAGTACTTAGACCTGTTCGTAGGCTGATTGAGTCAATGGTACAACTCGAAACCTTTCTTGGTGTGGATTCTGTATCTACTGTTATTCATGTATAGGTTTGTGTATTGTATTACACAGTCTCGGGTAATACGAAGTGTAATTTTCCGTATTTTGTGTATATTAATCCTGTTTATGTACCTGGTCTGAATTTATCAAAGTGTAATGGGCACTTTGTTTATGCCTGCAAGATGTGTGGAAGTTTGGCCAACTTTCTCCATATTTGTATCCCTTTTGTTTGGGTAGCTTTCTATGTGGAGTCTTCACTGTTTTTATAGTGTCGACCATGTAATTCGAGTGACCAGTGTTCTTTGTTTTTGTTATACTCTAAGAATTTTGTGTGAATTCTGCGGGGTGAGTGTAACAGGTACAGAAAGTGTACTGTTGAAACTTATGTATTGTTTATTATAATTTACACAAAATGGTTTATTTTCATATATATCTGGAATACTTGCCTGAGAAATGAGCGTTTTCCCCTTTAATTGCTGTGATGTCATCATGAGCTACACAATTTCCTGTTTTGTCTCCTCCTCTTCCTCTTGGCATTGTTAATGCACTGAAGAGGTGGGTTATTTTTGGCTCCTGTCAATCTTAATTAATCTTTATTTTAATTGTTGCTTTTGTGTCTAAATCTTCACTGCAATTTATGTCTATTATGTTATTTTACTTATCTGTGTGGTTATTTTGATCATTTTTCCCTATTTAAGTTATATTTTTGACTTTGGTCTATATATGTGGAAATGAAAGCACATGGTGATTTAAATGTACATCACATTTGTGTTATAGAGCAATTTGAGGGTGATTTATGCAGATGCTTCTCTTGTTTGTGTATATCAGGTATGTTTTTTCTTCTTTTCCTCTTGGCATTGTTAATGCACTGAAGAGAGCAATTTGAGGGTGATTTATGCAGATGCTTCTCTTGTTTATGTGTATATCAGAGTAAATCCAGTGAAACCGCCGCCTGTTGTCCCGTGTCTTTCTACAAAACGCAGACAAGTGCTTTTATAACTGGTGTCGCGAGTCAAAATATCTACTAAATAAATCAGCGCTACGTGTAGTTTATTGATTAGCAAAACAGTTCAAGATTCTTGAGTGTGATAACATGCTGAAAAATATGACCGATAATTAGACACAAATTTTGAGTAAATTCTAACAGAAAAAGGATGTATTGTTATTGGAATATTCTCAGATCAATACAACAAGCTGAACCCCGCAAGTCTTCGGCAGCTTAGCCTGTTTTGGCTTTTATGAAAACGTCATGGTGACATTTGATTGTTTATTACCTTGAGACATTTGAGTGAACGTTGTTGACCAACCGTGTACGGTATGGTTATTATTTTGAACTATTGCGAAGTAATCAATTATATTGTTCATGAATGTGTTTTCATAACAATACAATCATAGGTGGATACAGTAAACACATAAACAAAGTTTTCTACTACCCCCGTTTTCCCCTCACACATAAGAGTAATTTACTCAAATGTCTTTCCTTCCATATATTTGAAATGACTTGCAGATTTATAACTTTATTACCTCTGAAGACATTTTGGCTGTACTGTACACCAAAGATCTGTACAGCAGATGCTCCTTTAGTTATGAACAGCTCGTGCATGCGTGCGTGTGCTTGTGGTCTATGAGCGTGCACAACTCTGGTTGCAGTTTCGCTTGTCGCCAGAGGGGGCGTAGTTCTGCAAAAACTCAGAAACCTGCGTTTTGCACCTTTAAACAATTTTGGACCCAGAATGGAACCTTGAGGTAAGCCACAGACAATTTCTTGACAACTCGATTGATGATCTCCTATTGTCACATTGTTTTCTATTTTTTAAGTAACTGGTAACCCACTGTAATCCCATACTGTTCTAGTTTGTTAATTAATATGTCATAATTTATTGTGTCAAATGCTTTACTTAGGTCAATAAATAAACCTATTGCATATTTCTTGTTGTCCTACAGCATTAGTTATTTCATAAATTATATCAAAGAGTGCATGCGAAGTTGAACAATTATTCCTAAAACCAAACTGATTATCTGAGAGTAATTTCTTTCAATAAAGCTATCAAGTCTAGAATTGAAAACCTTCTCTAAGATTTTTGAGAATTGCGGTAAAAGGGAAACAGGCCTGTAGTTAGTAAAGAGATGCTTATCTCCTGCCTTAAACAGAGGAATCACTTTTGCTACTTTCATTCTATCAGGAAATTGGCCAGTTTGCAACGATAAGTTATAAATGTATGTTAACATTTGTATTATGATCGGTTCAGAAATCGTCGGGCCAATCAAATTGGCAGGGCGGGCTTTATACGATGATGGATAGATGATCTGCAGTTACGTAATCATCACTTTATCAAAGAGCGCATAGGTTGAACTGGTTTCCCTCAAAGTTGACTGCAGCTGGAGAATTGAGATGTATAGATTCCGCTATCGCATCTGTTGTAAAAGAAATCGACAGCGCATTCATTTTAAAAGACGAACAGAGAACTGCAATCAAAGCATTTGTCGATCGGAAAGATGTGTTTGCCGTCCTCCCTACGGGATTCGGCAAAAGTTTAATTTATCAGCTGGCTCCGATGGCCGCTAAGAAGATGGGACGCAATGAAAACCCTGTGGTCGTTGTGGTTTCTCCTTTGGTCGCGCTCATGGAGGACCAAGTAAAAGAAGCAACACATTATTTTACTACTTCTTAGTTCTTCCAGCGTGCATGCAGTAGGCTCCTTGCACGTAACTACTTCCTTACCGGAAATGCGGCCTCGTCTTTTATGGTGTAAACATGGCGCTATTCTACACTAGATGTTTACAAGAGTTGCCGAAACTTACAATAACGGACGTACATCGCCTTTGTAAGTCCTCCTCCAAATCACCTACCAGCAAATTAGAGAAGGGCTTTAAAATGTATGCCTCTTCATATATCCACGGATATGAAGGTAGGTCTATATATCTCAAACTTTATGGCTTACGTTAGTTTGCTAGCTTACATTTCACGAGTTCACACTTACATACAATTAAAGGGAATAAAGTATAATGCGTATTTGGCTTGCTGTCCGGGGGAGGGCTCCGAGCTCGGAATTCGGCCCGAACCCAGAGTACTCCCCCCCCGTATGTAAAGTGGTTTTGAACTAGAAGAGTGGAGAAGGGGTGGTGGAGGGACGCTGCTAAACTGTCAGAAAAATGAGGTGAGACTGCTGAGTCTATATATACACGTTTTAATCATGATTGCTGAGTGCTCTCCACCCGTGTTAATTATCTGAACGTGCTTCTCCCGAACTTGTTAATAAAACATCATTTTAATCATGATTGCTGAGTGCTCTCCACCCGTGTTAATTATCTGAACGTGCTTCTCCCGAACTTTGTTAATAAAACATCATTAGGCTAATAAACAATCCCGGTCTGGCAGAATATGCGTGTTATAATGTTGTACTGTTTTCTAGTATTAGGTGGAAAATGTCTACGTTGTGTCTGTACGCCTTCATGCATGTTCCTAACTTCTTATTGTGTTAATATGTGATTGGCATTAGTGTCAAACAAAGACAGGGCCACAAGTGAAGTTGCTGTAAAGGCTTTCTGCTTCAGATCCATGAAGAAGCACGAAAAACCTCATTGTGTAAATGTAGGGCTGCACTTGTAATTTGTGTCAGAGTTCCGAGTTCAGCAGTTCCAAAAGGTTCGAGTTCAAGTTGTGTGTTGTGCTTAACATGGTCATGTTACATTTTGACCTTCGTTATCGCTTTGTATGCGCTCAACTTCCAAAAGCTACTCAAGTTGTTCAAGTCTCTGTTACTGCTTTCTGTGCGTTTTATTATGATGTGTTTGAATGGGATTGTGTTTACAGTGTGCAGCTTTGGATGCCAAAATATCATTATTTATGACTTTATATAATGCCATACTTGCTGCACACCACTTCTCATAATTCCATTTAAAGACATCTATTTCTGTGTTAAAGGTTGTATCAAAATCCCTTTTTTCTGGCCCAAAAGAAGGGATTTTCTAAAAAAATATATTATATTATATAAATATATAATATAATATTATATATATATATATATATTATTTATATATATATATATATATATATATATATATATATATATATATTTATAGAAAACATAAATTATTTATCACATTCATCTAATCTTTCCTAACGATCCGCTAGCAGCCTAGGCTCCGAGATCTGTACAAAAAAACACTTGTTATCAACAAGTGTTCACCACCCACTCAAAAGCAAAACAAAGTGTTCCAACCAATAACCAACGAGATGCACATTTAGGAGAGTTTCAATTGCACGGAAGGGAGGGGGAGGGAGTAGCGAGCTAGCTCTATGTTTTATTTGAACATCAACAGAGTGACGTAGCAATTGATGAATGTGATGATTTATTTTTGGGCCAGAAATCGGTGATATAACCTTTTAAGAAGGATACATTCATGCCAACAGTTCACAAGTCCAACATGACCATATAGAGTAATTACGACTAATCTATCAACAGATGGTCCTCAGGGACACAGATCCTGTAATTATGGTGCAGTGCAGATGCTCATGTGTGGCGGGGACAGCTCTATGCAACCACACAGTTGCCCTATTATTCCAGACAGCTCACTTCTCCCAGCTGGGTGTGCCAGTGGTTCCTCCTGTACACAGCTGTACAGAATCTGAGCAACAATGGCACAATCCCCGAACAGCAGTAAGTTTCATAGCAAAGCATGGTTCATATGGGATAGTTTGCATAGATGTATGTCATGCAATAGTATGTACCAGTAGCTACAAAATAGAACCTCTGTTTAATATTGTATTTTAACATGTATTTTCTCACAATTTCACAGGGTGTAAAACCAGGTCCAGTTGGGAAGATGGTGGTTGTTAAGCCTGTGCAGGGTCGGATGGGTAAAGGAGGATTACGGTAAATAAATATTAACTTAACAATTATTTTCATGAGTTGTTTCCCCCATTGTTATGTCAAATTAAGTACCTCTTTATGATATTTTTTTATTAAAAGGAGCACCCTCTACAGAGGAATGACTGGCCCTCTTCCTGACCTGTCGGTACTTCGTGTGGCCGAGGTGTACAGCGGCCTAGAACCACTGGATATGCCCCTGGTGACAACAATGGGGATGAGCATTGACAAGCCCCTTGTGGATTCTGAATTTGGACTGGTACAGAGGGGTAGTGTGATCTCCTATCAGCAGCCGAAACTTCTGACACAATGCACAGAGCTACATAAGAATGCCCCGGGTCCTCCATGTCTTCCCCTTATTACTCATCAGCTGTCACCAAAAGAATGTGTGTGGGTATGCACAGAGGAAGAACATTTGCATATACAAAGTTTGCAGCCATCTATTGAGATGGCTCACAAAATTGAATTGTCGACACGGGGTCAGAGCAAAGATCCAGAGTGGCACGTGCTGCGGCGAATGAGGATAACATCCTCAAGGTTTAGGGAAGTTTCCCATGTTAGAGGTTACAGTAGTGCTGAGCATCTTGCAGAGCGAATTATCAGGGGCACCAGACAAACTGCGGAAATGAGGAGAGGTTCAGAAATGGAGTTTCAGGCAGCAAAAGAATATGCCCAGTACAACAATGTCAATTACTCCCCTTGTGGACTTGTGGTTCACCCACAGGCTCCATGGCTAGGGGCCTCACCGGATGGCCTTGTTTATGATCCCAATGCAACACCTGCTTACGGTTTGGTTGAAATTAAATGTCCAAATGCTAAAAGTTACATTGACTGCAAGTACTTGCACATGTCAAATGGTGCTTTTAAACTAAAGAAAAGCCATGCCTATTTTTGGCAAATACAAGGCCAGCTTTTAATTACTGGACTTCAGTGGTGTGACCTTTTTGTCTGGGCAGAGGAAGATTTCTTTGTGCAGCGACTGCACTCAGACAAAGAAGTTCAAGAAACAATCAGGCAGAAGTGTGATCATTTCCACTTCAGCATTTACATGCCAAAGTATCTCTCAATGAGACGATCACAACTGATTGGCAGGTAAAGAAATCATAATCTGATTCATTATGTATTTTTATTAGGACTATGAATTTGACTTCTCATTTAAGATACATTTCCCACTCGTACCTACAGTGTATATATATATTTCGCCTGGAACTGATTGATAAATGATGTGATCTGGGATAAAATGTGTCTTCAAGCTTGTTGCTTTAAAAACAACAAAAAAAAAAACAGTTGAATAAGTAATGTCAGATTTATTCATGGACTTTACACAATATGGCATCATTTTACAATAAAAATCATTGTTTATAATGTTGTGTGAGATCACATCTGTTGTCACTGTATGAGAATTTATTCAGAGATAAATAATGATTAATACTTACATTTAAAAGTTGTAGGTTTCTGTAATGTAAACTTGTCAGCACTACTTGGCCCATGCTGTTTCAAGATGTTTATTTTGATAATTGCTAAGCAGGCAAGCAACGGCAAAAATTTCATTAATGCTTCCAGCAATTGACAAAGGAATAACAGAATCAAAAAGTTTATTCTCCTTTACCCTTCGGATAACTCGCTCAACGTGCACTCTTACACGAGCAATTTTCTGTGTTTGGAGGACACTGGGTGCTGGCATCTGGCTTTTTTTGTTGAGAAAAGGTGGACAGTACACTTTACACTTCACACAATCAGTGATCAGGAAACCTTTATCAACCATCACGGCCATGTCATCAGTTAAAAGGTCAGCCAACCCTGACCGCCTAAAGAGTTCTTTATCACTTATTGACCCCTCATAGAGTGAAGAGATGGTCACTGGACCATGAGGGGCGATCCCGATAAGTCCTTTCATTGTACAGTGAGATTTGTACTTCTCACTTTGGAGGAGAGGCGAGGATGGCGTCTGGCACTTGAGCTCTGTACAGTCAACTATTATCTGAGTATCGGAGAAGTCTTTGAAATCATCAGGAAGGTGAGCTTTAACGTCTTCAGGCTCAATCCAGATAGCCACCGAGTCCAAGAGTGTGTACAGGTAGTTGTTCCACAAACAGATAATGCGGCTTACAGTAGAGATGTGAATGTTGAAACGGTTTGCCAAGTCCTGCTCCTTTAAACCAACGGACAAGTACATTAGGAAAAGGACTAGCTCATCGATGGGTTGCAATGATTGTCTCTGGGGAGAAAACACACACACACAAACATCATTAAACCTAATGTAACCTCTAGTCTAATAGATAAAAGGATGTGCAATTATCATTACTGCTGTTGGTCTATAATTAAAAATACAACAGCAATAATACTCTACATGTTACTGGAAATTTCAAATGTGGGACTGTGACTGCAATAGGCTACTCAGGCACCTTACTTATTTATTGATTTCTACCTAGGGTGACCATATTCTGAGAATCCAAATGAGAGGACACCCTCCCCAGCATGGGCGTGACTAACGACCCCCAACTCAAATCTATAAATTAATATGGATCCAAGCTAGAAAATACTCAATCTAATATCAGAATGTTGAGGTAAATGCAGTCAGATGTCATTTTCATCTCTCACATTAATTTGAACGTTTGCTTTGAAAAACCACCATAATAAATCAAATAAACTAAAGAATATTTATATTTGCAGAAAAATATTATGAATTATTAATGATTATCATTAATGACAACTGCAACAACATTAATGACAACATTATTATCAATGACAACTGCAAAAACCAACCGTGTGTGTGGGACGGACAGATGTAACTGCTTCATTCAATTTTTCAGCAGCTTTGGCCCTCGACGCACGAACCATTTTATGCACCGATGGTTCAACCAATCTCCAAAACAGCATAAGGTTATGATAACTGGGAATCTATGGGAACGGAACAGAAAGAGTACACAACGTTACAATATGGTCACGTATGGTCCAAGTTACTAAAGTCAGGGGTATCTTGTTCGCATCTTACCGTGTATAGAATCGAATGTCGTCGTCAGAGTGGGCGAATCTTTGTAATCCAAATGTACAGCTAATTTTCAGCTCCTGTATCTCTTTCTTTAATGAGTCATTTTCTTCTTTTAATTTCGCGTTTTCGTCGATTGCCGAGTCCATGAAAGCGGGTTCTGGGACAGATGAATAGTCATGATCAGCAGCAGGAGTGCAGTCCATATGTTGCCCATCTTCTGCTGATGCCAGCTCAGGCTGAAGTTTGCTTCCTCTGTCCCAAACGCTCAGTCTTGGTGATGGGATGGAGTAATCATTCCACTGAAACAATACCGGGACAGCTCCTTTCTTTAGTTGCCTTTTCCCCTCCGGTGTTTTCGGCTGAATGATCTCCTCCGGTGTGAAGTGCAAACTACAGACTTTGCTGTGTCCTGTGACAATGAACTCATCACGACGAATATTCACCAGCCACCGCTTTCTGAGTTCAACATCGCTGGGAAATCCGTGGTAACTTAAAACGCTGTTGAATTTAGATGATGACGTGCATGTGGGAACACAACAATGTTCATGATATTTTCTTTGTTGCCTCTGGAAAAAAACTATCTTTTTTAAGGCTCATTTTCCGCTGTTTACGCCGCTGCCATATTTCGCCAAACAGGAAGAGAGCGGGCCGTATTTACCCGTTGCGGATATGACGTCAGGTTGCGATGTGCAAGGAGCCCGTTGAGTTCTGTTGACAACATACGTCACTTACTGTGTTGCTCTGATTGGTTGTAGGTCTATCCAATTGAGTGCAGAGGGTTTTTTTTCCTGGTTCGGTTAAGACACGCCTCATAATCAAAGCCCTATGGAGCAGTATCAGACTCATATTCTGACTAGAATATGTCAGAATAAGTCAGGCTACTTTAATCCTATATTCATGGGACTTTTTTTGCAGTGTACTACATACAGAAGACATATTGTTTTATTAATATTGCATAGGCTACTTGGATGATATAAATCGCAAGTTTAACAACAGCAAAAACTTTTGAATTTGCAAACATTAAAAAGAAATAGCTGACCAAAATATCAAAACACTAAAAATGGACCAGTTTTGCAAATTGAGTTTCTATTATTAACAGAGGTGGAAATGCCTGTATGTATGTTATGCAGTGGTGGAATGTAACGAAGTAAAAATACTTCGTTACTTTACTTAAGTACATTTTTCACGTATCTGTACTTTACTTAAGCAGAATCAATAGTGCATACTTTTTACTTTTACTTTGTTCAGTTTGTTCAGAAATGGTGACAAAAACTTAAAAAATAAATCCATCATTATTGAACATCATTATAGGAGTAGGCTATTAGGTTGAATGAGTTAGAATTAACTGTTTTATAAATCATTAGAATATACATTAAGAGAAAAAAAATGTTATGCAAGTACTTTTACTTTTAATACTTAAAGTACATTTAAAATCAGGTACTTTTTACTTTTTACTTAAGTAGGATTGTCATTGTGGTACTTCTACTTTTACTAAAGTAAATATGTCTCTGGTTATTTGTACTTTTACTTAAGTACTGAGATTCAGTCCTTCTTCCACCACTGATGTTATGAAAGGTCACCCAGAACACCCTATCAACCATATACTGACTTTACAAAAACTTTGATTCAAACTTTACATTTTAAAACAAGACTTTAAGTCGAACCTCGGATTCAGGTGGAACAGTGCGGTTTTCGTCCCGGTCGTGGAACACTGGACCAGCTCTATACCCTCTCCAGGGTGCTGGAGGGTTCATGGGAGTTTGCCCAACCAATCCACATGTGCTTTGTGGATTTGGAGAAGGCATTCGACTGTGTCCCTCGCGGCGTCCTGTGGAGGGTGCTCTGGGAGTATGGGGTCCAGGGCCCTTTGCTAAGGGCTCTGTAAGGGTCCCTGTAAGACCGGAGCAGGAGCTTTGTTCACATTGCCGGCAGTAAGCCAGACTTGTTCCCGGTGCATGTTGGACTCCGACAGGGCTGCCCTTTGTCACCGGTTCTGTTCATAACTTTTATGGACAGAATTTCTAGGCGTAGCCAGGGGCCGGAGAGTGTCAGGTTTGGGGACCACAAGATTTCATCCCTGCTTTTTGCGGAAGATGTTGTCGTGTTAGCCCCATCAGACCAGGACCTTCAGCATACATTGGGATGGTTTGCAGCCGAGCGTGAAGCGGCTGGGATGAGAATAGCACATCCAAATCCAAGGCCATGGTTCTCAGTCGGAAAAGGGTGGCTTGCCCACTTGGAGGGTGGAGAGTTCCTGTCTCAAGTGGAGGAGTTCAAGTATCTTGGGGTCTTGTTCACGAGTGAGGGAAAGATTGAGATTGAGAGACGGGAGATTGACAGATGGATTGGTGCAGCTTCTGCAGTAACGCGGTCGATGTACCGATCAGTCGTGGTGAAGGCGAAGCTGCAAGTCTGAGCTGCAAGGCGAAGCTCTCGATTTACTGGTCAATCTACGTTCCTACTCTCACCTATGGTCATGAGCTGTGGTTCATGACCAAAAGGACAAGATACCAGATACAGGCGGCCGAAATGAGCTTTCTCCGCAGGGTGGCTGGGTGCTCCCGTAGAGATAGGGTGAGGAGCTCGGTCACTCGGGAGGAGCTCAGAGTAGAGCCGCTGCTCCTCCAAATCGAGAGGGGACAGCTGAGGTGGCTCATCTGTTCCGGATGCCTCCTGGACGCCTTCCTGGGGAGGTGTTCCGGGCGTGTCCCACCGGGAGGAACTAGTCCCACTGGAGGGATTATGTCTCCCGGCTGGCCTGGGAACGCCTCGGTGTCCCCCCGGAAGAGCTGGAGGAAGTGTGTAGGGAGAGGGAAGTCTTGGCATCTCTGCTTAGACTGCTGCCCCCGCGACCCGGCCCCAGGTAAGCGGAAGAAGATGATGATGATGACTTTAAGTCGGCTTTAAGACAAGACAGCATAAATGAGCAAAAATCAATTAATCAAGATTAGATTAGCCAACTCTGCCAACCTGCAGATACCCACACTTGGGAATTCTGGCAGGCAGTCGAAATTCGCCACAACACCACCTTAAGAAAAAGCATTGCCTCCCCATCAGCCATCCCAGATTTATTCCAGTATAAAATATGAATAAATGCAGTGTTTTCTGTACCACATTTTAGCAACTCCGCTTTGAACGTGGTGATATACAAATTATGTACAGTGAAAAAATGTCCAAGAAACATGTCTGCTGCACGGCTGCATGCGCGAAGATAACTTCATCAACAGATGTGACTCATATGAACCGGTTCTTTTTGGTGAGTCCAAAACACAACATTTTCCACAACGCTTACTCAAGTGTTGCTATTGTTGCTATTAATTGTTTCTTCCTTTAACCACTCACTAAGCAAAGATCTAAACATATTCATTGACACCAGGGTCTGCAATTTCAGGTCATTTTGTAAAAAGTTCCAATCACTGGGTGCCGCATACCGAAAAGCTTGTTTTCTAAATTCAGTTCAGGCAAGTGTAACTAAGAGGGCATGGGGGAGAGCGGGGCACAACCTAACGCTTTTTGACTTTCTCAGTTTAAACCTACTTGGGGTTCAGAGTAGGCTATTTACTTTTTCCCGCATTAATTTCACACGTGTAGTAGGCTACAGTTATGTGGTTTTGTTTCATTAATACAGTTTATACATTTTTTTTTGATTTGCCCCCCAAAAATTGAAGTGAAATGTGACAACATGCCCCATAGGTGGGGTACATTGAAACATATGAGGGGTACATTGTAACATGAACATATGAAAGATTAAAATGTTATCTGATCTAATAAAAAAATATTCAAAATAAACTAAAATATTTTCTCAATAAAATACAATTATTATCTTTTTCATATAAAATAATGGCATTTTTTAATAATTAAAAATATATATTTTTTTTGAGTTTGACAACAAACACGCCACAAAACACAGCTATACAGCATAGTTCAAAACATAATAATAAATATATATATATATATATATATATATATATATATATATATATATATATATAAATATAGCTGCGAGCAGCGATTACGGGCCCAAGCCGGTGGCACCGCAACCCTGGTGCACCAGGGTGGCGGTACCGCCGGCTTTGGCCCTTCATCGCTGCTCGCAGCTATATTTATATATATATATATATATATATATATATATATATATATATAAAGCCGGTGGCTCGCCACCCTGGTGCCATTAGGGTTATTGTGCACGACGTGAAACAAAATATCTGCTCGCTATCTGTCGAACGGCTCTGGTAGTTCCGCTTCAGCACTGATGATGTTGTAGAAATAGTGTGCTCCGCTTGGTCTGGATTATTCGGGATTTTTTATTTTATACAGAAATAAGTTAGTGTTGATTAAAATGAAGGAAAACAAATATATTGATCTGAAATATAGCACATTAATTTTACATTTATTAAGGTTCAATTACCAAACATACAATCTTAATTTAATTTAAAGCAAACAATACATTTAAAATACATGGGTTGTATGAAAATAAAAAATAATGAAAATAGAGACTAGTAGGTTAAAATGATTAAATGTTAAAACGGCTTGCCATATTGGCTCAGAGAGAGAGAGAGAAAATGAAATTTTAGATACAAGTAGCTATTAATAGATACTAGTATTTATTCAATAAATACTACTACTAAGTCATTAGATACTAGTACCTATTAAATCATAGGTTCTCAAAGTGCGGCCCGCGGGCCAATGGCTGCCCGCCGAAACATTTCTGGCGGCCCGCGATAACATCTGATAACATCTGTAAAACTGTTAAAACTATTGCTTTGAAAAAATGAATATCTCCGTTTAGTGGTGTTTAGCGGCATCTATAGGCATAAGCGGTAATTACATGGTCCGACCGACCGATCGCACTTGACCTCACTCCCAAGGCCACCAGGAACAGTGGTTGTCTACACAGGAATAGGAATCGTGGCCAACCGAAACCAGCACCACAAATCCCATTGCAATTTAAAAGGGTATGTTGACCAAGTAATCAATATTCAATGTGACTTAATAATAATCTTAACAATGTCAAGCTTATTAATAGCCGCGTTTCCATTACCTTTCAAATTTTTCGCGGGCGCGAACACTTGCATTTTCCTATCAACAGTGGAAACAACTTAAACTAGTCTATCATTTCTGGTCATACAGAACATAATAATGCATTATTCGCAACTACTTTTATTTGTGTAAACTCATAACAAGAAAACGTGCTTTTGTAAAATAAAATAAAACAATCAGTAGCCTAGGCTACGCGCTTTCATGATCTCCGTGAACTGGAGCGCGAGAACTGAAACAAAATATAGCCTATGTAGGCTAAAGCTTAAAATGTGCACTTTTAAACAAACAAACTCGAATCGAAAGCAAATACCTGATTATGTAATCCGTATGAAAGGTGGATTTCTCTCTAAAAGCGCATCTGCTTAACAGCGGAGATGGAGATATGTTTTTAGCCGACACTTAGAAAACAATAGTTTATTAATAAACAATTAAAATGCCTCGCTGTTTTTCAGACGCATTTATTATCATTAGCCTATAACTCACCTATAAATCAGGCTAGATCAGACACAGGCTATATGGCTCTTCTCATTCATCACTGCTGGAAAAATATAAATTCCAGGTTCTAATTTGGCCTTAGAAAACCAGCAAAATCGACATGCTTTCCATATTAATTTGTGAATATTTAAAATGTTTAATAAAGGGGCAAAAAGTCATTTAAACAAAAATCTGAAAAAGTCTGTCGATATTTACTTTTTTTGCGCAGTTGGTGTAGCCAGTTCAAATTAAAATTGTGTTCAACTTTGCGTTTTAAAAAGACAACAACCGTTCATTTTTCGTTTTTCAGTTACGGGTTAAAAAAGATAGATAATAATATGCAAATCTGCAATAATGGAAATGCGACTGACAAGCAATGATAGATATGAATGATGATGATGACTTGTTTAGTAGCCTAAGCTTCTATTTTAAAAGTTTCTTTCTCTCCCCCCCAAGATTTTCACAAGTTTTGCCAGGTTTAGCCTCAGTTACGAATTAAAATGTGTTTATTGCAACTAATGTAAACTGTAGAGATGCAACCTGGTCATTAAAATAATTTCAAATGGGATTTTCTTTTCAGTTTTTTTTTTCTTTGTTTTCTCCCCTGCCCCTTTGGCGGCCCTCAGTTCAATGTTGGGTTCCTAAATTGGCCCTCACCTATCAAAACTTTGAGAACCCCTGTATTAAAGAGATACCAGTACTTATTCATTAGCTACTAATACGTATTCAAAATAATATCTAAAGAATACGCACTAGTATCTAAAGAATACGCACTAGTCGCTAATGAATAAGTACTAGTACTTAATGGAATAGATACTAGTATCTAAAAAATAAGAACTAGTAGCATGAAAATAGACTAGTAGACTAAAATGATTAAATGTTAAAACGGCTTGCCATATTGGCTCAGAGAGAGAGGGAGAGAAAATGACCATATTCAAACCAAAATATCTAACTTCCTCTTGGTCTGAGCTAATGACAGTTAATTAGAAAGTTGTCCGGCTTGATCTGAACCATATGCATACCTGTGTCTGTCGAGTTTCATGCAATTTCAAGCATGCTAAGAGTCTCAAAAGCATCAAACAAGAATATTAAAGTTTGATGTGTTGCCACGGCAACAGTATCTAAGATATCAATAATCCTTTCACAGGTCTACATCTGCCGTGTGTTTACATTATACACATAAAGTTTGAAGCAAATCGGGTAAAAATAAGAGGGTGATTTCAAAGCATTTAGGAAGTGACACACTTCCTGCTGCCAGTTGGTGGCGCTATAACTTTGACTCACAATAGTCACATCCATGTGATCGGGCTCTTACATCGAACACACTGTTGAAGTTTCATCAAGATCAGTTAATGTATGGAGTAGTTATGACACACTTCCTGTTTCACGTTTCTCGCCATAATTTTGTTTCCTCGCCACGGCCAAACCGTTCGAGATATCAAAAATCCCCTCGCAAACTTTCATCCTCAATGTCTTGACTTCATGCTGACCGAGTTTCGTGCCGTTTGTTTGAATTCTCTAGGAGGAGTATTTCACATTCCATTGCGTGTGTTTTACCAACAACCCTAAATAGCCGACTTCCTGTTGGGCTGGGGTAAAAAGTAAGAGTGTGAAGTATATATGAAACGAGGAGATCTACATGTGTACCGAGTTTCATATTATTACATGCAAGCGTGTTTGATTTATGGACCATGTTTTCGGACCCCGTTCCAGGGGGCGCTGTCGAGCCCCCCTGCCACGCCCGGGTACCATCTTCAGCCCGGCCCTGATGGCCGCGGGTTCTGACATGTGTGCAAAGTTTCAGGAGTTTTTGAGCATGTTAAGGCCTCCAAAAGTGTCCAAAAGGTAGTAAAAAAAATAATAAGAATAATAATAATAAAATATAGCTGCGAGCAGCGATTACGGGCCCTAAATTTATTTAGTTAGTTTAAGATTAGTTACCTAAAGGCACCGGAGTGGCGGTGCCGCCGGCTTTGGCCCTTCATCGCTGCTCGCAGCTATATTTATATATATATATATATATATATATATATAAACAAGCCGGTGGCACTGCCACCCCGGTGCCTTTAGGGTTACTGTGCATGACGGGCAATATCGTAACTCCGCGTTGACCTTTGAGAAGATGTGTGCTGTAGAGCTTGCATTGGTGTGGGCTCTGCAAAAGTGTGCATTGAGGGCACATATCAACCACAAAGTATGCGTGAGCAACCTTCTGAAACCTAAAATGAAAAATGAGACACCCTACGGTCTCATGGACTTAATGCACACATGAAATAAGTACACAAGTTTGAAAGTTATATGAAGTGTGCCAAGACAGAATATTACTTGCCTGATCTGATTAGAAAAATAGTTGGTGTGTGTGTGTGTGTGTGTGTGAGGCGTGATTGAACAATGTAGACATAAAAACATACCCCGTCCTTTTGTTCATACAGGACATTATTCAAACTGCAAAGTGTTTACTTATATTTGTGTACAATCACAATAAAACACAACATTGTGCTTTTGTCAAACTGTAAACTACAACTGTCACCCAACCGAAATCTCTTACACACACACACACACACACACACACACACATAGTTTAAAAGCAAAAAAAATCTTTTGGACATTCATCATATTGCATTGGTTTTCATTTATTGTCCTCGATCAGAGCCCTAATCTGTTTATTTTTTCAGTTACACATTCTACATTGATTAAAAAAGAAAAATCAAATGTGTTTTTATTTTATACATAAATAAATAATCTATCATTCAGATGAGAATAAAGTTAGTGTTAGTTCAAATTTTAAGGAAAACAAATATATGATCTGAAATATAGCACATTCATTTATAATTCATTCAGGTTCAATTACCAAACATACAAATCTCAATGTAATTTAAAGCAAACAATACATTTAAAATACATGGGTTGTATGCTATTTTTTTTTATATAAAAAGATATATATCCAAAAAGACAAGGCCTAAACTTTAACAAGGGTTAAACAATCACTGTAACAGACACAATCACACACACACACACACACACACACACACACACACACACACACACACACGTCAAATCACTTACATTTTAGATGCAATATTGACTTTTTTTTCTGTTTCAGCAGCGAAAATAGTTAAACAAAGATCACAGCAGAACCATCGAGCATCTCACAGCAACGCGTTCTCATTACTGAATGATTCAGCATTTTGAACGAATCGGTTGACTCAAAGATTCAACGACCAATCCATAATCTGTCTCATTCATGAATGACTCAGCCATTCGAACGAATCGTTTGAACGAATGAATCAATGACTCGCTCATTAAGACGGTCGCCTGGCGACACCTAATGACGGTTTAGTGATATTAAAAGTATCATTCTTTCCAACGATTGTTAATTAACTCATATTTGAAACATAAGCTATATATATATATATATATATATACACACATATATATACACACACATATATATATACACAAAAATAAAATAAAAACACATTTGAAGCGTGTTTGCTTACTAAATTGTGAGCGGAACGAAAGTTGCAGCAAATATCAGCAACAGGAGTCAAATTTCATTAATCACGAGAGTGAAGAGCTGACTGAAAAGATGATGACGGAATAGGCTATTTTATGTAAAAGCCCCTATTTAAGCGAATCTATCATTGTACTCTTTTGTTGTTGTGTTGTCCGTGAAAAATAATAGACTATTGAACTCACAATTCAAGCAATCGGCCCCGTTATTGCACTAATTTTAAAGTGACACTAAAAAGTATGCGGCTGCACTGGCATTCATAATGGTGCGTGTCCATGGCGACGAGCGAGCAGAACAGAGCGAACGTTTTTTAGTTCATTCCTACTTCCATAGGAATTCCCTCAAGCGCTCTGCAAGCGCAACCCTTATCAATGTCCGTGTGGACGTCCGTATTTAAAAGCTCTCGGTCCTCAGTCACATGCTTGCCAAATATATGTATAAATATCATTTTGGACACAAGAGGGCAGTATGGCCCTATGTATAATTTTGTATAATAACTATCACTCGAAGAGCCCCTCCCCACACAGACACACACACACACATAGTTCGCCCGCGCCTCTCTCTCACACGCACACACACACACACACACACACACACACTCCAGCATTGCAATCTTGAGATCGCAGCTTGTTCATTATGCTGCGTTCACACCAAACTTTTATACTCTTTTGTTGTTGTGGTTTCCATGAAGAATAATAGGCTATTGAACTCACAATTCAAGCAATCGGCCCCAGAAAAGGCGCTAATTTTAAAATGAAACTAACGGCTGCACGGGCATTCATAACTGTGCGCGTCCACGGCGATGAGCGAGCAGAACTTCCATAGGAATTCCCTCGAGCGCTCTGCACGTGGCCATTATCAATGTCCCGTATTTAAAAGCTCTCGGTCCTCAGTCACATACCAAATATATGTATAATGTATATATAAATATAATTTTGGACACAAGAGGGCAGTATGGCCCTATGTATAATTTTGTGTTTAAACTAAAAGAGCCCCTCCCCCCCTCCCCACACAGACACAGACACAGACACAGACACAGACACACACGAATGGCAGGGTGCATTCTCTCTGTCAGAGGGAGAGGGAGAGAAAATTCTCAGAAACATCCACATTCAAACCAAAATATCTAACTTCCTCTTGGTCTGAGCTAATGACAGTTAATTAGAAAGTTGTCCGGCTTGATCTGAACCATATGCATACCTGTGTCTGTCGAGTTTCATGCAATTTCAAGCATGCTAAGAGTCTCAAAAGCATCAAACAAGAATATTAAAGTTTGATGTGTTGCCACGGCAACAGTATCTAAGATATCAATAATCCTTTCACAGGTCTACATCTGCCGTGTGTTTACATTATACACATAAAGTTTGAAGCAAATCGGGTAAAAATAAGAGGGTTATTTCAAAGCATTTAGGAAGTGACACACTTCCTGCTGCCAGTTGGTGGCGCTATAACTTTGACTCACAATAGTCACATCCATGTGATCGGGCTCTTACAACGAACACACTGTTGAAGTTTCATCAAGATCAGTTAATGTATGCAGTAGTTATGACACACTTCCTGTTTCACGTTTCTCACCATAATTTTGTTTCCTCGCCACGGCCACACCGTTCGAGATATCAAAAATCCCCTCGCAAACTTTCATCCTCAATGTCTTGACTTCATGCTGACCGAGTTTCGTACCGTTTGTTTGAATTCTCTAGGAGGAGTATTTCACATTCCATTGCGTGTGTTTTACCAACAACCCTAAATAGCCGACTTCCTGTTGGGCTGGGGTAAAAAGTAAGAGTGTGAAGTATATATGAAACGAGGAGATCTACATGTGTACCGAGTTTCATATTATTACATGCAAGCGTGTTTGATTTATGGACCATGTTTTCGGACCCCGTTCCAGGGGGCGCTGTCGAGCCCCCCTGCCACGCCCGGGTACCATCTTCAGCCCGGCCCTGATGGCCGCGGGTTCTGACATGTGTGCAAAGTTTCAGGAGTTTTTGAGCATGTTAAGGCCTCCAAAAGTTTCCCAAAGGTAGTAAAAAAATAATAAGAAGAAGAATAAATATAGCTGCGAGCAGCGATTACGGGCCCAAGCCGGTGGCACCGCAGCCCCGGTGCCTTTAGTTACCTAAAGGCACCGGAGTGGCGGTGCCACCGGCTTTGGCCCTTCATCGCTGCTCGCAGCTATATTTATATTTATATATATATATATATATATATATATATATAAACAAGCCGGTGGCACCGCCACCCTGGTGCCTTTAGGGTTACTGTGCATGACGGGCAATAACTTAACCCCGCTTTGACTGTTGAGAAGATGTGTACTGTAGAGCTTGCATTGGTGTGGGCTCTGCAAAAGTGTGCATTGAGGGCACATATCATATGCTTGAGCAACCTTCTGAAACCTAAAATGAAAAATGAGACACCCTACGGTCTCATGGACTTAATGGACACATGAAATAAGTAAGTTATGAAAGTTAAATCAATTGTGCCAAGACAGAATATTACTTGCCTGATCTGATTAGAAAAAAAGTGTGTGTGAAACGTGATTGAACAATGTAGACATAAAAACATACTCCGTCCTTTTGTTCATACAGGACATTATTCAAACTGCAAAGTGTTTACTTATATTTGTGAACAATCGCAATAAAACACAACATTGTGCTTTTGTCAAACTGTAAACTACAACTGTCACCCAACCAAAATCTCTTTTTTATTTTATACAGAAATAAATAATCTATCATTCAGATGAGAATAAAGTTAGTGTTAGGTCAAATTTTAAGGAAAACTCTGAAATATAGCACATTCATTTAAAATTCATTCAGGTTCAATTACCAAACATACAAATCTTAATGTAATTTAAAGCAAACAATACATTTAAAATATATGGGTTGTATGCCTATTTTTTTTATATAAAAATATATATATCCAAAAAGTAACAGACACAATCATACACACACACACACACACACACACACACACACACACACACACACACACACACACAGACACAGACACACACATAAGTCAAATCACTTACATTTTATATGCAATATTGACTTTTTTCTGTTTCAGCAGTGAAACTAGTTAAACAAAGATCACAGCAGAACCATCGAGCATCTCACAGCAACGTGTTTTCTCATTACTGAATGATTCAGCATTTTGACCGAATCGGTTGACTCAAAGATTCAATGACCAATCCATAATCTGTCTCATTCATGAATGACTCAGCCGTTCGAACGAATCGTTCGAACAAATGAATCAATGACTCGCTCATTAAGACGGTCGCCTGGCGACACCTAATGACGGTTTAGTGATATTAAAAGTATCATTCTTTCCAACGATTGTTAATTAACTCATATTTGAAACATAAGCTATATATATATATATATATATATATATATACACACACATATATACACAAAAATAAAATAAAAACACATTTGAAGCGTGTTTGCTTACTAAATTGTGAGCAGAACGAAAGTTGCAGCAAATATCAGCAACAGGAGTCAAATTTCATTAATCACGAGAGTGAAGAGCTGACTGAAAAGATGATGACGGAATAGGCTATATTTTATGTAAAAGCGCCTATTTAAGCGAATCTATCATTGTACTCTTTTGTTGTTGTGTTTTCCGTGAAAAATAATAGACTATTGAACTCACAATTCAAGCAATTGGCCCCCGATATTGCACTAATTTTAAAGTGACACTAAAAAGTATGCGGCTGCAGTGGCATTCATTACGGTGCGCGTCCATGGCGACGAGCAAGCAAAACAGAGCGAACGTTTTTTCATTTCTACTTCCATAGAAATTCATTCGAGCGCACTGCGAGCGCCACCACTATAAATGTCCTTACTTTACTTTCACTTTTAACTTAGCGATATAAAAGCCCCCGGTGTTACACGTCAAATAACCGGTGAGAAAAAATTCTCGGAGTCACATAGCAGCTACCTATATTTAAATACAACAGGCCTACCTGATTTTGAACACAAGAGGGCAGTATAGCCCTATGTATTATTTGATATATTTATTTTTTAACTGAATAGTGCATCCTGGCTGTTTTTAAACTTGTACATTATTCTTAAATTGCAAAACAAGAATAAAATGGGTTTAGTTCTGATATTTGTATAATTTTATCTAGAAATAAATGGTGTATAATTAAATTTTTAGAAGATATGAGGCTTTTAGTGTTTATTTTTTTTACATGACTTTAATCCCTCGCCATAGCAAAACAATTAGAGATATTCAATAGATATTCACAATTATGCTTCTTTAATGTATTTTCATCATGTTGAAAAAGTTTGGTGGGAATAAAATAAACCACTTAAGAGGAGTGGGTAAAAATGTAGAGCCTGGTTTTGCAAAACATCCACATTAAGACAAAAATAGCCCACTTCCTGTTGGGCTGGCTTAAAGTTGTTTGGCCCGATGAGATCTATATGAGTACAGAGTTTCATAATATTACATGCAAGTGTGTTTGATTTATGGACCAAATTTTCTGACGAAGTTTATGGACCAAGTTAATTTAATTAATAAACTAATTATATAAAACTATTTTCAATGCACTACAATTCAACTGGTTATATGCCTTTACTTATTAATACAACTTATTTAAAAAATACAAGGCGTAAGACATTTATTTTCTTTTTTAATGCAGGCCAAACCACACAGCAGTCAAATGGTTAATCTAGCCCCCCTCCCCCTCCCCACACTCACAGACACACACACACACACACAGAGACGTAGGCTCAGAGAGAGAGAGAGACATAAAATGACAATTTTCAAACCAAAATATCTGACTTCCTGTTGGTTGGAGCTATTGAGTGTAAATTAGAAACTTGTCTGGCTGGAGGAGAACAATACACATACCGATTTTTATTACTGTAGATAAAATTAATCCCCCCACTTTTGACAAAAGGTGGCGCTACTGAGCCCTCAACACGCCCGTTTCTGAAACTTTGCACATGTCTACTGGCTAATAAATGAGATGTGTCTGTCGAGTTTCATGCAATTTTAAGCAATTTCAGGCATGCTAAGAGTCTCAAAAGCATAAAAAAAGAATATTAAAGTTTGATGCGTTGCCACGACAACAGTATCTAAGATATCAAGAATCCATTCACAGGTCTACATCTGCCGTGTGTTTACATTATAGTAGTGAAGTTTGAAGCAAATCGGGTAAAAATAAGAGGGTGATTTCAAAGCATTTAGGAAGTGACACACTTCCTTCTGCCAGTTGGTGGCGCTATAACTTTGACTCACAATAGTCACATCCATGTGATCGGGCTCTTACGACGAACACACTGCTGAAGTTTCATCAAGATCAGTTAATGTATGCAGTAGTTATGACACACTTCCTGTTTCACGTTTCTCGCCATAATTTTGTTTCCTCGCCACGGCCAAACCGTTCGAGATATCAAAAATCCCCTCGCAAACTTTCATCCTCAATGTCTTGACTTCATGCTGACCGAGTTTCGTGCCGTTTGTTTGAATTCTCTAGGAGGAGTATTTCACATTCCATTGCGTGTGTTTTACCAACAACCCTAAATAGCCGACTTCCTGTTGGGCTGGGGTAAAAAGTAAGAGTGTGAAGTATATATGAAACGAGGAGATCTACATGTGTACCGAGTTTCATATTATTACATGCAAGCGTGTTTGATTTATGGACCATGTTTTCGGACCCCGTTCCAGGGGGCGCTGTCGAGCCCCCCTGCCACGCCCGGGTACCATCTTCAGCCCGGCCCTGATGGCCGCGGGTTCTGACATGTGTGCAAAGTTTCAGGAGTTTTTGAGCATGTTAAGGCCTCCAAAAGTGTCCAAAAGGTAGCAGAAAAATAATAAGTCGGAAGAAGAATAATAAATAATCCTAAGGAAAACAATAGGGCCTTCGCCCTTTGGGCTTGGGCCCTAATAAATAATCCTAAGGAAAACAATAGGGCCTTCGCCCTTTGGGCTTGGGCCCTAATAATCCTAAGGAAAACAATAGGGCCTTCGCCCTTTGGGCTTGGGCCCTAAATATATATATATATATATATATATATATATATATATATATATATATATAGCTGCGAGCAGCGATTACAGGCCCAAGCCGGTGGCACCGCAACCCCGGTGCCTTTAGTTACCTAACTTGGCCCTTCATCGCTGCTCGCAGCTATATTTATATATATATATATATATATATATATATATATATATATATAAACAAGCCGGTGGCACCGCCACCCCGGTGCCTTTAGGGTTACTGTGCATGACGGGCAATATCGTAACTCCGCTTTGACCTTTGAGAAGATGTGTGCTGTAGAGCTTGCATTGGTGTGGGCTCTGCAAAAGTGTGCATTGAGGGCACATATCAACCACAAAGTATGCGTGAGCAATAGGGGTGTAACGATTCATTCGTTTTCTCGATGCATCGATTACAAATCCTGACGATGCATATGCATCGATCTTGAAACATGTATTTCGAATTGTGAATCGTTTATTTCGGTCAATATTCGATTTAAAATGCTAAGAATCGAATAATTTGCGATTCTATATCGATTCAGTGCTTTAAAACATATAAACAGTCATTAAATGACTACATGCGCGAATTAATGAGGCGTTGTGCGGCGTCATTTCGCGTCCTCACAGCTCTCACATACTCGCTGCACTCTTACCATCTTTCACTGGATTTCGCTCGCGCTCGGCCTCGGTCCCATATAGCTCTCATCTGCAGATTTTTGAGCAGTCCATGTTTGAGCTCTCCTCAGGACAGCCATTGGTGTTCACATGAGCAGATGACAGCTCTCTATCGAGAAAGCAAGCCATTGATAAAGCTGCCATATCATTGCGCGGTCACTGCTATGAAACAACGCGTTCGTTGCGTGGAAACGTGACCGTTATTTCTTTAAGATAAGATACTGAAGTTTTACGGAAATGGGTCATACCCGTCCTGAGCAGTTAAAGTAAAACCCCACTTATTCAAGGGTGCGCATTTATTACATGGAAAGAGAAAACGTATAATAGGTGTCTAAAATGTACACCGATTAATCATGAATGATGAATGAAATGTAACTTAATGTCGTTAAACTGAACTGATGAAATAACTACAACATTAATTACACTGAAATAAGAGCGCGTGGTTTATCCATCAATCAGATGCGCATTAAAGTTGCATTCGTAATCGTTAATATAGCACAAGTAGACAGCCGGCGCGTTTTCTTTCAGAATCACAAGGAAAATGTTCAGTCGGATAAAGAGAAAACAAAGAGTATAGCTATTCCATGAGGAAACGTTAGTTAAGGTTTAGTTGGGAAAGTTCATGGTATTTTTAGTCTCACAATGGAAGGATGTTTAATGTAGGAACACTTTAAGGTTGTGTATCCATTCCTACAAAATAGTTAACATGATGAACTATACTTTTAAAGCCTTTTTAAATCTTGGTTTACATTTTTACAAATGCTAATTTATAGGCTTTGGAAATATTTTTTATAAGAATAGATTCATTAAAAACTAACATGAACTAACGTTAACAATAGACAAAATTCGTTGTTTTCTTTTTTCTTTTTTTTTTTGTTCCCACTCTCTGACCCCCGAAGCCAGCTGTATAATTCACACCCTGACTAAGACCCATTGGGGGAAGCATTTAAATAATCCTATGAATGCATATAAAAAATTAAGAATCGAATCGAATTAATCGAATCGCATCGAATTTTAATGTGAATCGCATCGAATCGAATCTTTCTGAATTTGCAAAAATCGTTCTTGAATCGAATCGAAAACCTATGAATCGTGAATCGAATCGATTCGCTGCCTACCCAAAGATTCACAGCCCTAGTGAGCAACCTTCTGAAACCTAAAATGAAAAATGAGACACCCTACGGTCTCATGGACTTAATGGACACATGAAATAAGTACACAAGTTTGAAAGTTATATGAAGTGTGCCAAGACAGAATATTACTTGCCTGATCTGATTAGAAAAATAGTTGGTGTGTGTGTGTGTGTGTGTGTGTGTGTGTGTGTGTGTGTGTGTGTGTGAGGCGTGATTGAACAATGTAGAAATAAAAACATACCCCGTCCTTTTGTTCATACAGGACATTATTCAAACTGCAAAGTGTTTACTTATATTTGTGTACAATCGCAATAAAACACAACATTGTGCTTTTGTCAAGCTGTAAACTACAACTGTCACCCAACCGAAATCTCTTACACACACACACACACACACACACATAGTTTAAAAGCAAAAAAAATCTTGTGGACATTCATCATATTGCATTGGTTTTCATTTATTGTCCTCGATCAGAGCCCTAATCTGTTTATTTTTTCAGTTACACATTCTACATTGATTAAAAAAGAAAAATCAAATGTGTTTTTATTTTATACATAAATAAATAATCTATCATTCAGATGAGAATAAAGTTAGTGTTAGTTCAAATTTTAAGGAAAACAAATATATGATCTGAAATATAGCACATTCATTTATAATTCATTCAGGTTCAATTACCAAACATACAAATCTCAATGTAATTTAAGGCAAACAATACATTTAAAATATATGGGTTGTATGCTATTTTTTTTTATATAAAAAGATATATCCAATATATCCAAATATATTTTTTATATATCCAAAAAGACAAGTCCTAAACTTTAACAAGGGTTAAACAATCACTGTAACAGACACAATCACACACACACACACACACACACACGTCAAATCACTTACATTTTAGATGCAATATTGACTTTTTTTTCTGTTTCAGCAGCGAAAATAGTTAAACAAAGATCACAGCAGAACCATCGAGCATCTCACAGCAACGCGTTCTCATTACTGAATGATTCAGCATTTTGAACGAATCGGTTGACTCAAAGATTCAACGACCAATCCATAATCTGTCTCATTCATGAATGACTCAGCCGTTCGAACGAATCGTTTGAACGAATGAATCAATGACTCGCTCATTAAGACGGTCGCCTGGCGGCACCTAATGACGGTTTAGTGATATTAAAAGTATCATTCTTTCCAACGATTGTTAATTAACTCATATTTGAAACATAAGCTATATATATATATATATATATATATATATATATATATATATACACACATATATATACACAAAAATAAAATAAAAACACATTTGAAGCGTGTTTGCTTACTAAATTGTGAGCGGAACGAAAGTTGCAGCAAATATCAGCAACAGGAGTCAAATTTCATTAATCACGAGAGTGAAGAGCTGACTGAAAAGATGATGACGGAATAGGCTATTTTATGTAAAAGCCCCTATTTAAGCGAATCTATCATTGTACTCTTTTGTTGTTGTGTTTTCCGTGAAAAATAATAGACTATTGAACTCACAATTCAAGCAATCGGCCCCGTTATTGCACTAATTTTAAAGTGACACTAAAAAGTATGCGGCTGCACAGGCATTCATTACGGTGCGCGTCCATGGCGACGAGTGAGCAGAGCTGAGCGAACGTTTTTTAGTTCATTCCTACTTCCATAGGAATTCCCTCAAGCGCTCTGCAAGCGCAACCCTTATCAATGTCCGTGTGGACGTCCGTATTTAAAAGCTCTCGGTCCTCAGTCACATGCTTGCCAAATATATGTATAAATATCATTTTGGACACAAGAGGGCAGTATGGCCCTATGTATAATTTTGTGTTTAAACTAACTATCACTCGAAGAGCCCCTCCCCCCCTCCCCACACAGACACACACACAGTTCGCCCGCGCCTCTCTCTCACACGCACACACACACACACTCCAGCATTGCAATCTTAAGATCGCAGCTTGTTCATTATGCTGCGTTCACACCAAACTTTTATACTCTTTTGTTGTTGTGGTTTCCATGAAGAATAATAGGCTATTGAACTCACAATTCAAGCAATCGGCCCCAGAAAAGGCGCTAATTTTAAAATGAAACTAACGGCTGCACGGGCATTCATAACGGTGCGCGTCCACGGCGATGAGCGAGCAGAACTTTAGTTAATTCCTACTTCCATAGGAATTCCCTCGAGCGCTCTGCACGTGGCCATTATCAATGTCCCGTATTTAAAAGCTCTCGGTCCTCAAGTCACATACCAAATATATGTATAATGTATATATAAATATAATTTTGGACACAAGAGGGCAGTATGGCCCTATGTATAATTTTGTGTTTAAACTAAAAGAGCCCCTCCCCACACAGACACAGACACACACACACGAATGGCAGGGTGCATTCTTTCTGTCAGAGGGAGAGGGAGAGAAAATTCTCAGAAACATCCACATTCAAACTAAAATATCTGACTTCCTCTTGGTCTGAGCTAATGACAGTTAATTAGAAAGTTGTCCGGCTTGATCTGAACAATATGCGTACTGAGTTTTATGATTGTAGGTAAAACTATAAAACTAACACCCCCACTATTGTCAAAAGGTGGCGCTACTGAGTCCCTGCACCATGCCCGTTTCTGAAACTTTGCACATGTCTACTGGCTAATAAATCTGATCTGTCTGTCGAGTTTCATGCAATTTCAAGCAATTTCAGGCATGCTAAGAGTCTCAAAAGCATAAGAAAAGAATATTAAAATTTGATGCGTTGCCATGGCAACATTATCTAAGATATCAAGAATCCATTCACAGGTCTACATCTGGCGTGTGTTTACATTATAGTAGTGAAGTTTGAAGCAAATCGGGTAAAAATAAGAGGGTGATTTCAAAGCATTTTGAAAGTGACACACTTCCTGCTGCCAGTTGGTGGCGCTATAACTGCTCGCTATCTGTCGAACGGCTCTGGTAGTTCCGCTTCAGCACTGATGATGTTGTAGAAATAGTGTGCTCCGCTTGGTCTGGATTATTCGGGATTTTTTATTTTATACAGAAATGAGTTAGTGTTGATTAAAATGAAGGAAAACAAATATATTGATCTGAAATATAGCACATTAATTTTACATTTATTTAGGTTCAATTACCAAACATACAATCTTAATTTAATTTAAAGCAAACAATACATTTAAAATACATGGGTTGTATGAAAATAAAAAATAATGAAAATAGAGACTAGTAGGTTAAAATGATTAAATGTTAAAACGGCTTGCCATATTGGCTCAGAGAGAGAGAGAGAAAATGCCATTTTAGATACAAGTAGCTATTAATAGATACTAGTATTTATTCAATAAATACTAGTACTAAGTCATTAGATACTAGTACCTATTAAATAGATACCAGTACTTATTCATTAGCTACTAATACGTATTCAAAATAATATCTAAAGAATACGCACTAGTATCTAAAGAATAAGCACTAGTCGCTAATGAATAAGTACTAGTACTTAATGGAATAGATACTAGTATCTAAAATATAAGAACTAGTAGCATGAAAATAGACTAGTAGACCAAAATGATTCAATGTTAATACGGCTTGCCATATTGGCTCAGAGAGAGAGGGAGAGAAAATGACCATATTCAAACCAAAATATCTAACTTCCTCTTGGTCTGAGCTAATGACAGTTAATTAGAAAGTTGTCCGGCTTGATCTGAACCATATGCATACCTGTGTCTGTCGAGTTTCATGCAATTTCAAGTATGCTAAGAGTCTCAAAAGCATCAAACAAGAATATTAAAGTTTGATGTGTTGCCACGGCAACAGTATCTAAGATATCAATAATCCTTTCACAGGTCTACATCTGCCGTGTGTTTACATTATACACATAAAGTTTGAAGCAAATCGGGTAAAATTAAGAGGGTGATTTCAAAGCATTTAGGAAGTGACACACTTCCTGCTGCCAGTTGGTGGCGCTATAACTTTGACTCACAATAGTCACATCCATGTGATCGGGCTCTTACAACGAACACACTGTTGAAGTTTCATCAAGATCAGTTAATGTATGCAGTAGTTATGACACACTTCCTGTTTCACGTTTCTCACCATAATTTTGTTTCCTCGCCACGGCCAAACCGTTCGAGATATCAAAAATCCCCTCGCAAACTTTCATCCTCAATGTCTTGACTTCATGCTGACCGAGTTTCGTGCCGTTTGTTTGAATTCTCTAGGAGGAGTATTTCACATTCCATTGCGTGTGTTTTACCAACAACCCTAAATAGCCCACTTCCTGTTGGGCTGGGGTAAAAAGTAAGAGTGTGAAGTATATATGAAACGAGGAGATCTACATGTGTACCGAGTTTCATATTATTACATGCAAGCGTGTTTGATTTATGGACCATGTTTTCGGACCCCGTTCCAGGGGGCGCTGTCGAGCCCCCCTGCCACGCCCGGGTACCATCTTCAGCCCGGCCCTGATGGCCGCGGGTTCTGACATGTGTGCAAAGTTTCAGGAGTTTTTGAGCATGTTAAGGCCTCCAAAAGTGTCCAAAAGGTAGTAAAAAAATAATAATAAGAAGAAGAAGAATAATAATAAATATAGCTGCGAGCAGCGATTACGGGCCCAAGCCGGTGGCACCGCAACCCCGGTGCCTTTAGTTACCTAAAGGCACCGGAGTGGCGGTGCCACCGGCTTTGGCCCTTCATCGCTGCTCGCAGCTATATTTATATATATATATATATATATATATAAACAAGCCGGTGGCACCGCCACCCTGGTGCCTTTAGGGTTACTGTGCATGACGGGCAATAACTTAACCCCGCTTTGACTGTTGAGAAGATGTGTACTGTAGAGCTTGCATTGGTGTGGGCTCTGCAAAAGTGTGCATTGAGGGCACATATCATATGCGTGAGCAACCTTCTGAAACCTAAAATGAAAAATGAGACACCCTACGGTCTCATGGACTTAATGGACACATGAAATAAGTACACAAGATTGAAAGTTAAATCAAGTGTGCCAAGACAGAATATTACTTGCCTGATCTGATTAGAAAAAAGTTTGTGTGTGTGTGTGTGTGTGTGTGTGTGTGAAACGTGATTGAACAATGTAGACATAAAAACATACTCCGTCCTTTTGTTCATACAGGACATTATTAAAACTGCAAAGTGTTTACTTATATTTGTGTACAATCGCAATAAAACACAACATTGTGCTTTTGTCAAACTGTAAACTACAACTGTCACCCAACCAAAATCTCTTTTTTATTTTATACAGAAATAAATAGTCTATCATTCAGATGAGAATAAAGTTAGTTCAAATTTTAAGGAAAACTCTGAAATATAGCACATTCATTTAAAATTCATTCAGGTTCAATTACCAAACATACAAATCTAAATGTAATTTAAAGCAAACGATACATTTAAAATATATGGGTTGTATGCCTATTTTTTTTATATAAAAAGATATATATCCAAAAAGACAAGGCCTAAACTTTAACAAGGGTTAAACAATCACTGTAGCAGACACAATCATACACACACACACACACACACACACACACACACACACACAGACACAGACACAGACACAGACACACACACACACAAGTCAAATCACTTACATTTTAGATGCAATATTGACTTTTTTCTGTTTCAGCAGTGAAACTAGTTAAACAAAGATCACAGCAGAACCATCGAGCATCTCACAGCAACGTGTTTTCTCATTACTGAATGATTCAGCATTTTGAACGAATCGGTTGACTCAAAGATTCAATGACCAATCCATAATCTGTCTCATTCATGAATGACTCAGCCGTTCGAACAAATGAATCAATGACTCGCTCATTAAGACGGTCGCCTGGCGACACCTAATGACGGTTTAGTGATATGTTAAAAAGTATCATTCTTTCAAACGATTGTTAATTAACTCATATTTGAAACATAAGCTATATATATATATATATATATATATATATATATATATATACACACATATATATACACAAAAATAAAATAAAAACACATTTGAAGCGTGTTTGCTTACTAAATTGTGAGCAGAACGAAAGTTGCAGCAAATATCAGCAACAGGAGTCAAATTTCATTAATCACGAGAGTGAAGAGCTGACTGGAAAAATTATGACGGAATATTTTGTGTAAAAGCACCTATTTAAGCGAATCTGTCATTTACTCTTTTGTTGTTGTGTTTTCCCTGAAAACCGGAAGCAATCGGTCCCCGATATGGCGCTAATTTTAAAGTGACACTAAAAAGTATGCGGCTGCACTGGCATTCATAACGGTGCGCGTCCATGGCGACGAGCGAGCAAAACAGAGCGAACGTTTTTTCATTTCTACTTCCATAGAAATTCATTCGAGCGCACTGTGAGCGCCACCACTATAAATGTCCATGCGGACGTCCTTACTTTACTTTCACTTTTAACTTAGCGATTTAAAAGCCCCCGGTGTTACACGTCAAATAACCGGTGAGAAAATATTCTCGGAGTCACATAGGCTACCTAATATATTTAAATACAACAGGCCTACCTGATTTTGAACACAAGAGGGCAGTATAGCCCTATGTATTATTTGATATATTTATTTTTTTAACTGAATAGTGCATTCTGGCTGTTTTTAAACTTGTACATTATTCTTAAATTGAAAACAAGAATAAAATGGGTTTAGTTGTGATATTTGTATAATTTTATCTAGAAATAAATGGTGTATAATTAAATTTTTAGAAGATATGAGGCTTTTAGTGTTTATTTTTTTTACATGACTTCAATCCCTCGCCATAGCAAAACAATTAGAGATATTCAATAGATATTCACAATTATGCTTCTTTAATGTATTTTCATCATGTTGAAAACATTTGGTGGGAACAAAATAAACCACTTAAGAGGAGTGGGTAAAAATGTAGAGGCTGGTTTTGCAAAACATTCACATTCAGACCAAAATAGCCCACTTCCTTTTGGGCTAGCTTAAAGTTGTTTGGCCCGATGAGATCTATATACCGAGTTTCATAATATTACATGCAAGTGTGTTTGATTTATGGACCAAATTTTCAGACCAAGTTTATGGACCAAGTTAATTTAATTAATAAACTAATTATATAAAACTATTTTCAATGCACTACAATTAATTTGGTTATATGCCTTTACTTATTAATAAAACCTATTTAAAAAATACAAGGCATAAGCCATTTATTTTCCTTTTTAATGCAGGCAAAACCACACAGCAGTGAAATGGTTAATCTAGCCCCCCTCCCCCTCCCCACACTCACAGACACACACACACACACACACACACAGAGACGTAGGCTCAGAGAGAGACACATAAAATGACAATTTTCAAACCAAAATATCTAACTTCCTGTTGGTCGTAGCTAATTACGGTAAATTAGAAAGTTGTCCGGCTCGAAGAGTACAATATACATATCGAGTTTTGTTACTGTAGATAAAACTAACCCCCCCACTTTTGTCAAAAGCATTTAGAAAGTGACACACTTCCTGCTGCCAGTTGGTGGCGCTATAACTTTGACTCACAATAGTTACATCCATCTGAATGGCCTCTTACCACGAACACACTGCTGAAGTTTCATCAAGATCAGTTAATGTATGCAGAAGTTATAACACTTCGTGTTTCTCTTTTCTCGCCATAAATTAGTTTCCTCGCCACGGCCAAAGCGTTCGAGATATCAAAAATCCGTCCGCAATTTAGCATCTTCAAAGTGTTGACCTCAAGCTGACCGAGTTTGGCGGTAAACGGATGCAATCTCTAGGAGAAGTACTTCAAATTCCTGAGCAAGCGTTCTCCAAACAACCCATAATAGCCGACTTCCTGTTAAAGATTCAATGACCAATCCATAATCTGTCTCATTCATGAATGACTCAGCCGTTCGAACGAATCGTTCGAACAAATGAATCAATGACTCGCTCATTAAGACGGTCGCCTGGCGACACCTAATGACGGCTTAGTGATATGTTTAAAAGTATCATTCTTTCCAACGATTGTTAATTAACTCATATTTGAAACATAAGCTATATATATATATATATATATATATATATACACACACATATATACACAAAAATAAAATAAAAACACATTTGAAGCGTGTTTGCTTACTAAATTGTGAGCAGAACGAAAGTTGCAGCAAATATCAGCAACAGGAGTCAAATTTCATTAATCACGAGAGTGAAGAGCTGACTGAAAAGATGATGACGGAATAGGCTATATTTTATGTAAAAGCGCCTATTTAAGCGAATCTATCATTGTACTCTTTTGTTGTTGTGTTTTCCGTGAAAAATAATAGACTATTGAACTCACAATTCAAGCAATTGGCCCCCGATATTGCACTAATTTTAAAGTGACACTAAAAAGTATGCGGCTGCAGTGGCATTCATTACGGTGCGCGTCCATGGCGACGAGCAAGCAAAACAGAGCGAACGTTTTTTCATTTCTACTTCCATAGAAATTCATTCGAGCGCACTGCGAGCGCCACCACTATAAATGTCCTTACTTTACTTTCACTTTTAACTTAGCGATATAAAAGCCCCCGGTGTTACACGTCAAATAACCGGTGAGAAAAAATTCTCGGAGTCACATAGCAGCTACCTATATTTAAATACAACAGGCCTACCTGATTTTGAACACAAGAGGGCAGTATAGCCCTATGTATTATTTGATATATTTATTTTTTAACTGAATAGTGCATCCTGGCTGTTTTTAAACTTGTACATTATTCTTAAATTGCAAAACAAGAATAAAATGGGTTTAGTTCTGATATTTGTATAATTTTATCTAGAAATAAATGGTGTATAATTAAATTTTTAGAAGATATGAGGCTTTTAGTGTTTATTTTTTTTACATGACTTTAATCCCTCGCCATAGCAAAACAATTAGAGATATTCAATAGATATTCACAATTATGCTTCTTTAATGTATTTTCATCATGTTGAAAAAGTTTGGTGGGAATAAAATAAACCACTTAAGAGGAGTGGGTAAAAATGTAGAGCCTGGTTTTGCAAAACATCCACATTAAGACAAAAATAGCCCACTTCCTGTTGGGCTGGCTTAAAGTTGTTTGGCCCGATGAGATCTATATGAGTACAGAGTTTCATAATATTACATGCAAGTGTGTTTGATTTATGGACCAAATTTTCTGACGAAGTTTATGGACCAAGTTAATTTAATTAATAAACTAATTATATAAAACTATTTTCAATGCACTACAATTCAACTGGTTATATGCCTTTACTTATTAATACAACTTATTTAAAAAATACAAGGCGTAAGACATTTATTTTCTTTTTTAATGCAGGCCAAACCACACAGCAGTGAAATGGTTAATCTACACCCCTCCCCCTCCCCACACTCACAGACACACACACACACACAGAGACGTAGGCTCAGAGAGAGAGAGAGACATAAAATGACAATTTTCAAACCAAAATATCTGACTTCCTGTTGGTTGGAGCTATTGAGTGTAAATTAGAAACTTGTCTGGCTGGAGGAGAACAATACACATACCGATTTTTATTACTGTAGATAAAATTAATCCCCCCACTTTTGACAAAAGGTGGCGCTACTGAGCCCTCAACACGCCCGTTTCTGAAACTTTGCACATGTCTACTGGCTAATAAATGAGATGTGTCTGTCGAGTTTCATGCAATTTTAAGCAATTTCAGGCATGCTAAGAGTCTCAAAAGCATAAAAAAAGAATATTAAAGTTTGATGCGTTGCCACGACAACAGTATCTAAGATATCAAGAATCCATTCACAGGTCTACATCTGCCGTGTGTTTACATTATAGTAGTGAAGTTTGAAGCAAATCGGGTAAAAATAAGAGGGTGATTTCAAAGCATTTAGGAAGTGACACACTTCCTTCTGCCAGTTGGTGGCGCTATAACTTTGACTCACAATAGTCACATCCATGTGATCGGGCTCTTACGACGAACACACTGCTGAAGTTTCATCAAGATCAGTTAATGTATGCAGTAGTTATGACACACTTCCTGTTTCACGTTTCTCGCCATAATTTTGTTTCCTCGCCACGGCCAAACCGTTCGAGATATCAAAAATCCCCTCGCAAACTTTCATCCTCAATGTCTTGACTTCATGCTGACCGAGTTTCGTGCCGTTTGTTTGAATTCTCTAGGAGGAGTATTTCACATTCCATTGCGTGTGTTTTACCAACAACCCTAAATAGCCCACTTCCTGTTGGGCTGGGGTAAAAAGTAAGAGTGTGAAGTATATATGAAACGAGGAGATCTACATGTGTACCGAGTTTCATATTATTACATGCAAGCGTGTTTGATTTATGGACCATGTTTTCGGACCCCGTTCCAGGGGGCGCTGTCGAGCCCCCCTGCCACGCCCGGGTACCATCTTCAGCCCGGCCCTGATGGCCGCGGGTTCTGACATGTGTGCAAAGTTTCAGGAGTTTTTGAGCATGTTAAGGCCTCCAAAAGTGTCCAAAAGGTAGCAGAAAAATAATAAGTCGGAAGAAGAAGAATAATAAAATATAGCTGCGAGCAGCGATTACGGGCCCAAGCCGGTGGCACCGCAACCCCGGTGCCTTTAGTTACCTAAAGGCACCGGGGTGGCGGTGCCGCCGGCTTTGGCCCTTCATCGCTGCTCGCAGCTATATTTTTATATATATATATATATATATAAAGCCGGTGGCACCGCCACCCTGGTGCCTTTAGGGTTATTGTGCACGACGTGACACAAAATATCTGCTCGCTATCTGCCGAACGGCTCTGGTAGTTCCGCTTCAGCACTGATGATGTTGTAGAAATAGTGCGTTCTGGTTGGTCTGGATTATTCGGGATTTTTTATTTTATACAGAAATAAGTTATTTATAATTCAGATGAGAATAAAGTTAGTGTTGATTAAAATGAAGGAAAACAAATATATTGATCTGAAATATAGAACATTAATTTTAAATTTATTTAGGTTCAATTACCAAACATACAATCTTAATTTAATTTAAAGCAAACAATACATTTAAAATATATTGGTTGTATGCACTTTTTTTTTATAAAAAAAAGATATATATCCAAAAAGACAAGGCCTTAAAGGGTTAAACTCTTGTCACTGTAACAGACACAATCTCTCTCTCTCTCACACATGTCAAGTCACTTACATTTTAGATGCAATAATGAATAAGCAGAAAAATCGGATTTTCTGCTCTGAAAATATAAATAAGCATAAAAATTGAATAAGCACTTTGAATATTTTAAACAGAATAAGCACTAGTCCCTAATGAATAAGTACTAGTACTTAATGGAATAGATACTAGTATCTAAAAAATAAGTACTAGTAGCATGAAAATAGACTAGTAGGTTAAAATGATTAAATGTTAAAACGGCTTGCCATATTGGCTCAGAGAGAGAGAGAGAGAGAGAAAATTACCTTTTAGATACTAGTACCTATTAATAGATACTAGTATTTATTCAATAAATACTAGTACTAAGTCATTAGATACTAGTACCTATTAAATAGATACCAGTACTTATTCATTAGCTACTAATACGTATTCAAAGAATATCTAAAGAATAAGCACTAGTATCTAAAGAATAGGCACTAGTACTAAAGAATAAGCACTAGTCGCAAATGAATAAGTACGAGTACTTAATGGAATAGATACTAGTATCTAAAAAATAAGTAGTAGCATGAAAATAGAGACTAGTAGGTTAAAATGATTAAATGTTAAAACGGCTTGCCATATTGGCTCAGAGAGAGAGAGAGAGGGAGAAAATTACCTTTTAGATACTAGTACCTATTAATAGATACTAGTATTTATTCAATAAATACTAGTACTAAGTCATTAGATACTAGTACCTATTAAATAGATACCAGTACTTATTCATTAGCTACTAATACATATTCAAAAGAATATCTAAAGAATAAGCACTAGTATCTAAAGAATAGGCACTAGTACTAAAGAATAAGCACTAGTCGCAAATGAATAAGTACTAGTACTTAATGGAATAGATACTAGTATCTAAAAAATAAGTACTAGTAGCATGAAAATAGAGACTAGTAGGTTAAAATGATTAAATGTTAAAGCGGCTTGCCATATTGGCTCAGAGAGAGAGAGAGAGAGAGAGAGAGAGAGAAAATGACCATATTCAAACCACAATATATGACTTTCTGAGAGTCGGAGCTAATTACTTTAAATTAGAAAGTTGTTCGGCTTGAGGAGAAGAATATACACGCTGAGTTTTGTAACTGTAGGTAAAACTAACTAAGTTATAACACACTTTATATGTCCTTTTTTAGTCATGAAAATTAATTTCCTCTCCGCGGCCAAACCGTTCGAGATATCAAAAATCTGTCCGCAATTTAGCATCCTCAATGTCTTGACTTCATGCACACCGAGTTTGGCAATGATTGAATGAATTGCCTAGGAGTAGTACTTCAAATTCAACAGCAAGCGTTTTCCAAACAACCCATAATAGCCGATTTCCTGTTGGGCTGGCATAAAACTTGACCGGGGTAAAAGATGGGGGTTATATGCATATTTTGTCATTTAAAAAAAATACAAAAATTGTTATGCGAAAAGACAAGGACTTAGAGATTTCTTTATCCTTTAATGCAGGAAAAATCAAACAGCCAGCCACACACACACACACACATAAACACAGACACCAACCCTCCCTCCCTCCCCTCCCCTCCCCTCTGCTCCCCTCCCCACACAGACACACACACACACACACACACAGAGAGAGAATGGCAGGGGGCACAAGAAATCCATTCAAACTACAATATCTGACTTTCTGTTGCTCAGAGCTAATGACTTTAAATTAGAAAATTGATCGGCTTTATGAGAACAATATCCGTGGCAAGTTTTGTAACTGTAGGTAAAACGAGCAAAGTTATAACACACTTTATGTGTCCTTTTTTAGTCATAAAATTAATTTCCTCGCCACGGCCAAACCGTTCGAGATATCAAAAATCTGTCTGGAATTTAGCATCCTCAATGTCTTGACTTCATGCTGACCGAGTTTGGTTGGAATCCGATCAATTCCCAAGGAGAATTAAATCGAATTTCAAGGGTATGCGTTTCCAAACAAACCATAATAGCCGGCTTCCTGTTGGACTGTCGTAAAACTTAGAGCACGAAAGTTGTTCAACCCAATGAGATCTATAAGTGTACCGAGTTTCATATTATTACATGCAAGTGTGTTTGACTTATGGAAAAGTGTTCGAATCCCAGTCCAGGGGGCGCTGTCGAGCCGCCCTGCCACGCCCGGGTACCAGCTTCAACCCGGCCCTGATGGCCGCGGGTTCTGACCCGTGTGCAAAGTTTCAAGAGTTTTAGAAGATGTTAAGGGCCCCAAAAGCCCCCGAAACCTTGAACAACAATAATTAAAAGCATTCTCACTCAAACAGACACATCCCCCTCCCCCCACAGACACAGAGGTACGCAGAGAGAGGGAGAGAGTGACAGAGATTACTCCGAAACATCCACATTCAAACCAAAATATCTGACTTTCTTTTGTTCGGAGCCAAAATCTGTAAATTAGAAAGTTGTCCGGCTTGATCTGAACAATATTCCTGCCGAGTTTTATGATTGCAGGTAAAACTATGAAACTAACCCTCTCACTTTTGTCAAAAGGTGGCGCTACTGAGCCCCTGCACCACGTCCGTTCCTGAAACTTTGCACATGTCTACTGGCTAATAAATGTGACATGTCTGTCGAGTTTCATGCAATTTCAAGCATGCTAAGAGTCTCAAAAGCATCCTAAAAGAATTTTAAAGTATGATGCGTTGCCACGGCAACAGTATCAAAGATATCAAGAATCCATTCACAGGTCTACATCTGCCGTATGTTTACATTATACAGATGAAGTTTGAAGCAATTTGGGTTCAAATAAGAGGGTGATTTCACAGCATTTTGAAAGTGACACACTTCCTGCTGCCAGTTGGTGGCGCTATAACTTTGACTCACAGTAGTCACATCCATGTGATCGTCCTCTTACAACGAACACACTGCTGAAGTTTCATTAAGATCAGTTAATGTATGCTGAAGTTATAACACACTTCCTGTTTCACGTTTCTCGCCATAATTTCGTTTCCTCGCCACGGCCAAACCGTTCGAGATATCAAAAATCCCCTGGCAATTTTTCATCCTCAATGTATTGACTTCATGCTGACCGAGTTTTGTGCCATTTCTTTGAATTCTCTAGGAGAAGTACTTTAAATTCCATTGCATGCGTTTTACAAACAACCCTAAATAGCCGACTTCCTGTTGGGCTGGGGTAAAAAGTAAGAGTATGAAGTATATATGAACCGATGAGATCTATATGTGTACCGAGTTTCATATTCTTACATGCAAGCGTGTTTGATTTATGGACCAAGATTTCGGACCCCGTTCCAGGGGGCGCTGTCTAGCCCCCCTGCCACGCCCGGGTATCATCTTCAGCCCGACCCTGATGGCCGCGGGTTCTGACCCGCGTGCAAAGTTTCAAGAGTTTTCGGGCACGTTAAGGGCCCCAAAAGTGCCCGAATAGTCGTAAGAAAAATAGAAAAAAAAAAAAATAATAATCCTAAGGAAAACAATAGGGCTCTTCGCCCTTTCAGGGCTTGGGCCCTAATAATCCTAAGGAAAACAATAGGGCCTTCGCCCTTTGGGCTTGGGCCCTAAATATAGCTGCGAGCAGCGATTACGGGCCCAAGCCGGTGGCACCGCAACACCGGTGCCTTTGTGGCGGTGCCACCGGCTTTGGCCCTTCATCGCTGCTCGCAGCTATATTTATATATATATATATATATAAACAAGCCGGTGGCACCGCCACCCTGGTGCCTTTAGGGTTACTGTGCATGACGGGCAATAACTTAACCCCGCTTTGACTGTTGAGAAGATGTGTACTGTAGAGCTTGCATTGGTGTGGGCTCTGCAAAAGTGTGCATTGAGGGCACATATCATATGCGTGAGCAACCTTCTGAAACCTAAAATGAAAAATGAGACACCCTACGGTCTTATGGACTTAATGGACACATGAAATAAGTAAGTTATGAAAGTTAAATCAATTGTGCCAAGACAGAATATTACTTGTCTGATCTGATTAGAAAAAAAGTTTGTGTGTGTGTGTGTGTGTGTGTGTGTGTGTGTGTGTGTGTGTGTGTGTGTGTGTGAAACGTGATTGAACAATGTAGACATAAAAACATACTCCGTCCTTTTGTTCATACAGGACATTATTCAAACTGTAAAGTGTTTACTTATATTTGTGAACAATCGCAATAAAACACAACATTGTGTTTTGTCAAACTGTAAACTACAACTGTCACCCAACCAAAATCTCTTTTTTATTTTATACAGAAATAAATAATCTATCATTCAGATGAGAATAAAGTTAGTGTTAGTTCAAATTTTAAGGAAAACTCTGAAATATAGCACATTCATTTAAAATTCATTCAGGTTCAATTACCAAACATACAAATCTTAATGTAATTTAAAGCAAACAATACATTTAAAATATATGGGTTGTATGCCTATATTTTTTTATATAAAAATATATATATCCAAAAAGACAAGGCCTAAACTTTAACAAGGGTGAAACAATCACTGTAACAGACACAATCATACACACACACACACACACACACACACACACACAGACACACACACAAGTCAAATCACTTACATTTTATATGCAATACTGACTTTTTTCTGTTTCAGCAGTGAAAATAGTTAAACAAAGATCACAGCAGAACCATCGAGCATCTCACAGCAACGCGTTTTCTCATTACTGAATGATTCAGCATTTTGAACGAATCGGTTGACTCAAAGATTCAATGACCAATCCATAATCTGTCTCATTCATGAATGACTCAGCCGTTCGAACGAATCGTTCGAACAAATGAATCAATGACTCGCTCATTAAGACGGTCGCCTGGCGACACCTAATGACGGTTTAGTGATATGTTTAAAAGTATCATTCTTTCAAACGATTGTTAATTAACTCATATTTGAAACATAAGCTATATATATACACAAAAATAAAATAAAAACACATTTGAAGCGTGTTTGCTTACTAAATTGTGAGCAGAACGAAAGTTGCAGCAAATATCAGCAACAGGAGTCAAATTTCATTAATCACGAGAGTGAAGAGCTGACTGAAAAGATGATGACGGAATAGGCTATTTTATGTAAAAGCGCCTATTTAAGCGAATCTGTCATTGTACTCTTTTGTTGTTGTGTTTTCCGTGAAAAATAATAGACTATTGAACTCACAATTCAAGCAATTGGCCCCCGATATTGCACTAATTTTAAAGTGACACTAAAAAGTATGCGGCTGCAGTGGCATTCATTACGGTGCGCGTCCATGGCGACGAGCGAGCAAAACAGAGCAAACGTTTTTTCATTTCTACTTCCATAGAAATTCATTCGAGCGCACTGCGAGCGCCACCACTATAAATGTCCTTACTTTACTTTCACTTTTAACTTAGCGATATAAAAGCCCCCAGCGGTGTTACACGTCAAATAACCGGTGAGAAAAAATTCTCGGAGTCACATAGCAGCTACCTATATTTAAATACAACAGGCCTACCTGATTTTGAACACAAGAGGGCAGTATAGCCCTATGTATTATTTGATATATTTATTTTTTAACTGAATAGTGCATCCTGGCTGTTTTTAAACTTGTACATTATTCTTAAATTGAAAACAAGAATAAAATGGGTTTAGTTCTGATATTTGTATAATTTTATCTAGAAATAAATGGTGTATAATTACATTTTTAGAAGATACGAGGCTTTTAGTGTTTATTTTTTTTACATGACTTTAATCCCTCGCCATAGCAAAACAATTAGAGATATTCAATAGATATTCACAATTATGCTTCTTTAATGTATTTTCATCATGTTGAAAAATTTTGGTGGGAATAAAATAAACCACTTAAGAGGAGTGGGTAAAAATGTAGAGCCTGGTTTTGCAAAACATCCACTTTAAGACCAAAATAGCCCACTTCCTGTTGGGCTGGCTTAAAGTTGTTTGGCCCGATGAGATCTATATGTCTACCGAGTTTCATAATATTACATGCAAGTGTGTTTGATTTTCTGACCAAGTTTATGGACCAAGTTAATTTAATTAATAAACTAATTATATAAAAATATTTTCAATGCACTACAATTCAACTGGTTATATGCCTTTACTTATTAATACAACTTATTTAAAAAATACAAGGCGTAAGACATTTATTTTCTTTTTTAATGCAGGCCAAACCACACAGCAGTCAAATGGTTAATCTATCCCCCCTCCCCCTCCCCCTCCCCCTCCCCCTTCCACTTCCCCTTCCCCGTCCCCACACTCACAGACACACACACACACAGAGACGTAGGCTCAGAGAGAGAGAGAGACATAAAATGACAATTTTCAAACCAAAATATCTGACTTCCTGTTGGTTGGAGCTATTGAGTGTAAATTAGAAAGTTGTCTGGCTCGAGGAGAACACTACACATACCGATTTTTATTACTGTAGATAAAATTAATCCCCCCACTTTTGACAAAAGGTGGCGCTACTGAGCCCTCAACACGCCCGTTTCTGAAACTTTGCACATGTCTACTGGCTAATAAATGAGATGTGTCTGTCGAGTTTCATGCAATTTCAAGCAATTTCAGGCATGCTTAGAGTCTCAAGCATCAAAAAAGAATATTAAAGTTTGATGCGTTGCCATGGCAACATTCTCTTAGATATTAAATAATCTTCTCACAGGTCTACATCTGGCGTGTGTTTACATTATACAGATTAAGTTTGAAGCAAATTGGGTAAAAATAAGAGGGTGATTTCAAAGCATTTTGAAAGTGACACACTTCCTGCTGCCAGTTGGTGGCGCTATAACCGGGGTTGCGGTGCCACCGGCTTGGGCCCGTAATCGCTGCTCGTAGCTATAAATATATATATATACACACACAAACACACACACACACACATATTCATTTACATTAATTAATTTAGCTGACAATTGCCATATATGTCAGAGGTCGCACACCTCTGGAGCAACTAGGGGTTAAGTGTCTTGCTCAGGGACACATTGGTGTCTCACAGTGGATTCGAACCCGGGTCTCTCACACCAAAGGCATGTGTCTTATCCACTGCGCCATTACTGCGCCATAATAATTTAAATTAAATCTCACCCAAAAGATAAATCCCCCTGCCACCTCCCCACACAGGATTGTCCTCAAACAGAGCTCTAATCTGTTTATTTTTAAGTTACACATTCTACATTGATTAAAAAAGAAACATCAAAAGTGTTTTTAGTCAGAGTATTATTTCATACAGAAAAAAAAAATATTTGTAATTCAGATGAGAATGAGGTTAGTGTTTTAAAATTTTAAGGAAAACAAATATATTGAAATATAGCACATGAATTTTAAATTCATTCAGCTTCAATTACCAAAACAATCTTACTTTTATTTAAAGCAAACTATACATTTAAAAAAAATACAAAAATTGTTATGCGAAAAGACAAGGACTTAGAGATTTCTTTATCCTTTAATGCAGGAAAAATCATACAGCCAGCCACACACACACACACACACACACACACACACACACACACACATAAACACAGACACCAACCCTCCCTCCCTCCCCTCCCCTCTGCTCCCCTCCCCTCCCCTCTGCTCCCCTCCCCTCCCCACACAGACACACACACACACACACACACACAGAGAATGGCAGGGGGCACAAGAAATCCATTCAAACTACAATATCTGACTTTCTGTTGCTCAGAGCTAATGACTTTAAATTAGAAAATTGATCGGCTTTATGAGAACAATATCCGTGGCAAGTTTTGTAACTGTAGGTAATACGAGCAAAGTTATAACACACTATATGTGTCCTTTTTTAGTCATAAAATTCATTTCCTCACCACGGCCAAACCGTTCGAGATATCAAAAATCCGTCTGGAATTTAGCATCCTCAATGTCTTGACTTCATGCTGACCGAGTTTGGTTGGAATCCGATCAATTCCCAAGGAGAATTAAATCGAATTTCAGGGGTATGCGTTTCCAAACAAACCATAATAGCCGGCTTCCTGTTGGACTGTCGTAAAACTTAGAGCACGAAAGTTGTTCAACCCAATGACACAGACACCAACCCTCCCTCCCCTCCCCTCCCCTCCCCTCCCCACACACACACACACACACACACACACACACACACAGAGAGAATGGCAGGGGGCACAAGAAATCCATTCAAACTACAATATCTGACTTTCTGTTGCTCAGAGCTAATGACTTTAAATTAGAAAATTGATCGGCTTTATGAGAACAATATCCGTGGCAAGTTTTGTAACTGTAGGTAAAACGAGCAAAGTTATAACACACTTTATGTGTCCTTTTTTAGTCATAAAATTCATTTCCTCACCACGGCCAAACCGTTCGAGATATCAAAAATCCGTCTGGAATTTAGCATCCTCAATGTCTTGACTTCATGCTGACCGAGTTTGGTTGGAATCCGATCAATTCCCAAGGAGAATTAAATCGAATTTCAGGGGTATGCGTTTCCAAACAAACCATAATAGCCGGCTTCCTGTTGGACTGTCGTAAAACTTAGAGCACGAAAGTTGTTCAACCCAATGAGATCTATAAGTGTACCGAGTTTCATATTATTACATGCAAGTGTGTTTGACTTATGGAAAAGTGTTCGAATCCCAGTCCAGGGGGCGCTGTCGAGCCGCCCTGCCACGCCCGGGTACCAGCTTCAACCCGGCCCTGATGGCCGCGGGTTCTGACCCGTGTGCAAAGTTTCAAGAGTTTTAGAGGATGTTAAGGGCCCCAAAAGCCCCCGAAACCTTGAACAACAATAATTAAAAGCATTCTCACTCAAACAGACACATCCCCCTCCCCCCACAGACACAGGGGTACGCAGAGAGAGGGAGAGAGTGACAGAGATTACTCCGAAACATCCACATTCAAACCAAAATATCTGACTTTCTTTTGTTCGGAGCCAAAATCTGTAAATTAGAAAGTTGTCCGGCTTGATCTGAACAATATGCCTACCGAGTTTTATGATTGCAGGTAAAACTATGAAACTAACCCTCTCACTTTTGTCAAAAGGTGGCGCTACTGAGCCCCTGCACCACGTCTGTTCCTGAAACTTTGCACATGTCTACTGGCTAATAAATGTGACATGTCTGTCGAGTTTCATGCAATTTCAAGCATGCTAAGAGTCTCAAAAGTATCCTAAAAGAATTTTAAAGTATGATGCGTTGCCACGGCAACAGTATCAAAGATATCAAGAATCCATTCACAGGTCTACATCTGCCGTATGTTTACGTTATACAGATGAAGTTTGAAGCAAATTGGGTTCAAATAAGAGGGTGATTTCACAGCATTTTGAAAGTGACACACTTCCTGCTGCCAGTTGGTGGCGCTATAACTTTGACTCACAATAGTCACATCCATGTGATCGTCCTCTTACAACGAACACACTGCTGAAGTTTCATTAAGATCAGTTTATGTATGCTGAAGTTATAACACACTTCCTGTTTCACGTTTCTCGCCATAATTTCGTTTCCTCGCCACGGCCAAACCATTCGAGATATCAAAAATTCGCTGGCAATTTTTCATCCTCAATGTCTTGACTTCATGCTGACCGAGTTTCGTAGCATTTCTTTGAATTCTCTAGGAGACGTACTTTAAATTCCATTGCATGCGTTTTACAAACAACCCTAAATAGCCGACTTCCTGTTGGGCTGGGGTAAAAAGTAAGAGCATGAAGTATATATGAACCGATGAGATCTATATGTGTACCGAGTTTCATATTCTTACATGCAAGCGTGTTTGATTTATGGACCAAGTTTTCGGACCCCGTTCCAGGGGGCGCTGTCGAGCCCCCCTGCCACGCCCGGGTACCATCTTCAGCCCGGCCCTGATGGCCGCGGGTTCTGACCCGTGTGCAAAGTTTCAAGAGTTTTCGTGCACGTTAAGGGCCCCAAAAGTGCCCGAATAGTCGTAAGAAAAATAAAAGAGAAAAAAAAAAATAATCCTAAGGAAAACAATAGGGCCTTCGCCCTTTCAGGGCTTGGGCCCTAATAATAATAATAATAATAATCCTAAGGAAAACAATAGGGCCTTCGCCTTTTCAAGGCTTGGGCCCTAATAAATAATCCTTAGGAAAACAATAGGGCCTTCGCCTTTTCAAGGCTTGGGCCCTAATAATAAATAATCCTTAGGAAAACAATAGGGCCTTCGCCTTTTCAAGGCTTGGGCCCTAATAAAAACAAAACAGTACTACAAAAAAAAAAACAATGACTTTGACAGCATAAGAAAAAATCTGTACTTCATGAGTGTTAAGATTGACACACATACTAAATTGTATCCCTTCACTTGCTCTCTTGCCAATAAATTAACATTACTAAAGGCCTTTGAACTGAACTTGTATTCCAATAAGCTATGAGACAACTTCCTGTCACACACTGTCATGAAGACATGTCTAATCTGCCAGTTACAACTTTGTGAATGATAAGCTAATAATACACATATTACGGCCTGTAAGTTATGCTTGATTCAAACTGTTGAAGGATAACCTGTAATTTTTAATTTGTTGTTTAAATGACTAACATTCATTACCGTTACTGATTTTTTTCAATGAAGTCTGGTAACTGAATTAAGTTACATAACTAATAATTAAACTAAACTAATTAAACTAATAATCAAGTGAATTCAATGTCAATTAATTTACCAATTAAGTTACTGAATATAAAACTATCTCAGTAGGCTAGTTGTATTTGCGTTATTACTCGTTACTGACAAAAGTTGTGGAATTAACACATTAAGTTACTTTCAACACTGCTATTACTTTATCTTACAACCTGAGCCTGTCATTGACAAAAAAAAAAAAAACAGTGTAGTGGACGCGCTTGGATCAGGCACAGTTGACCTAAATAAATGTTACGTAAAATTTTAGCTTGTGTAACGTTAACAACTTACCGCTGGAACGACGATGCTTGAGCCCTCTGCTTCAGCCACAGGGCTTGCATTAGTTTGGTCGTTTGTGGCTGTCCTTTCACCTGCTCCAGGTAAACCGTGGCGAGTCGGTTCTTCATCCTCCGCCGCTTCAACGTGGAGAAGATGATGCGCGTGTGTCCGCTTCACGTGATAGTAGAAGGAGTTATACACCCTGTACTCACTTGGACAGCCATCAATCCCGCACACGACGCGAAAGTCAGGGCTTCGACTGTGCATGGTGTTAATGTGACTCAAAAGTTGTTTCAGAGTCAATGCCACAAATATGTAGCATATGAAGCAACGCCAAATCATGTTGGAAGCAAATATGTCACAGGCAAGAGAACGGTAAACTGCTCACAGGTCGGTCGAGCAAGACTGCCGTAAAAACTCGTTACTATGGTTACACGCGCCAGCTAGCTGCTGCAAAATGAGAATGTGGGCGTAAACTAACGGACGGTATGGGACCGACTTGGATTTGAACTTGGATTGACGTGTTTCATTGCAAGTAAGTTAAATTAAAGTGCTGTATGCTCATTCTTTGTAGTTCATATCGCACACACGCACACCCATTGACTGTTGTCGACGTTTCAATGTGTTTGTGTATCGTTGCAGCCGAACAGAGACAGCGAGGCAAACTAACGTTAACGGAGCTAATTAGCTAACGTAACCAAGTCAGCCAACAGCATGGAAGAATTGGATGATGTCGCAGTGTCGATTTTAAGGGGTAATGTATGCAAATATTTTTCTTTATCATATATGAACGTACGAATGCAGAGGCCTAATTGAAGCTAAAAAAAAAGAAGAAAGAAGCTAACTTAGTTGCTTCCTGGCGCTGGCCCCGCTACAGCACTGTGGGCCTCAAATTCTTTCTCCTATTTGTCACATCACGCTCCTTCTGTCACCTGTTGTGTGAAGTGTGTGGTCGGTGAACTGTAGGAACTGAATGGCGCTTTGGGGATAATGTTGTATAGTATGTTGTGTTCAGACCAATAGCAAAATGAATTTTCGACTCCCGGTTTGTTATTTTAAATGACAATTGTTGGTCACTGGAAAATTTCTTAGTTGGTGGCAGCTCTTTTCAAGGTTTGAAAATGCTTAAATTCTGGATAAAATGCTTGAAATTGTAACTTTCTTTCACAACAAATACCTATCTGACTGAATAGTTTGTTTATTAAATGAAGTAGGCGGAGCTTTCATTTTGATTTTCATGCTTGTTTGGATGCCCCGTTTTTATTGGCCGCGCGGGTAATCGTCACAGAGCGCAGCGGCAAAAGTTGATACCTTGGCATTAATAGGCTTTATGCCGAGCGTCACGTGACCAAACCGGAAAACAGGGCTGCGTTCAGCGCCGACAAAACGTTGCAGAACGTTTTTTAAACAGAAACGGTGATGCGTTGAACGCACTGTTGTGATGACGCAAGAGTTGCAACTACGGCAGCTGAGAAGGCTTTTTGTGTTCTTTGTGAAGAATTTTCGGAGCCTGATTAAGTCGGTATAAATATGTTTAATACTACAACATATGCCCGATGTTACAGTTACTGCACTTGCCGCCCAGAACACAAGAGAACATCCCAATCGAGTGAAGGGATTTGTGGAAACTGAAATGGAAGCACATCTTACCTAATAAAGACTAAAACACATCTATTTAGCCTCACATTGACTTTATTTGTTGTTCATACTGTTTTATTAATACCCTGTATTTTCTTTCTCATTTTTAGGAAAAGCACTTTACATGCATTGTTTATTTCTATAGCCTACCAAATGTCACACACCTGCAATGAAGCTAATAATATAAATAACTACATCATTATGTTGATATCCTATATTTTTACAGTAATACAATTTACGACAAACATGTCTTCTAATGTCCTCAGTTGTTGCGTATCGAACACATTTGTAAATTACTTCCATTGTGCGAGTTCTCTTTAATACCGTGTGCTTTATATACATGTTGCTGCTGATTGGACTGCAGTTCTGACACACCCACCAAACAAGAGAAAACGCATCTCAAACCCCGTTGCACACCGGTGCACGCCGTTTCCAGGAAACATGACGTTCAACCCGGAAACCGTAGCAAAACGTTGCGCACCGTTGTGATCTTGAACATGCCCCAGGTCTCATTGCATCCGCTTGTCAGAGAAAGTGTTAACGGCCGTAAGAACTACCTACGATATCTATTGATTTTTAAGGTAATCAGCTAACCTACTAAGTTCACTTTGATATTGGTGTTTTATGCTGTTTAAATATCTAAACGTTAGTGTGAAGAAGAAAAATTAAAAAACTTTTAAATATCAATCTGCACATGCGAGGGACATTGGTTGTGCTCATTTTTGCGTGCTCCTTTTAAGTTATCTTGAGTAAAACCGCAAAAAATTTCATGAAGCACATACAAAAGACCTGAATCAGAAGCGATGTGACCTGTTTTCCGGCTTGGTCACGTGACGCTCGGCATAAAGCCTATAAAAAGAAGAAAAAAAAGAAAACACTTTTTAACTTTGACCTCGGCGTGCGCTCGAGCTCCAAAGCTGCGCTCCGCTTTGGTCGACTCGGCAACAAAACGTCCTCGTACTGCGCAAGCCATTGAAATAAACGGGTTCCATGGACCTTGAAAGTGCTTACGAACTGTAGACTTGGAATTAAAGCCTCTTTTGTTTCCCCGTTATTATTTGATTTACGGGACCGGACACCAGTTATCTTGCCAAGAAAGATTTTATTCTTATATGTCAGGAGAGAAACTTCAAGATGTTGTATTCATGCCAGGTCAATGCGTTTCCGTGTTTCTCTGAGGTAGTACAGTAAGATTGAGTTTTTATACATCACAGAGAGTCTTACAGCTTCCTTGTAAGGTAACAAAACATGTTGCTCTGAGCTTCTTAAAATTAGAACGTATGTCATACGTATACGTTATGTTTAACATGTCACAATTTACTTCCATATTAAGAACTATCCTTGTTGTTTACATCTGTGATACACTCACATCAGCGGAACATGTTACATTGTACACACCATAGCAAAATATAGCTTCCCCCTGTCTGACATGCAAGGGCGTAGATTACGCGGGGGACGGGGGGGACGTGTCCCCCCCACTTTTTATAAAATGTAAATTCGTCCCCCGCACTTTTTCATAGGGCAAGTGTGTATACAACAAGCTGAGGTTTTCGCGGGTGTGTGTAGCCTAAATCGAGATTTAAAATCCAAAGAGTCAAGGATAGTCTATCTGATACGTGACTTTCACGTTTCCATGGTAATCAGTCACTCGTGCTTTAGCCTACGACACGCCCATGCTCGCACCCGCGCCGAATCCATCAGTATCAGTTCAAAACGGCAAAAACTCTTCACTCGTTTTTCACGAAAAAGTCAAGCACTGTAAGTAAGTTGTCATGTGGATCCGAATTGTGTTGCACAATGATGAATAACTCTGCCTATTTCTCTTGTTGAATTAAGAAGTTTTGTTGTAAATTGAAAATATTCACTACCTGCAAAAACGTGCACTATTTTCAATCTTTTTTTATTCGTAGGCCTAATGACTTTTATTTTCACAGATATGTTATCAAAGCCCTTCAAATTAGAATAAACATGGTGATTGTTAATGCTGAATTTGTATTTTCATGCAATAACAGCCACGATCTGCTTGAATCAGGCAGCGTTGTAACATTTAGCCTACATGATGTTTACCATAATTCGGTAACACTTTACAATTAGATAAAAAAGTTATAGACAAACTTTAAGTTCTCTTGAAAAAGCCTAACTAGAAAGTTTTAAGTAGTTTTAAAAGCTTGAAGTTTTAAGGTTTTCAATTGGAAAGTTTAGTAAGACAGACATTGTTTAGGCTTTTAAGGAAATTTAATTTTGCCAAAAGAAGAACTTTTATTCTAAGTAACCTAAATGTTATTTTTAAATCAGTCTACTTCAGTGTGATATTTAACCATATTATCATGTTTAACACTGATAATTTTAATAATTGTAATGAGATGATCAAATATAAATCAGAGAATATCATATGTGTGGGCGGTTGGCAGGTGGATTATTTATTTTAAACAACAGATTCGAGTGACTCAAAGTGCACCAGATTAATGAATTTATCTTTAAAATGGACAAAATTTTCTTCCGGGGGGGCATGCCCCCGGACCCCCCTAGAAGTACCGAGATCCACCTACAAAAAGAATGTCGGTAACACAGTAGGCTATATGGTTATCTACGAAAATAAACATTTTATAGAATTTAAATACATGGTCGGGGGTTTACCACCTCCGCCTCGTTTTAAACCTAAAACCCTGCATGTGCAATATAAAGTACTGAACATCTGCATATCTTTCTTTCTGTTTTATTGCTTTAAAAATAAATAGCATATTAAACCAATTAAGCAAAAACCTGTCAACAAAAGTCTGAAGAAAAAAACTTGACATTCTGTCCCCCTCACTTTTGAAATGATGGCTACGTCCCTGCGCGAGACCGTGTGAAAGTGTCAATTGCGTGAGTCTCAAGCTGAATGCGTGAGAGTTGGCAGCCATGCGGGGGATAAATAGTCGGCAGCGTTCCTCCTTCCGCCGTGCTTCTTCTCCATGTGAGGATTGTTTACATTAGACTAGAGTGCGCACTGCATGCACACAGTGCTTATACATGTGATGTGGGGATTGTTTACATCAAAGTGCGCACGTGTTTTGCGCAGCATATGTAGGCCCTACGCATTGTTTTTTAAGCGGTTGATGTAAAATAAGCTGATGCGCGTTCTAAAAATCTAAATTCGGATCTATTATTTTTCACGGTATTTCGAAGTCCCCGCGATAACAATATCATGCATATTCATTACCGCGATTTATCGCATTACCGAATACCGGCACATGTCTAGTAGTCACGCAATGCTGACGTTGTTAACATTAACAATTTGAGAACAAAGTATAATTTGCACGGTTTTGCATGATATGATAAGCGATTTTTAGATTTAATCAGCGCGATTTACTGCAATGTCAGAACCAGAACAAAAGTGGATGTTACTTACTTGTTCAGATGACATTTTCCGGTAAAAATGATTATGTTGGTCATACTTACAAAAAGAATAATCTGTGATTCTGAATGCCAGTATCCACACCGGCGCGGTGACTGACAGCTGCACACTCTCCTCAAACATTGTGTTCATCCGCGCTGTGCCGTGTCGAGGGTGTCGAACTACAACTCATGTTAAGTTGATAATTCCGCGAATAACTGCAATTGCAGATTTCGAACAGAGATGGCGACAAAAAGGAAAAACTGCGGACTGCAGCTTTAAAATTCCAAAATAATTATTGAATTTGAATTTAACCAACCCAACCCTGGTCCTGGAGTACTCCTAACTGTCTCCCTAATCAAACACACCTGATTCAACTCGTTAGTAGAGACTTTAAAGACCCCCTGTGGTGGAAATCAAGTTTTTAATGTTGTTTATACGTCTATGTGGTATTTTAAATATGCTTTAAGACAAACCATATGTAAATTTATATGTCAACACCATTGATAAATATTTTCTTTTTAAAAGTCCAGTGAACCAAAGACAGTCTCAAAAACACGGTTTGAAATCGCTGGTGTTTCTGACGTCACAAACTACCTTGTTGTAACCAATCAGATCAACATGCGGGCGATCTTTAGCATATCATTAACTATAACAGCTCTGAAGCAGTGGAGTCATGACAAGTCGGGTTTCTTGGTATATTTGTCTGTTGCTATGAAAAATCGGATATTTAGCAATATAGCGGGTGAATTCACACGGACACGTTCCGGGACTGATCCCAGCAATGTTACTAGGTCCCCATTCTGGGATCAATGCTGGAACATGTTTGTGTTCACACAGAAGGCAATATAGCACTTCTATGGCAATTTTCTGGCATCAACGCTCTGTGTGAAAGAGGCTTTAGATTCTGAATATTGGTGTTGGGTGATTTTTGTAAGTTTGTGAAATAATTTCATATGTAATTAATATAAAATCACCTCAAAGTCTCAAGAGTTTTTCCCCTAGCGTAAAGCTATTACGCAGTACGAGAGATACTCTCGTAAGAGAACCGTTGTTATATGTACTTAAATATTTGAGTTCACGCAACAATCTTTACTTAAAAATATATGCATCACGTTACATATATTTTTAAGTAAAGAATGTTATGTGAACTCAAATATTTAAGTAGATATAACAAAGGTTTTCTTGTTTATTTTATGTAAAATAATTCCAAGTTGGGATTACTTAAAAAGTATGATGCAAAAATGGTGCATATACATTTTAAGTAAATCCAACACAGTGCAGGCCATGTGAGATCAAAACAAATCTTAGTTCTGTTAACTTAACATTTAAGCCCATTTGTATATAAAAATAAGACAATTAAATGAGTTGAACCAACCATTTTAACTTATTTTAGATCTTCAGCTATTGCTAACTCCACTGCAGTACATTCAATGTCTTAAAATAAATTAAACATGCAAATCACACACAATAAAGCATTTAACTTTATTATTTTTTTATTTTTTGCCAAAGGCTTGAAAGCCTGAAACCACACATGAAATGTAACAAAATGTGGCAAATCGACAAATGGAAAATCACTTTTAACCGGTCACTTTTTCACCTTTGCAACACTTCTCAAAAGATTTACATTTTTCCAATATTTACTTTTGGAACATACAAAAAACCTCTTAAAGGACAATTCCGGTGAAAAATGAACCTAGGGGTAATTAACACATGGTTACCGAGTTGATCGTTCTCTGGGATGCGTTTTCATGATAATCGAATGTAGAGTTTTATCTCTAAAAACCGTTTAGCTTTTAACGCTAGTATATGGGGCATAGAATAAGCAAAAGTAAATCGCTAGTTAATACCACTAACAAGGCTCAAAATAGCCCCACACTAACACAGTAGCATAATGAGGGTCCCTACATGCAAACCGAAGCATTGAGAACTTTGTAAGTGTACAGACAGTTTAATAAGAAGATACTTTATAAAGACAGTACATTACACTTATACAGGCAGGAGCCATCTTGGAAAACAGTCTCGACCAGTCGAGCCACGAACGCCGTGCTAAGTGAGATGAACTGTGACTTGGAATCTCATAATATGGTCCGTTGTTTCCGGAAGAAACTATTTTAATAAACAGATATAATTCATGCATTTCCATGTAATTAGTTTCACAAACGTAATTCCTATCGACCAGCTCACTTAGCACAGCGTTCGTGACTCATCACCTCTATGCCTTCCAGCGTTACCCCAGTCTGTGAAGGATCATCTGCTGAGCCACCTTTCGTGATGATCCTCAATGTGAGATGTTCCAGTTCCTCTTCGTTCCTATGAGTATAAAAAAAAAAACATTAAAAAAAAGGAAATCTGCATTTACTTGCAACATCACGTTATTGTTCAGACTGTTGCAAAAAATCAATTGCATTGAAACACAGAATGAGAAAGAAATGTACCTTTATATTTTAAAATAAAATAAATCTCTGACAGCCTCTTACATTTGCAACATTATAAATGTCTATACTGTCACGTTTTTATCAATTTAATGCATACTTGCTGGATAAAAGTATTCATTTATTTTATTTCTTTAAAAAAAAAAGTTCTAATTGACCCAAAACTTTTAAATTGCATCTTAAAATATATTAAAATAGAAAACAGTTGTTTTAAATTGTAAAAATAATAATGATAATCACAATATTACAGTTTTTGCTGTATTTTGGATCAAATAAATGAAGGCTTGGTGGGCAGAAGAGACTTCTTTTAAAAACATTAAACAATCTTACTGGTTGTGTGTGTCACGGTTCATGAATCCACTGTCTCATTCTGCTGTTTTGTGTGTGTATGCGTGTCTGTGTGGGCGTGGTTTTCCAATCCCATTGATTGTCTGTGCCAGCTGCTGTTCATCACTGTTCCCTTTATATGTCAGTAAGATCCTTCTCATGTTGTCAGATCGTTGTGGCTTCCCCGGTGTCGTGTCCTGTTCCGTGTGGCTCTCTTCGTCTCCTCGTGTGGATCTTCTTCGTTGTCTTCGCCTATTGGATTGTTTATTGTTCCTGGTTCCTGAGCACGCTGATCTTCACCACCACTCACCGGATTGCCCATCAACGTCCCTGTGTCACTTCTCCACCTGAGTGTTTGTTCCCGGACCTGTGTTCTGTGTTAGACCTGACCATCTTTAATAAACGCCTTTTACTTGCATTTGTATCCGAACTGTTTCATCACAGAACGATCTGACCAGCCATGGATGCAGCAAGTACGGCCAGTCTGAGTGATTTCCTCGCGCACAGCACCACAAGGATGGATCAACAGGGAGAGGAGATCGCGAACACAGGTCGCGCGGTTCAAGCACTCGTGACACAGGTGTCCGAGCTCACCCAACGTCTACAACATCTACATGTTTCCGCTGCGCCGCCCACGCCGCCGATTCAGCCTCCCCCGCCGCCACAAGAGAATCTGCCTGAGCCTCGTCTGCCCACGCCTGAGAGCTATTCAGGTGAGCCTGAGTACTGCCGTGCTTTTCTCACAAGATGTTCTATGCACTTTTCATTGCAGCCACGGACCTTTGCCAACGAACAGTCCAAGGTGGCGTTCGTTTTAACTCTGCTATCGGGGAAGGCGGCTCTCTGGGGAACGGCGGTGTGGGAGAACCAGGACATCTGCTGCGCCTCGTTCCAGGCACTTTCCGAGGAGATAAGAAGAGTGTTCGATCGGGCGGTGGCGGGTAAGGAGGCAGCCAGATTACTCGCCGATCTACGCCAAGGTGATGGCTCGGTGTCGGATTACTCCATTCAATTCCGCACCCTGGCTGCAGAGTGCCATTGGAACGAGGAGGCGCAGTGGGACATGTTCCTGCATGGGCTGGCTGACCGCGTCCAGAAAGAGATTTATATCCTGGACCTGCCTAGATCTCTTAATGGCCTAGTGGAGCTGGCGCTGAGGGTCGATTCACGTTTGAATCGCTCGGCGAATCGGGTACGTTCGAGTCCAACCATGGAGGTTCCACGAACCAGCGAGCGGGGCGCGGTCAGCCCAGTTTGCGACCATGAGCCCATGCAGGTAGGGAGAGCTCGGCTTTCCCGGGAGGAGAGGGAGAGGCGGAGGTCCCAAGGACTCTGCCTGTACTGTGGCAAGGCTGGCCATTTCCTCTACTCGTGTCCAGTAAAAGAGCAAGCCCGGTAGTAAGTATGAGGCTACTATCGGGTGGGATCTCCGCCGAGAAGTCCTCATCACCATCATCGACCCTCCTCCCGGTAAGACTGAGATGGGCAACCTCAACGCACGCCACTCAAGCACTATTGGATTCGGGAGCAGAGGGTAATTTTATGGATTTCAGTTTTGCATCCAAGCTCCAGATTCCCATCACTTCTCTCACGCACCGTATATCTGTCAACGCACTTAATGGACAAGAACTTCCTAGGATCTCTCACTCTACTGAAACCATCACACTCATCACGTCTGGCAATCACACGGAAAATATCTAATTTCTTCTCATGGACTCACCGTTAGCACCAGTAGTTCTGGGACATCCTTGGCTCACCAAGCATAACCCACGTATCGACTGGCACAACAATTCCATTACCTCCTGGAGTAACCACTGTCATGAGTCATGTCTCTTGTCTGCCTGTTCATCTGTGTCTGGTTCTGTGTTTCAGAAGGAGGCAGTGGATTTGTCTAACGTGCCCGCAGAGTACCTCGACCTGAAGGAAGTGTTCAGTAAGTCTCGTGCTGCTTCTCTTCCTCCGCATCGTCCCTATGACTGTGCTATAGATTTATTACCAGGTAAGTCTCCGTCTAAGGGCAAACTTTACTCTCTTTCTGTTCCTGAGAGGGAGGCCATTGAGAAATATATTTCTGATTCTCTAGCCTCTGGGTTCATCCAACCTTCCTCTTCTCCTGCGGGGGCGGGGTTCTTTTTTGTTGGAAAGAAGGATGGTTCTCTGCGACCTTGCATTGATTACCGAGAGCTGAACAACATCACGGTAAAGAATACTTATCCTTTGCCGTTGATGTCTCCAGCTTTCGAGAGGTTGCAGGGAGCGTCAATTTTCACAAAATTGGACTTACGGAACGCTTATCATTTGGTTCGCATCAGGAAGGGGGATGAATGGAAAACCGCATTTAATACCCCTAGGGGGCATTTTGAATATTTGGTCATGCCTTTCGGTCTGTCCAACTCCCCAGCGGTTTTCCAAGCACTCGTTAATGACGTGTTGAGAGACATGGTCGATCAGTTCATATATGTTTACCTGGATGACATATTGATTTTTTCTTCGTCTCTCCAGGAACACGTTCAACATGTCAGACGAGTGCTTCAGAGATTGTTAGAGAATGGGCTTTTTGTCAAGGCGGAGAAATGCGACTTTCATGCACAGTCTGTTTCTTTCCTAGGGTACATTGTCTCCTCTGAGGGAATGCGCATGGATCCTGACAAAGTTAAGGCTGTGATGGATTGGCCAAGTCCAGATTCCCGTAAGGCCCTACAGCGGTTTCTGGGGTTCGCCAATTTCTATCGCCGTTTCATTCGCAATTTCAGCCAACTAGCCGCACCTCTGACCGCCTTGACCTCCCCCAGAACTGTGTTCAGGTGGTCCGATACTGCGGAAGCAGTATTCACCAAACTCAAGAGTCGTTTTATTTCGGCTCCCATTCTTGTCACCCCTGATCCCACACGTCAGTTCGTGGTGGAGGTCGACGCGTCAGAGGTGGGGGTAGGCGCAGTACTTTCCCAACGCGTTTCCTCAGACGACAAGATGCATCCCTGCGCGTTTTTTTCCCATCGCTTGTCGCCTGCCGAACGTAATTATGACATTGGTAACAGAGAGTTGTTGGCGGTCAAATTAGCGTTGGAGGAATGGCGACATTGGTTAGAGGGGTCAGGGGTACCTTTTATCGTTTTGACCGACCATAAGAACCTTGAATATATTAGATCTGCTAAAAGACTCAACTCCAGGCAGGCTCGGTGGGCACTTTTTTTCGGACGTTTTGATTCTGTTCTCTCGTACCGCCCGGGTTCCAAGAACATCAAACCCGATGCCTTATCTCGTATTTTTGATCCATCTGAACGCCCGGTTACTCCCGAGTGTATTTTACCTGAGAAAGTAGTTATCTCCGCACTCACATGGGAGGTCGAGTCGAAGGTCAAGACAGCCTTAGAAGGGGTAACGCCTCCGCCCGGTCGTTGTTTGTTCCGGAGGGGTTACGGTCCGACGTTATTCGGTGGGGTCATTGTTCCAACGTGGCTTGTCATCCAGGAGTAAGTCGTACCAGCGGTTTGGTCAAGCAACGATTCTGGTGGCCATTAATGGCCCGTGATATTCGCGATTTTGTTTTAGCTTGCTCGGTTTGTGCCACTTGCAAGACGTCTAACCGACCTCCTGATGGGTTACTCCGACCGCTGCCTGTCCCTTCGAGACCCTGGTCCCACATCGCGCTAGATTTTGTCACCGCCCTCCCGCCCTCTAATGGCATGACGGGTTGTTTTGACCGTAGTGGACCGTTTCTCGAAGGCGGCACATTTCATTCCCTTGCCCAAATTACCTTCAGCCAAGGAGACAGCGGTCACAGTCGTTGATCACATCTTTCGGTTACATGGCCTCCCGAAAGACGTGGTCTCTGACAGGGGTTCCCAATTTGTGTCCAAATTTTGGCGGGAGTTTTGTAAGTTGTTGGGGGCCACGGTCAGTCTGTCTTCGGGTTATCATCCCCAGAGCAATGGTCAATCCGAGCGAGCTAACCAGGATTTGGAGAGAATGTTACGGTGTTTGGTAGCCAAGAATCCTTCGTCCTGGAGCCAGCAACTTTCTATGGTTGAGTACGCACATAACTCGTTGCCAGTGTCATCAACGGGCCTCTCTCCGTTTAAGTGTAGTTTAGGTTACCAGCCACCAATATTTCCCAGTCTGGAATCCGAAGTCGCGGTCCCCTCCGCCCACGCATTCGTCCAGAGGTGCCACCGCACTTGGACCAGAGCCCGGGAGACTCTGCTCCAGGTGGGGGGGCGCATGAAGGCCAAGGCCGATCGCCACCGGTCAAAGCCTCCCGTATACGTCGTGGGTCAAAAGGTGTGGCTTTCTACCAAGAACATTCCGCTCCGTGCCGTTTCTAATAAGTTAGCTCCGAAAATTATTGGCCCGTTCCCTGTCACCAAGATTATTAGTCCGGTGGCAGTCCGACTCAAACTTCCTCCGGCGTACAGGAGAATTTGTCCCGCCTTTCATGTCTCTAAAATCAAGCCCGTGTTTTATTCTCCTATTAACCCGCCAGTCCCAGTCCCCCCCCCGCCGCGACTCGTAGATGGGGAACCTACTTATTCGGTACACCGTATTCTGGACTCGAGGCGAAGGGGACGCGGATTTCAGTACTTGGTGGACTGGGAAGGTTACGGTCCGGAGGAGAGATGTTGGGTGCCTGCTAGAGACATTTTGGATCACTCCCTTGTCGATGATTACAATCGACAGGTAAGTGTGGCTGGGAACGTCAGGAGGCGTTCCTAGGGGAGGGGGTACTGTCACGGTTCATGAATCCACTGTCTCATTCTGCTGTTTTGTGTGTGTATGCGTGTCTGTGTGGGCGTGGTTTTCCAATCCCATTGATTGTCTGTGCCAGCTGCTGTTCATCACTGTTCCCTTTATATGTCAGTAAGATCCTTCTCATGTTGTCAGATCGTTGTGGCTTCCCCGGTGTCGTGTCCTGTTCCGTGTGGCTCTCTTCGTCTCCTCGTGTGGATCTTCTTCGTTGTCTTCGCCTATTGGATTGTTTATTGTTCCTGGTTCCTGAGCACGCTGATCTTCACCACCACTCACCGGATTGCCCATCAACGTCCCTGTGTCACTTCTCCACCTGAGTGTTTGTTCCCGGACCTGTGTTCTGTGTTAGACCTGACCATCTTTAATAAACGCCTTTTACTTGCATTTGTATCCGAACTGTTTCATCACAGTGTGTGTGTGTGTATATATATATATATATATATATATATATATATATATATACACACACATTTTTTTCTGGTTATCAAAAATATATCTAAAAAGAAAAAAACAATAATTAAATGTTACAAATTAGTCCATTATTAAATGCCTATAAATATAAAAATGAGTCTATTAAATAATATCTATTAATTTAAACAAAACAAGTTAATTAATGAAGACTTTTGTCCAGAGGTTTTGAACAAATATCTTCATAACATTTTAACAGTCAGTCACTACTGGAATAGCCAAACAGTAAATAAAGATCTACAATCTTTGTTTGAAGCCAAACGTTTGCTTAAAAGCTATTTACTTATTTTGATAATAATTTTGAAGGTTTAATAGACAGGGTTGTAGCTGTCATTTAGGAATAATATTGTGTTTGAATCAAGATCGCCATTATTTAATGATAAATCGTGCAGACGGAGCTGTAGCCAATGTGTTTTCGAATTTAATATTTGTATGTTAACGAAGGTTACCAGTAGGCTAACCCGCGCCCAAGGCCTGGCCACCCCCCTTTCCCGCGATCCATTTATAGATATTAGAGAATAGAATAGGCCTATATGGGAATTTGTAAATATGCAAAGTATATTTTTTTTAATCCGAAAACTCATAGCCTGCATATAATAAATGACAACTACATTTCGTTAATAAAGTAGGCCTAATTTATCCGTGGGGGAAAGCGCCGTCCGAATTGTCCTCTTATGGTGTGTTCAAACCGAACGCGAATAGAGCGTCAACTACGCGTCTATCGCGTCTAGTTAGTTAGACGCTTGAATCTGCTCGAGTTAAAATTTTTCAACTTGCGTGGAAGACGTTCGCGGCAAACGCGTCAACCAATTCGCGTCATTCGCGCCGATGCGTCTATTCGTGTCTTTGCATTGACTTTGTAATCTACTCGCGCAAATGATTAAATTCGCGTTCGGTGTGAACACACCATTAATGCATACGTGCCAACGTCATGGTCATATATTTCGAAAAACACAATAAATACTCTGACTACTATAAACACTTGACACTTGATAGCCTATTCAATGGAAGCACACTCGCTTCATAATTCAAATATACTCTCGTGCAAAGTCACTCATTTCATACATTAACTTGTAGACTACATAGGTGTTCGTAACACGTTTTTAATTGTTGATGCAAAATTCGTAGCAATTCTGAAATTTAGTTTAAAAGTTAGTTTCTTGACCAAAATTGCAATAAACGATTGAGTGTACCTTAAGTTAAAAAAAGTTAAGCTTACCTCTTTTCAGCATCATATGTGCTTCACAAAATGGCTCCAATTTTTGGCTGGAAAGGCATCACGGGAAATTGCATATCACGTGGCTCGTATAGTTACTTAAAATGTTATGCTCGATATACTTAATTTTGAAGCAATTATTATAGTAGTTGACATGACTTATGTTTTTTCATTTTATTTATGCATACATTTAAGTTCACCTAGTTACTTATATTTTTGTGTTACACACACTAAATATGTTAAGTAGAGGTTGAAAAGTTATGAATACTTAATTTTTTGTGTTTAATCTAATTACTTTTATAAGTAATGGTTGTTCAGCCAACGAATCGTTTTTTAGAGTGTAGTTCTTTCATAGTCAACTTTTCAAGCTGTTTGTTTAATCTGCATTTAGCAACTGTTAATCCAGTACTGCTTCTGCTTATTTGTTCTTACATAAAAATAATTATTCTAGTTCTCAATAACGTTTCACATTTCTCAATCTCAATTTTAATTGTCAAGTTCTCAACCATAGTTTAATATTTGACTTAAGTTTTCTCTTGGAGTTTATCAATCTCCAATTAGGATTCACACTAAGTTTGACGAGGCAAGCACTCTCTGCTTGTGATACTTTTGCAGTTATTGTAAATCATCTGTGAGATTAGTCTCTCGATATCATCTAAAATCTTTTTAAAATGTTTAATTACAACACAATCATCCTTTTAGTTACTTTGATATATTTTGCAACTCACATTTGTTGGAGTCATTAATTTTACATCAACTTATAAAAATTACTATTATAGATCTTTTCTTCAAAAGGATTCACTTTAAGACTTCAATCTTTTGACCTTGTTTTTATCTCTTATTTCTCAGACGAAAAATGTCACTGTCGTCATTTAAACACTGATCTACTTTCAAACCAATATTATTACCAGAGATGTGTTGTCATTTTATCACATTTTTAAACACCTTCTCGGTGGGAATTTACAGTTACGTATTAAATGGTCCTGATGACCACCATTAAAACACTCTCTGCCATCTGGTGAATTTGTTTCAGCCTCAACTACATTTATTGGCAGAACATTAATTTTCATAAGCTGCAAAATAGGTAAGTTGTTTTCACAAAGTGTCTGTTTAACTTTAGTCGCTTGTCGAGGGAAATTATCCCTGACCCAGAATTTCTTTCCTTTGCTTTTTGTAATCATCGTAAGCAATACGAGGCTAAACAATTTAATTTTTCCGTTTCTTTGTTTGTTTGTAGCCAGTCAAGTTTTTTAAATTTCCAATCAGAATCAAAATCCTGACTACCATTTACTTAATCATTTCTGCAAATTTCTTTGAAGTGAGGGCTTGAGAGCACAGCTGCTTACAGCGTTTGCTTTCCTGTCTCACTATTTGTTTCAGGACTGTTCAGGTTACTGTCATATCTTAATCATGGTTCATACTCACCTGAAGTTATTGCAGAAATGGAGGCGGCGATCTTTGAACAACACAGCTTGGCTTCTGTGTGATGAAACTGCAAAGTATACTCCAAAATCACAGTTACATATACTGGTCCACGCCAATTTGGGTCACAACTTTTTTTCATTTTTCTCTCGGAATCGTTCCTGATGCATCCCTGGCATACAACCCTATTATTGTTAGTATCCCTAACTGCCTGATTCACTTCACTAAGTTCGGGGATCCCCTATCTGAAATGGAAGAGATTGAGCAGGTTTACGGTGCCACTGGACCTCTAGCCCAGGGACGTACTCTGCTGGGGTGGTGCTACACCAGTAATGCCCAGCGGGGCCCCCACAGAGCACGCTTCGCTTGCGCTGTCTGCTGCCGTTACCCTTAACGACGCTCTCAGCGACTTCTTATACTGTCAGTAGTATAATTAACTTACTCCTTCACTCGCCTCATCGGAGTGAAGCTCTCCCGCTCTCCTTCAAAATCTCTTCCAATCAGACAGCCCTAACAATTAATAAAAGCTTACTACCTTGTTTGTTGATTTGCCAGGGGTGTCACCGAGAATAATTGCCTGCGCATCCTCCACCATAACTGTAAGGGGTATACAGTCAAAGACCCAGAACCAGATATGAAGAATGAAGACCCGGAGTCAGAATTATAAAAAATTAAAGAAAAGTTTTACTGAAGATAGTTTGCATTTTCATCAGCAGAAGTCAGCTTCAAGACTCACACAGGAGTTCGTAGGCCGCCTCGCTTACAGTTACAAAGATCACAGCAGTTATACCATTTCCAAGGTCTAAGCTACGTCATTGTTTACAGGTTGAATGATTCTCATTGGCTAAGAAACATTAAGAGCCTAAACAATTTAACACATGTGAGGAGATAGGGGTGCCTATCGCCATTAGTAAAGATAGTTGTCGTCCACTCATTAGATTTAGGTCTGTGGTGGCCTCGCAGGTTAGAGAAGGCCGCCGGGTTGTCTGGTCCGAACGTCCAGAACCTACATAGAATGTCATACGCACACACACAAATAACAGACACTAGCAAATAACAGCTCCCATCAAGGCTGAAGAGAGTCTGAGCTCCTTATTATCAGTTAAGTATACCAAAACATGATGCTAAAACATTCACTCGTTTGGGAGAAAAACAGATAACTGGCATTTACTCCCAAGGAAGGAAATATACTGGAAAGAATACATTTTAATACAACAATTAAGGTTTGATAGTAGCGCTCAATATAGCTTGACCATATGTCCAGCGAAGAATCATATGTGTCCACGCTTCCTTTAGGACCCTCTACTGATACCAGAGAAAGAGACAAACGACCTTGTGGGTTACGTGGCCTTCGTGACCTGCGTGTACTACGTGCAATCTCAAAGTAAGATTGGAATGCACCTAAAAGAAACTGGTTATTTACATCACATGCATTTAAGAAAATATAATTTCACAAGCACAAAGAATATAAAAATTATTATGTGATAATGAATATATTTGATTATTGATTTTTATAAAGGAAGTATATAAGCATTCAAAAGGATATATGATTATGGATCTATTTGAAGAGGCAAGGGATTTTGACCAACCCTTCAACGCGCACCGTTATGAATGCCAGTGCAGCCGCATACTTTTTAGTGTCACTTTAAAATTAGTGCAATATCAGGGGCCGGTTGCTTGAATTGTGAGTTCAATAGTCTATTATTTTTTACGGAAAACACAACAACAAAAGAGTACAATGATAGATTCGCTTAAATAGGGGCTTTTACATAAAATAGCCTATTCCGTCATCATCTTTTCAGTCAGCTCTTCACTCTCGTGATTAATGAAATTTGACTCCTGTTGCTGATATTTGCTGCAACTTTCGTTCAGCTCACAATTTAGTAAGCAAACACGCTTCAAATGTGTTTTTATTTTTGTGTGTATATATATATATATATATAGGTATAGCTTATGTTTCAAATATGAGTTAATTAACAATCGTTGGAAAGAATGATACTTTCAAACATATCACTAAACCGTCATTAGGTGTCGCCAGGCGACCGTCTTAATGAGCGAGTCATTGATTCATTCGTTCAAACGATTCGTTTGAATGGCTGAGTCATTCATGAATGAGACAGATTATGGATTGGTCGTTGAATCTTTGAGTCAACCGATTCGTTCAAAATGCTGAATCATTCAGTAATGAGAAAACACGTTGCTGTGAGATGCTCGATGGTTCTGCTGTGATCTTTGTTTAACTATTTTCGCTGCTGAAACAGAAAAAAGTCAATATTGCATCTAAAATGTAAGTGATTTGACATGTGTGTGTGTGATTGTGTCTGTTACAGTGATTGTTTAACCCTTGTTAAAGTTTAGGCCTTGTCTTTTTGGATATATATCTTTTTATATTAAAAAAATAGCATACAACCCATATATTTTAAATGTATTGTTTGCTTTAAATTACATTGAGATTTGTATGTTTGGTAATTGAACCTGAATGAATTTTAAATGAATGTGCTATATTTCAAAGAAGAAGAAGAAGAAGAAGAAGTTTTATTTATATAGCGCCTTTCCAAAGCTCAAGGTCGCTTTACATGGTGCCTTTATAATACATTTAACACTGACGCACAACTTTACAATCACAAAGGACACATGATTCACATTTAGGCGAAGTACATGTTAAACAGATATGTTTTTAACTGTGTCTTGAAAGCAGTCACTGATGAGATATTTCAGACCATATATTTGTTTTCCTTAAAATTTGAACTAACAAATTTTATTCTCACCTGAATGATAGATTATTTATTTATGTATAAAATAAAAACACATTTGATTTTTCTTTTTTAATCAATGTAGAATGTGTAACTGAAAAAAATAAACAGATTAGGGCTCTTCGAGGACAAGAAATGAAAACCAATGCAATATGATGAATGTCCAAAAGATTTTTTTGCTTTTAAACTATGTGTGTGTGTGTGTGTGTGTGTGTGTGTGTGTGTGTGTGTGTGTAAGAGATTTTGGTTGGGTGACAGTTGTAGTTTACAGTTTGACAAAAGCACAATGTTGTGTTTTATTGCGATTGTACACCAATATAAGTAAACACTTTGCAGTTTGAATAATGTCCTGTATGAACAAAAGGACGGAGTATGTTTTTATGTCTACATTGTTCAATCACGCCTCACACACACACACACACACACACACACACACACACAAACTATTTTTCTAATCAGATCAGGCAAATATTCTGTCTTGGCACACTTCATATAACTTTCAAACTTGTGTACTTATTTCATGTGTCCATTAAGTCCATGAGACTGTAGGGTGTCTAATTTTTCATTTTAGCTTTCAGAAGGTTGCTCACGCATACTTTGTGGTTGATATGTGCCCTCAATGCACACTTTTGCAGAGCCCACACCAATGCAAGCTCTACAGCACGCATCTTCTCAAAGGTCAAAGCGGGGTTACGTTATTGCCCGTCATGCACAGTAACCCTAAAGGCACCGGGGTGGCGGTGCCACCGGCTTGTTTATATATATATATATATATATATATAGCTGCGAGCAGCGATGAAGGGCCAAAGCCGGCGGCACCGCCACTCCGGTGCCTTTAGGTAACTAAAGGCACCGGGGTTGCGGTGCCACCGGCTTGGGCCCGTAATCGCTGCTCGCAGCTATATTAATTATTATTATTCTTTTTCTGTCAACCTTTCAGGCACTTTTGGGGCTCTTAACGTGCTTGAAAACTCTTGAAACTTTGCACACAGGTCAGAACCCGCGGCCATCAGGGCCGGGCTGAAGCTGGTACCCGGGCGTGGCAGGGGGGCTCGACAGCGCCCCCTGGAACGGGGTCCGAAAACTGGGTCTATAAATCAAACACGCTTGCATGTAATAATTTGAAACTCGGTACACATATAGATCTCATCGGTTCATATATCCTTCATGCTCTTACTTTTTACGCCAACCCAACAGGAAGTCGGCTATTTAGGGTTGTTTGGAAACGCATGCTCTGGCATTTGAAACACTTTCCTAGGAAATTCATTCAATCATCGCCAAACTCGGTGTGCATGAAGTCAAGACATTGAGGATCCCAAATTGCGAACGGATTTTTGATATCTCGAACGGTGTGGCCGTGGCGAGGAAACGAAATTATGGCGAATAATGGAAACAGGAAGTGTGTTATAACTTCTTCATACATTAACTGATCTTGATGAAACTTCAGTAGTGCGTTCGTTGTAAGAGGCCGATCACATGGATGTGACTCTTGTGAGTCAAAGTTATAGCGCCACCAACTGGCAGAAGGAAGTGTGTCACTTTCAAAATGCTTTGAAATCACCCTCTTATTTTAACCCGATTTGCTTCAAACTTCACTACTATAATGTAAACACACGGCAGATGTAGACCTGTGAATGGATTCTTGATATCTTAGATACTGTTGTCGTGGCAACGCATCAAACTTTAATATTCTTTTTTTATGCTTTTGAGACTCTTAGCATACTTGAAATTGCATGAAACTCGACAGACACATCACATTTATTAGCCAGTAGACATGTGCAAAGTTTCAAAAACGGGCGTGGTGGGGGGCTCAGTAGCGCCACCTTTTGTCAAAAGTGGGGGGATTAATTTTATCTACAGTAATAAAAATCGGCATGTGTATTGTTCTCCTCGAGCCAGACAACTTTCTAATTTACACTCAATAAGTCCAACCAACAGGAAGTCAGATATTTTGGTTTGAAAATTGTCATTTTATGTCTCTCTCTCTCTGAGCCTATGTCTCTCTGTGTGTGTGTGTGTGTGTGTGTGTGTGTGTGTGTGTGTGTCTGTGAGTGTGGGGAGGGGGAGGGGGGCTAGATTAACCATTTCACTGCTGTGTGGTCTGGCCTGCATTAAAAAAGAAAATAAATGTCTTACGCCTTGTATTTTTTAAATAAGTTGTAATAATAAGTAAAGGCATATAACCAGTTGAATTGTAGTGCATTGAAAATAGTTTTATATAATTAGTTTATTAATTAAATTAACTTGGTCCATAAACTTGGTCAGAAAATTTGGTCCATAAATCAAACACACTTGCATGTAATATTATGAAACTCGGTACACATATAGATCTCATCGGGCCAAACAACTTTAAGCCAGCCCAACAGGAAGTGGGCTATTTTGGTCTTAATGTGGATGTTTTGCAAAACCAGGCTCTACATTTTTACCCACTCCTCTTAAGTGGTTTATTTTATTCCCACCAAACTTTTTCAACATGATGAAAATACATTAAAGAAGCATAATTGTGAATATCTATTGAATATCTCTAATTGTTTTGCTATGGCGAGGGATTAAAGTCATGTAAAAAAAAATAAACACTAAAAGCCTCATATCTTCTAAAAATTTAATTATACACCATTTATTTCTAGATAAAATTATACAAATATCAGAACTAAACCCATTTTATTCTTGTTTTCAATTTAAGAATAATGTACACGTTTAAATACAGCCAGGATGCACTATTCAGTTAAAAAATAAATACATCAAGTAAAACATAGGGCTATACTGCCCTCTTGTGTCCAAAATGATATCAACTCAGTACATAAAACACTTTGCAGTTTGAATGATCTTCTTGAATAAAATGACGGAGTAGCCAATGTTTCCACTGTTCGATCGCGGACGTCCACACGGACATTGATAATGGTGGCGCGTGCAGAGCGCTCGAGGGAATTCCTATGGAAGTAGGAATGAACTAAAAAACGTTCACTCTGTTCTGCTCGCTCATCGTCGTGGACGCGCAGCGTTATGAATGCCCGTGTGATGCAGCATAACACAACAGAGAGAGACGCTCACTCTCGGCTCGTGATTAATGAAATTTGACTCCGGTTGCTGATCTTTGCTGCAACTTTCGTTCAGCTCACAATTTAGTAAGCAAACACGTTCAGGTTTTAATTGTAGTGACTAAATGATTTCATTAAACACACACACACACACACACACACACACACACACACACACACACACACACATCAAATTGACGGTGGGGGGCAATGGTATATTTAAATCTGCATATTGTAATAGGGCACCCCAGTCCAGTCTTATTAAATGTATGCTTCATCTTTCATTTTTAATTAGTAAATTTGATCAATAAATTCAATTATTTAGAATGATAAGACACTATATGGCTTTTACCCTAGGTAGGGCTTATCAAATTAAATCGTTTACACTGAAAAATAACAATGCATTAAATAATGTTATGAGATTGTTTTAAATATAAGTCAATTAAAAATCGTTGGAAAGAATGATACTTTTAAACATAAGACTAAACCATCATTAGGTGTCGCCAGGCGACCGTCTTAATGAGCGAGTCATTGATTCATTCGTTCAAACAATTCGTTCGAACGACTGAGTCATTCATGAATGAGACAGATGTTTATGGATTGGTCATTGAATCTTTGAGTCAACCAATTCGTTCAAAATGCTGAATCATTCAGTAATGAGAAAACACGTTGCTGTGAGATGCTCGATGGTTCTGCTGTGATCTTTATTTAACTATTTTCGCTGCTAAAACTGAAAAAAGTCAATATTGCATCTAAAATGTAAGTGACTTGACGTGTGTGTGTGTGTGTGTGTGTGTGTGTGTGTGTGTGTGTGTGTGTGAGAGAGAGAGATTGTGTCTGTTACAGTGACAAGAGTTTAACCCTTTAAGGCCTTGTCTTTTTGGATATATATCTTTTTTTATTAAAAAAAAGTGCATACAACCAATATATTTTAAATGTATTGTTTGCTTTAAATTAAATTAAGATTGTATGTTTGGTAATTGAACCTAAATAAATTTAAAATTAATGTTCTATATTTCAGATCAATATATTTGTTTTCCTTCATTTTAATCAACACTAACTTTATTCTCATCTGAATTATAAATAACTTATTTCTGTATAAAATAAAAACTATTTCTACAACATCATCAGTGCTGAAGCGGAACTACCAGAGCCGTTCGGCAGATAGCGAGCAGATATTTTGTGTCACGTCGTGCACAATAACCCTAAAGGCACCAGGGTGGCGGTGCCACCGGCTTTTTATATATATATATATATATATATATATATATATATATATATATATATATATATATAAATATAGCTGCGAGCAGCGATGAAGGGCCAAAGCCAGCGGCACCGCCACCCCGGTGCCTTTAGGTAACTAAAGGCACCGGGGTTGCGGTGCCACCGGCTTGGGCCCGTAATCGCTGCTCGCAGCTATATTTATTATTTTTCTTTTAACATTTCGGGCACTTTTGGGGCCCTTAACGTGCTCGAAAACTCTTGAAACTTTGCACACGGGTCAGAACCTGCGGCCATCAGGGCCGGGCTGAAGCTGGTAGCCGGGCGTGGCAGGGGGGCTCGACAGCGCCCCCTGGAATGGGGTTTTAACACTTGTCCATATATCAAACACGCTTGCATGTAATAATCTGAAACTCGGTACACATATAGATGTCATCGGGCCGAACAACTTTCCCGCTCTAAGTTTTACGCCAGCCCAACTGGAAGTCGGCTATTTAGGGTTGTTTGGAAACGCATGCTCAGGAATTTGAAACACTTCTCCTAGGGAATTCCGCCGTTCATCTCCAATCTCGGTGTGCATGAAGTCAAGACATTGAGGATGAAAAATTGCCAGGGGATTTTTGATATCTCGAACGGTGTGGCCATGGCAAGGAAAGGAATTTATGGCGAATAATGGAAACAGGAAGTGTGTTATAACTTCTGCATACATTGACTGATCTTGATGAAACTTCAGCAGTGTGTTCGCTGTAAGAGGCCGATCACATGGATGTGTCTATTGTGAGTCAAAGTTATAGCGCCACCAACTGGCAGCAGGAAGTGTGTCACTTTCAAAATGCTTTGAAAGCACCCTCTTATTTTTACCCGATTTGCTTCAAACTTCACTACTATAATGTAAACACACGCCAGATGTAGACCTGTGAATGGATTCTTGATATCTTAGATACTGTTGCCATGGCAATGCAACAAACTTTAATATTCTTTTTTTATGCTTTTGAGACTCTTAGCATGCTTGGAATTGCATGAAACTCGACAGACAGATCACATTTATTAGCCAGTAGACATGTGCAAAGTTTCAGAAACGGGCGTGCTGCAGGGACTCAGTAGCGCCACCTTTTGACAAAAGTGGGGGGGGGGGGGGTTCGTTTTATAGTTTTACCTACAATCATAAAAATCGGTGCGTAAATTGTACGGATCAAGCCGAACAACTTTCTAATTTACAGTCATTAGCTTGGACCAACACGAAGTCAACAATGTGGTTGTTTTCGAGCATTTTCTCTCCCTCTGTCTCTCTCTGACAGAGAGAATGCACCCACACAATTATACATAGGGCCATACTGCCCTCTTGTGTCCAAAATTATATTTATATATACATATATTTGGTATGTGACTGAGGACCTACAGCTTTTAAATACGGACGTCCACATTGATAATGGTGGCGCTTGCAGAGCGCTCGAATGAATTCCTATGGAAGTAGAAATTAACTAAACGTTCGCTCAGCTCTGCTCGCTCGTAGCCATGGACGCGCACCGTTATGAGTGCCAGTGCAGCCGCATACTTTTTAGTGTCACTTTAAAATTAGTGCAATATCAGGGGCCGGTTGCTTGAATTGTGAGTTCAATAGTCTATTATTTTTTACGGAAAACACAACAACAAAAGAGTACAATGATAGATTCGCTTAAATAGGGGATTTTACATAAAATAGCCTATTCCGTCATCATCTTTTCAGTCAGCTCTTCACTCTCGTGATTAATGAAATTTGACTCCTGTTGCTGATATTTGCTGCAACTTTCGTTCAGCTCACAATTTAGTAAGCAAACACGCTTCAAATGTGTTTTTATTTTTGTGTATATATATATATGTGTGTATATATATACATATATATTTATAGGTATAGCTTATGTTTAAAATATGAGTTAATTAACAATCGTTGGAAAGAATGATACTTTTAAACATATCACTAAACCGTCATTAGGTGTCGCCAGGCGACCGTCTTAATGAGCGAGTCATTGATTCATTCGTTCAAACGATTCGTTTGAACGGCTGAGTCATTCATGAATGAGACAGATTATGGATTGGTCGTTGAATCTTTGAGTCAACCGATTCGTTCAAAATGCTGAATCATTCACCAATGAGAAAACACGTTGCTGTGAGATGCTCGATGGTTCTGCTGTGATCTTTGTTTAACTATTTTCGCTGCTGAAACAGAAAAAAGTCAATATTGCATCTAAAATGTAAGTGATTTGACGTGTGTGTGTGTGTGTGTGTGTGTGTGTGTGTGTGTGTTTGTGTCTGTTACAGTGATTGTTTAACCCTTGTTAAAGTTTAGGCCTTGTCTTTTTGGATATATATCTTTTAATATAAAAAAATAGCATACAACCCATATATTTTAAATGTATTGTTTGCTTTAAATTACATTGAGATTTGTATGTTTGCTAATTGAACCTGAATGAATTTTAAATGAATGTGCTATATTTCAGATCATATATTTGTTTTCCTTAAAATTTGAACTAACACTAACTTTATTCTCACCTGAATGATAGATTATTTATTTATGTATAAAATAAAAACACATTTGATTTTTCTTTTTTAATCAATGTAGAATGTGTAACTGAAAAAATAAACAGATTAGGGCTCTGTTCGAGGACAAGAAATGAAAACCAATGCAATATGATGAATGTCCAAAAGACTTTTTTGATTTAAACTATGTGTGTGTGTGTGTGTGTGTGTGTGTGTGTGTGTGTGTAAGAGATTTTGGTTGGGTGACAGTTGTAGTTTACAGTTTGACAAAAGCACAATGTTGTGTTTTATTGCGATTGTACACACATATAAGTAAACACTTTGCAGTTTGAATAATGTCCTGTATGAACAAAAGGACGGAGTATGTTTTTATGTCTACATTTTTCAATCACGCCTCACACACACACACACACACAAACTATTTTTCTAATCAGATCAGGCAAATATTCTGTCTTGGCACACTTCATATAACTTTCAAACTTGTGTACTTATTTCATGTGTCCATTAAGTCCATGAGACCGTAGGGTGTCTAATTTTTCATTTTAGCTTTCAGAAGGTTGCTCACGCATACTTTGTGGTTGATATGTGCCCTCGATGCACAGTTTTGCAGAGCCCACACCAATGCAAGCTCTACAGCACGCATCTTCTCAAAGGTCAAAGCGGGGTTACGTTATTGCCCGTCATGCACAGTAACCCTAAAGGCACCGGGGTGGCGGTGCCACCGGCTTGTTTATATATATATATATATATATATATATATATAAATATAGCTGCTAGCAGCGATGAAGGGCCAAAGCCGGCGGCACCGCCACTCCGGTGCCTTTAGGTAACTAAAGGCACCGGGGTTGCGTTGCCACCGGCTTGGGCCCGTAATCGCTGCTCGCAGCTATATTTATATATATATATATATATATATATATATATATATATTATTCTTCTTCCGACTTATTAGGGCCCAAGCCTTGAAAAGGTGAAGGCCCTATTGTTTTCCTAAGGATTATTAGGGCCCAAGCCCTAAAAGGGCGCAGAGCCCTATTGTTCTTCTAAGGATTATTTATTATTATTTTTTATCAACCTTTCGGGCACTTTTGGGGCCCTTAACGTGCTCAAAAACTCTTGAAACTTTGCACACTGGTCAGAACCCGCAACCATCAGGGCCGGGCTGAAGCTGGTACCCGGGCGTGGCAGGGGGGCTCGACAGCGCCCCCTTGAACAGGGTCCGAAACCTTGGTCCATAAATCAAACATGCTTGCATGTAATAATATGAAACTCGGTACACTTATAGATCTCACCGGTTCATATATCCTTCGCGCATTTACTTTTTACCCCAGCCCAACAGGAAGTCGGCTATTTAGGGTTGTTTGGAAACGCATGCAATGGAATTCGAAACACTTCTCCTAGGAAATTCGTCCAATCACCACCAAACTCGGTGAGCATGAAGTCAAGCAATTGAGGATGAAAAATTGCCAGGGGATTTTTGATATCTGGAACGGTTTGGCCGTGGCGAGGAAACGAAATTATGGCGAATAATGGAAACAGGAAGTGTGTTATAACTTCTTCATACATTAACTGATCTTGATGGAACTTCAGTAGTGTGTTCGTTGTAAGAGGCCGATCACATGGATGTGACTATTGTGAGTCAAAGTTATAGCGCCACCAACTGGCAGCAGGAAGTGTGTCACTTTCTAAATGCTTTTGACAAAAGTGGGGGGGTTAGTTTTATCTACAGTAACAAAACTCGATATGTATATTGTACTCTTCGACCGGGACAACTTTCTTATTTACCGTAATTAGCTACGACCAAGAGGAAGTCAGATATTTAGGTTTGAATATGGTGAGCCTCTCTCTCTCTCTCTCTCTCTGAGGCAATATGGCAAGCCGTTTTAACATTTAATCATTTTAACCTACTAGTCTCTATTTTCATGCTTCTAGTACTTATTTTTTAGATACTAGTATCTATTCCATTAAGTACTAGTACTTATTCATTAGCGACTAGTGCTTATTCTTTAGTACTAGTGCCTATTCTTTAGATACTAGTGCTTATTCTTTAGATAATTTTTTGAATACGTGTTAGTAGCTAATGAATAAGTACTGGTATCTATTTAATAGGTACTAGTATCTAATGACTTAGTACTAGTATTTATTGAATAAATACTAGTATCTATTAATAGGTACTAGTATCTAAAAGGTCATTTTCTCTCTCTCTCTCTCTCTCTGAGCCAATATGGCAAGCCGTTTTAACATTTAATCATTTTAACCTACTAGTCGCTATTTTCATGCTACTAGTACATATTTTTTAGATACTAGTATCTATTCCATTAAGTACTAGTACTTATTCATTAGCGACTAGTGCTTATTCTGTTTAGAATATTCAAAGTGCTTATTAAATTTTTATGCTTATTTATATTTTCAGAGCAGAAAATCTGATTTTTATGCTCATTCAATATTGCATCTAAAATGTAAGTGACTTGACGTGTGTGTGTGTGTGTGTGTGTGTGTGTGTGTGTGTGTGTGTGTGTGTGTGTGTGTGTGTGTGAGAGAGATTGTGTCTGTTACAGTGACAAGAGTTTAACCCTTTAAGGCCTTGTCTTTTTGGATATATATCTTTTTTTTATTAAAAAAATGTGCATACAACCCATATATTTTAAATGTATTGTTTGCTTTAAATTAAATTAAGATTGTATGTTTGGTAATTGAACCTAAATAAATTTAAAATTAATGTGCTATATTTCAGATCAATATATTTGTATTCCTTCATTTTAATCAACACTAACTTTATTCTCACCTGAATTATAAATAACTTATTACTGTATAAAATAAAAAATCCCGAATAATCCAGACCAACCAGAGCGCACTATTTCTACAACATCATCAGTGCTAAGGCGGAACTACCAGAGCCGTTCGGCAGATAGCGAGCAGATATTTTGTGTCACGTCGTGCACAATAACCCTAATGGCACCAGGGTGGCGGTGCCACCGGCTTTTTATACATATATATATATATATATATAAATAAATATAGCTGCGAGCAGCGAAGAAGGGCCAAAGCCGGCGGCACCGCAACCCCGGTGCCTTTAGTTACCTAAAGGCACCGGGGTTGCGGTGCCACCGGCTTGGGCCCGTAATCTCTGCTCGCAGCTATATTTTATTATTATTATTCTTTTTCTGTCAACCTTTCGGGCACTTTTGGGGCTCTTAACGTGCTCGAAAACTTTTGAAACTTTGCACACGGGTCAGAACCCGCGGCCATCAGGGCCGGGCTGAAGCTGGTACCCGGGCGTGGCAGGGGGGCTCGACAGCGCCCCCTGGAACAGTCCGAAAACTGCTCCGAAAACTGGGTCTATAAATCAAACACGCTTGCATGTAATAATTTGAAACTCGGTACACATATAGATCTCATCGGTTCATATATCCTTCGTGCATTTACTTTTTACGCCAACCCAACAGGAAGTAGGCTATTTAGGGTTGTTTGGAAACGCATGATCTGGCATTTGAAGCACTTCTCCTAGGGAATTCATTCAATCATCGCCAAACTCAGTGTGCATAAAGTCAAGACATTGAGGATCCCAAATTGCGAACGGATTTTTGATATCTCAAACGGTGTGGCCGTGGCGAGGAAACGAATTTATGGCGAATAATGGAAACAGGAAGTGTGTTATAACTTCTGCATACATTGACTGATCTTGATGAAACTTCAGCAGTGTGTTCGTTGTAAGAGGCCGATCACATGGATGTGACTATTGAGAGTCAAAGTTATAGCGCCACCAACTGGCAGCAGGAAGTGTGTCACTTTCAAAATGCTTTGAAAGCACCCTCTTATTTTTACCCGATTTGCTTCAAACTTCACTACTATAATGTAAACACACGCCAAATGTAGACCTGTGAATGGATTCTTGATATCTTAGATACTGTTGCCATGGCAACGCATCAAACTTTAATATTCTTTTTTTATGCTTTTGAGACTCTTAGCATGCCTGAAATTGCTTGAAATTGCATGAAACTCGACAGACAGATCACATTTATTAGCCAGTAGACATGTGCAAAGTTTCAGAAACGGGCGTGGTGCAGGGACTCAGTAGCGCCACCTTTTGTCCCAAAAGTGGGAGGTTAGTTTTATAGTTTTACCTACAATCATAAATATCGGTACGTAAATTGTTCGAATCAAGCCAAACAACTTTCTAGTTTACAGTCATTAGCTTGGACCAACACGAAGTCAGATATTTTAGTTTGAATGTGGTTGTTTTCGAGCATTTTCTCTCCCTCTGTCTCTCTCTGACAGAGAGAATGCACCCACAAAATCATACATAGGGGCATACTGCCCTCTTGTGTCCAAAATTATATTTATATATACATATATTTGGTATGTGACTGAGGACCTACAGCTTTTAAATACGGACGTCCACATTGATAATGGTGGCACTTGCAGAGCGCTCGAATGAATTCCTATGGAAGTAGAAATTAACTAAACGTTTGCTCAGCTCTGCTCGCTCATAGCCATGGACGCGCACCATTATGAATGCCAGTGCAGCCGCATACTTTTTAGTGTCACTTTAAAATTAGTGCAATAACGGGGCCGATTGCTTGAATTGTGAGTTCAATAGTCTATTATTTTTCACGGAAAACACAACAACAAAAGAGTACAATGATAGATTCGCCTAAATAGGGGATTTTACATAAAATAGCCTATTCCGTCATCATCTTTTCAGTCAGCTCTTCACTCTCGTGATTAATGAAATTTGACTCCTGTTGCTGATATTTGCTGCAACTTTCGTTCAGCTCACAATTTAGTAAGCAAACACGCTTCAAATGTGTTTTTATTTTATTGTTGTGTATATATATGTGTGTATATATATATATAGCTTATGTTTCAAATATGAGTTAATTAACAATCGTTGGAAAGAATGATACTTTTAATATCACTAAACCGTCATTAGGTGTCGCCAGGCGACCGTTTTAATGAGCGAGTCATTGATTCATTCGTTCAAACGATTCGTTCGAACGGCTGAGTCATTCATGAATGAGACAGATTATGGATTGGTCGTTGAATCTTTGAGTCAACCGATTCGTTCAAAATGCTGAATCATTCAGTAATGAGAACACGTTGCTGTGAGATGCTCGATGGTTCTACTGTGATCTTTGTTTAACTATTTTCGCTGCTGAAACAGAAAAAAAAGTCAATATTGCATGTAAAATGTAAGTGATTTGACGTGTGTGTGTGTGTGTGTGTGTGTGTGTGTGTGTGTGTGTGATTGTGTCTGTTACAGTGATTGTTTAACCCTTGTTAAAGTTTAGGCCTTGTCTTTTTGGATATATATCTTTTTATATTAAAAAAATAGCATACAACCCATTTATTTTAAATGTAGTGTTTGCTTTAAATTACATTGAGATTTGTATGTTTGGTAATTGAACCTGAATGAATTTTAAATGAATGTGCTATATTTCAGATCATATATTTGTTTTCCTTAAAATTTGAACTAACACTAACTTTATTCTCATCTGAATGATAGATTATTTATTTATGTATAAAATAAAAACACATTTGATTTTTCTTTTTTAATCAATGTAGAATGTGTAACTGAAAAAATAAACAGATTAGGGCTCTGTTCGAGGACAAGAAATGAAAACCAATGCAATATGATGAATGTCCAAAAGATTATTTTGCTTTTAAACTATGTGTGTGTGTGTGTGTGTGTGTGTGTGTGTGTGTGTGTGTGTGTGTGTGTGTAAGAGATTTTGGTTGGGTGACAGTTGTAGTTTACAGTTTGACAAAAGCACAATGTTGTGTTTTATTGCGATTGTACACAAATATAAGTAAACACTTTGCAGTTTGAATAATGTCCTGTATGAACAAAAGGACGGAGTATGTTTTTATGTCTACATTGTTCAATCACGCCTCACACACACAAACACTATTTTTCTAATCAGATCAGGCAAGTAATATTCAGTCTTGTCTCTTAAAAAAACAATATATATATATTTATGTATATATATATGTGTGTGTGTATATATATATATATATATATATATATATATATATATATATGTGTGTGTGTGTGTGTATATATGTGTGTATATATATATATATATATATACTCACCGGCCACTTTATTAGGTACCCCATGCTAGTAACGGGTTGGACCCCCTTTTGCCTTCAGAACTGCCTCAAATCTTCGTGGCATAGATTCAACAAGGTGCTGGAAGCATTCCTCAGGGACTTTGGTCCATATTGACATGATGGCATCACACAGTTGCCGCAGATTTGTCGGCTGCACATCCATGATGCGAATCTCCCGTTCCACCACATCCCAAAGATGTTCTATTGGGTTGAGATCTGGTGACTGTGGAGGCCATTTTAGTACAGTGAACTCATTGTCATGTTCAAGAAACCAATTTGAAATGATTAGAGCTTTGTGACATGGTGGAAGTAGCCATCAGAGGATGGGTACATGGTGGCCATAAAGGGATGGACATGGTCAGAAACAATGCTCAGGTAGGCCGTGGCATTTAAACGATGCCCAATTGGCACTAAGGGGCCTAAAGTGTGCCAGGAAAACATCCCCCACACCATTACACCACCACCACCAGCCTGCACAGTGGTAACAAGGCATGATGGTTCCATGTTCTCATTCTGTTTACGCCAAATTCTGACTCTAACATCTGAATGTCTCAACAGAAATCGAGACTCATCAGACCAGGCAACATTTTTCCAGTCTTCAACTTTTCAATTTTGGTGAGCTCTTGCAAATTGTAGCCTCTTTTTCCTATTTGTAGTGGAGATGAGTGGTACCCGGTGGAGTCTTCTGCTGTTGTAGCCCATCCGCCTCAAGGTTGTGCGTGTTGTGGCTTCACAAATGCTTTGCTGCATACCTCGGTTGTAACGAGTGGTTATTTCAGTCACTGTTGCCCTTCTATCAGCTCGAACCAGTCTGGCCATTCTCCTCTGACCTCTGGCATCAACAAGGAATTTCCGCCCACAGAACTGCCGCTCACTGGATGTTTTTTCTTTTTCGGACCATTCTCTGTAAACCCTAGAGATGGTTGTGCGTGAAAATCCCAGTAGATTAGCAGTTTCTGAAATACTCAGACCAGCCCTTCTGGCACGAACAATCATGCCACGTTCAAAGTCACTCAAATCAACTTTCTTCCCCATACTGATGCTCGGTTTGAACTGCAGGAGATTGTCTTGACCATGTCTACATGCCTAAATGCACTGAGTTGCCGCCATGTGATTGGCTGCTTAGAAATTAAGTGTTAACAAGCAGTTGGACAGGTGTACCTAATAAAGTGGCCGGTGAGTGTATATATATATATATAGGAAGTGGCCGGTGAGTGTATATATATATATATATATATAGCTCGCAGCTATATATAGATAAATATAGCTGCGAGCAGAGATGAAAGGGCCAAAGCCGGCGGCACCGCCACCCCGGTGCCTTTAGGTAACTAAAGGCACCGGGGTTGCGGTGCCACCGGCTTGGGCCCGTCATCGCTGCTCGCAGCTATATTTATTATTATTTTACTACCTTTTGGGCACTTTTGGGGCCCTTAACGTGCTCGAAAACTCTTGAAACTTTGCACACGGGTCAGAACCCGCGGCCATCAGGGCCGGGCTGAAGCTGGTACCCGGGCGTGGCAGGGGGGCTCGACAGCGCCCCCTGGAATGGGGTTTGAACACTTGTCCATATATCAAACACGCTTGCATGTAATAATCTGAAACTCAGTACACTTATAGATCTAATCGGGCCGAACAACTTTCGCGCTCTGAGTTTTACGCCAGCCCAACAGGAAGTCGGCTATTTAGGGTTGTTTGGAAACGCATGCTCAGGAATTTGAAACACTTCTCCTAGGGAATTCCTTTGATCATCGCCAAACTCTGTGTGCATGAAGTCAAGACATTGAGGATGAAAAATTGCCAGGGGATTTTTGATATCTAAAACGGTTTGGTCGTGGCGAGGAAACAAATTTATGGCGAATAATGGAAACAGGAAGTGTGTTATAACTTCAGCATACATTAACTGATCTTGATGAAATTTCAGCAGTGTATTCGCTGTAAGAGGCCGATCACATGGATGTGACTATTGTGAGTCAAAGTTATAGCGCCACCAACTGGCAGCAGGAAGTGTGTCACTTTCAAAATGCTTTGAAATCACCCTCTTATTTTTACCCGATTTGCTTCAAACTTCATCTGTATATATAATGTAAACACACATTTATAATGTAAACACACGCCAGATGTAGACCTGTGAAAGGATTATTTAATATCTAAGATAATGTTGCCATGGCAACGCATCCAACTTTAATATTCTTGTTTGATGCTTTTGAGACTCTTGGCATGCTTGAAATTGCATGAAACTCGACAGACATATCTCATTTATTAGCTAGTAGACATGTGCAAAGTTTCAGAAACGGGGGTGGTGAGGGGCTCAGTAGCGCCACCTTTAGTCAAAAATGGGGTATTAGTTTTACCTACAGTAACAAAAATCGGTATGTATATTGTTCTCCTCGAGCCGGACAACTTTCTAATTGACATTCATTAGCTCCGAACAACACGAAGTCAGATATTTTCGTTTGAATGTGATTTTCAGGAGAATTTTCTCCCTCCCTCTCCCTCTGTCTCTGTGTGTGGGGTGTGGGGGATTTGTCTATTGCTTTTAATGGATTTTCAAGGTTTCAGGGGCTTTTGGGGCCCTTAACGTGCTTGAAAACTCTTGAAACTTTGCACACAGGTCAGAGCCCACGGCCATCAGGGCCGGGCTGAAGCTGGTACCCGGGCGTGGCAGGGGGGCTCAACAGCGCCCCCTTGAACGGGGTCCCCAAAACTTGGTCCATAGATCAAACACGCTTGCATGAATTAATATGAAACTCAGTACACATATAGATCTCATCGGGCCGAACAACTTTCCCTCGGTCAAGTTTTACGCCAGCCCAACAGGAAGTCGGCTATTATGGGTTGTTTGGACAACGCTTGCTCTGGAATTTGAAGTACTTCTCCCAGAGATTGCATCCGTTTACCGCCAAACTCGGTCAGCTTGAGGTCAACACATTGAAGATGCTAAATTGCGGACGGATTTTTGATATCTCGAACGGTTTGGCCGTGGCGAGGAAACAAATTTATGGCGAGAAAAGAGAAACGCGAAGTGTTATAACTTCTGCATACATTAACTGATCTTGATGAAACTTCAGCAGTGTGTTTGTGGTAAGAGGCCAATCAGATGGATGTAACTATTGTGAGCCAAAGTTATAGCGCCACCAACTGGCAGCAGGAAGTGTGTCACTTTCTAAATGCTTTTGGCAAAAGTGGGGGGGTTAGTTTTATCTACAGTAACAAAACTCGATATGTATATTGTACTCTTCGAGCCGGACAACTTTCTAATTTACCGTAATTAGCTCAGACCAAGAGGAAGTCAGATATTTTGGTTTGAATATGGTGAGCCTCTCTCTGTCTCTCTCTGAACCAATATGGCAAGCCGTATTAACATTTAATCATTTTAACCTACTAGTCTCTATTTTCATGCTACTAGTACTTATTTTTTAGATACTAGTATCTCTTCCATTAAGTACTAGTACTTATTCATTAGCGACTAGTGCTTATTCTTTAGTACTAGTGCCTATTCTTGAGATACTAGTGCTTATTCTTTAGATATTCTTTTGAATACGTATTAGTAGCTAATGAATAAGAACTGGTATCTATTAATAGGTACTAGTATCTAAAAGGTCATTTTCTCTTTCTCTCTCTCTGAGCCAATATGGCAAGCCGTTTTAACATTTAATCATTTGAACCTACTAGTCTCTATTTTCATGCTACTAGTACTTATTTTTTTATACTAGTATCTATTCCATTAAGTACTAGTACTTATTCATTAGCGACTAGTGCTTATTCTGTTTAGAATATTCAAAGTGCTTATTCAATTTTTATGCTTATTTATATTTTCAGAGCAGAAAATCCGATTTTTCTGCTTATTCAATATTGCATCTAAAATGTAAATGACTTGACGTGTGTGTGTGTGTGTGTGTGTGTGTGTGTGTGTGTGTGTGTGAGTGTGTGTGTGTGTGTGTGTGTGTGTGTGTGTGTGTGTGTGTGTGTGTGTGTGTGTGTGTGAGAGAGAGAGAGAGATTGTGTCTGTTACAGTGACAAGAGTTTAACCCTTTAAGGCCTTGTCTTTTTGGATATATATCTTTTTTTTATAAAAAAAAAGTGCATGCAACCCATCTCTTTTAAATGTATTGTTTGCTTTAAATTAAATTAAGATTGTATGTTTGGTAATTGAACCTAAATAAATTTAAAATTAATGTGCTATATTTCAGATCAATATATTTGTTTTCCTTCATTTTAATCAACACTAACTTTATTCTCATCTGAATTATAAATAACTTATTTCTGTATGAAATACAAAATTCCGAATAATCCAGACCAACCAGAGCGCACTATTTCTACAACATCAGTGCTGAAGCGGAACTACCAGAGCCGTTCGGCAGATAGCGAGCAGATATTTTGTGTCACATCGTGCACAATAACCCTAAAGGCACCAGGGTGGCGGTGCCACCGGCTTTATATATATATATATATAAATATAGCTGCGAGCAGCGATGAAGGGCCAAAGCCGGCGGCACCGCCACCCCGGTGCCTTTAGGTAACTAAAGGCACCGGGGTTGTGGTGCCACCGGCTTGGGCCCGTAATCGCTGCTCGCAGCTATATTTATTATTATTTTACTACCTTTTGGGCACTTTTGGGGGCTTAACGTGCTCAAAAACTCTTGAAACTTTGCACAAATGTCAGAACCCGCGGCCATCAGGGCCGGACTGAAGCTGGTACCTAGGCGTGGCAGGGGGGCTCGACAGCGCCCCCTGGAACGCGGTCCGAAAACTTGGTCCATAAATCAAACACGCTTGCATGGAATAAAATGAAACTCGGTACACTTATAGAACTCATCGGTTCATATATCCTTCATGCTCTGACTTTTTACCCCAGCCCAACAGGAAGTCGGCTATTTAGGGTTGTTTGGAAAACGCTGCAATGGAATTTAAAATACTCCTCCTAGACAATTCAACCAATAGACACGAAACTCGGTGTGCATGAAGTCAAGACATTGAGGATGAAAAATTGCCAGGGGATTTTTGATATCTCGAACGGTTTGGCCGTGGCGAGGAAACGAATTTATGGCGAATAATGGAAACAGGAAGTGTGTTATAACTTCTGCATACATTAACTGATCTTGATGAAACTTCAGCAGTGTGTTTGCTGTAAGAGGCCGATCACATGGATGTGACTACTGTGAGTCAAAGTTATAGCGCCACCAACTGGCAGCAGGAAGTGTGTCACTTTCAAAATGGTTTTAAATCACCCTCTTATTTTTACCTAGATTAACCATTTCACTGCTGTGTGGTTTGGCCTGCATTAAAAAAGAAAATAAATGTCTTAAGCCTTGTATTTTTTAAATACGTTTTTTTAATAAAGTAAAGGCATATAACCAGTTTAATTGTAGTGCATTGACAATAGTTGTATATAATTAGATTATAAATTAAATTAACTTGGTCCAAAAAACTTGGTCTCTGTCTGTCCTACTCTTTCCCCTCCCCTCGCTCCATCAATCTCTCTCTCTCTCTCTCTCTCTCTCTCTCTCTCTCTCTCTCTCTCTCTCTCTCTCTCTCTCAAGGAAAAACATGATTCAAAATATGCATTGCAAGGATAGTGTACTGTTGTTTAAGGCATTTATTAGATCTAGGATCTCAGTTGAGTTGAAGTATTATAAGGAGATGCAAGATTTGGGAACCTTTATTTTGCAGTGGTGTTTCAATGAAGTTTGTTGTGCTGTGTTTGAGGTGGATTTAACTTTTAGCGTTTTTCTGTGTTGATTGTTGTTGAGATGATGCAATGATGGGGTTTTGTCACTGACCTAATAAAAGTGTGGGCTAAGAAAAAAAAGAAAAACAAATCTCTCTCTCTCTCTCTCTGTGTGTGTGTGTGTGTGTGTGTGTGTGTGTGTGTGTGTGTGTGTGTGATTGTTACAGTGACAAGAGTACCTTGGTAAACGTTAAGACCTTGTGTTTTTGGATATATATTTATTTTTTATTACAAAATATGCATATAACCCATATATTTGAAAAGTTATAAATTTGAAATTGTTGCTTTAAATTAAATTAAGAGTGCATGTTTGGTCATTTGAACCTGAATGAATTTAAAATTAATGTGGTATATTTCAGATCAATATTTATTTTTCCCTTCAAATTTTAACTAAGAATTATAAATAATTTATTTCTGTATAAAATTAAAAATCCCGAATAATCCAGACCCCGAATAATCCAGACCAACTAGAGTGCACTTTTCCTACAACATCATCAGTGCTGAAGCGGAACTACCAGAGCCGTTCAGCAGATTTTCAGTCTTGTGTGCTTATTTCATGTGTCCGTTAAATCCATGAGACCGTCTGTAGGGTGTCTCATTTTTCATTTTAGGTTTCAGAAGGTTGCTCATGCATACTTTGTGGTTGATAAGTGCCCTCGATGCGAACTTTTGCAGAGCCCACACTGATGCAAGCTCTACAGCACACTTCTTTTCGAGAGTCAAAGAGGGGTTACGATTTTGCACGACGTGCACAATAACCCTAAAGGCACCGACCGGGGTGGCGGTGCCGCCGGCTTCTTTTATATAAATATATATATATATACACTCACCTAAAGGATTATTAGGAACACCTGTTCAATTTCTCATTAATGCAATTATCTAATCAACCAATCACATGGCAGTTGCTTCAATGCATTTAGGGGTGTGGTCCTGGTCAAGACAATCTCCTGAACTCCAAACTGAATGTCAGAATGGGAAAGAAAGGTGATTTAAGCAATTTTGAGCGTGGCATGGTTGTTGGTGCCAGACGGGCCGGTCTGAGTATTTCACAATCTGCTCAGTTACTGGGATTTCCACGCACAACCATTTCTAGGGTTTACAAAGAATGGTGTGAAAAGGGAAAAACATCCAGTATGCGGCAGTCCTGTAGGCGAAAATGCCTTGTTGATGCTAGAGGTCAGAGGACAATGGGCCGACTGATTCAAGCTGATAGAAGAGCAACTTTGACTGAAATAGCCACTCGTTAAAACCGAGGTATGCAGCAAAGCATTTGTGAAGCCACAACACGCACAACCTTGAGGCGGATGGGCTACAGCAGAAGACCCCACCGGGTACCACTCATCTCCACTACAAATAGGAAAAAGAGGCTACAATTTGCAAGAGCTCACCAAAATTGGACAGTTGAAGACTGGAAAAATGTTGCCTGGTCTGATGAGTCTTGATTTCTGTTGAGCTATTCAGATGGTAGAGTCAGAATTTGGCGTAAACAGAATGAGAACATGGATCCATCATGCCTTGTTACCACTGTGCAGGCTGGTGGTGGTGGTGTAATGGTGTGGGGGATGTTTTCTTGGCACACTTTAGGCCCCTTAGTGCCAATTGGGCATCGTTTAAATGCCACGGCCTGCCTGAGCATTGTTTCTGACACTGTCCATCCCTTTATGGCCACCATGTACCCATCCTCTGATGGCTACAAAAAAAAGTCTCTTGGAGCGTATCCCTAAACACAACAGGAAGTCAGCCATTTTGAACTTCCTCTCAGATTTTTGTGTAGTTTTTGCCATTTTCAGGCCTCGTACTTTAACGAACTCCTCCTACAGTTTTAATCTGATCATCTTCAAATTTGGTGAGTGTAATCTTAAGGCCTTTGCGACGTTAAATTGCGAAAATCTAGAGTTTTCATCGAAGGGCGTGTCCTCGGCGGCCTGACAAAATTCGATGCTTCGCCATGAAACAGGAAGTTGCTGTAACTCAGGCAAACAATGTCCAATCTGCCCCAAACTTCACACGTTTGATAAGAGTTCTGTCCTGAACACATGTCCATGCTCACATTCAGTTACAGTCATAGCGCCACCCACTGGCAACAGGAAGTGACATGTTTAAAACTGTTGTGGACTCCTGATAACATATAAAAAAATGCCAGCAAGTGTTAAACATGCTAGCAACATACTAGAAACATGCTAGCAAACACTTAGCTAAGTGCTAAAGCATGCTATTACTGCAATTAAATAGGAATTTGCTGTAACTCAGGCATGGAATGTCCAATCTGCCCCAAACTTCACACATTTGATAAGAGTCATACCCTGAACACATCTACATGATAATATTCATTTACAGCAATTGCGCCACCTTCTAGCAACAGGAAGTGACATGTTTAACACTGTGATGCACTACTAGCAACATATTAAATATGCCATTGAGTTATAAACATGTTAGAAACATGTTAAAACATGCTAGCAATTTTTAGCTAAGGGCTAAAGCATGTTAATGCAATGAAACAGGAAGTTGTTGTTACTCAAGAAGGCAATGTCCAATCTGTCCCAAACTTCATACGTTTGATAAGAGTCCTGCCCTGAACAAATCTACATGACAATTTTCAGTTAAAGTAATAGCGACACCTACTGGCAACAGGAAGTGACATGTTTTACAGTGTCATGCAGTACTAGCAACATAGTAAATATGCCATTAAGTTATAAACATGTTAGAAACATCTTAAAACATGCTAGCAATTCTTAGCTAAGTGCTAACGCATACTAAAGCAATGAAACAGGGAGTTGTTTTTACTGAAGAAGGCAATGTCCAATCTGCCCTAAACTTCACACGTTTGATAAGAGTCCTGCCCTGAACATATCTACATGACAATTTTAAGTTAAAGTAATAGTGCCACCTACTGTCAAAAGGAAGTGACATATTTTACACTGTGATGCAGTTTTAACAACATATTAAATATGCCATTGAGTTCTAAACATGCAAGAAACATGCTAAAACATGCTAGCAACACTTATCTGAGTGATAACGGATGCTATTATCCCCATAATAAAGGACATTTTTGTAACTGACTTTGACATACTCCTCCTATATTTACCTACTTAAATGCACATTGCCCACCGTGCTCTGTCTTCCTAAAGCCACCGGGTGGCGGTGGCACGGGTGCGAGGGCCCTTTCAATGCTGCTTGCAGCTTTAATTATATATTATTTTTGCACTTGCAGAATGCCTATACTACTATGTTCAAATGTTATTTTTTATACTTGGAAAAAAATACCTTTTACTTTAATTTTAAAGTATCATGTCAAAGACTACGCCTTGATCAGATTCAGAACGATGATCAAAACACAGATGGAGTAGATCGAGTCCAACACCCCCAAAGCTTCACAGTCGTTTTCTCTTCATGGGTTACGCTTCATTTCATTTGGAAACATTAAGCAGTTTTGATTTACGCGCAGTTGAATGTTTGATGATCACATTATTTTACATTTGAGTTAGCAATCTTCTATCACTTGTTTCACCTTCTTCTTCTCCTGTGTTTTGATCCGGAGATTCTGTACTGGAAGATGTGTCATAGCGCCCCCTACCGTATAACAGTGAAAACATGGATAGCTGGAAAATTCAGTCAATGGTGGGGAATGAGTAAAGTAGAATTAAAGTAAATTCCAATGTACACTACCAGTGTACATTGGACTAGACTACACAAAAATTCAGAGATGCAGAATTAGAAACATATCTGTTTTATATCAATATTTTAATCAATATTTTCAAACATTATAAGTTTCATAACACTGTATATGAAAAACTATGTAAAAAGAGTATATTTAATAGGCTACTCAATCAAAAGAGTTAACCCATTGCAAGCCAAGTATACTTTGAATACCTAATTATACTTTTAAGTATATCTCGATCAAAAGATTGAGTATAAGTACAGGCCAAAAATACTTGGACTTTTCTCTCAGTATAAGTCAAGTACACTTAAGTGTAATTTGAAGTATATTTCTGAGAAGTTCATAAAGTATATTTTTGAGAAGTATATAAAATGTAGACTGAAAGTATGCTTTCTTATTTTTAGTTGAAAAGAAGTATACTAATAGAACACTTGAATAAACATATTTTTCATAAGTGTAATTATTATCGCTGTGTACAAGATCAGGTTCAGTTCCATGCTTATTTTATTTACTCTATAAGCTATTCCACCCGAAAGTTTGTTACTATATAAACTTGAATATGTTAGTTTATAAGACAGTGTGTAATATTATGTTTTTAAAAAAGTATTTAATAAGCTACTCAATCAAAATAGTAAACACAAGTACAAGCCAAGTATACTTAGAATACTTAATTATACTTTTAAGTATATCTCGTTCAACAAGTAGGCCAAATATACTTAGACTTTTCTGTCAGTATAAGTCAAGTATACTTAAGTGCAATTTGAAGTACATAAAGTATATTTCTGAGAAGTACATAAAATGTAGACAAAGTATACTTTCTTATTTTTAGTTTAAAAGAAGTATACTAATGGCACACTTGAATAAACTTCTTTTTCGTAAGGGACCAGGAATCAGCGGTGAGAAGTAAGGTACACAGGTGAATGTTTATTTTAGTACACTTCACCAAAACCACACTACAAAAGAATCGTGTAAAGCAGTAAACCTTGAGATTATTACTTGTTACATTAGAACAAAATAAATGAATTTGAGAACATAGCCTATACAACTAAATTAACGATAACTTACATATTGTAGTAAACCTTTCTATTTCTTTAAAGGGGTTTAACAAAATTTATGGAGGACAGAGGGTACATCACAACACAGGACTTTAGGGAGAAATATCACTTTACTGACAATTTGATTTAGAAAAAATATTACCATTATATAAATAAACATTTAAAGAGGTTAAACCAAACATTTACTCAGTACGCTCATAATAGGACCAACGGCGATACACAAGTGAAAACTCCAAAACGTCACTACACTGCACTCCAATGGTTATCCCCAGCCCCGCACAGCACAATAGAAATCGTGATCGAACAGCAATCAGTTTATCAAGTGGAAAAATCAGCGCGTCCCCAGTCCAGCGTACACGAAGCAATGTTCATACAACCTCTAAAACTCACAAATACAACATACACATTCACACATGCACACAACACTTGAAATAATTAAAATATAAAACACTTCCCCGTTTTCAGGAAACAAGACTCCGCCCAGGGGTCTAGGGAAAGTAATCAGCCGTGCCGAATTGTCCACAGAGAAAGCACGCGCTCTTCTTCGCGTTATTCCCGTCCCGCAGTCACAGCAATTATCACAATGGTACTGGCATTAATTAGTCCTCTTTGCATAACACTTCTTTTTGAGAATCACAAGGACTGCATGAGTTCTCTTTGCGAAAAACAGCTCTTAAAATCGCTCCTGGAACATGTGGCCAGCGCTCCTACACACCCCGTCCCACTATTAGGCTACCTAACTACACAGATACGATCTATCTAGCTAGCTGTCTTCGTTGCCGGACAAACCCTAACGGTCTCGAGCAACACAAAGCGCCCCCGTTTTCCCCCGAGCGCGAAAAGCCAGTCACTCTCACCTCTTCTCTCTTAAATGTCCTCCACCCAAGGTGAGATCAATTATCCCTGCCTTCGGTCCATGCAACGCAAATCCGCAGCGCACGCTGTGACGTCAGCCGCACTGTCATTGAAACAGAGTCTAAGTCTGTATCAGACTTAGACTCTGTAGACTAAGACAAACAGACATAATGCTCTTTTTGAGATTAATCTGGGTGGCAGTGAAAACGGCCTTTGGGTACAGGCGAGCGGGTCGTATAACGGGCTCGTTGGCTGTAAAATACACTTCTCCAGTCGCCTCTGTTGAGGGAACTGAGAGAGCGAAGCGTGCTGTCTTTGATGGCGGTCCGGCCGCGGTGGGACTCAGCCATCTTTGTCTTCTCTGGGTGGTCAGGAAGACTTTGAGGGCTCAGGCTTCAGCGCTATCTTGGGCCTGGGTCCCCGGGGGGGAGGCGGCCTGTGGCGGCTCGAAGAGCGCGAGCGCTGCTGAGGACCCCTCGGATGACGGGACTGTGAAGCTGGCAGCGAGGCGGAGGCGGCGGTGGCGCTGTGTTCCGGTTAGGCGGCTGCTGTTTTGAGCAACCTGTGGCGGAACCGGAGCGTCTGGGAATGAAGTGTCGCATGGCTTGCGGCGTTTTCTGCACCTCCGAATAACGCTCAGTGAAGCCTTTAACCGCCGGGCCGAAGAGACCGGACGGAGACACAGGCGCGTCGAGGAAAGTGGCCCTGTCGGACTCCTTCATGTCGGACAAAGTTAGCCACAAGTGTCTCTCAGTGACAGTGAGAGACGCCATGTTCCTCCCGATGACCTGTGCGGCGGACTTGGTGGCTCGTAGCGCTAAGTCTGTGGCGCTTCTGAGGTCCGTGAAATTTTCCGGATCCGGGCCCGCCTCGTCCATGGTGCGGAGAAGGTTGGCCTGATAAATTTGAAGCACCGCCATAGAATGAGAGCCAAAGTAGTCCTGCTCTCATTCTACGGCTTTCAAGGGCAGAGTGGGTTTGGACTTCCATCCAGCGGAGGGCGGGGATAGATGCGTGGCTACCGCTTCCTCGACCGGAGGAATGGAGAGGCAGCCATTGTCTTTCGCGCCGTCAACAACAGAGAGTGTCGAAGAGACAGTAGACCGCAGCCTGGCAGAAAATGGCGCCTTCCAGCTTGTAACAGTAATCAGATGGTCAGCTCTGACATTTGATTAAATTACTGGATTCTAATAATTTGCAAATACAGCTCCACTCTTCGTGGACTATGACACAAAGCCAATGGTGCTTGGACTCGATTAAAGGTCCCATTCTGCGTGATTCCATTTTTCAAACTTTAGTTAGTGTGTAATGTAGCTGTTAGAGCATAAATAATACCTGTAAAATTATAAAGCTCAAAGTTCAATGCCTAGCGAGATAATTTATTTAACAGAAGTCCCCTTTCAAAGCCTACAGCGAACGGCCGGTTTGGACTACATCCCTCTACTTCCGTTTTTAATGACGTCACTAAAACAGTTTTTTGACTAATCTCCGCCCACGGGAATACACAAAAAAGGGGGCGTTGTCTTGTTGCGCTCCCACGGAGAAGAGGAAGAGTTTCGTTTGTAGAGCGTGTTTGTCGCCATGTCGTCGAGACACTGTTATTTTCATGCCGGAGTCAATTCACCTTTGTTTGGCCTACCCAGGGACGCTGTGCTTAGAGATCAATGGGTACAATTTATGTTTAGCTCGGTTACCGAAAATTTGCGCATGCATCTCCACGTTATGATAAGAGGCGTGACCTTTCCGGGCAACGTGCGATAAGCTGCTGTCGAATCACAACACAGGAACCGCTGGCACAATCAAAACTCGTTACGTATTTCTGAAGGAGGGACTTCATAGAACAAGGAAGTCATCAGCCCGTTTTTTGGACAGTGAAAACAGCGGTATACAGTTAAGTAAATTGTGTGAAAAATACTGTGTTTTTTTACACGCGAAACATGACCACATGTTATATTGCACACTGTAAACACAATCAAAGCTTCAAAAAAAACATGAAGAACGGGACCTTTAAGCTACACATTCTGATTCGCACATGCGGCGCTTTTCTGTAATGAATAAACAAAGAAATGCTCTCTTGTACCGACATGTGACCAAGCAAGGCACCGTTCTGGCCGGAGATCACACGGAGAACCCCCTTAGGGGTCTCCCCTGATTTGATCACCTCACAAACAGAACAATGTGTAATGAAATGATCAACCACCACTCCGATGTTAAACTCATCAACTCAAAAGAGTACACACAAAACTCCCCGGAGTTCACCACTCCGCCAAACTCTAACTGAACCCTGATACGCACACACACATACACACAGAAACACTCATTCGTGAGGTCGAAATACCTATTTAAATGTATGAAATGTTTTCCTTGTTGTTTTTCACGATCCCCATGTGACCAATTGCTATAACTATAAGCTTCATGGTATGTAAACAAACTTGATATGCGTTTAATCACGAAGAATCATGCATCTTTATCTTACTAGCTCACAGGAATATCATGAGTGGTATTATTGTAATCAGAGAAATCCAATGGTAATGAATCTTTAACCCAAAGTACCACATGATGCATACTTTTATTAATACCAGTTTTTAAGTGTTTTATGACCCATTTAAATCTCCTCTGTACCTTGCCCGGAGGGCGTGAACTTCGCGAACCACAAAGTTTGCCGACACGCCTCCTCCCAAACGATTGGATCAGACACGTAAGAAAGGCGTGCCTCTAGCCACTTCAAAACTCGGAGCGCCACATCTGTTCTGTGCCGTTTTCTACGCCAGAGAGAGATCCACACTTTTCCACTACAAACTTCAACCGGAGTTCTTTGTCGTTTTCTAACTTTGTTTTAATCTAAGTTTCATTTATTTGATCTACCTCAGTTGATAGTTTTCCTTTGTTCAGTGTATTCACGAACTAAACGAATTTAAGATTCATCATCTTTCACACGGGCTGCAGCTAAAACGAGCGCAACGTCCACTTTCGCCGGAAGAAACTTCAGACACTCAGCCCACGATTCTTTTCAAACCAGTGGCACAAAAAAGGGATCAGAGCAAAGCAAGTACAATCTAAAAGAAATGCTGTTTTAAGGTTGTCTAGATTAATTTCCTAGAAAGCCTTTGGGGTCTCATTGTGAAGTTTGAACTGTTCTGTCCTGAGAAGATTTTTCGGTAACACTTTATTTTAAGGTGCTTGTAATAAGCAGTAATTAACAGTTAATAAGACACTTATAAGACCTTATAAGATGCATATAAGCATTAACTACTTCATATAAGGGTTAATTAAAGCACAATTAACACATTTATTATTGCTTATAATACAATTATAAGCCCTTATTAGAAACTTGTTAACAAGCTATTTATACCTCATGAACCTTAATAAGATGTTTATTAAAGGGGTCATATAATGCCATTTTTGTACAAGCTAATATGATTCTTTAGGGTCTAAATTAAAAGTTTGTAATATACTTTAATTAAAAATTCTCATTAGTATTGTAAGAAAACACTTATTTTACCTGGTCAAAAACAGCTCTGTTTTCAGCACGCCATTTCAGTGCATATGACTTTAAATGATCATGAGCTGCGCTCACCCCGCCCCTCTGTTCTGTGCATACACCGTTTGTAACACAATAACACAATAACCATAACGCATTGTTCACAGACCCATAGAGATTGTTCAGTATAAACGTGGGATTATGAATTATATTGAGAACGTCGTACATAGAAAACATGCCGTAATGTACCCTGAGTGTAAACCTTAGCCGCATTCATTGTGAAGCGTGCAGCTAGCGATTTGCAAAGATATAAATATTAATATAAAGTTTAATAAAACGTTACACTCACTTCAGTTCTTCTGGAGATTCAGCAGGAACACGAATATCAGGTACCGATCCTTTATTCATGGCAGCTTCTTCCTTTATTCGAGCAGCTTCTTAGCAAATCCAGCTTTATACTGATCCTCGTTTATAAAGCAGTCTGGTGTGAAATGATTCGCGCAAACATGAAAGCATTGACGTTGCTCGTGGGGAATATTCCCTTCGAAAACAAACTCAGCCACTGCGTCTTCAGCGGTTCGGATTTGGGAACATTAAAATGACTGCTGTGTTCGTTATTACACCCAAGAACAGAACACCACAATCGCTTAGACGCCATTCTGCTCATAGACAGTGCTCCAGCATATCAACAATGACCGCGCCGGTCCGCGCAGACTATGATTGACAGCTCTCACGAGCGAGGGCGGGTCTGTGTTGAAACTCCTGTGCTGACTCCTGTCAATCAACAATCGTGGGAGGGGCGTCCGTTTTATTGACGTCACAAAAACGAACGGCTCAATTTGAGGCAGGGGAAAACATATAAGGAGATTAAATCAAAAACACTGGATGGATTTTTATCATTATATGATGGTTGTGTACAGGCACTGCCAACACACATTTCAGTACAATCAACTTGTAAAAGTGCATGTACCATTATATGACCCCTTTAACATTAATTAGACTTAATGAGTGTTAGTAATGTCCAGTGCTTTAAGTGGGCCGGTACGCACCGGTACTCAGTACCGCCACTTCCAAATATAGCTCTTGAGCGTACCGCCACCTCTCCGTGCGCCCAGAACGTGCTTTTAGCGTACCGGTACGCTCATTTGCACATCTGTTTTAATCCTTTGGCTGCGCTGCCGCTTTTCAGAGCTCCCTTCACAATGCACGCCTCCTAATTCGTCCCACCGAGAGCAGAGACTACATTACCCATACACCCTTGAGTTTTACAAGTGAAAAGCGCATGAGTCGATTTTGCCGCTGTCAGTGTTAGCTGCTCGGTTAAAATACAAATAGAGCATCACATTGCGTGCCGTGTAACTGTCTGGTTAAAACCCGCAAAGGTCCATGAAGTCTGAAGGTCGTGTAATGACGTAGGGCTAGCTCATTGGTCGCACGTCAGAGGCGCCCGCGCCATTGGATGTGCAGTTGCCACAGTACAGCCTATGAGCGAGCCAGATGCTCAATGTGCTTTACATGTAAGCTTCATTAAATCAGAATCAGAAAAGGATTTTCCCTGCACATTCACTATATAAAATTCACTGGAGGAAAAAGTTTGCGTGGCCATCGTCAGATTTGGAAGTCGCTCAAAAGGCTCTTTCGCGGTTGTGTTTTCAGTCGACTTCAGTGAGGCGCGGTGGTTTATGGGATGAGTAGTTCCTTCGCTCGGAAATGAAAATATGTACACAGTCTTGTTGTACCTTTGACTTTATTTGTATTTTCTCTTCGTTTTTTCACTCGAAATGATATGATATGTTGTATGCTTATGAGTTCAGCCGTTGCTGGTTATCCTCAGACATGCTCTAAAACTCTTTAGATACGGTTTTTCCAAAACGTCAATGGGAGAAATGAATGGGAAATTTACTTCCGGCACCGAAGCTCTCTCGGGCTATGGGCGGGACTGTGATGCTCCCCAGACAATAACATTTAATTTTGTAACAGAATAAAAGTTTTTTTTGTTTTTTTTTACAAATGTAATTTTACTCTGTTTATTAATGTTTTTACTCAACATTTGTGCAGTTTTTGGAGGATTTATGATATATTTCTATAAATAAATAAATATTTATTTAAATAGGCTTTTTACAACAAAAAAAAACAGCATTTTATGTCAAATTCACTTTATAAAAGACCCAGATTTCTAACTTTCATTCATGGAGATAACATGTATTACTAATAATTGTCATTGCCATGATTGCTAATAAACCCTTTATTATGCACTTATTAACCATTAACAATGCTCCTTTGCAGCTACCTAAAATAAAGTGGGAACAGTGTTTATTTAAATTAATAAATCTTTTATTATGCACTTATTAACCATTAACAATGCACCTTTGCAGCTACCTAAAATAAAGCGGGAACAGTGTCTTTTTTAAATTAATAACTCCTTTATTATGCACTTATTAACCATTAACAATGCACCTTTGCAGTTACCTTCACTTTTGTGTGTTCTTCAAATGGATCATTTATTAATAATTTATCATATACACAATACACTCATCTTAATAAGACACTGTTCCCACTTTATTTTAGGTAGCTGCAAAGGAGCATTGTTAATGGTTAATAAGTGCATAATAAAGGGTTTATTAGCCATAATAAGGCATTAATATAAACCTCTTACAGTCTAATTACTGTCATTAAAACATCCTATTAACATTGATAAGTGGTCTATAAACTTTTAACAAGTTTCTAATAAGTGTTCATAAATATCTTACAAGCAATAATAAACATGTTTTAGGACATTACTAACACTCATTAAGTCTAATTAATGTTAATAAACATCTTATTAAGGTTCATGAGGTATAAATAGCTTGTCAACAAGTTTCTAATAAGGGCTTATAATTGCCTTATAAGCAATAATAAATGTGTTAATTGTGCTTTAATTAACCCTTATATGAAGTAGTTAATGCTTATATGCATCTTATAAGGTCTTATAAGTGTCTTATTAACTGTTAATTACTGCTTATTACAAGCACCTTAAAATAAAGTGTTACCCTACCTGGTTTAACTATTGAAACAGCTAAAGTGCCTTACACGAAAATATCATTCCTAGTGGCCATAGGAAGGGTATTGTCGCTGTTTACAGGCCGGTAAATTGTGATAAGGAAGTTTTCGCCTCCAGTCCGCCGGACGGACAGATTGCGTGATAAACGAAATTTTAATCACATGAAAATTTACCCTGATAATTGATCTGATTTTACCGACCTATATTAATAATTACTACGAGCAATCGTGTTAATTATTCATATACGGTGAGGTTTAGTCTATTCCCTATTTGGGATAATCTAATTGTGTATGCGATAATACATATTCATTACCTTATGAATAGTACTCCCCATTTGAGTTAATAATTTCCCCAAAACAAGTCATTGTCGCTACAAGCTTTTAGATAGCTCCGCGTGTAATTCCGGCAGGAAGGGAGCGGGCCTCGTGTGCAGCGTCGAGCGTCGTCCGGGCAGGAAACAGCCGTCAAGCCTGCTGGGCGCGGGTCCCTCGGGTAGCGACCAATCGAGGCCGATGGTCCTCCACGGCCTTAGTAATGAGGCGGAGAAGTTCAGCGTCGAAGCTAGCCCGCACACTGCTCAACTCTTGCAGGGAAGGGGCGGGGTCCGGAATGGAGCCCGACCATCCTCCACTCTCTGAGGCGATGAGAGAACAGCTGTCCTCTTCCGCGTTGTCCCCGTCGAACTCGTGTTGCACGGCGGGAGCGGCAGGGCGCTGGCCGGCCGTGATCGAGGTGGGGGACTCAGGAGGCGATGCACACGGGGAGTTAGCCGGCGTGCATTCGTCCACAGGGATGACCTCCGGGGCTCTCTGTGAACGGTGCTTCTTACGGCGCGGCCCAGACGAGAGAAGCGGAGGGGCGAGGTCCACGCTGAAGGTAGCTAGTCGAGCCCGCAGGGTCGACATAGTCATGGCGTCGCATTCCGGGCAGCCGCCCTTGGAAAGCGCGTGGTCCGCATGGTTGAATCGCAGACAGGAAACGCACAGGATGTGGCGATCCCCGTCACTGAGGGCGGCTCGGCAAGAGCCGCACTTCGAAAATCGAGGCATTTGAAACAACGCCTCGGCTCTTTTAGGAGAAGGTGTGTCGCGGGCCGAACACGGAATGCAATAAAGGATATGGGGGCCGGATAGCGCAGCAGGAATGGCGGTTGAAGCGGCGAGGAGATGGCCGGCTTCTGGTCTGCGAAGCAGATGGCTCGTCCCGCTGTAGAGCTCGTCGACGGCGCAGGCTTCTCCGGAGAGTCAGCGATGTGTACACTTCGCTGAAGAGATGAAAAATCAAAGAATACCGTATCTGGACTCTGCTTATATAGACATAAGCCACGGCCATTCTGGCGGGACGTGACGTGCACGGGCACCCGCGCCCTCATTGGTGCTTACGTCACGTACAGTCCCTCGATAGGTTGCAGCAGTTGCTGCAGAGCAACCAATAGGCGCGCGAGCCGCCTTGCCTAGGTCTGCTCTGTGCAGCAATGCGTTTTAAATTTATGCAAAATTAAGGATAATTTTTTGGCTTCAGTATTCTCGAGAAAAGGGATTTTCCTGTAGCGTAAGCTAGCTTACGCAACACGAGAGTACTCTCGTAAGAGAACTGCCGTGCACACCGTCAAGCGAAATGGGCCCTTGCGCACCTTCGCGCTCATAAAACCCAAGCTTGAGGCGCCAGAACTGCAGCTGATAGAATGTGCGCTGTAGCACAATACTACCATATTTCTTCAAAAGCAGATCGTGGAGACATTAAATCATCCACGATCAAAAATCGTGATATCGCATAAGCACAAGTATTAAACGACTGTTATCATGTCTGAAACCAAACACAAGTAATTGAGTTTACAAAACTGTATCGCACGCCTGCTACAGTGGTACATTTATTCATCGCACAGACCCATCTTTTCGTAGATATATGTCGCAGTGTACAGCCCTGTACAGGACCCTTTTTAATGAACGTTTGGTGTAGGTCTACTAGGCATAGAGATATCTGAACATCTTTGCCAAGCGCAAACCAGTACAGAAGTAATCAATAAATTATCGGGGAGGGTCATGCCTTTTTTCACAAGAGCGCTCCCTTAATAATTCCTAAAAAGCTGACATCTCAGTTCATCGCGATCTCACAAATCTCTGTTATCATCAATGAAGCTGACTGCACAATGACTCTTTCATCTCTATCTACACTTTGTTTGTTATAATAAAGGATTTGCCAGCATGCAGAATTCCGTTTTGAGCGGTGAGGGGATTCTATCTTAAATGCATCTGATTGGCCATTGCGTTCAAGAAATCAACACATATGTCTGTGATTGGCTACATTGTTCAACGCTGCAAGCATGTTATAAATAGAAACTCTGGCCTGCAAATCGTTTCTATTTTGTTTTAGTTGTTCTTGTTGCTTTCGTGCAAGACATGAATAACAATTTATTTGTTTTTAGATGTTTTATTCTCCCGCAACCTGCACACACACGAGTGCATTAAAGCCCGCGCCCGTACTCGACCATCAAATCTTGTCCCGTGCCGCACTCTGTTACGTTGGGTCCCGCGGTATTCCAGCGGGAGTGCAGGTCTCTAGCTTAAAGCTTAACTAGATTATCAGTAACATGCTTGGGCTAAATACACAGTAGGTACGTTTCACCGCAGAGGTCTGTTATTCAACACTAACACATCGTAGCTTGATGATCCTGTGAAGGAGTGTGGAATCATGGGAGTCATCATTTTCACCTCCACAGCGATGGAATCAGCCCGACCGGAGCAGAAATCATGTTGATGAATGAGGAAGCACACTCTATTTCATTGCTTAGCTGCGCACTGCATCTACTCAGAGCTATTGCTGCAGGGTGTATGCTTCCCTGACCGGACTACATTAGTTTTAGTACTAGTTCTGTCATTATAAAACATGCTTGTTGTATCAAATTTTGCTGCCGTTAGGGGCGTAAGCTTCCCCCACTAGATCCCATACAAATATGTTAAATTGGCTAGAGCAACACACTTGTTGCAAATATGTCCTGCAGAGGATCTCCAGCTTGGGGTGATGCTATAGTGCTCAACATATGCCAACATAACATCAGGATGTATTAACCATCTATCAGCATCAGTCGTGTTGGGGGTATTTAGAAGAGGGAAAAAAACTGTATTTTCTTGGTTTCTACAGGAGTAAAAACGACAACCAAGTGTAATAAGGATATGACGTCATTGACACACTAACAAATATAACTTGTCTAGTGATTTGGAATTCATGCAAATCTATATATTCGTGCCTAAATATATCTAGGTATCAGCATCACGCTTGTTGCAATTAAACCATCCAGCTGTTATTGGTGACATGTGTTGCTTAAGTCTGCGTGAACCGGAAGTTGTCACCGGACCGACATTACTTCATTACTGTGGCGTATTTCCAAATTAAGTGGATATTGAAGAGGAAATCTCCATCTCTCTGCTCTAGCTCACAGCAGTTGTCTGTTGCAGAGGAGCAGGTAAGGATGTTTTTCCCAAGTGGTCAACTGACGCATCAGAGAAGGAACACCAATCCAGAAGGGAAGCCATCTTCATATTTTGAGCAAAGATTATTAAAAGACAACGTGCACGGGTGAAGGTTTACCACAAGACTACAGCAACAAGCATGCACATCTGCTCCTGCATGAGAGGAATAAGTGTCAATACCAGCAGGTGGCAGTAGCATTCATCACTTAAAAGGAACCGGAACTTGGACTGCGGATTTACAAACCATAAGCAAGCAGCTGATTTATTTTGATAACTCAATCTTCACTTTCTTCATTCCAGATGGCATATCATTCATGGGAATAGGGTTGTATACTGCTTAAGCATTTTGGGTATTGACAACATGCTTGTTACTATGGCTCATGCTGGTATTGGCAACATACTTGTTTAGGTCATCTGGGTAATGCTGGGTACACACCACAAGATAATCGGGCTGATTTTGGGCCGATTTCTCCCCTTCCGACAATCCTAGGTAATGTCCCGATTATCTTGATGGTTCTACAGATAATCTTATCAGATTTTTCCTTGGTGTGAGGTGTGTTAAGAGGGACTGAATCTGCTCGGAAGAACGCGCACATGCTCTGGAGATTATCACGTGAAACGAAACAAATGTGACACGTGAAAAAAAAAAACTGTGTGTGTGACAGAGAGTGAGAGACCGAAAATTAACCATGGTTTTATTACAGACGTATTGAACATTTGTATAACCAAAGAAATACTATAGTTAGACTTTTTTTTTTGATGACAAGATGACTCTGGTTGAAAATCTGTTCGTGTGTGGTGTGCTGTCTTTCGGACACAACTCGATCGTCTCTCGGCGCCGTTGATTACGTCATTACTGTCGCACTATTTAAACGCGCCATCATCTGTCAGCTGGTGTCGAGCCAGCTCTGGGCTAAATAGATTTTTTTTTTTTATAAATACATTACATTATATTGAGCTTATTTCTCCAAAATTGTAAAATTAAAAGTCATTTCTGGCCGTTTCTGTTATAATGCGTTACTCCACCACACATGATTATAACTTATAAACATAAATAAAATGAATACACATATTTCATATATTTTCATTTTCGCACCACACCGTTTTCTCTTTCCTGTCAACATTAGGAAAAAAAAACAGATCTACGTTATCAAATACCTGGCTCATAATACTCTTAATAAAACAGCTTTTAGACTCTGTGGAGATGCCACTCAATATTGATCTTTTTTGTTTGTTTGTTCTGGTGATTCAGAAGATTTTGCAGATTAGCAAAATAAACAGGATTTCTAGACACAGAACTAAATTGTAGAACTACTACATATCATAAGTTAAACGAGAAAGAACATAACTTACATTTGTATGACAAATTCGTATTGTCGCGCTGCTCTCCTTGACGTCCATCCGCCATTTTTACGATCAGCGCAATGCATGATGGTATGTAGGGCTTGGGTTAGTGACCATCGGTTGTACACTACTTTTCAAAATGCATTCTGGGATACACTGAGTGGACTATATAGGGTATAATAATCATCACTATACATTCGGACAGCGCTACAAAATGGCGAGCTCACTATATAGTCCACTATATAGTGAGTAGTGGGAGATTTCGGACACAAAATTTTTTTTAATAATTTTAAAGGCATACAGATTTTCATTGTCAGTTTGTGTTTGGCGATAGTGGTCCTGACAGAACAGCACTCGTGGCTATTTCATTAGAATGAGCTTATATGCTTATTAGTATGCATATTACTATGACATTGGCTGTTTATTAGTACTTATAATAAAATAGAATAGAGCTTTATTGTCATTGTAAACAACGAGATTACAAAAAGTCACCATGCTCAGAAAACAACAAATATTAGAAAACAATAACTACACATGGGGTTAACATATAAGATAAAATAGGATTAAATAACAAGAAATTAGATAAGTAACATTGGATGAAAAAGAGCATCAATATACAATGATTTGATTAACATGTAACTCTCGGGGGGCGCTATAGAGCCGTGAACCAAGATGGCAGCTTAAAGTGAATGCTCCTTTGAAGCGTAAACTGAATCGGAAGATGTCAAAATCTGCTACTCTCAAGGATTGTGATATTTTCACACGAAAACGCGGTTCCCAAAAGCCAGCTAAAACTGACATTTGGGCAGCAGGTCAAGACAACGTGGGGACTGCTGCTAGCACGGATAGCATGTGTGACCTCACCACGGTGTTAGCTGAACTTCGGTCATTGCACTCGGAGTTCACTGGATTTGGAACCAAGCTGAATAGCATAGATAATCGTATGGGTGAAACGACTAAGTCCATCGCTGCTTTGGAGAAAAACATGACGGAGGTGAAGCGGCAAAATGTAGCCACTAATGTTACTCGACTGGAGGAAGCTGAGAATAGAATCATGTCGGCGGAGGAACTCCTGGAAAAGAGCACGGTCGACCTTAACAACGCCATGAAGCGAATATCCTACCTGGAGGCAAAGACTGACGACCTGGAGAACCGGGGTCGCAGGAAGAACCTTCGCTTGTTTGGCCTCCGGGAGGGCGCCGAGGGTCAGCGGCCGCTGCTGGAGTACATTCGGGAGGCGCTGCCGCGTTGGCTGGAGACCGACTAATCCTTTGTCACTGAGAGGGCTCACTGCACCCTGGCACCTCCAAGACCAAATCAGCAAAGAGCAGTCCTTATCCGATTCCTGAATTTCCAAGATCGGGAGTTTGTTTTCCGTTCCACAAAACAACGTTATATCGAACATGAAGGAAACAAACTTTTTTTCGCCCAGGATCTTTCAGCGGAGACCGTCCGACTACGAGCCGAGTTCAGCACCGTCAGGAAAGCGTTCGTTGAAAAAGGCATTTTCCGCGGGTTCCAATACAATCCATGTAAGATGAGGATCCTCCACAATGGGAAGCTACAGTTGTTTTCATCCCCAAAGGAGGCTGGGGATTTTCTCCACAGACACGCCGGACAGGACTGACTATGATGGTGAGCGATTCGGTTCCCGAACTAGAAAATCAGCTGTTCAGACCTAATAACCGCACTTTAAGGTATTTTCTATAATACGTTCATAACGCCACTATAGGCACATGTATGTATGCATATGTATATATATGTGTGTATACTCTTTTTCTCTCTTTTTCTAAACACATTAATACTACATACTTTGGTTAAACTTTATTCTTGAGAAGGAGACAATATGAGCAGATAAATAACATTGCTGTTGAATAATTTCATGAAGGGACTATGTTAACATGTTCATATGGGTTTGCTGTGTTTATCTCTTAATTTGTTGTATGCATGGTTTACGGACACCACTGCTGCCTTTTGAAGCTGGGTTTTATAGCTTAGCTACTCCCCTTATTAGTGGATTAGCACAAACCCCCATTTACTAATCTGAGTAAGGGAGGGGGCGGGGGGATTTAAGTGTTATGTGTCATTTTCAGGATTTTCTTTTTTTATTTAGTTATTTGTTTTTTTTTTATTCAAAAGTTATCTGTATTTCATACTAGCTCGGCACAATGTATTGCTATATTAATACTCCTGAAAAAACCAACAAAGTATGGAACAAGTGAATTTTCATAATGTCTGATATAAAAATCACAAGTTGGAATGTCAGAGGACTCAGGAAAATAATTAAACTAAAACAGGTTATCAACAGGATTAAGCAACTCAAATCGAAAATAATTTTTCTTCAAGAAACACATCTTACAGATTGTGAATTAAAATTTGTAAAAAACAGATGGCCTGGCCAGGTGATACACTCATCATACAATAATTATGCAAGAGGCGTAATTATTTTGATTCATAGGAGTATACCATTCCAAATGCTACAAATAAAAAAAGACCCGGCTGGTAGATACGTAATCGTCCAGGGTAACATTCTCTCAATTACTTTGAATTTAGTGAGTTTGTATGGCCCAAATGAAAATAAACCAAAGTTTTTTGAAGATCTATTTCTTACCGTATCCACTCTGCAAGGACTCTATATAATTGGAGGAGACTTTAATTGTACCTTGAATCCAAGTATATATCGTTCAACAGGCTCAGATATCTATAAAGCTCAAACTAGACATTTAATAATAAATCAATATATATTGGATTTGAACTTGGTGGAAGTGTGGAGGGAACAAAATCCTGATAAAATAGAATTTTCCTGTCACTCAGGTATACATAAATCCCGATCGCGTATAGATTATTTTCTTATCTCAAGGGAACTTTTATCAAGGATCAAACAATGTCAGTATGATAGCATAGTGATCAGTGATCATGCAGCTATCTCACTGAATATTTACATGGACAACTTTACCCACAAACAGTTCCGTTGGCGGTTTCAAGCAAGATGGCTACAGAACTCAAACTTTGTTAAATTTATAGGGGAGAAAATAGATAATTACTTTGAGTTGAATACAGATCAAACTAGTGCCGCAATGAGATGGGAAGGATTTAAAGCATATATTCGAGGTGAAATCCTTAGCTCTACGAGTACGAAGAATAAACAACAACAAAAGCAAATGGAAATCTTGGATAGGCAAATTAAATCTTTGGAATTAGACTTAAATGCTAGTGATGACCCAATAAAACAAAGTGAATTATTACGTTTGAGAACTGAATATAATAAATTGTCTTCTGATGCAGCAGCAAAAAGTTTAATGTGGTTAAAGCAATCTTATTATGACCAAGGTGAGAAAGCGGGGAAGCTCTTGGCATGGAGAATAAAGAAAACACAGAGCGAAAGAGCAATTAATAGTATAAAGACCTCCTCGGGTGAGGTAACAGTAGACCCATCTGAAATTAACGATAGTTTTAGACAATTTTATGAAAATTTGTATAGATCTGGGGCCGTATTCACAAAGAATTGTATCTTACCACTAGGAGTACTCCTAAATCGCACTAAAATATTTTAGCTAGGAGTTTTCTCTTAAAAGTTATTCACAACGCCTTTCAGACCTACTCTTAGTAAGGAAAAATGACAACTCCTAAACTAAGAGTGAGTCATCGTTGCTATGGATGACGTCAATTCTCATGCACGAGCTTCCTCGCAATGATCACGGTGATTGGTTGTTAGATGACAGGGCCATCATGCGGAACATAACACAGACGCAACAAATCATGGAATTACGACATCTAAATATGTCTGTGTCCTACACAAAATAATAATAGTAATGTCATCGAAATGCATATATAATGACATGTTTGTGCAGGCCCCAGTGAAGTGTAATTCTAAAAAGGCAGAGAGAGAGAGAAAAGTCGTGAATTAAATTAAATTAAATCAAGGTAGCCTAATACCCCAATGAAAACCGGCAATTGCCTAAAAATGAAAAAACGACACTTGCATTAACACTTGCTTGGTTAATTGACATCCTATTAGCCTAAATAGACTACTTAAACCAAGGAAATGTTGCTCCTATTGAAGTAGCCTAATGTAATAGTTGAATGACGGTGGATGATGAACTCGCCAAAACGGAAAAGAAAGCCCAACTGGACGCATGATCAGTAACTGCTGCTGGCTCAGTTGGTGCTAAAAAAAAAACATAATAAAATTGAAATTCGGCACTGGGATGACATGGGAGAGGATTTGTTCGCAGATCAATGCAGCATTCCCGCTTGTGTCGCGGACCCCGGACGACTGCGAGAGGCGGTGGTATGCGCTACAATCCTTTGTGAATAGGTCTTAGTGAGTTAGGAGTCCTCTCGACTTCTTTTAAGCTGTCCCAGACTTAGGTGCTACTTTTAGGGCTAAAATGCTTCGTGAATTACTCTTAGTGAAAAAAATTAGGAGTCCTAAAGTTAGGAGTGACACGCCCATTATTTTTAGGAGTTGCTCCTAAATTCGCCAGTTAGGAGCTACTTTTAGCCTTAAAATTATTTGTGAATACGGCCCCTGATTGTTGCCATACCTCGGAAGAACAAGACCTATTCTTGGACCAACTTCAGTTCCAGACACTCACAGAAGACACACAACAAGAGTTGGAAAGGAATTTAAGTATTGAAGAGATTATCACAGGCCATACAAAGTATCAACAGTGGTAAAGCTCCTGGGCTAGACGGATTTACGATTGAATTCTACAAAACTTTCAAAGAAAAATTGATAGTTCCACTTTTTAACATGTATGAAGAAGCATTTAAAAATGAGGTTCTCCCACCCACTCTAAGACAGGCTATGATCACTTTGATATTAAAACCAGGTAAACCTCCTGCAGAATGCTCATCATTCAGACCAATAAGTTTGATGGGGGTTGACACTAAAATACTTTGTAAAGTTTTAGCAAAAAGATTAGACCCCTTTATCTCACATCTAGTTCATAACGATCAAAATGGCTTTGTACCAAAACGTCAAGGGTTTCATAATATAAGAAGAGTTTTGAATATAATTCATGAGAAATTTGATGCTAAAGATACGGCTTTATTATCACTTGATGCCCGTCAGGCCTTTGACAGAATAGAGTGGTCATACTTGTTTAACGTTCTTCCGAGGTATGGATTTGGATTTAACTTTCTCAAATGGGTTAAACTTTTGTATACAAATCCTAAAGCCAGTGTCTTGACAAACAACATAGTCTCTAAACCTTTCACATTGGAACGTTCCACTCGCCAGGGATGCCCGTTATCTCCAATGTTATTTATTTTGGCTATGGAACCCTTGGCAATGACGATAAGAATGCGAACTGATATATTTGGCATCCAGTTAGGAGATCAGGAGCATATATTGGCCCTATATGCTGATGATCTGATAGTTTTTTTGACAAGGCTGTCCATCAGTGTCCCAAATTTAATGCAACAAATGGAGCTATTTGGTCGATTTTCTGGCTATGAAATAAATGATTCAAAATCTTCTATTCTATTTTTGAACAGGGACGAGAGGCTAAACCCAGTCATACAGACCCCGTTTATCAATGCAAAAGAGGGATTTGTGTATCTTGGTGTTAAAATTACTCCAGACATTAAAACCATTGTACCAATGAATTATGATCCTTTTGTTAGTGAAGTAAAGGAGTCTTTAAATAAATGGATAGTAATGCCCGTGTCAATGATTGGCAGAATAAACATGATCAAAATGAGCATATTACCAAAATTTTTATATCTGTTTCAGGCACTCCCTTTGCCTCTCTCAAAACAATTTTATTCGACTGCTGTACATGCCATATGAGAGAGGGGGGTTACAACTCCCTAATTTTAAATTATATTACTGGTCTGCACAGCTGCGCTCAGCCATATTCTACTTTGCAACTGAGACACCCCCAGCATGGATAAAAATTGAACAATTAGAAACAAAACTTAAATTGAATTTGTATTTATATTCAGCATGTCCCAAAAAATTGGGAAAAAACTACAAAAAAACCCTTTTTAAAAAACACAATTGATATTTGATAGGGCCCATCAGTATATGGGAAGTATTCCTCCCATCTCTCCTTTTTCGCCTATTTGGGGCAACACAGGTTTTAAGGCAGGAAGGGCTGATGGAGGTTTCAAAATATGGGCGGATAAAGGTGTACAGAAGCTGGCAGACCTCTATAAGGATGGCAACTTTCTTACATTTGAGCAGTTATGCCAAACATATAACATTCCAAAGAAACATTTTTATAAACATTTACAAATTAAACATTTCATTATGTCGAAATATAAACAGATTGAATCTGAACCAACACTGTCAAAATTAGAGAATATTATATTGCAAAATCTTGAAAGGAGAGGTCATATTTCTTTATTTTATGCAGCTTTACTAACACATGATGAGGAATCCGCCGCTGATAAGCTAGATGCATGGAGATCTGACATCCAAGAGGAGATAAATGTGGCAGACTGGGAAGCTGCATGTTTAAAAGCCCAAAAGCAGTCAATTAGTAACTCCTCCAATATAAATGGTTGATGAGAACCTACATAACTCCGGTCAAGCTGAACCGTTGGTCACCTAATATCCCAGATAGCTGTAGTAAATGTTTTGATGGAAAGGGTACTCTTTTTCACTGTGTATGGGACTGTCCAAAATTACATCAATATTGGAAGTCAGTCATGCAGACTTTGTCAAAGATTGTTGGAGTAAACATACCTGCTGAGGCAAAAATATGTGTGTTGGGTATATACCCAGAGAACTGTGTTTTAAGCTCCAGACAAATAAAACTGATTGACTTTGGACTCCTGCAAGCCAGGCGGTTAATATCTCTGTACTGGAAGAAAATGGATGTACCCTCAAATCATATGTGGGTGAAGGAGATGGCATCATGTATTGTATTGGAACGACTCACTTATATTGTTAGAGGAAAGGGAAGAAATTTTGAAGAAATATGGTCACCATTAACTGAGTTTCTAAGACATTATGAAGGAAATTAAGAAAGTAAAGCGGACTGCCGAGTTGTTTTTTATTTTCTATTTTTAATTATTATTATTTATTTATTTATTTTATTTTGTTCTTTATTATCATTGTCTTTGTTACTCTGTTATGTGATGTTTTTACTTTTTACTTTGGGGATTAAGTTGTGAAATATTAAGCTTATGTCAAATGTATCACTTGCTTGTTTTGTTAAAATTCAATAAATATAATGTTAAAAAAAAACATGTAACTCTCTGTGGACCTTGATTATTGCACACTGAGGTGTGAGGGATTATGGGTAGCAGCAGTGGTAACTTAAGTATTGTCACAGCCCTGGGAAAGAAACTATTTTTCTTCCTCGAAGTCCGAGCAGTGATATTCCTGTATTTCCTCCCAGATGGCAAAAGGTTAAACAGGCGATGGCTTAGATTAGATTGGTCTTTTATGATGTTTTGAGCTTCCCGCAAGCAAAGTGAGGTGCAGTGTTGGTCAAGTTACTTGGAAATAGTAATTAGTTACTGATTACTGATTACTTCTCCAAAAAAGTAATCCAGTTACTTTACTGATTACTTATTTTCAAAAGTAATTAGTTACTTTACTAGTTACTTTACTAAGTTACTTTTCAAACACATGATGCACGACCTGAATACGCTAAAGCAATAGACCTTTCAGCCTAATTCTATTCTTTCTGCATATTCCATCATCAAAATGTAATCAAATGAAACATTCTCTTTTTTTAAACTTATTTTATTATTTCAATATTTTAACTTTATGCACATTGCAAGCAAAAAATTCAATTAAATGCAATAGTCTCAGACTAGAAGAAAATTGTTGAACATTTAAACCTATTTTCTGCACATTCCACCATATTTTAATGAAATAAAGAAAGTCCTTCTTCTGTTAACTTAAATTTCTACATATTCCAGCATATAAAATAAATGTATTTTTTGTAAAATCCTTCATTTGAAAAGATGTAAAAATACAGCAATAAAATCATTTAAAATGAAAGTCGCTCCTGACTGTATTACAAATTATTAACACTTACGTCTTTTAACAGTAAAGTGCAGAGAGGAGTAAAAATGAGTTGATTAAAACAGAAAATGCTGCTGCATGCCACATTTTGGCTTCACGTTTTTTGTTTTCTTTCGGAGTGAAACAGTGGTTATATATTATATCCCATCAGCATGTAGGTAGCCGCTGCGGTCATGTCAGTTGGGTGTTCAGGCCAGGGTTTTTTTCAGTAGGGTTTCACATTCCTGTTTCACGTTCCTGTACCGGCTTGCTGCGTTAGTTAACCGTGTAAAACTGTCTCGTGACATATGCTTGCTCAGATTTGAGGTAGAATTTTGACATTCTCCAACGGGGGGTCCTGTTTCTAGATCAGGATGCTCTCTCTGCACATGCAAGGTCTCGCGTTTGCTCTCTCTCTCTGTCCGTGTGCGCGCTACATGGAGCACAGTCTCTGTCTCGCATGCACGCTCGCTCTAAATTCCGGGAGATTTTAACTAATTTGCGGTGTAACTAGTCAATAACAAATGTGGCTCAACAGTTAGATTTATAGATAAACTCATCTTTCAGGCGTTTGACCGAAGGGGTTGACACTTCAGCGCGAGAAATCGGGGGTGTGCGTGTGAGCGAGCGTGTGTGAGAGTTGGCAGCTCTGCTGCTCTCTGCCTCGTTCTAGTCGTCTCTCACTGATGTCTCGGCGCTCATACATCATTTGTTATTCACGCACGACTCATGTCACGAGACAGTCTCACGACACTAAACAAAATCACGGTTAACGCAGTAACGCAGACTGTTTACGGGGAAGTAACAGTAATCTAATTACTATTTTTTCAATTGTAATCCCTTACTTTACTCGTTACTCGAAAAAAGTAATCAGATTACAGTAACGCGTTACTTCTAACGCGTTACTGCCCATCACTGAGTGAGGTGTACATTGAGTCGTAATTGGGTCCCAAAGGTATCCTGTGCTGTACTTACAATCCTTTGCAGCTTTTTCCTGTCAGCCTGATTACAGTTACCAAACGATGACATCATACAGTATGTTTTTATACTTTCCATGACACTGTGATAGATGTTCACCAGCAGTTTCTGGACTAGACCGGATCTCTTAAGTCTCCTGAGCAGAGGTGTAAAGTCCAGGTTCAGAAAGTAAATGTCCTCCTCAGTATTTTGTTCCAATCACCTGGATTTGCTAATTAGCAGGTTTTCAGCCAGGAGATATAACTAATTAGTGAAATCAGCTGGCTGAGTTCATGGGAGGAATAAACATAAGGCAGGACTTTTACTCTCTGACCCCTGGACTTTACACCTCTGGTGAAAAGAGTATAAAGAAGTGGGCTAAGAACACAACCTTGCAGTGCTACCGTACTTAGGGTGGATGAGGTGGATTTTCCCAGCCTTACAGTCTGTGTTCGGTCCATTAAAAAGTCCAACATCCAGTTGCATGTGTCTGCATTTAGCCCCAGATGGTGTAGTTTCGTGATTAGTTTGTTTGGAACTATAGTGTTAAAGGGTGAACTGTAATCGACAAAGAGAATCCTGACATAGGTGTTAGTCTGTTCTAGATGCTCCAGAACAGTGTGTAGAGCCATGAAAATCGCATCATCTGTCGATCTGTTTGCCTTGTAAGCAAACTGCAGCTGGTCCATGTTTGCAGGTGTTTAGTTCCTAATGTGTGAGAGGATCAGCCTCTCCAGGCATTTAGCTGCTATGGGAGTGAGTGCCACTGGCCTGTTGTCATTGTGGCAAATGATTAGGGATGGGAATTGATAAGATTTTATCAATATCAATGCCACTAACGATTCTGCTTATCGATCCGATTCTTTAACGATTCTCTTATCGATTCCTGATAGCACTGTTTGGGAAAAACTAGTCTTTTTCGGGGGAAAAAGTTGTTTTATTTGTTTTAAAGCTTACACTTGACTAAGCAAACTGTACTTTTTATGTAATTTATGTAATAAATGGAACCTTATTGTAAAGTGTTACCGATTAGTTATACACCGATTAAACGTCCCGTGAGTTCAGTGTTGGAAAGATCAGTTGTTTTAACCATTCATTAAAACGAATCGGTTCAAATGAGTCATTAGTTCGCGAATTGGACGTGTCATTATCGGACGTGTGCGCGTTGTGTGATTATCCCGGCAGTTGGGACATCCCACAAGATGTGTGTCATCACAGAAAACATTTCATCACTGGATCGTTTTTTTCGTTTATTTGAAGTGTGATTATGTCAGCTGAATGTGCGGAACACTTTTGAGAGAAGATAAGGCAACGTATTTTAGCACAATTCACACCCAGCGGCAATTCAGGAAAAACAAATCTCCGAATGCTCCACATAAAACTTTAGTCTCCCTACCTTACCATCGTGTCGTTTATTTTGATTAATATGTGCGAGGGAGAGAGGAAGACAGCGCTTAGTTTTGAGACGGTGAAGCCTACTTTCGCCTTGCTCCGAAGAGAGAGAGTGCGTGCGCGCGACCGGGGCTCTCTCTCTCTCTCTCTCTGCTCGTTCAGTTTAACATGCGCCCTGTCACAAGCGCAGCGGTTCATCTACATTACCAGAGAGAGACAATTTTACTCACTGATCAAATAAGACTTTGCAGGACAAAGATTAGCTTTGGACGCGGTGCTATGGTGCTTGATAAAGTACAAAAGGGACAGTTGAGTTCACGGTCTGTATACAATGGCTGACTCAGAGTAGGAGCATCGATAAGAGGACTCGTTAACGTCGAGGGCATACAATATCGATGGATCGTAAAATTTAGAACCGGTTCTCGAGTGGAACCGGTTTTCGATTCCCATCCCTACAAATGATCACAGAATGTTTGGGAATTGGGATGATGGTTGATGCTTTAAATCAGGCTGGTACTATGACAAAAGGACAGGGAGAGGTTAAAAATGTGTGTGATGACCTCAGTCAGCTGATCGGCACAGTTCCTCAGAAAACGTCCCGGAACACCGTCATTGTCCAGCTGCTTTGCGTGGGTTAATGGTGCGCAAGGTGCATCCACCTCATGTGTTGTTAGAATCAGTTCTGTGCTTTCCTCAAGTGACAGGGCTGGCATCACTGTCAATTTGTTATCCCTGTCAAACCTGGCAAAGAAGCTGTTAAGCTCCTCTGCTAATGCTGGCTCACTGTTGACAGGGTCTGGAGTCTTCCCCTTGTAATCAGTGATGGCCCTGATCCCCTTCCACATGCTTTGTGAATCACTGGCATTGTTGAAACATGTCTAAATATTTTGGCTGTATTTACGTTTGGCAGCTTTGATGCCTTCCCTGAGATTCATCCTGGTGTTACTGTATGTTGCTGCAACTTTAGAGCAGTAGGCTGCATCCCGTGCCTTGAGCAGGCGTCTTACTTCGCTGTTCATCCATGGTTTTTGGTTTGGGAACACACGGATGATTGACACTGTCCGCACAGAATTTGATGTACTTCATAACAGAGGTGTTATATTCTTCCATATTAATACCAGATTCGTATGATGATGCTGATAGTGCAAACATATTCCAGTCTGTTGCTTCAAAGCAGTCTTGGAGCTGAGAGTTAGCTGCTGTGGGCCACACCGTCAAAGTTTTGATTATTGGTGTCCTTGTCTGTATTAGTGGTCTGTGGGCTGGCAACAGAAATATAGCCAGGTGATCAAAGAGCCCCAGATGGGGGGAAGGGCGAGCCTTATATGCCCCTCTGATCTTAGTATACAGCTGGTCTAAGATATTGTTGCCCCTCGTAGGACATTTCACATTTCGGGAAAACATTGGGAAAACGGTCTTAAGATTGGCTTGGTTGAAATCTCCAGCAACAACAAACACTCCATCTGGATGGACAGAGTCGCTTGTTGATAATGTCATGCAGCTGTATTAGTTCCAGCTAAGTGTTAGCTTGTGGTGTTATGTAGACTGCCATGATATAAACAACAGAGAATTCCCTTGGTGAGTAAAAAGTTCTGCATTTATCCAATAAATACTCCAAATTGGGACAGCAGTGATTGTTAACCAAGACAGAGTTTGTGCACCAAGAGTTGTTAATATAGATACATAACACACCAGGGGCCTATACCATGAAGCCAGTTTAGGTGGCTAGCCCGATATGTTTCAGTTTAGTTTGCGCCAACCCTGGGTTTTAGGCACCATGAAAGTGGTTTGGCTTTTAGCAGTGTTCATCGCCATAGTAACTTACGCTGCACGGCTAACCTGGGCTGCGTTCAGCCCCGACAAAACGTTGCACAACGTTTTTTAAACAGAAACGGTGATGCGTTGAACGCACTGTTCTGATGACGCAAAAGTTGCATCTATGGCAGCTGAGAAGGCCATTCTTTGTGTTCTTTGTGAAGAATTTTCGGAGCCTGATGAAGTCGGTATAACTATGTGTTTAATACTACAAAATATGCCCGATGTTACAGTTACTGCACTTGCTGCCCAGAACACAAGAGAACATCCCAATCGAGTGAAGGGATTTGTGGAAACTGAAATGGAAGCACACATCTTACCTAATTCAGACTAAAACACATCTATTCAGCCTCACATACTGACTTTATTTGTAGTTCATACTGTTTTAATACCCTGTATTTTCTTTCTCATTTTTAGGAAAAGCACTTAATTACCATTGTTTATTTCTATACCAAATGTCATACACTTGCAATGAAGCTAACAATATGAACAACTATATCATTATGTTGATATCCTATATTTTTACAATAAAACTTACGACAAACATGTCTTCTAATATCCTCAGTTGTTGCGTATACCGAGCTGCATCGAACACACTAAATTACTTTCCTTGAACCCATTGTGCAGTTCACTTTAATACCGCTTGCTTTATATACATGTTGCTGCTGATTGGACTGCAGTTCTGACACACCCACCAAACAAGAGAAAACGCATCTCAAACCCCGTTGCACACCGTTTCCAGGAAACATGACGTTCAACCCGGAAACCGAAGCAAAACGTTGTGCACCGTTTTGAACTTGAACGTGCCCCAGGTCTGGGGCAGGTTATGTTCCAGGTAAGAGATCTCAAACCGAAATTGGACCAATCAGCTGTGAGCAAAGGATAAAGTCACTCCACCTGTTTCTACTCCAAATTAAAGGTCACTACATAGCAAATGATTTTTAAAGACAAAATCGTCTGGCTTTTAGTAACACTTATTTAGAATAATAATTTTGTATGATTTAGATATTATTTATGTAATTATTAATCAATCATACGTACAATTTTAGTTTATCAATTATTTTTACGCACAGTTTAAAGGAATAAATATATAAAGGTAATATAAATACGCTTTAGAATCAATAGATTAAGCTATAAAATGGCTACATGTGAGTTTAAAAGTTCAATTCTCTCTATACCTTTATAAACTAACTTCACAACTTTTACTTGCACTGATATAGCAAGACTTTTAGTTGTCCTCTTTCATAGACAGCTATTTTGTTCTTGCTGTCTAAATTTGTTTAAATTCCCAATATTTTTTTTTATCTCGTAATATTCGGCAGAAGAGAGAAGTGAATCGTGCTGCTTCTCTCTCGAGAAATGAATCGCGGTTTCACTCGTTCTCAGCATGTGATTGGCTGTTCGCTACGGATGTCATACTTAAACTCAGGATCAAAGCCTGAGTTGACAGAGAAAGTTGGTGATCAGCATCATGGTACCAACAAAGCCTGGTTGGATTGGTTTGGTTTTATCAACTCTAAACTAATCATGTAACCCGACATTTGTGACCAGTTACGGAAACTAGGGACACAAGTCGGTTCTGGGGCATTTTGAGTTATTCACAGATTCTGAAAGTGTGGTCTCCAAGCTTTCCAACGATGTGTAACACATGGAAATCTGATAATATTTGGAGAAGTTGTAGCCATTTGAAGTTAGGCACTCAAAAAAACTAAAAGTGGAGAAAACCGCCTCGAAAGATGTGCAGTTCTCACCTCTCTCTGCTGCTGGGAGTGACAATAGGGCTCATTTACATCTCATTTAGATAAGCCCTGTAAAGCTCTCCCTGTAAAGCACAGGGGGGGGGGGGGGGGGGGGGGGGGGGGGGGGGGGTGGGGGGGTCAGGATAATGTGCCATCAAAGAAAAGAAAAAGTTTGCAAACAGGTAATAAATAAATGTCTCTTAGCATCTACCGATAAAACTGTATAGGCAACTCTTATGTACACTGAATAAAAAATAAGATAAACTCTAGAATGTTAAGAAATATGTTGTGCTTTTACTTTTACAATATATTACTATTATAGGCATACAATAGAACGTAGCCTACTTCTCTAAATAATAATAATAACAACAATAATAATACATTTTATTTAAACATTATTTAAAGGAATATATTTTTTGTCCATGGTTTAATTTAGTTCATCTGTTTTTGCAGCGCTTCCCCAAAAAAATAAAAGGACACAATTTTAAATTTTCATTTGATTACAACCGTTTTTGATAATATATTTGGATTAAATCATAAAAAGAAACATAAATTTTCTGAATAAAATACATTTCATAGGACAATATTTTTCTTAAACATTTTAATAAATTATATACATACAGTATAGGAGTATGAATCAGAATAGATTTTATTGCCATTGTCAATGAAAGGTTTTAGAGACTAGGAATTTTCTTCGGTGTACTCATGCAACATGAAACACAAACTTTTGCTAATGATAAAAAATAAGCAATAAACTGGTTGATTGATATATTCTTTTTTTATTTTCCATAATCAAATCAATCACACATTGTTTAGAGTGCTTTTCATACAAGAATGTAAAACTAAATTCAGGTGGTTGGTTGATAAAGTGACATTGCAGGTGTTGTAAACAAGAAAAAAGGTCTTTGTGACAGTCCAATGAAATTACATTCGCATCCTCTTCTGTGGACTCTTCTGTGTTGTGAACCTTGGCGCTGGGCATGTGATGTCTCTTGCCTCGTCAGCACAGAATGGCCTTATTTTTTCATATAGATAGGTCTGCCTGTCAATTTTCAGTCCAGGTGGGGCCAGGACAGAAAGACCGTCGACAGGGGGCAGATCTGCTCCGTCGCGCAGTAGCTGATATTCGACAGGTTGTGCATCACGGTGACTTTTTGCAAGCACCACACCTGGTCTCTTGGCGTCAAAGCTGTGACAGAAAAAGCACATAAGACATTTTAAACATGGCAAAGTATTTTCTTATAAAAAACGGTCATGTGTATCTTGTTGCTATGTTATATTGTATGTACACAATGTGAAAGTTTCAATTACCTGAAGTGCTGATAACTCTTGACCTGTGGGAGTCTACGGAAGTGGCGAGTCAGATGCTGCTGCCAGTCGAAGGTCTGGACTAAAACTTTTCCCTCTGCCGTTCCAACAAGCTGTGGGATATTGAGGTGACTCACAGGAGAGCTGTTTTCCACAACCTGATGACAAAAAAAGAGAAGAGAGGAAGAAAAAAAAGATCTTCAGTTAAATGTTTCATTGAAGCAGAACAGAAAACAGCACTGAAGTCATTAAAGCAAAGTAAAGTTAAAGTACCTCAGCGATGTCTGCCAAAGTGTTGACTCTTGTCTTCATGTAGGCTTGCTTGATGAGTCCAAAGCCACAGTCAGGGGAAAACTTGGTGTGGCCAGCAATAAGGAAGTGGATTTCAATTTTATCGTGAAGCTTGTGTCCAACCCGCCAGGCAAGGTACCAGAGCATGAAGTTGTTCTTGTTCTGCCCACTGCAGTTGTCACAATGAAGATCCACCTCTGTTTCTCCAACTCCAAAGTTGCCGAAGAAATGATGCATGTAGCTGATGACTTCATTGCTTCCCTTAGTAGATGACATGCCTTCATCAATCAGGTAATTCACCTGTTTCTGCAGCCCTTCACATGAAACACCAAATAGGCCACATTTCCGTGGGGTCAGGAAGTACATTGGTCCTGGCTGGAGAGGGTTTGAGGGAAAGTGTAACTGTAGGAGACAGAGGGAGAGAGCGAACTTGGATTAGATTAAATTAAATTTGCATCTGTTCATAACTGTCTAATAAAGATAAAACTTACTATATTGATGCTATTCTGCATTTGCACTATTTATTCTCATGCACCAAATCGCCCTTTAAGGGACATTAATAAAGTAAAGGGAAGTAAATGTGTGTGAAATATTACCTGCTGAGCAAAATCAAAACTGTAATGCATCCTAATCTTCTTGCTTGCTGGTAGGGATGGTCCAAAAGACAGGTCAGAGCCAGAGCAAGTCTTTCTGCAGGCAGCAGTCATGTCGTTGTACACAGCCCTCTCTTTCTGCACAAGGGAAAGATGATCTTGTTGCTTCTTTACTGCTTCAGACTTTCTATCATCTGGGAGGTTTGCACTTCGTATCAGCTGCTCGTTATTGCTTTGGCACTGCCAGCAGAGATCTGTGCGCGGCCGGCAACTTTTGATGTGTGGGAGAAGTCGGTTCCACAGTGCTTTGAAGCTGGTTTTACAAACTGCACGCTCACCTGAAAAACAGATATTGCTTATGGTTAATTGTATTGTAATTGCTAATAGTGTAGCAATAATAAATAACATTATTTCACTTTATAAGCACTCAATTCTAAATCAATGTTTACACATACCAAGCTCCTTAGCAGACTTCACGTAGAGACGCCACACTGAGGCCTTGGACACATGAGTTGGCAGCAACTTCACATGCCAATCCTTATGCCCAGGCTGTCGGCCAGGCAGCATGATGGCATTGTCTTCTGCATAGTTTTTTATGAAGTCCACAACTCTGTTGATATCCTCAGGGCTGATGAACCTGGCTGGTGGACGTGGCAGTGAGTGCTTCTTCCTCAAACGTGGTCTTGCCCCATTCTCCTCATAGTGTTTGACTATATCAGCCAGGGTGTCTCTGCCAATGCTGGGGGGGAGAAAAAGACGTTTAACATCATGGTCTTGCTAACAGGCATCTTGTCACCTATATCAAAATGTATTGTACACATTATAGGTACTTTTACTTTACTGAAGTAAATTTTATGATGAATACTTTTTACTTTTACTTACTTTAGAGTTTGTATCTGTACTTCCTGGTTTAGTCTTGTTTTAGTCCTGGTTTAGACCTCAGTTAGTGGTTAGACCTGGTTTGAGTCAAAGGATTAAAAAAATCCTGTACATTAAACTCTTCATAAATACTTTTACTTTTGACTTATTACGCACATTTTACGGCTACGTATACTTTATACTTTTACTTAAGTAGGAATTTAATCTGATACATTTACGATTACGTTAGTAAATCCTTGGTAAGAATATTAAGTAGTACTTCCTCCACCACTGGCTAAAATTATTAGCATCACAATCAATTCAAGAATGCTAACAGGCAGGTTTACGTGGGCTAAGTTAAGTCATTAACACCAGTCAATTCAAGCAATTGAAGCATTATTCAAATTAATAGCAGAAGCTCACATTATCATCTTAAAGCTCATTATAGTAGGCCTAATGGGGGTTTTGGCAAGTGATATGATGCTAACGATTAGCAGCTAACGTTACAATTAAAACAACAGTCCTGAGCTAGCTAAAAACAATAGGTAGGTATTGGAAGGTCTAAACATGGACTAAACATGAGATAACGTGTACGTGTTCTTAGAATGAACAAAAAACGACAAACTTTGATGTTTATGGAAACTCACCCCATAAGAAACAGAAAAGTATTCTTGCAGATCTCGTTGCCTCCAATGAAATAAGTCGTTCGGGCACACTTTCTCTTTGTCTGGGTCTTCTTTGTAGATGTAACCATCTCCGAAGTTTGCAATGTGCGTCTGTTTGCCTCTAAATGTCCAATAATTCGCATGTCCTGCCACTCTTTTTCCGCAGCTAAAGAATCCAGCCGTATGTTGTACATAATGTCTGGAGAAAGCTTCTGGCTACAAGACTGTCTCCCATGCAGAGAGTTCTCTTTTCTCCTCGTGTAACATTTACAGTCAAAGTTACGGATTTTCCCCATTTCTCTATCTATATCCTCATCAAATGTTACTATCGATATAGCCTCTGATATCTTACGGTCTAACTCGTCTGACGCCAGTCCGATACATTCTTCCTCGTCTTCATCTTCGCTCAGTTGTAGATTAGGGATATTATTCAGTCGTATCATGCCACTTTCATCGTCGCTCAGATCGTCTTCAGAATCAGTGAACGCGTGTTCATAAGCATCCGGCTTGTCGAAGAAGTACTTCAAAACATTTTCGTTGTAACGGCCACGGTTCAGCTCGTCTGCGACCATCTTTGCGGCATCCATCTTCATTGAAATTTGATATCAGAGATAGAGCAGGAGCAGAGCGCTGCATAATAAGTAGCCATGCTGTTGGGGGGCGGGGGCAAAGGCGCGGGCGGCTATTCAGTATGCAAATACACACAGACAACAGACACGCCCCTACTGCATGCTAGAATCCCAGAAAAACAAGCCGATTTCAACCTCAAAATGTACGCTTTTAAATATACCAATACTGTTATCTCAAACATGGAGAGGCTTCTTCATGATCTCAACTAACAGATTCTGCAAAAAAGCGGAAATCACAAATTTTAAAAAAAAAACGCTTGTTTCTCATTTTGCTCGCAAGTTGTGCTGCCGACTTGTGTCCCTGGTTCCTGTAACGGGTCACATTTGTTCAACTACCATCATGGTACAGGCCCCTGATTTCTTAGTGGAGTGTTGTGTTCTTTCGGCTCTATAAACAGTTTGTCCAGCTAAGTCAATGGCTTCGTCGGGAGTATTGTTGTCCAGCCAAGTTTCTGAGTATATCATCGCACAGCAGTCGGACAAGTCCTTCCGTACAGTAAGTCTAAGTCGGATTTCATCCATTTTGTTTATTATTGATCAGACATTCGCAAGAAAAATACTTGGTAGAGACGCCTTGAATGCCTAGCCTTTAGCCTAGCTCGTTTCCCCCCTTCTGTTTCTGTCCTCTCTGCTGCCTGCGGAGCTTTCATTCCAGTGTTAGCTTCCAGGCTAGCTAAAAATCCTATCGGTGCATCCCTAGATAAAAAGCAATGTCAGCTCACTTATATAGCTTGAAATCAAAATGGCTAAATGTGAGTCAGAATTAAGGATCTACTCTACACAGAGTATACATCAAAGATGCAGACACATTTCATATCAACATTTTTTTTTAATAGATAATTAAATGCATGAGAGGGTAACAAAAGAAAAAAAAGGACACCAAGGGTTAACATACTATTCCAAATACTGGCCTGATTTAGTTAAGCGGAGTTTAGACTGGTGATGTGTTTCCAATTTCAATAAGCTCATCTAAAAAATATATTACAAATATATGCATTTTTTTTTGTTTTTAGATTTGTGTGGTGAAAATCCCTTATTGCATTAGAATAATACAAAAGCTCCTAAGGGTCTGGTTAAAAGTAGAGTTAGAATTAATGCATTACAAATCATCTCCAGTAAAAGGGGGAATGAGGCAACAATGGATGAGGAAGATACCAGACAAAGACTCCCCTAGGTTAACAGTACACATAATAGTATATGATCTGGTGTGTTTTATGCAGCTGGTTCTCCTGTATCTCCTTTAGTTTTGGGTTCCTGCCACCATTCAGCCAGGAAAGACTCCTCATAGTCCCCTATTCCCTCAAATTCTTCATCAGGTGGATTTGACAGAGCTGATGCTGCTTCCTCTGAACTCACAGTATCCTGTTAACAAACACAGTTCACATTCACATATTTATATGAACAGTCTAATTTATAGGACAATGTAGGACAACAGCTCCCCCTAACTTTGAGGAAACCTGCAACATTTCCTGAATATACAATGTCCTGTTGTCCATGTGTATCAAGTATCAAGTATCGCAAAGTTTGGATTTAGCAATTACAAGATATAGTTCCATTAGTCATGATGGGTCACACCCAAAAACATTTCTGCATATTATTTGCTGAATAATAAAATTAATCGCTTGACTTCTTTTGACAACTTTATGCCTGGGGAATCTCTGATGATAAAAAACAATTTTCATGTGAATCAGACCATCACCTTGTGTTACTGATTTGGTTATGTTATTTTCTTTATATTGTTTACTTTATTATTTTCAAAAATTTTCATATTCTTTAAATTATTTATAACGTTGTCTATTTTTGAATGTGTATAATATTTAATTGTTTGATTTTGGGTTTTCATTCGATAATACGTTTTGTGGTAGCGGAAGTCTTCTATTTTGACATTCATCCGCATATACACTCACCGGCCACTTTATTAGGTACACCTGTCCAACTGCTCGTTAACACTTAATTTCTAAGCAGCCAATCACATGGCGGCAACTCAGTGCATTTAGGCATGTAGACATGGTCAAGACAATCTCCTGCAGTTCAAACCGAGCATCAGTATGGGGAAGAAAGTTGATTTGAGTGACTTTGAACGTGGCATGATTGTTGGTGCCAGAAGGGCTGGTCTGAGTATTTCAGAAACTGCTAATCTACTGGGATTTTCACGCACAACCATCTCTAGGGTTTACAGAGAATGGTCCGAAAAAGAAAAAACATCCAGTGAGCGGCAGTTCTGTGGGCGGAAATGCCTTGTTGATGCCAGAGGTCAGAGGAGAATGGCCAGACTGGTTCGAGCTGATAGAAGGGCAACATAGACTGAAATAACCACTCGTTACAACCGAGGTATGCAGCAAAGCATTTGTGAATCCACAACACGCACAACCTTGAGGCGGATGGGCTACAACAGCAGAAGACTCCACCGGGTACCACTCATCTCCACTACAAATAGGAAAAAGAGGCTACAATTTGCAAGAGCTCACCAAAATTGAACAGTTGAAGACTGGAAAAATGTTGCCTGGTCTGATGAGTCTCGATTTCTGTTGAGACATTCAGATGTTAGAGTCAGAATTTGGCGTAAACAGAATGAGAACATGGAACCATCATGCCTTGTTACCACTGTGCAGGCTGGTGGTGGTGGTGTAATGGTGTGGGGGATGTTTTCCTGGCACACTTTAGGCCCCTTAGTGCCAATTGGGCATCGTTTAAATGCCACGGCCTACCTGAGCGTTGTTTCTGACCATGTCCATCCCTTTATGGCCACCATGTACCCATCCTCTGATGGCTACTTCCACCATGTCACAAAGCTCTAATCATTTCAAATTGGTTTCTTGAACATGACAATGAGTTCACTGTACTAAAATGGCCTCCACAGTCACCAGATCTCAACCCAATAGAGCATCTTTGGGATGTGGTGGAACGGGAGATTCGCATCATGGATGTGCAGCCGACAAATCTGCGGCAACTGTGTGATTCCATCATGTCAATATGGACCAAACTCCCTGAGGAATGCTTCCAGCACCTTGTTGAATCTATGCCACGAAGAATTGAGGCAGTTCTGAAGGCAAAAGGGGGTCCAACCCGTTACTAGCATGGGGTACCTAATAAAGTGGCCGGTGAGTGTATATATATATATATATATATATATATATATATATATATATATATATATAGGGCCAGATACTGCGCTTGTGTACTCGTACTCAAAAAAAAAAAAGCTCCGATACCAACAACCAATACCAGGCAGCGTGTGTACAGTGTTTGTGTCCAGACAAAGAAACATACAGAGAGACAGAGAGTATAATGGGGATACAAAAGAAGGCTGTCCTAGAAGTAAATGTATCTAATTAGTGGAATATTAAACAAAATATAGTAGCATCTATATAGCTGTGGTGCACAAGCTAGTAAGCGAAAAACGAGCAGTAGATTGAGCGTGCAGCGGCACAGACACACGAGCTTGTCGAGTACATCCCTTTTTCACAGACGTTAAAGTTGTAGTGCAGTCGGATGTCAATGGAAAAGAAAGTAAAACGAGGCATGTAGCTTATTAACGTTAACTGACGAGAGAGAGAGAGAGAGAGAGAGAGAGAGAGAGAGAGAGAGAGAGAGAGAGAGACGTTTGATGTTTATATCTCTTTATTTATACAAATAAATTTTTTCTTTTTCCTTCCCGTTCCTTCCTCTTTTTTTTTACACACACATATATATATATATATATATATATATATATGTGTGTGTGTGTGTGTGTGTGTATATATATATATATATATATATATATATACACTCACCTAAAGGATTATTAGGAACACCATACTAATACTGTGTTTGACCCCCTTTCGCCTTCAGAACTGCCTTAATTCTACGTGGCATTGATTCAACAAGGTGCTGAAAGCATTCTTTAGAAATGTTGGCCCATATTGATAGGATAGCATCTTGCAGTTGATGGAGATTTGTGGGATGCACATCCAGGGCACGAAGCTCCCGTTCCTCCACATCCCAAAGATGCTCTATTGGGATGAGATGTGGTGACTGGGGGCCATTTTAGTACAGTGAACTCATTGTCATGTTTCAAGAAACCTATTTGAAATGATTCGAGCTTTGTGACGTGGTGCATTATCCTGCTGGAAGTAGCCATCAGAGGATGGGTACATGGTGGTCATAAAGGGATGGACATGGTCAGAAACAATGCTCAGGTAGGCCGTGGCATTTAAACGATGCCCCTTAGTGCCAATGCCTTGGCACTAAGGGGCCTAAAGTGTGCCAAGAAAAATCCCCCACACCATTACAGCACCACCACCAGCCTGCACAGTGGTAACAAGGCATGATGGATCCATGTTCTCATTCTGTTTACGCCAAATTCTGACTCTACCATCTGAATGTCTCAACAGAAATCGAGACTCATCAGACCAGGCAACATTTTTCCAGTCTTCAACTGTCCAATTTTGGTGAGCTCTTGCAAATTGTAGCCTCTTTTTCCTATTTGTAGTGGAGATGAGTGGTACCCGGTGGGGTCTTCTGCTGTTGTAGCCCATCCGCCTCAAGGTTGTGCGTGTTGTGGCTTCACAAATGCTTTGCTGCATACCTCGGTTGTAAAGAGTGGTTATTTCAGTCAAAGTTGCTCTTCTATCAGCTTGAATCAGTCGGCCCATTCTCCTCTGACCTCTAGCATCAACACGGCATTTTCGCCCACAGGACTGCCGCATACTGGATGTTTTTCCCTTTTCACACCATTCTTTGTAAATCCTAGAAATGGTTGTGTGTGAAAATCCCAGTAACTGAGCAGATTGTGAAATACTCAGACCGGCCTGTCTGGCACCAACAACCATGCCACGTTCAAAATTGCTTAAATCACCTTTCTTTCCCATTCTGACATTCAGTTTGGAGTTCAGGAGATTGTCTTGACCAGGACCACACCCCTAAATGCATTGAAGCAACTGCAATGTGATTGGTTGATTAGATAATTGCATTAATAAGAAATTGAACAGGTGTTCCTAATAATCCTTTAAGTGAGTGTATATTACACTACACAACATATTAAAAAATTACCTACCACCGATTTAAAAAAATTTGAATGAGGTTTTCCTCATGATCCATAGTACACAAGACAACCCAGATTTTTTGTCAATTTAAAATATTGAAGTAATGAAAACTCTTAACATTCTCTCTGGATCTATCAAAGCTTCTTCATTTATCTTTTTTTCCCTTGTTACCCATATTGCCATTTTGGTTTCCGCTATTAAAAAATGAATTATGCCAATTCTTCTCTTTTCAGAAGCCTTATAATTCGGTCCATAAATGAAAAGAGTCATTAAACTCTTCACCTAGTTTTTCAATCCAGTTTTCTAATGTCTGAAAAACAGCCCTCAATCTAGAACAGATGATCAATTGATTCTTCTAAACCACACAAGGGACATTTCTTTTCTACAGTGGGATCAATATGTGCCACGTGTCTGTTTGTAGCTACTGCCCAATGTATAATTCTCCACTGTAGATGTTCGTTTTTCAATGGGAGATTTATACAATGACCTCCAGCACCTTCTAGGAGAAGAGTTTAGCCCCAGCACATCTGACCTTTGTTTCTCTACAGTCCTTCAGAACTGATTGGTCAGCGATTTTTACACAAGTCAAATACAAACTTTTCGTTAAAGCCTCTTTGAATCCAAGTATCTCTGGAGTCTTAAAAGAGAGGATTGATTTCTCTTGTTGTTCTTCTTCCACAAAAGCTGAAACAATAAGATCAGGAAAATTCTCCTTTTTCTCCTCTTCTTCGTTCAAATCCTCTTCTCTTGACTTTTGACGATAAGCAGAAGCAAAAGATGATAAAATCTCATCCATTACATGTTTCATAAATCTGACGGACTTGATAAAACCCCACAAGATTACAGTTATAAACATGAGCCTTGTCCGAAAGGCAAAGGGGGAGGTGTTGCGGTAATTTATAGTAATATTTTCAAAACCACTAAGAAATCTAGTTTTAAATATACTTCTTTTGAAGTGTTGGTGCTTAATGTAAAAATATATAGTATAAACAATAAATCACGTTTGAGAATTCAGCTGGCTACTGTATACAGGCCACCAGGGCACAATAAAGATTTTATCAAAGAATTTGCTGACTTTCTATCAGAATTAGTATTGGCTGCAGATAAAGTACTAATTGTTGGTGATTTTAAAATACATGTAGATAATGAAAAAGATGCATTGGGATTGGCATTTAAAGACATTGTAAACTCAATTGGAGTTAGACAACACGTGTCAGGATCTACTCATTGTAATCGTAATTCGTAATCATACTCTAGATCTAATACTATCATATGGAATAGATGTTGATACCGTTGAAATACTGCAGCAGAACGATGACATCTCAGATCATTATCTAGTCTCATGTAAATTACATTTAGCCAAGGCTGCCAAGCCGACTCCGTGTTATAAATTTGTTAGACCTATCACTTCTGCCACTAAAGATTGCTTTATTAATAATCTTCCTGATCAGTTTCATCATCTCAGCATCCCGGATAGCTTAGAAGAACTCGATATTGCAACAGAAACTTTTAACTCTCTCTTTTCCAGCAATTTAGACACAGTTGCTCCGTTGTGCTTCAATAAGATTAAAGAAAATAGTCCAGCGCCGTGGTACAACGAGCACACCCAGGCCCTTAAGAGAGCAGCCAGAAAAATGGAGCGCAACTGAAAGAAAACTAAACTAGAGGTATTTCGGATTTCATGGAAGGAGAGCTCGATTGCATACAGAGAGGCTTTAAAAGTTGCTAGATCTGCTTATTTTTCAACCCTACTAGAAGAAAATAAACATAATCCTAGGTTTTTATTTGAACAAGTGGCTAAACTAACGAGAAATAAAGCTTCTAGCCCAGAAGTTTCTAAGCAACACAGCAGTAATGACTTTATGAACTTCTTCACTTATAAGATTGATAATATCAGGGAGAAAATTATAACTATGCAACCGTCTACTACAGTATCGCATCAGGGAGTGCATTGTAGTCTCCCTGAGGAAAAATTTGATTCATTTGTTGTTATAGGAGAGAAACAACTTGTATGTTAGACCCTATACCAACTAAGCTACTGAAAGAGATGCTTCCAGATGTCATAGATCCTCTTCTTAATATCATTCATTCGTCTTTGTCTCTAGGATACGTACCAAAAACCTTTAAGCTGGCTATGATTAAACCGCTTGTTAAAAAAACGCAACTTGATCATACAAAATTAGTCAATTACAGGCCGATCTCGAATCTGCCTTTTTTGTCAAAGATATTAGAAAAAGCAGTATCCTCACAACTGTGTTCCTTTTTTGAAAGAAATGATATCTGCGAGAATTTTCAGTCCGGATTTAGACCGTACCATAGTACTGAGACAGCTCTCATTAGAGTCACAAATGATTTGCTCTTATCATCTGATTGTGGTTGTATCTCGCTATTAGTGTTACTTGATCTTAGTGCTGCATTTGATACCATTGACCACAACATTCTTTTAAATAGACTAGAAACAATATGTTGGCATTAGTGGAATTGCACTAGCATGGTTTAAATCATACTTATCTGACCGTTATCAGTTTGTAGCAGAGATGTAGCAGAGATTTGAAGAGATGTCTTATCGATCACAAGTTCAGTATGGCATACCACAAGGCTCAGTACTAGGACCGCTGCTGTTCACTCTGTACATGCTACCATTGGGAGATATTATTAGGAAACATGGCATTAGCTTTCACTGTTATGCCGATGATACTCAGCTGTATGTTTCTTCAAAACCTAACGAAACTTACCAATTCACAAAATTAACGGAATGCATAGCTGATATAAAAAATTGGATGACTAGTAATTTCCTACAACTAAATTCTGAAAAAACAGAGATTCTAATTATTGGACAAAAAACTTCCTCACGTAATAACCTAGAACGCCGGTTACTGGTGTAACCTTGGTTCTATGAATAGTGGAAGACCGCCAGAGACGGTCGAACATAGTGGAAGGAGTCGCGTCTCGCGAGCCATATCGAGAATCTCGCATTGATTTGTCACCTGTGACCCTGACCGATGACGTGTCAGCAGCTATATCCGCTCCGTTCACGTCACGGTCGTTCTCTGCAGTCATTCTCAGTCCGAGTGACCAGAGACTCTGGCGGTCTTCCAATATTCATAGAACCAAGGTTACACCAGTAACCGGCGTTCTATTTCACTGTTACAGACCGCCAGAGACGGTCGAACATAGTGGAAGACGAATACAACCAAGTCACGAGGGCCGCTTACCTAGATACTGTCCGCTAACACAGCAGAACTGACCAAAGGAATAGGTGCCACATTAATCCTGTAGAATCTTGTGAACGTGCAAGGTGACGACCATGTAGCCGCTGCACATATATCAGAAAGGGGCACTCCCCGTAGTGCTGCCCAAGAAGTAGCCACTGATCGGGTTGAATGGCATTTAATAGATGCTGGAACTGTCTGACCAGCCGAATCATATGCCTGTATAATGGTATCCACCACCCAATGAGACAACCTTTGCTTCGACAAGGGTGAGCCCCTCTTACAGGCATCAAAACGGACAAACAGCTGATCAGTGGTGCGCCATGAAGCAGTCTTCAACACATACTGTCGCAATACTCTCACTGGACACACAGCTGTCTGGGAAGCCTCTTGATTAAATGCCGCAAGCTGAATGGGCTGGTTCACAAAGCGGTCAGACAACACTTTAGGTCGGAAAGCTGGATTCGGCCAGAGTGTAACCTGATTGTACTCGGGCCCCCATCTGAGACACTGTGGACTCACCGAGAGAGCATGAAGCTCACCTACTCTTCTGGTTGACGTTATAGCCAAGAGAAAAGCAGTCTTCATCGAAAGACTCTTAATATCAGCTTGTTCAAGTGGTTCATAAGGTGGTAAACGCAGGCTGTTAAGCACCATCTGAAGATCCCACTGGGTATGCATTATCCGTACCGGTGGATTAAGACGTACTGCTCCCTTAAGGAAAGCCACCACCAACTTTTCCGCACCAATTGATTTCCCCCCCAAGGGGTTCCGATGTGCTGACAAGGCTGCCACGAATACCCTTAGAGTCGCTGGGGACCGCCCAGTGTCCAATAAATGTTGTAAGAATTCCAACACTGAACTGATGGAACAAGTGACTGGGTTAACAGACCGATCTGTACACCATGAAACAAAGATCCTCCATTTACTGGCATAAGTGCGACGTGTTGATGGGGCTCTTGCATTCATGACAGTGTTCCTCACATCTGCGGAACACTGTGAGAGCTCTTGCTCAACCCCAGGGGCCATACACATAGACTCAACCTGCCCGGTGAGGGGTGCCAAAGCTCCCCGTTCATTTGTGACAGTAGGTCCCTCCGAACTGGCAATGGTTGTGGTGGACCGGTCGTAAGGGCCATCAGCAGACTGAACCATGGTCTCGCTGGCCAGCAGGGTGCCACTAGAATAAGCCTGTGTCGTCTCATCTGCACACGCCTCAGCACAGGCCAGAGAAGTGGAATTGGAGGGAAAGCATAGAGGAGGAGGTCTGGCCAGTCGTGGGCCAGGACATCCTGGCCTAGTGATCCCTGCTCCTCCTGCTCTGCAAACCACAGCAGGCAATGTGTTGTATTCCTGCTGGCAAAGAGGTCGACTGCTGCGGTCCCATAAAGTCCCCAAACTGACTGAACTACCGCCTTGTGCAGACACCAGTCCCCTGGCTTCGGACCCGATCGAGAGAGTGAGTCTGCCACACTGTTGCAGTGACCGGGAATGTGTGCCGCTCTGATCGACAGGAAGTGCTGGTTTGCCCACAACAACAGCACTCGTGAAAGTCGAAGGCAAGGTAGAGACCTCGTGCCCCCTTGGTGATTGATTAAAAACACCACTGTGGTGTTGTCGGTCCGCACTAGGATGTGCCTCCCCGATAAATCCTGTCTGAAGTGTCTTATGGTGAAAAGCACTGCCCATAGCTCTAGTATGTTGATGTGAGATGTCGCCTGCTGCAAGGTCCAACTCCCCTGCACGCCCTGGTGTTGCCACAGCCCTCCCCATCCGGAGAGAGAGGCATCTGTTGTCACTACTTCTCTGCGTGCTGGGGGTGGTCCCATTGGTACACCCCCTTGTAGAAATTGTTCCCGTCTCCAAAGCCTCAGGGAGACAGAGCAACTGGTTGTCACCACAACAAGGGTCTGTCGGTTGTGGACTGCTGACAACCGTCTGGCTATCAACCAACGCTGAAAAGGACGAAGGTGTAAAAGTCCTAAGTGAATGGCCGATGAGGCTGCCGTGAGAAGGCCCGCTAGCCGTAAGAAGTGAAGATAAGGTAGCTTGCGTCGAACCTGGAACCTCGCTATGGCTCCTTGTATAGCCTGCCTCCTGCGCGCTGTGAGGGTAGCCCTCATTATTCTGGAGTCCAGATGTAATCCCAGAAAACATATTGACTGGCATGGAGTAAGGCAGCTTTTCTCCAGGTTTACCCTCAGTCCTAAAGCAGTAACATGCTCCAGTAGGCGCTGTGTGTTGTTGGCTACCTGCTGAGGTGATCTGGCACAAAGCAGCCAATCGTCCAGGTAAGGGAGAATCAACATGCCCTCCCGTTGTAGAGGTTCTAGTGCCACTTGCATACACCGTGTGAATACACGGGGAGAGAGGGAGAGGCCAAATGGTAGGACTCGATATTGGTATGTCCTGCCCTGGAATGTGAACCGAAGAAACCTTCTGTGATGAGGTGCAATGGGGATGTGGAAATATGCATCCTTCAGATCCACAGAGGTAAACCACATGCCGGGTTCGACCGCTTGTAGGACATCCTTGACACGCAGCATGCGGAAAGGAAGGTGTTTGAGACTCCTGTTCAAGCGTCTGAGGTCCAAGATTGACCTGAAGCTTCCATCCTTCTTGCGAACTAGGAAGTACTTTGAATGAAATCCCCCCGGTTGGACCTGGGGGTTTACTAGCTCTACCGCACCCTTTTCCAGTAGCTTCCGGACCTCGAGAGATAGAGCAAGAGCCTGACGAGGGTCCCGAACCACTGTGGGCCGAGTGTGTGTGCATAATTGGGGTCTGTGACGGAACTGAAGACAGTAGCCCCTGTCGAGTGTGTCGAGGAGCCACTTGTTGTTCGTAATCCCTCTCCAAAGTTGTAGTTGAGAGGTTGAAAAGTGTCCCATCACAGACCCTGGACCATCACCGACGATGAGGAGCGGTCTCCCTACCCCTGGGGGGACGACGATAAGTAGTCACAGGGCGAGCAGGTGGTCTACGAGCACGGGATGCCTCCCTTCTCGAGTCATACCCAGGTCGAGTTGCCTGCTGTACAGGCCTGTAAGACTGTCCCTGCCTGCACTGGAATGGATTTGCATGACGAACAGGTATTTGATGTGAGGATGGTCCATAACTCACACTGCGCTCAAAGTGCTGGGACCGAGACTCCACTGCACGAACTCTGCGCTCAAGAGCTTCTTGAGCGGCTGGACCAAAAATCTGCCCAGGTACCAGAGGTAGTTGACGAAGATTGCTACGGCAAGCCTCTGGAAGTTTAGACTGTGCTAGCCAAACCTGCCGCCTAGCCTGAGTAGTAAGCCCAAGAGCCTTTCCGCTAGAAAATGCGATTGAACCCAAGGCTTGTAAGGAAGCCTCAAGTAACTCAGATGTGGTATTATCTGGTGGGTTAGTACTCAAAGTAGAATGAAGTACCAGCAGAAGATGAGCCATGGAATTCCCCACACAACTCAAGCCTGAGACAGTATTATAAATCCTGACCAACAGATCATCTGTGCGTCTACACTCTGGGTTGGGACAGCGAAGATTGTGTCTAAGAGCCTCATCTGGTGACACTACCAGTGAAGAAATGCATGGCTCCACTGGGGGCATGTTACCAAGGCCCTTTTCGTCTGCATCAGCCATTGCCACTAGCGTACGAGCCACACGATCAGGTCTGGATAAGGGAGCTGACCGAAACGCTGAAGAAACCACATCTGTGAAGTTAGGACAACTCGGCATTAGGAAATCCTCCTGCTGGGAAACTGGGCGACGCACGAGGTTTGACTGGCCTGATAGGGGAGGAGGTGGATCCAAATTCCGCTTAGCGAGCGCCATCCTGAGTGTGTCCTGCAGAGAGAAAACCACTGAAGGCGGCGCATCCTGAAGGCCAGAACCGTCGTCGCTATGGGAACATTGGACCTGGGAATGTGAGGGTCTCGTCTCCTCCATTGGCGTATAATACTCCTGTTCCTCCCGGTCTAAGGAGTCAGAAGCCGCAATAGATAAAGTGTCTGGTTCTCTCCTGGACAACCTGGATGCCAGCTCACACCTGGGCAAGGGAGGAGCTAAACCACCCCCCCCTGTCCCCTCACTCACATTCTGACGAGTAGGGGGAACAGATAATAAGTCTCTAATACCCTGAACTGCGTTCGCAAGTTCAGCTACTTGCTGGGTCAATGTACTTGACTCCGAGGAGGTTCGCATCCTCTTTGAAGGCCTTCCAGTCCCACTGGCCACACGCTTGCTACTCACATGTGACTCTGTCCCAGCTGATGGAGCAGAATTCTCAAACTCAGGGTCTAATTCAGCTAGTCGATGCTGTCTCATCTCCAAGGACATCAAACCACATTCAGGACATGGGTCTACTAAAGCCTCTCGGAGGTGATCAATGCCTAGGCAAGTAGGACATTGAATATGAGCATCCATGAGATCCATTGGACCGAAGCAGAGGGAACATGAAGCTGCCATCACTTCCAGCTCAGTTAGTTGAAAAAACCCCTGGTCAACCAATGGGGTTATCCACAATAAGGTTTATCAATGTATCACTCTGGTTAACCAATGAGCATAACATAAAGTAGCAGTTTCTGACAATATACAATACCACACGCAGTATAAGAGAACCCTGGTTAACCACTGAGTTCACATGAGTACTCACCTCAACACTGCTAGTAGCGATCGGTTCCAAACAAACCCTGGACAACCAGTGGGTATATGGTCCGATGCACGTCAAAATATATCCAAATATATACAAATATTTCTCCCGAGACACAGCTGTAGCGGGGAGCAGTTGCTCACCAAAAACGCTGTGCACACTCGAGCGAGATCTCTTCGCGAGAATGACAAAGAGAACGACCGTGACGTGAACGGAGCGGACATAGCTGCTGACACGTCATCGGTCAGGGTCACAGGTGACAAATCAATGTGAGATTCTCGATATGGCTCGCGAGACGCGACTCCTTCCACTATGTTCGACCGTCTCTGGCGGTCTGTAACAGTGAAATAGAACACGGTCTAACACTTGATGGCTGCTCTGTTAAGTCCTCGTCGTCAGTTAGAAACCTGGGTGTGCTCTTTGATACAAATCTTTCATCTGAAAGTCACGTGTCTAGTATCTGTAAAACCACATTTTTCCATCATAGAAATATATCTAAATTACGCCATATGCTCTCATTGACAAATGGGGAACAATTGTGTTCATGCGACGAACAACCGTATAAGTCCAAAAAAAAACAAAAATTGAGATAACCATGTGACTTGAATGTATGTGTGCCACTTTGTATACAGAATCACTTTGGGGGTGTGTTCGCGCGACCAAAACTCTGTATTTTACATTTTAAAATAGTCTCACGCGGAAAAACCGTTTATGTCCACTAACGAAAAATGGAGACGCCGGTTGCTTTCATGTCCGCTGCGGACATTAAACGGCAAAACCTCGGCAAAAAAAGGAGAGCGAACATGAATGAATGGAAGGACAGAGCAAGGAAGTCTTTGAGGGATGCTGGGAAACCATATGTGAACCGGAGAGGAGAGCAAAAACGAGGAAAAAGTCCACCGAAAGAGGTGAGTGAAAGAACCGTATACAAAGTATCTAACTTAGCAGCTACTGTTACAGTCAGAGGGGCGTGTAGGCTCCTGCGCGTCGTCTAACGTTACTACAGTTCATTCATATAGCTCACTCTGTTTAACGGATCAATTCATGAATGGGTCGAAATTAATACTGTAGGCTACTACTCCTTATAACCGAGGATAAATGAATCGAAACATTATAGCTGCGTTTGATGTCTGGCTAGCCAGTTACTTTGTAACGTAGCTGGTTACAGTCAGGGGGCATATTACTGGGCGTCTAACGTTACTAATGTTCATACAGCTCTGACTGTTTAGCGAATCAAGTCATGAATGGGTCGAAATGAAAGCTGAGAAAATTAGACTTTGATTGCTTTATGTCTTCACTGAAATTGGTAAAAAAAATAAAAAAAAATAAATAAAAAAAAGTCATTGACGTGTTTAAAATATTTTGATATACTTTTTGGATCCCATGTTACCATTTATGCAACACTTTGTTTTGTAATATTGTATGCTATATTTGTTTGTTACTCATTTTTTAATAAATAAAAGGTAATAATAAAAAAATGCATTGATTGTGTAAGCTGTTACGTTATATATTATAGGTAGTAACCTTAATAGCTGCTAATAGCTCTAGTGTTCTATAGCTATATATAACAAAAAAAACTCTAATGTGACTTTGTTTTTGTTAAGGGCAAGGTGTGCAAGGAGACGTGTCCCAGGCAGTGTTCAAGCCTAACAGAACAAAGAAAACTCCAGCTCTTCACAGAGTTTTATGCTGTCTCTTATGAGAGGCAGCAGGCTATCATTCTCTCTGGTTTGGAGCAGGTAGGCTAACTTAAGCAATTCATGACCATATCATGTCAACAGTATGCAATGCATCACAATGTAGGCCCATGAAATAACCAGTGAATTGAATACTACTGTATGCCTTCAATTCACTAAGACTGCACATGTGCCTGATCACTGTAAATGTTAAATTTTGTGAGGATGGATGAAGGATGATCAGCATCAAGTAGGCCACCAAGTGCATTACAGTCAGACCACAGCGCTTTGGTGCCCTAAAATGCTTATTCATTCTCCTAACCAAAGCCTACTCACGTACTTAATGACCTTAACCTGACAGCTCTACAATACGGCTAGCCTGCTACGCTATGGTAAATGTCTTTTTACTTCATGTCTTTTTACTTCTAGCACAAGGTGAGTCGCAGACGACCACGTGGGCCTGACACTGAGATTACTAAGAGTTAGTCCAAAACGTGGGTTCGTGGAAAAACGCCCATGTTAACAAGCTGCCAATTGGCGCACTATGGGCGCGAGGGATCGTAGGGTGAATTTGGATGACAATTGCCCACAGACTTGGTAGAGAGTGGGCCTTTATTAATAACCCCCCTATTCACGGATCCTTACTTACTTGCCACGGAACTGTTGGTTTTCGGACACCTCTAGTGGGCGATAGAGAGCATATTGCCCCATGACCCCCCCCCCCCCCCAACCCCCCCATCCCAACCCCCCCCCCCATCCCACTAACCCATTATTTGTCCAATAACCCACTGTATTGCCCCGAGTTTGAGGGCCCTAGCCGCTTGCCAAGCGTTTAAAGTCCGGACGAGTGTACGGCTGAAAACGGGCCTGTTTCTGAGTGTCTGCCATTGACCTCAATGGCAGACAGAGAGATGGATCAAAGCTGATAAAAAATACTTTCTCAGGCCCTAGGCCCGGGCCCTTTTGGTATGTCGCTCGGGGCGGGCCCAGGGGCCACCGTGCAGAGTTTGGGGCCCCTGGGACATTTCTATCAAAATCGCACTCGCCCATTGAATGAATGTATTCGCCGCAGCGGTTTCGCGGACGCCGCTTCGGAAGGGCCGACCGACTAGGGGGCGCCGTTTTCCGACTCGCCACGTCCCCCCGGTGCGGGCGGGAAAGCTTGGTGGCCCTAGGGCCTCGTTCAGGGGCCGAAAGGTCAGAAAAGGGACCGCGCATTAGGGTTAGCTTCAGCATTAGGGTTAGCTTCTGAAAATGTTTTGCCTTCGCTCAAGGGCCCGGTGCTTTTGGCACGTCGCTCGGGGCGGGCCCAGGGGTCAGCATGCCGAATTTGGGGCCCCGGGGACATTTAGAAAAATATCCCACTCGCCCATAAAATGAATGTATTTTGCACAGTGGTTTCGCGGACGCCGCTTCGGAAGGGCCGACCGACTAGGGGGCGCCGTTTTCCGACTCGCCACGGCCCCCTGGTGCGGGCGGGAAAGCTTGGTGGCCCTGGGGCCTCGTTCAGGGGCCGAAAGGTCGAAAAAGGGACGCTCGTCCGCGAACCCGTTGCGCCGTTAAATGGCCCGTGGGACGGCCCCCGCAGGGAGACGCAGGGTCGTGGCGCATTGAGATTTGAGATTCTGACCCTCCAGGGGCCCCCGACTCACGGCCCCGAAGCTTGAAAATCTGGGACCTTCCTAAAAAAAGTTTTCCACTTATAACCAACTTTCGCTCAAAAGGCTCTGAGGGTGCATGAGTGAGAGACACACAAGGCCGAGATTAGTGTTAAAAGGGCGGGAAAGTGTTGCCTTCGGTCTAGAGCCTTGCGCCTTTGGCATGTCGCTCGGGGCGGGCCCAGGGGCCACCGTGCAGAGTTTGGGGCCCCTGGGACATTTCTATCAAAATCCCACTCGCCCATTGAATGAATGTATTCGCCGCAGTGGTTTAGCGGACGACGCTTCGGAAGGGCCGACCGACTAGGGGGCGCCGTTTTCCGACTCGCCACGTCCCCCCGGTGCGGGCGGGAAAGCTTGGCGGCCCTAGGGCCTCGTTCAGGGGCCGAAAGGTCGAAAAAGGGACGCTCGTCCGCGAACCCGTTGCGCCGTTAAATGGCCCGTGGGACGGCCCCCGTACGGAGACGCAGGATCGTGGTACCCGGATACTTCAGATTCCGACTCTCAAGGGGCCCCTGACGCGGGGCCCCGAAGCGTGGGGCCCTAGGGCCTTTAGAAAAAATCGCCCCTCCCCCGAAAAAAAATTAAAAACCTGAAAGGGCCTTTTCAGTCTGAGAGGGAAACAGCCCTGAGAGAGGATTTCTGCACAGAGGCTGAGAAAAATTTCACTCTGCTCTAGCGCCCCCTGCTTTGGGTACGTCGGTCGGGGAGGGCCAAGGGGTCAGCTTGCCGAATTTGGGGCCCCTGGGACGTTTCTGAAAAAATCCCACTCGCCCATTGAATGAATGTATTTTGCCACTGTGGTTTCGTGGACACCGCTTCGCAATGGCCGATCCACTAGGGGGCGACGTTTTCCGTCTTCCCACGGCCCCCTGGTGCGGGCGGAAAAGTTTGGTGGCCCTGGGCCCTCGTTCAGGGGTCGAAACGTCGAAAAAGTGTGAAAAAAGCACATTTTGAAACTGACAGGAGTCGAAGAGGTCAAACCAAAGAAACGAGCTGCCACACGGACACGGAAGGTCGCAGGAGCCCGAAACTCGGCGAGCTCCGTCGTCTGGTGACCTCGAGCGGGGCCCCAGAGTTTGGGGGCCCTGGCCGCTTTCTAAGCGTTTCTTAGGCCCCGTTCGTTACGAGCCCATTCATTGTGGATGGTGACTGAAAAATGTGGATGGTGACTGGAGATTTTTTTTAATTTTTTTTGATTAAACCACCTCTACTGTACTAAGCACACTCCACTGAACACATCACACTAATTTTTAAGTTATTTCGGTGTTTGGTTTGCATGAAAACAAGTGCCCTCGAAACCACTTTTTGGCGGGAAAAATGGTTTCTTCGCGAACAAAGTGGTTTTTAAGCTAGGCTTTCGAAATATTTTAATGAAACGTGTTTGGCGAGACTCTGTGGGATGCCCCGGAAAAGTTTGGTGGCCCTGGGGCCTCGTTCAGGGGCCGAAATGCCGAAAAAGTGGCCAAAACCGACATGCCTGCAAATGGCCCGTGGGACGGCCCCCGTACGCAGACAGAGGGTCGTGGCACCCCGGGACTTTGGATTCCGACTCTCCAGGGGCCCCTGACGCGGGGCCCCGAATCCTGGAACTCGAGGGCCTTTGGAAAAAATCGCCCCTCCCCCGCCATCAAATCATTCAAAGGCCTCTTTCAGTGTGAGAGTGAAACAGCCTTGAGGTAGAGATTTTGCATAGAGGCTAAAATATATTTGCCTTTACTCGAGGGCCCGGTGCTTTCGGTACGTCGCTCGGGGCGGGCCCAGGGGTCACCGTGCCGAATTTGGGGCCCCTGGGACCTTTCCATGAAAATCCCACTCGCCCATTTAATGAATCACCACAACGGTTTCGCGGACGCCGCTTAGAAACGTCCGATCGACTAGGGGGCGCCATTTTCCTTCTCGCCACGGCCCCCTGGTGCGGCCCTAAAAGTTTGGTGGCCCTGGGGCCTCGTTCGGTGGTCGAAAGGGTGAAAAACACGTCACGGGGTCAAAAAGGTCAAACCGACGGAACGCGCTCCCGTGAGGAGACGGAAGGTCGCAGGGGCCCGAAACTCGGCGAGTTCCGTCGTCTCCCGTCCCTGAGTGGGGCCCCCGAGTTTGAGGGCCCTAGCCGCTTTGTAAGCGTTTCCCGACCCCCGTTTGTGATGAGGCCTTTGATTGTGCTTGGTGACTGATGTGAGCAGCGACGTTTTATTTTTTTGTGATGTCCCACTGGGTCCTACGGACACCAAAATTGTATCTCGTTTAGAGGGGGACGAGACCTTTACTTTGAGACCACCCACGGCCCCGTGGGCCCCCGGGGGCCAGAGATGGAGATGGAAATACAAATTTATCTAAGCGAAAACGCGACGGATCCGGCCGTGGCTGGGCTCTTTGGAACCGTCTAGTTGAGCTGAAAAGATTGATAAAAAAATTATGAATTTTGGCCGTGTTTTCGCGGAGATATTAGCCGAAATATGACGCTGATGACGTCACGATCTCGGGAACAAAATCGCTCATATCTCGGGAACGCGAAGACCCAGAGAGCTCAAATTCGGGTGAGGGGGTCCCACGGGGGCCCCGACTCGAACCAGGGCGGTGGCGAGCCGCGGGGACGCCCCCTAGTGGTTCGCCGTTCGCTGGGGCCCCCGACTTTGAACGGCTATAACTCGGGGACCCGGGCGAGTTGGACCTCGGGGGTGGGCTCATTCGAAAGGGCCCTTCCAGCACAACAATCTATTAGAGTTTGGGGAACATTGAGCCAGGGGTTCTCGAGATATAAGCCGACAAAGCTGTGCCTTTGACCGGACCTAACTCCCTGGCCCCGAGGCCCTCGGGGACGGGGGTGGGCTCGTTGGATAGGGCTCCTCGAGGCCTACAGACGACCCGAGTTTGAAATTTTTTCGCCGTGTGGTTTTTGAGATATTCGTGAAAAACAAACATTCCCATGCGTTCAGTGTTTATCTGGCTGTCACCCATGTCTCCAACGGGACTTCCAGATGATTAAAAACTACTTTTTCAGGCCCAACCACCTCTACTGTACTAAGCACACTCCACTGAACACATCTCACTAACTTTCAAGTCATTTCAGTGTTTAGTTTGCATTAAAATGGGTGTCCTTGAAACCACGTTTGGGTACTGTGATAAATGCTACGTGGGATGGGAAACATTTTCTGTGAAACACATTTTAATGAAAGTTCCAAATCATGATAAAAACTATTTTACTGCACTCAGGGGCCTCCCCTGAGTCCGTAGCACCAAGTCCCATCCCATAATTCCACTGACCACGAACCCACAGTTTTTTATAATGTAATAAATGCTACGTGGGATGTCCATAGCTCTGGTCAGGAAGGGTCTAGAGCCTCCATTTTTGCACTCAGGTCTAAGTCCCATCACCCTCTAACAGAATCCAGAGTTTCAAGAAGATTGGAGAAACCTTTTTTTCCGACCCGAAAAAACCGTTTTTTTTGGGTCGAGATTTTGAGTTTCTCCAATCTTCTTGAAACTCTGGATTCTGTTAGAGGGTGATGGGACTTAGACCTGAGTGCAAAAATGGAGGCTCTAGACCCTTCCTGACCAGAGCTATGGACATCCCACGTAGCATTTTTTCAATAGGAAAAAAAAGTGGGTTCGTGGTCAGTGGAATTATGGGATGGGACTTGGTGCTATGGACTCAGGGGAGGCCCCTGAGTGCAGTAAAATAGTTTTTATCAAGAATGGAACTTTTCAAAAATTGCCTATCAGAGAAACTGTCAGATCCCACGTAGCATTTGTTCCATTGTAAAAATAGTGGTTTCGCGGTCAGTGGAATTATGGGATGGGACTTGGTGCTACTGACTCAGGGGAGGCCCCTGAGTGCAGTAAAATGGTTTTCATCATGACAGCAACTTTAATTCAAATGTCTATCAGAGAAACTCTCTGAATCCCCATTCAATCGATGGCACGTGGGATTCTGTCCGATTGCAGCTTGTTGAATGAAGGGCGGGGTTAGTATTTTACAAAAATAGTGGGTTATTGGACAAATAGTGGCTTCTTGGGATGATCCCACGTAGCATTTATTCCATTGTACCAAATATAGGCTTCGCGGACAGTTGCTCTACCCGGCTTAGTTCTTAGCACTTTTTGACCGGGCATAACTCAGGAACCAAGCCGACTTTGGGCTCCATACTCTGGGGTCCTGGGGGGCCCATGGGTACCTTTACACACCCAGAGTTTGGAGCTCCAAGTCGGCTTGGTTCCCGAGATACACCCGGTCAAAACTGGAAAGGAAGTGGCCGTATCTCGGAACCAGAAGGACCTAGGAGCTGGGGACGGTGGGGTCTGAAGGGGACCCATGGGCCCTCCCCACACCAAGAGCTTGGAGCCCAAACTCGGCTTGGTTCCCGAGATAAACCCGGTCAAAGCTGGAAAGGAAGTGGCCGTATCTCGGAACCGGAAGGACCTAGGAGCTGGGGACGGTGGGGTCTGAAGGGGACCCATGGGACCTCCCCACACCCGTAGTTTGGAGCTCAAACCCGGCTTGGTTCCCGAGATACACCCGGTCAAAGCTGGACAGGAAGTTGCCGTATCTCGGAACCGGAAGGACCTAGAAACTGGGGACGGTGGGGTCTGAAGCGACCCAATGGGCCCTACTCACACCCGGAGTTTTGAGCTCCAACTCGGCTCCACCCCCAAGATACACCCACTTATACATAAGGGTCTTTTGGACAAAACGGTCAATATCTCGGAAATGACGAGTCCCAGCGGATCGTCCTTTGGGGTGGTGAGGGGCCCCTAGGGGCCCTCTCAGACCCCAGAGTCCCGAGCCTCTGGGACCCTTCCTTCTGAAGTGCACCCTTTCCTGTTGGGCCCCGTATCTCGGACAGTGGGGGAGCTGGTCACTCTAGTGGTCAATCGGACAAATAATGGGTTACTGGGACGGGGCACGTGTGGCGCCCCACCAAGGACGAAGGCAGAACTGCTTGGGGTGGCCTCGGGCTTCGGGTCACTTCCGTCGGGCCCCTGAGGGGGTCGGGTCACCCCGACACTGCCCGCGTGGGTCGGGCGCCCGGGGAGGGTCGGCCTGCGGCGTCGGCCGACCCCCCAAAAATTTCGGGGGGTCAGCGCGCTCGTCCGCCAACCCCCGTCCTAATCGCCGCGCCCCGTTTACTGAATGGACGCTTTTTATTTTTCTGGACTATCTAAGAGGAAGTACACCTTCAAGTACCATGTGCAACAAGGAGGCCAAAGACTTGCTGTTTGTAAACTCACATTTATGTCAGTCTTTCAACTGACCAACAGTCGCCTACAGGCAAGTTTTATATAGCCTAGCCTTTTCCGTTTGTTAACTTTTTATTACATGCATGATTTTAATTAGATACATTGTCCATAACATATTTATTTAAAGTTACTTATCTTTGAAAAGGTTATTCAAGAAAAGTTAGGCAGTCAGTCTGAGGGAACAGAGCAGGTAGCTAAAGTCAGGTCTCCATTAGAGGACTTCAGAGGAAAACATAAGAACAGGTAAGTAAAAAAAAAACAAATCTTGAAGGACCTCATGCTCTCGTCCTGTTAGTTTTTAAAGCTGCACCATTGTCACACCTACAACATTCCCTGGTCTAATGGTGCACTGGACGCTGGCATTATAGAGCGTTGGGTGCCTTGCCACCCTATAACGCCAGTGTGCACATACCGTAATGGTTAGGATTCAGCTCACTGTTGTTGCCCAGTCAGGAAACATATTTTTGCACTTTGAAATCGATATTAGAGATAAAGTGCTATGCAAATGTAATATATGATTATTCTTTGTATCATTACAACATGTGGATCTTAAAGAGATACTTCAGCTCTGGAAAGATTAATGTGTATTTAAAATGGGTCATTTATGTAGTAGAAATGTGAAATTATTTTTGAATGGAGCCTTCTAAAAGCCAGAAAATGTATTTTTGATTTATGGGGATGAAAGACAACAACTCCCAGATTGCAATGCTAAAATGCACACATCAATCAATCACATGTTTAGCATCCATGTAAACACTACATTCAGATTCACAAATCGGAATAAATTCAGTTAGATTGAAACAAAAGATGTGCATGTAAACAATGACAATTTTTGCGTCATCGGAGGATTTTTTCCAGACAAAAAATACATAAATCTCTCATCTCAGGGGGATATGAGGGAGAAAAGCATGGTAATTCGAAAATACTAAAAAGAATTCGGTTTTCTAATGATACAAAGCTTAATGCTAAATCTTGAAGTATCCCTTTAATGACTGTATGTGAAAAACAAAATCCTATAGTTTAGAGGAATGTTTATAATTATACGTTTATGGTCACAGAAACAATGCAATTGTGCAAAACAGACCAGCATAGTTTATTATATTTCCCTTGTTCATGAGTTGTGGTGTTTATTTTTTAGGCCTCATAGCATTCATCCTGCAGTGAGAGAGGGGATAAGAGAGCATATCTTGAGCTTCCCACGCCAACCGAACCACTACTCACGGATGAAGGGAGATGTGGAGAGGGAGTACCTGAGCCCTGATTTAAACCTGCTCCGCATGTTCCGCCTGTACAAGGAACACAATCCAACATCCACTGCAAAGTTCTGGCTCTATAGGGACATCTTCAAGCAGCAGAACCTCAGTTTTGGGCAGCCAAGAAGTGACACTTGTGCGAAATGTGACGCCCTGTTTTTAAAATTAACAGCTGCTACAACAGAAGGAGAAAGGTTGAAGATCGCAGCCGAGAGTGAGCTTCACCACCGGAAAGCTGAAAAAGCGTACACCCAGTTGCAGGCTGACATAGAGTGGGCCAAAGCCAATGATGACTGCCATGTCATTTGTATCGACATGCAGGGGGTAGTGTTCACGCCAAACCTGACACACTCCAACGTGTACTATCAACGGCAGCTGGCCAACTACAACCTCTGTATCCAGGAGATGGGCACTGACGATCCTCCTACAATGTGCCTCTGGCATGAGGGCATCGCTCACAGAGGTTCCATCGAGGTGGCAAGCTGTCTTTTGAAGTGGGCAGAAACATCTTTTGCTCCCCTAGTCCAGCCAAAGGAACGGAAGCTCGTCATCTATAGTGACCGATGCTGTGGGCAGAACAACAACTGGCGAGTCCTAAACCTCATGGCCCTGCTCGTATCTAGAAGGTACTTCAGTCAGATAGAGCAGAAGTTCATGGTGTCTGGTCACTGCTTCCTTCCCTGTGACCGTTCCTTTGCCACGCTGGACAAGAGGCGTAAGGTGTCCACACTCCACACCCCCAGCGATGTCGCCGAGATGATCCGTGGAGCCAGGCAGCAGCATCCATTCAAAGTCATTGAGATGAAATGTCCGGACTTCAGGCAGCTCCCTGATGCAACATTAAAGCGTCCACCTGGCTTGCTAATCACATCCATGATGTGGTTGAAAGTGACAGGTAAAAAACAAAAGAGTAGGTCTTCTGAGATTAACAGTGTTGGGGATATGTGCGTGAAAGAAGAATCTTTATTGAATTTCTTGTTGAATCATGATTTCAGCTGCTGATCCATGGTGTGTCCACACAAAAGGGAGCCACAGCCTCTACGAGGGATGGAAGACCTGGCTAATCACCAAACAGAGGAAGAATCAACCACCTCCAGCTCCCTTGTTCTCCACCACGTATGCTCGTGCTTATGAGGACCCTCTGCCCATCAAGAAGGAGAAACACCGGGATCTTATGAAAATGCTAGCCTACATGCCACCGGAGGCCCAAGCATTTTATGGGGCATTAGAATGCGAAGAGTAGCCTGGTATGTGTAGGTCATGTGCAGGGTAAGGTGGGGTATATTGTGTATATTGTGTAAAATTAATCATAATAGTAGTTGTAGTTTATCTTGTATGCCTTATATTATGTTGTATAATAGGAATATATAGTTATTTATTTAGTAAATGAATGAATGGGGTGATTTATGAAATGTATTATAAAATGGTAAACTAGCATATGGAACCATAGCAAGGAATGATAATGATGTATGTCTGTATTGTAAATATGTATTGTTTACAGTTATTACTGTTGTTTATTGTTTGTATGTATTGTTGATTGTATGTACGGTTTATTGTTTGTAATGACGTTTATTTTCTGTACTATAAGTAGGCCTATGTATTGTTCATTGTTCGTACTGTATTGTCTGTGTTTTTGTTCTGTGATTTATGTTGGTAAAAAAATAAAAGAAATTGAAAGAAAGAAATGTTTAATATTTTCTTTAAGGTTCTGTTACTATATTAAAACTAAGATAAAGGAATCAAATCTCCAGTGGTTTAAGTGATATGATGAATTGGACTTATACTGTTATTCCACATTAACTGGACTTATACTGTTCTTCCACATTCCAGAAATGTAAATTACTCTAACTTTTTATTTTTAAGATTGATACTAAAAAATCTTATCTCATTAGAATTGTGAAACTTTTGTTGTCTATCTTCAAGTAAAAAAAAAAAAATATATATAATATTCAGAGTCCAAATTAAAAAAATGTCATTATTCAAAATTTGAAAATATGGACTTATATGGTTCTTCGTCTCAAGCCCTCAATTAGTTCATGTGTTCATGACCTCAAGGCTAGATTATTGTAATGCTCTACTGGGTGGTTGCCCTGCACGCTTAATAAACAAACTACAGCTAGTTCAAAACGCTGCAGCTCAAGTTCTTATCAGAACCAGGAAGTATGACCATATTAGCCCGGTTCTATCAACACTGCATTGGCTGCCTATTAAACATCATATAAATGTCAAAATATTGCTGATTACTTACAAAGCACTAAATGGTTTAGCTCCGCAGTACTTGAGCAAGCTCTTAACGTATTATAGTCCTTCACGTCTATTGCGATCTCAAAGTTCCGGCTAGTTGATAATACCTAGAATATCAAAATCGACTGCTGGCGGTAGATCCTTTTCCTATTTAGCACCACAACTTTGGAACAGTCTTCCTACCATTGTCCGGGAAGCAGACACACTTTGTCAGTTCAAAGCTAGACTAAAAACACATCTCTTTGACCAGGCATTCACATAATACATTATCGACTTCTATATGTTCAATGTTAGGCTGCATAGGTTAGGTCAGCCAGAACTGGGAACACTTCCTTTAAATCCTGATGTACTCGTTACATCATAAGAAGAATGGCAACTACGCTAATTTTAGTGTCTTTGTTTATCCCGAGGTTTTCCCGCAGCCTGCCGGATCCAGGCCGTTTCCAGATCTGATGAAGGACCTTCGCCTGGACCCGATGACAATGCAGTGCTGAAGTGTCAACTAGCCTCTCACTATGGAGGATCCCTATTTAACTATACAGATAAAGCGTTGTGGAAATTAGGGTTCACGTACCAACCCAGAAGTAATCAAATAAAATAAAATTCTGAATCAAAATTTATAGGCAAGACAAGTAGTTTGTTTAGAATAACATTATTCAAGAACCGCTATAAAATCAAACCAATCTGTGTTACCTTAAATTATATTAAGTTTATCTCTGTAAAGCTGCTTTGAAACAATCTACATTGTTAAAAGCGCTATATAAATGAGGATGACTTGACTTGACTTGACTTGATACGTCCTCTTCCTGGCAGATTCGTAACATCTTTAGTTGATTGGAACTTCTTAATTATTACTGTGATGGTCAAAATGGGGATTTTCAATTCTTTAGCTATTTTCTTACAGACATTTTCCATTTTCTATTTTGTGATGCTCAACAATCTTTTGATGCACATCAGAACTATATTCTTTGGTTTTACTCATTGTGATGGATGATTAAGGGAATTTGGCCTTTGTCTAGCTATGACTTCTTGTTTTTACAGGAGTTTAAATATGAGGAAACACAATTTCATGTTCCTAGTCACCCTGGTGTGCTAAAAAAAGTACAAAAAAATATGAATGGGAATATACTTCAGAGATATTTTACTCGTAAATTTTTTTAGGGGTGCCAATAATTGTGGCCAACGTGTTTTGGAGAAAAACATGTATTTCCTAATGTGACCCCCAAGGCATTTTGATCTCTTCCTGGTGGTTGGCTGCAGAAGAGGTCATAAACCCCACCTTCTCCGTGTAATCACATGGGACACGAGCCAAACTAAAAAAATCCAATTACACTTTTTTGTTATTAGTAGTTCATAGTAGTTCTGATCACGCAGTATGTTCAATTGTTCTTTTTTCCAAATAAATTAGGTTTTAGTATGATATTTGATGCTATAAAAATGGGGTAAAACACCATGATTGAAAGCTGTGCTTGCGATTAAGTCTGCGGGAGCTAGAATATGGGCAGGACCTTGATACCACTGCTCCAGCTCAAGCAGCAATGCCTAGATTATGTGAAACAATCATATCCGAAAATGTGAAGTGAGGTCTGGAGACACTTGATAAAGTAGATACAAATATATTTACGTGCAAGATGTAGAGCACCAAGCTGATTTATACAGTACATAACATGACAATGAGAATACTAGTAATACAATGTTGTGAATTTTTTGTGTTTAGTTGCCCGTGTTGTAGCGCACTGTAACAGGAAGTTACATATTCACAGTAAATATATTTTATGTATATTTATTGCTTGTTAATAAAGCAAATGCATACATATGCTTTTAACCTAAAACCATGAAATCACCAAATCAAAATCACCAGAGAGGGCTCCTTAATTGCACAGGCCACCACATTTAACATTCAAGACATTTAAAGGGATACTTCAGGATTTAGCATTAAGCTTTGTATTAGTAGAAAACCTGTATTATTTTCAAATTACCGTGCTTTCCACCCTCATATCCCCCTGAGACGAGAGATTTATGTATTTTTTGTCTGGAAAAAATCCTCCGATGACACAAAAATCGTAATTTTGCGTAATCGGAATATTTTTTGGCCAGAGGCTAAAGACTACAGCCAGTAGTAGGGGCTGTCCCGCATGTTCTCAACCCGCCCATAGAGGGTGGGATCTCACGAATCTCACTCACACAGAATGTACACACAGTGTCGGCCATCTTTTTTGGAAGCTAAGCTAGCAGGCTCTTGTTCAGTGGAGAAAGCTGAGTAATAGGAGAAAGCTGAGTAGTAGGGGTTACCATCGACTTTTTCCCAGACATGTCCGGCCGTCGAGATCGTACAAAATGTCCGGGATTCAGCTTGCTTTCTGCAGTCGCCATTCATTGATTACATGCACACCGTTTGTTTCAATCTAACTGAATTCATTCCGATTGGTGAATCTGAATGTAGTGTTTACATGAACGCTAAACAAGTGATCGGTTGATGTGCGTTTTAACATTGCTAAGAAAATTCCCGCTCCCCGTGAGAGATACGAGGCCGGTGCGTCTCATCAGTAATCACGGCACCGGCCTCGCGCTGTTCTCCCGCGGCCCTCACTCGTCCTGCTCGCCACAGTAAACATGATGAATGGCGACTGTAGAACGCAAAAGCCGAATCTCGGACATTTTGGGCGATCTCGAAATCACGGAGACTCACTAGCAGCCTAGACTTGTTGTTTAACTACTGCGTTTGTCACCGGTAGGCGTGGCCTCCTAGGGCAGCGAAGCAAGTGCATTCTGGGAGTTGTTGTCTTTCATCCACATAAGCCAAAAATAAATTTTCTGGCTTTTCTCAGTCTAGAAAGCTCCAAATTAAAAAATTATTTCACATTTCTTCTACATAAATGACCCATTTTAAATACACATTCATCTTTCCAGAGGTGAAGTATCCCTTTAAGTCTTGTTCAGATTATCAGTCTTAATCTGATTTTTGTGCATATCCGATTTGAATCTGATCATATTTAGCAGGTGTGAATGACAAAAAACCAGAGGAACGTTTCCATAGATCCTATAACTATTGGCTGAAGAACTCTCTTTTTAGCGTGTTTGCACCGCAGGAACTGTTTTAGTTATAGAAACACCTTTTTGATGTACTTAATTAGCTCCTACTTCAGAGTAGGGTCTAACACAGCACAATAGGAACTACCAGTGACGTAAATGTAAGTCGATTGGCCAAATGCATGCGAAACACCAGAATTCACAATTTTAAAAAAAGCAGTGTATACACCGTTTATAGCCTATATATTTAATCCACGAACATGGAAAATGACATCTTGGCACTTCTTAACCTTTACGCTAAGGAGAAAATCCAACCTGACTATGTAGGGACCAAGCGAAACATTATTATGTATTTCTGCTTAGCTAGCGACATTGGGCATCAACCGCACGGTTGCCGATTACTTTCTTTGTTTAACAGTTCTATCTAATAACGTATTAAATAATATTAACACTAAAACCAATGAAGAATGGGAGCGCTTTGTGCTCAGCCTTCGGCGTTCTCAGCACCTGATTTGAAATGACAGTGTGAACGTAACATCTCGGTTACGTATGTAACCCTCGTTCCCTGAAGGAGGAATGGAGACGTAGTCGGACGTACCGCACTGATTGGGATCACGCTTAGGGAGCCTGTCATCTTCGAGTATTGATAAAACAAGCCACTGCACATTGGCGTGCGAGCTTTGCATCTCACGCTCCGCCCCGCAGCGTGGGTACAAATACGGAAGTGGATGCACACACCATTTGTTTTTCGCTGAGGAGCCGAGCAGAGCCCGGAGTCAGCGGTGGTCCAGCAATAGTGGCGACGGGACTACGTCACCGTTCCCTCCTTCAGGGAACGAGGGTTACATACGTAACGGAGACGTTCCCTTTCAGTTCGGTCACGTTCGACGTAGTCGGATGTACCGTACTGATTGGGATCCCCATTAAAACGCCACTAGTGCTGCCACCTTTCAGTGCCTAGACAAAAGCCTCCTGACCCCCTGCATTATTGAGGCGGAGATAAGACAGGGCTTAGGTCAGGGAAGTCACTGCTGTTCCGCAAGACCCACTCAGTCAGACTTGGACAACACTGGGAAAGCTTGCCCTGTCCGAGGAAAGGAAGACGCTGCGGAGGCCACATCCTGCCCGAAGGGAGGTTACATGTGGAGGATACACATATGGACTGGGCGTTTTACCGGGCAGTACAACATATGGAATGTCACTGAGGTGACTCCAGCCTATAACAGGGTAGAGACTCAACCGGTCAGTGATGCCAGAGCAGGCTCAGCCAAGGGAAGACACAGGCTCGCAGCAGGGAGCCGTACAGTTGAAGAAAACACATATGGGATCGCCGTAGGGATCACAACATATGGACCCAGCCGAACACAGGTTCCACCAGTGCATACGAGTGTTAGGCCTGGCATCAGATGCTCCGCCACGTCCGTTGCCGAAGGGTGTGGAGGAACTCAACAGGGTTCGGCTAAAGAGGAACTCTACTGGAGCAAGAATGGCGCACGTATCCAGTCCATAGGAGGGGAATGGTGCAGCAAGCTGACACTTCAAACCAGGCTTACAGTGAAACTGGCTTCATGTGAAGGGAGCCCACAGGAAGCAACCGACTTGACACATAGGCTATTTAGATAGGGCCAGCCCGAAGGGTAGGACTTTGTACTGATACGCACAACCATCGAACACAAAGCACAGGCATGGCCTATGTTGCGGAGGATGGAGACATGAACGTATGTGTCCTTCAGGTCGATCGCTGCAAACCAATCTTGGGGACGGATGCACTCGAAAATGCATCTCTGCGTTAGCAACTTGAACGGAAGCTTGTGAAGGGCCCGATTCAAGACTCACAGTTCCAAGATTGGCCATAACCCACCTCCTTTCTCTTGGGTACAATGAAGTACAGGCTTTGAAGCCGGTCGGCTGGAAGGACCGGCTCTATCGCATCCTTTGCCAGTAGGACTGCGATGTCCGCGAGCATAACAGGGACACGTTCGCTTAACACCGAAGTGAGTGAACAGCGCTGGACTTGGGCGGACGCCGGCCGATTCTGAATGGTACAGCCGAGTCTAACGGTACAGAGGAGCCAGCTGGACTGGTTAGGAAACACTCTTTAGGCTTCTACGAACCGGGCCAGGGGGAACAGAGACACAACAGACGTACCCGAGGTAGGGCAGCGAAGTGGAGGACAGGGACCTGGCTCGGAAGGCCCGAGGATGGCCCGAAGCGGGGTCTGAGTGTGCGGGGCAACACTTACCTGTCTCCACGGGTCGGCAGGGGGTGCGTGAGAAGGCGTAACCGCACCCAACTGCCAGCTGGTGACACAAGAGGGGGCTGGGGGATGCAAGGCTTTACAGGGTCGCACACCGCCAGTCTGGCCCTCTTGGGACCCAGGAACGGAGGAATTTGCTCTTTTGACAATTCCGGTACCGCTGGACTCCGGGGCGGAACGGTAACCACCTGAAGAGCTCGTCCTCTCATCCCTGGGTGGCCTGTCTCAGGGACGCTTGGTCTTATGCTTGCCACCTGTGGCTTGCTCCACGCTGAGGCCTGGTTGGAGGCTGCTGCGGTGGCCTAGCAGGAGCGGCAGCGGCGGCAGGGGGACGCCCTCTGCAACGAGCAGGTGGAGGAACTGCCACCGGCGGCGGGGTGGAGGCAGCAGCGGGCCACCGGGGCAGGATGTGCCAGATGACCTCCGTCTGCACCTGGGCGGCAGAGAACTGTTGGGCCCAGTTCTCCACCGCGTCACCGAACAGCCCAACCTGGGAAATGGGGGAGTCCAGGAACCGAACCTTGTCCGTAACCCTCATATCGGCCAGGTTGAGCCAGCGAAGCCCAAAGGCTTTGTAAGCTCTGCCCGTAAGAACGGATGAGAACTCACAGGCCTTAGAGAGGAGACGAGGATCCCCGTTCCAAAAGGTAGTGGCCGTCGGACACAGGTGCATCGCAACAGACTGCTCCACTGGAGGGATAGTATCGTAACCCTTCATTCACCGCTCCTCCGTCAAGGGTAGTGAGGGGGGAGGAGCTACTCAGGCAGTTTCTGGCAGAGACAGGTGCCGTCCACAATCCGGTAAGCTCTTCATGCACTTCGGAAAAGAAAGGTACTGGGGCGGCGGGCTGAGAACCAGCCCGGCCCGCCCCGAGAACAAATCATCCAACCGAGCCCCGTTGAGCTGCTTCCACAGGGATTGTTACGAGTGGGCAAGCCATCACTATGATCCTCTGATTACCCATCCCACACGGCGCCCAAGAGAGGGGCATGGTAATGGGGACTCCACCTTCACGCATGAAGGCGAGTCTCGATCTCAACACCGCTATAGTCATGTTCCCACATTGGGAACATGAACTATCCACAAAAGCTGCTTCAGCGTGCTGTAAGCCCAAACAAATGATACAACTATTGTGACCGTCAGAGGGGGACAGGGAACGACCATATCCAGAAACCCACGGGTGGAATGACATCTTGAAAAAGACGCAAACGCATCCGTGTTGCTATTTCAGGAAGTTTTGGACTCTCACCAGTGTCGGAGCACACAGGGGAATGATTGCGGCAACACTGACAGGAATGGTGCAGCCTGTACCAGTGAAGCACTCACTTTCTTCGCCCTCAACCGACCGTCAGACAAACAAACACAAAAAGGAATGCTGTTAAAACAGCAGTTGAGAGCTCAGAAGGCTCACGACCACCGCTGCACTCGCACTGTAGAAACACCAACACCGAGAGAAACTTCCAGGAGAAGCACCGACACACTCACTCGTTAAAAATATCAACACTATTCAGAGACATCAACGTGAAGATGATTGGCTCCGAAGCGAAAGACAAATGGTGCGTGACTCCACTTCAGTATTTATACCAGCACTGTGGGTGGAGTGTGAGATGCAAAGCTCGCACGCCAATGTGCATTGGCTCATTTTATCAATACTCGAAGATGACAGACTCCCTAAGTGTAATCCCAATCAGTACGGTACTACAGACTACGTCCAACGTGACCGAACTGAAAGGGAACTAAAGTTGACATGTTTTTAGATTACTGGATTTAGCTACTGGGGTATTAAATGGGGGTTTACCTCATCATCTGTCTGTAAATAATTCTGTGCAAACTCCAGCAGTTCCTTCAGTTTGGTAGTTAGATTGTAATATCTAAGAGCTTCCTGTATGGACAAAGACATAAGTGTTAAAACAGTAGTGCTGAAACACAACCAGAACAAAATATTTTTAAATGAATGTCTGCTTGTCATTCTGAAGTGATCTGATAACAGAGTTAAAAAAACAACAACCTTTTAACACTAGTTTTTGTTGTGTGGATTAGTTTCTGGGTTTGAGTTAAAAGAAGCCAATTGAACCAACAAAACAAAATGTATCTGCCACTTCAGTACTGTGATGGGGAAATTAAATCTTTTTTTTTTTTAAATTAAAATGTCGAGCATCAGAAGCATTACCCTTACTACATATTTGTAATATTGATAAGTTCATAATATGCTTGTGTGTCTGTACTTACTGGTCGTGGTTTGAAATGCTCGTCATGCAGTCCCCACTGTTGTCTGTAGTATCTGTAGTAGGCGATGTTCTGCTGCATCACTTGATCATCTGCATCAAACAGCATATAGCTCGCTGCACACAGCGCTGCATTACGCACATCATTTACTAAAAGGAAAACAAAAGACATTTATAAAGTGATAATTTTAATGAAAACCTTTTGCCGATGAAGAAGTTTATGGGGGTTTGCGATTGGACTGCTATAGTGGAGTGACTAGACCGCTATCTGATTGAGTTTGAACATTCCATTTACACTTGGCCACATAAATGTGTCTTCATAAACTGGAAAGAAATCTAATCCTCATTTCCCACACTACATGCAAATTCAAAGAGCTTCATATACAGTATTAGCAACAGATGTTATATGTTACATTTTCAAAATCAAACATCACAATGGGAGAGGGAGCTGAGTCAGCACTGGTGGGAGAAAATAGTGCTCACTACTTTTAATGAACATGAATGCATGTTGGACTTCAGGATGTAACACCAAAAACATCTGTAATGGCTCTCAAATCACCTCCTATCTTATATCATGCCCTACAAGTTTTGAATGATGCACTGTTCTAGGCAAGTTAGTCATTCCACATTTTTGGATCTAGAATGTATCATGCCAATACCTGTAGATGTTTTAAAGTATTAGAAAGTGTCCATGTGAAATACTGAGAGACTTGCATATCCCCTACATTAATTTTCTGAAATCTGCATACTGATATGAAATATGGGCAGATCGTAATATTCATTTTATCTACTGTTGGCAGATGCATTAAGACACTGAACCCTCCACTGTTGTGTGTGTGTGTGTGTGTGTGTGTGTGTGTGTGTGTGTTACTTACATTTGTAATAAGCAAACTGCATGTAGTGGTACATGGTGGCAACAAATTTCTCCACAAAGTAACCACCAACATTTGGTATCAAATTCTCCTCACATTTTATTTTACACTTCATTACTTCAAAATAGAAATCTAGGGGAAGGAAAATAAGAGAGAGTGAGAATACTGCATTAATCCTGATACACAAAAAAAAAAGTCCTCAACAACCAATGATTGTACTATGATAGACTTCCTATGTCAGATCATTGATGTACTTCTCAAGTATGCCAAAATCAGTTACTTGTGTACCAGGCCTATTTTTATTGGGAAAGGTTTTTATATTCACAGTTATTTGAACCAAATCTGACAATGCCTCATGACATCACTGACCGGCTAAGGTGGGATAAAAGTCTTTGAACTCCTGCACATCGTATGACCCCTCACAGGACAGCAAACACATGTTGTATGTTTTAAAGTACTCAGCAGCTGCCAGCTCCATGTCTCGAGCACTGCTGCTAAAATCCCCAGAATTATACAGCTTCACAGCCTTCAGGAATAAAGCCTGAGAGGAGAGAAGAATGGATATGAAACCATATTTAGTTATTTTGGAATTGTGCTTCTGAGGTAAAAAAGGAAAACAGGAGAGAATAAATACCTCATAGGGCTGCTCCTCATGGTCTATGAGGTACTCCTCCATGTCAAACAGGCTTTTATAGTAGTTGAGACTCCTAGATAGCAGGGGGTCCCCAGGGTTTCGCTGGAGATATGTGTGTGCTGCCGAAACGGCTCTCTCCAACTCATTCATCTAGATGCACATAACATAAGATACTTTAGCATCTGAATTCCCATTTGTTTTACAGGTTCTTAATTCTGGCTTTCAGCACCTGACTGCATGGACAAAACCTTTCAGACTCATTTCATTGGGGTTAGTGGAATAAGAGGTCAGTGACATAGGTGAGATCCAGGTGAGATTTGTCCATTGGCTTTCTTAGATTTAAATATATCTTGTGACTGCATGCTTGCTGTTAGAACAGTCGTCACATTTATTTATATAGAGCTTTATAGAAAAACTTCTGTCTGTATAAACAATTTATTTGAAATAGCCTCTTCAATCTATGAATCAAACAGTCAAATGTCTGTGGGATGGTTCATGGCTGTTGGTGGCGTGGGCTCAAACATCGCAACGGTATCCCTCACGCTGCCTGCGGTGGGCTCAGGCAGTCTATCCTCGTTCGTTTGGGTGGTTTTGGCTGAGCACTGGATGGGGAGTGGGGTATCCTAGACAGTAAATGCTGATCCACAGGAAGCCAGCACCCACTTCACATAGTTAGCGTAGCTCCCTCGAGGAATCTCCCCGGACAACTGGAGTTGCGGAGTTTCACTGCCGGAAAGTCCATGGTGCAAGCAGGGGTAAAGACGGAACAAAAACACTGATCACAAAAAAACAGAAAAGAAAATCTAACAAACTCGTCGTTACTTTGTTGGTCTGGTGTTCTGTACAGTCCAATAGTGTCAGTACTGTCAAATCAATATTATTGCTGAATATTATGTAGGGCTGCATGATTAATCGTAATTAAGCCAAAATCACAATTTGGCAAAATGCAGTGTTAGGGTTGGGCCGAAAGACAATGCCATCGTCCATCGCCGATGGCTGAGAGACATCATGACGTTGAGTCGTTTTTAATTATATAATTGTTTTCAATGTTTTGGCAGATGGCCATCTAGCGAATGTATATCAGTTATGTATACATCTATACATATATCTATACATAACTGATATACATACACCCCCCCCCCCCCCCCATGTCATCATCCATCGTGATGTTTCAATGTAGACATCACCCAACCCTACACAGCGTGTTAGTGAAGAGCACCTGTGATCAGTAGTAAATGCTGCTCCATCTCTGAAAGCACTGTGAGTTTGAGTCGCTTATAACGTACATATGAAAAAGCAACATGTCAAACATCTTCCCAAACTTGTAATGTAAAGCGCACAAAAACCTGTTGTCCAACAAGACAACAATTAATAACATTATTTTACTCCAAACCCACTGCATAATGCCAGTTGAGTGTTTGTGAGCTGATACGGCTTCTTGTCATAGAATGAGGCATGATTCATATTATTTTATAGTATACAGTGATAAAGGTTATGTTGATTAGCATTGCATTATAAATATTCTTTATTATTCTGAAAATACCCGAGAAGGCTTGAAGAACTTAAATACACCATATATTGAGGCAGTCGTGTGTTTATTGTCATCATGTTTAATCAACCAAAGCATTTCTATCTTCTTTCTAGATAGAAGATCTATCTTTTTCCATATTTTCCCCCCCTCTTCACATTACTGTTATAGCCTCTGCCCCTGCCAACCCTGGATTGAGGAGACCATCAAGTGTCAATCCGTTCACACTGGCAGAAAAAGGAAAAATGATGATGAAGGAAAGGCAAGATGAGTGCCACAGGGCAGTCACAAACTTCATTGTTAAAGATTTGCTGCCTTTTTCTACAGTGGAGGCTCCATGGTGGAGGTAAGTAAGCTGTAGTGGTGTTGTTGTAGGTTGTTTTCCAGGTGTGTAGGTAATCTCTTAACCTAGATAATGTTTTTTTTTTTTTTTACCTTTGATAGTTAAGCAACAATGATAAAACAATGCTATTTTTATGTTTTGTGTTCTGATGATGTCAATAATAGGGAGATAAGGGCCTTAAACCCCAGATATCAGTTCCCCAGCCGAGACATGCAACCCTCATATCTGCATGGTATGCAGTAGAAAAAGAAAACATCAAGAAAGAGTTACAAGATGTGAGGGGTGTGGCTGTGACTGCTGATGGCTGGACAAGCATTGCACAAGCCCACTACTACATACATGGTGTCAGTCCACTATGTGAGAGAGGGCTCCATGAAAGAGAATGTCCTACATACAAGGGCAGTTTACTATGGAAGCTTGTTTCCGCCACAGAATGAAAAATAAAAAGGTAATTGCGACTTTTTATCTCACAATTCAGACTTTTTTTCTCACAATTGCGAGTTTACATCTCGCAATTCTGACTTTATTTCTCAGAATTGCGAGATATAAAGTCGCAATTGCGTGTTATAAAGTCAGAATTGATTGATATAAAGTCGCAATTGCAGCAGGTTATAAAGTCAGAATTGCGAGATAAAAAGTCGCAATTGCGTGTTGAAAAGTCAGATTTGCAAGATATAAAGTCAGAATTGATTGATATAAAGTCGCAATTGCCTGTTATAAAGTCAGAAATGCATGATATAAAGTCGCAATTGCATTTTGTAAAGTCAGAATTGTGAGATATAAACTATTCTGAGGGGGAAAAAGTCCGTCTTTTTTTTCCTTAGAATTGGCCTGATAACTCGCAATTGCGAGTTTATATCTCACAATTCTGAGAAAAGATGTCAGAATTTCGAGATATAAACTCGCAATTATGTGTTATAAAGTCAGAATTGCGAGATGTAAACTCGGAATTGTGAGAAAAAAAAGTCAGAATTGTGAGATAAAAAGTGTCAATTCTGTCTTTTTTTCTCGCAATTGTGACTTTATTTCTAAGAATTGCGTCTTTATATCTTTTTTTAATGTATAAAGAAGTTATAACACACGTCCTGTTTCTCTTTTCGCGCCATAATTTCGTTTTCTCACCACGGCCAAACCGTTCGAGATGTCCAAAATCCCCTGGCAATTTTTCATCCTCAATGTCTTGACTTCATGCTGACCGAGTTTCGTGCCGTGTGTTTGCATTCTCTAGGAGGAGTATTTCAAATTCCATTGCATGCATTTTCCAAACAACCCTAAATAGCCGACTTCCTGTTGGACTGGGGTAAAAAGTAAGAGTATGAAGGATATATGAACCGATGAGATCTATATGTGTACTGAGTTTCATATTACTACATGCAAACGTGTTTGATTTATGGACCAAGTTTTCGGAGCCCGTTCCAGGGGGCGCTGTCGAGCCCCCCTGCCACGCCCGGGTATCATCTTCAGCCCGGCCCTGATGGCCGCGGGTTCTGACCCGTGTGCAAAGTTTCAAGAGTTTTTGAGCACGTTAAGGGCCCCAAAAGTGCCCAAAAGGTAGTAAAATAATAATAATAAAATATAAATATAGCTGCGAGCAGCGATTACGAAGGGCCCAAGCCGGCGGCACCGCCACCCCGTTGCCTTTAGGTAACTAAAGGCACCGGGGTTGCGGTGGCACCGGCTTGGGCCCTTCATCGCTGCTCGCAGCTATATTTATATATATATGAAGCCGGTGGCACCGCCACCCTGGTGCCTTTAGGGTTATTGTGCACAACGTGACACAAAATATCAAAATAGCTGCTCGCTATCTGCTGAACGGCTCTGGTAGTTCCGCTTCAGCACTGATGATGTTGTAGAAATAGTGCGCTCTGGTTGGTCTGGATTATTTGGGATTTTTTATTTTATACAGAAATAAGTTATTTATAATTCAGATGAGAATAAAGTTAGTGTTGATTAAAATGAAGGAAAACAAATAGGCTATATTGATCTGAAATATAGCACATTCATTTTAAATTTATTTAGGTTCAATTACCAAGCATACAATCTTAATTTAATTTAAAGCAAACAATACATTTAAAATATATGGGTTGTATGAACATTTTGTAATAAAAAAAAGATACATATCCAAAAAGACAAGGCCTTAAAGGGTTAAACTCTTGTCACTGTAACAGACACAATCTCTCTCACACACACACAAACACACACACACACACGTCGCTTACATTTTAGATGCAATATTGACTTTTTTTCAGTTTTAGCAGCGAAAATAGTTAAATGAAGATCACAGCAGAACCATTGCGCATCTCACAGCAACGTGTTTTCTCATTACTGAATGATTCAGCATTTTGAACGAATTGGTTGACTCAAAGATTCAATGACCAATCCACAAACATTGTCTCATTCATGAATGACTCAGCTGTTCGAACGAATCGTTTGAACGAATGAATCAATGACTCGCTCATTAAGACAGTCGCCTGGCGACACCTAATGACGGTTTAGTGTTATGTTTAAAAGTATCATTCTTTCCAACGATTTTTAATTGACTTATATTTAAAACAATCTCATAACATTATTTAATGCATTGTTATTTTTCAGTGTAAACGATTTAATTTGATCAGCCCTACCTAGGGTAAAAGCCATATAGTGTCTTATTCTAAATAATTGAATTTATTGATCAAATTTACAAATTAAAAATGAAAGATGAAGCATACATTTAATAAGACTGGACTGGGGTGCCCTGCATATATTACAATATGCAGATTTAAATATACCATTGCCCCCCACTGTCAATTTGATGTGTGTGTGTGTTTGTGTGTGTGTGTGTGTGTGTGTGTTTAATAAAATCATTTAGTCACTACAATTAAAACCTGAACGTGTTTGCTTACTAAATTGTGAGCAAAACGAAAGTTGCAGCAAAGATCAGCAACAGGAGTCAAAATTCATTAATCACGAGAGTGAAGAGCTGACTGAAAAAAATGATGACGGAATATTTTGTGTAAAAGCACCTATTTAAGCGAATCTGTCATTTACTCATTTTTGAAAACCGGAAGCAATCGGCCCCCGATATGGCGCTAATTTTAAAGTGACACCAAATAGTATGCGGTTGCACTGGCATTCATAACGGTGCGCGTCCATGGTGACGAGCGAGCAGAACAGAGCGAACGTTTTTTCATTTCTACTTCCATAGAAATTCATTCGAGCGCACTGCAAGCACCACCACTATAAATGTCCGTGCGGACATCCTTACTTTACTTTCACTTTTATATTAGCGATTTAAAAGCCCTCGCTGGTGTGTAACGTCGATTAACCGGTGGGAAAAGATCCTCACAGCCACATACCTAATATATTTATATTTAATTACAATAGCCATACCTGATAAAAAGTTTTATGTACTGAGTTGATATCATTTTGGACACAAGAGGGCAGTATAGCCCTTTGTATTACTTGATGTATTTATTTTTTAACTGAATAGCACATTCTGGCTGTTTTTAAACTTGTACATTATTCTTAAATTGAAAACAAGAATAAAATGGGTTTAGTTCTGATATTTGTATAATTTTATCTAGAAATAAATGGTGTATAATTAATTTTTTAGAAGATATGAGGCTTTTAGTGTTTACTTTTTTGACATGACTTTAATCCCTCGCCATAGCAAAACAATTTGAGATATTCAATAGCCATTCACAATTTAGCTTCTTTAATGTATTTTCATCATGTTGAAAAAGTTTGGTGGGAATAAAATAAACCACTTAAGAGGAGTGGGTAAAAAATCAGAGGCTGATTTTGCCAAAAATCCACATTCAGACCAAAATATCTGACTTCCTGTTGATCCGAGCTAATTACGGTAAATTAGAAAGTTGTCCGGCTCGAAGAGTAAAATATACATATCGAGTTTTGTTACTGTAGATAAAACTAACCCCCCCACTTTTGTCAAAAGCATTTAGAAAGTGACACACTTCCTGCTGCCAGTTGGTGGCGCTATAACTTTGACTCACAATAGTCACATCCATGTGATCGGCCTCTTACAGCGAACACACTGCTGAAGTTTCATCAAGATCAGTTAATGTATGAAGAAGTTATAATACACTTCCTGTTTCCATTATTCGCCATAAATTCGTTTCCTCGCCACGGCCAAATCGTTAGAGATATCAAAAATCCCCTGGCAATTTTTCATCCTCAATGTCTTGACTTCATGCACACCGAGTTTGGAGACGAACGGCGGAATTCCCTAGGAGAAGTGTTTCAAATTCCTGAGCATGCGTTTCCAAACAACCCTAAATAGCCGACTTCCTGTTGGGCTGGCGTAAAACTTAGAGCACGAAAGTTGTTCGGCCCGATGACATCTATATGTCTACCGAGTTTCAGATTATTACATTTAAGCGTGTTTGATATATGGACAAGCGTTCAAACCCCGTTCCAGGGGGCGCTGTCGAGCCCCCCTGCCACGCCCGGGTACCAGCTTCAGCCCGGCCCTGATGGCCCCGGGTTCTGACCTGTGTGCAAAGTTTCAAGAGTTTTCGAGCACGTTGAGAGCCCCAAAAGTGCCCAAAAGGTAGTAAAATAATAATAAGTCGGAATAATAATAATAATAAATATAGCTGCGAGCAGCGATTGCGGGCCCAAGCCGGTGGCACCGCAACCCTGGTGCCTTTAGTTACCTAAAGGCACCGGGGTGGCGGTTCCGCCGGCTTTGGCCCTTCATCGCTGCTCGCAGCTATATTTATATATATATATAAAAGAAGCCGGTGGCACCGCCACCCTGGTGCCTTTAGGGTTATTTTGCACAACGTGCAAAAACGTAACCCCGCTTTGACTGTCGAAAAGAAGTGTTCTGTAGAGCTTGTATCAGTGTGGGCTCTGCAAAAGTGCGCATCGAGGGCACATATCAATCACAAAGTATACGTGAGCAACCTTCTGAAACCTAAAATGAAAAATGAGACACCCTACATGGATTTAACGGACATATGAAATAAATACACAAGACCGAGTATTCATTTGAAGTGTGCCATTTGGGACTAGGCCTATGATTGTGAACCACAATAGCCACATATATGAGATCATTTAAATATAGAATGATTTTTTATGTCATAGCTCAATATGTTTTGCAGCACTTAAATGTGTAAATATAGAGGCCCAGTATTTATCTGGAGGTCTTTGTACAGGTTTATTAATGTAATTTTATTTTACGCTTATGTGTTCTATGATATGCAATGGAAGTAAATTTTAATGTTTAACATGGGTGTATTCACAACACATAGCATACAATATAATATATTAAGATTATTCATCATTATGTTGTCTCTGCCTTTTCTGTTCTGCCCTGATTTCCATTGTTCACCCTGCCTGTCTTTTTCCATTCTTAATAAAAAGCTGCAAATGGATTCCCCTGGCCTGACCCTGCCTCGTTATAACACATATGCTGCATCTGCTCGCTATCTGCCAAACGGCTCTGGTAGTTCCGCTTCAGCACTGATGATGTTGTAGGAATAGTGCCCTCTGGTTGGTCTGGATTATTAGGATTTTTTATTTTATACAGAAAAAAAGTTATTTATAATTCAGACGAGATATATATATATATATATATATATATATATATATATATATATTATATAAAGACACAGAGAATATTATTTGCCTTACCTGATTAGAACAATGAAAAAATAATAATAATAACTAGGGAATCACTAAACCGAGAGAATTATTCTGATTTGATGGTACACTCAAAATATTTCACAACAAAACCTTTAAATTTAATAATATTCAGACCAGAACACGAATACAAAAATAACTATAATCAAGCCAAAACGAAATAATTTAAAACAAAACTGAAAGTAGGCTAAACGGTGTTGGGCTCATGTAAATCTCTCTTTAGAATCAAAATGTTTCAACATTTGCGATGTATTTCGATGCTAAACTATTCTTTATTATACGCTTTGTAGCTACTTCACCCACGTTCTAATATCTATCGAAAAAATGATCCTCTTCACTTGCAGAAAAATGTTTTTGGAAAAATCACAGTGGAGCGGTGCTTACTGTGAATGATACGAATTGTACGACTATTTAAATATAGAAGTGTAATTTTTATATGTTAGGTTGACTATTTTATTATTATATATTATTAACGCTATAGTGAACAGGCTGCGATGTCAAGATTGCAATGATGGAATGTGTGTGTGTGTGCGTGAGTCCCAGCAAAGATCAGCAGCATGGGTCAAATTTCATTACAGAGAGTGAAGAGCTGACTGAATAAATGATGAGGGAATCTGTCATTATACTCTTTTGTTGTTGTGTTTTCCATGAAAAATAATAGGCTATTAAACTCAAGCAATCGGCCCCAGAAAAGGCGGTAATTTTAAAAGGAAACTAACAGCTGCACGGGCATTCATAACGATGCGCATACACGGCGATTTCATTTATAAATATAATTTGGACACAAGAGGGCAGTATGGCCCCATGTATGATTTTGTGTTTAAACTAAACTATCACTCGAAGAGCCCCTCCCCCCTCCCCACACAGACACACACACAGAGAGAATGGCAGGTTGCATTGTCAGAGAGAGACAGAATCCACATTCAAACCAAAATATCTGACTTTCTGTTGTTTGTAGCTAATGACTATAAATTAGAAAGTTGTCTGGTTTAAGGAGTACAATATACATACCGAGTTTTGTTACTCTAGATAACTAACAACCCCACTTTTGTCAAAAGGTGGCGCTACTCTCCAACTAGCTGGTGTGTGGTGAGCGCACTGGCGCCGTTGTACTGTGGCTGCCGTTGCATCATCCAAGTGGATGCTGCACACTGGTGCTGGCTGAGGAGAGAACCCCTGATATGATTGTAAAGCGCTTTGGGTGTACAGTAGTACATATGAAAGCGCTATATAAATACCTCATTCATTCATTCATACTGAGTCCCTGCACCACGCCCATTTCTGAAACTTTGCACATGTCTACTGGCTAATAAATGTGATCTGTCTGTCGAGTTTCATGCAATTTCAAGCAATTTCAAGCATGCTAAGAGTCTCAAAAGCATCAAAAAAGAATATTAAAGTTTGATGCGTTGCCATGGCAACATTATCTTAGATATTAAACAATCCTTTCATAGGTCTACATCTGCCTTGTTTTTACATTATACAGAGGAAGTTTGAAGCAAATCGGGTAAAAATAAGAGGGTGATTTCAAAGCATTTTGAAAGTGATACACTTCCTGCTGCCAGTTGGTGGCGCTATAACTGACTCACAATAGTCACATCCATGTGATCGGCCTCTTACAGCGAACACACTGCTGAAGTTTCATCAAGATTAGTTAATGTATGCAGAAGTTATAACACACTTCCTGTTTCCATTATTCGCCATAAATTCGTTTCCTCGCCATGGCCAAACCGTTCGAGATATCAAAAATCCCCTGGCAATTTTTCATCCTCAATGTCTTGACTTCATGCACACCGAGTTTGGCGATGATTGAAGGAATTCCCTAGGAGAAGTGTTTCAAATTCCTGAGCATGCGTTTCCAAACAACCCTAAATAGCCGACTTCCTGTTGGGCTGGCATAAAACTTAGAGCGCGAAAGTTGTTCAGCCTGATGACATCTATAAGTGTACTGAGTTTCAGATTATTACATGCAAGCGTGTTTGATATATGGACAAGTGTTCAAACCCCATTCCAGGGGGCGCTGTCTAGCCCCCCTGCCACGCCCGGGTACCAGCTTCAGCCCGGCCCTGATGGCCGCGGGTTCTGACCCGTGTGCAAAGTTTCAAGAGTTTTCGAGCACGTTAAGGGCCCCAAAGGGCCCAAAAGTGCCCAAAAGGTAGTAAAATAATAATAATAAGTCGGAAGAAGAATAATAATAATAATCCTTAGGAAAACAATAGGGCCTTCGCCTTTTCAAGGCTTGGGCCCTAATAAAGAAGAATAGCAAATAATCCTAAGAAGAACAATAGGGCTCTGCGCCCTTTCAGGGCTTGGGCCCTAATAATCCTTAGGAAAACAATAGGGCCTTCGCCTTTCCAAGGCTTGGGCCCTAATAATAATAATCCTTAGGAAAACAATAGGGCCTTCGCCTTTTCAAGGCTTGGGCCCTAATAATAGTCAAATTCCCCAAACCCCCCACACACAGAGACAGAGGGAGAGGGAGGGAGAAAATTCTCCTGAAAATCACATTCAAACCAAAATATCTGACTTCGTGTAGTTCGGAGCTAATGACTGTCAATTAGAAAGTTGTCCGGCTCGAGGGGAACAATATACATACCGATTTTTGTTACTGTAGGTAAAACTAATACCCCATTTTTGACTAAATGTGGCGCTACTGAGCCCCTCACCACGCCCGTTTCTGAAACTTTGCACGTGTCTACTAGCTAATAAATGAGATGTGTCTGTCGAGTTTCATGCAATTTCAAGCATGCTAAGAGTCTCAAAAGCATAAAAAAAGAATATTAAAGTTTGATGCGTTGCCATGGCAACATTATCTTAGATATTAAACAATCCTTTCACAGGTCTACATCTGCCGTGTGTTTACATTATACAGATGAAGTTTGAAGAAAATCGGGTAAAAATAAGAGGGTGATTTCAAAGCATTTTGAAAGTGACACACTTCCTGCTGCCAGTTGGTGGCGCTATAACTTTGACTCACAATAGTCACATCCATGTGACCGGCCTCTTACAGCGAACACACTGCTGAAGTTTCATCAAGATCAGTTAATGTATGCTGAAGTTATAACACACTTCCTGTTTCCATTATTCGCCATAAATTCGTTTCCTCGCCATGGCCAAACCGTTCGAGATATCAAAAATCCCCTAGCAATTTTTCATCCTCAATGTCTTGACTTCATGCACACCGAGTTTGGAGACGAACGGCGGAATTCCCTAGGAGAAGTGTTTCAAATTCCTGACCATGCGTTTCCAAACAACCCTAAATAGGCGACTTCCTGTTGGGCTGGCGTAAAACTTAGAGCGCGAAAGTTGTTCAGCCCGATGAGATCTATAAGTGTACTGAGTTTCAGATTATTACATGCAAGCGTGTTTGATATATGGACAAGTGTTCAAACCCCATTCCAGGGGGCGCTGTCGAGCCCCCCTGCCATGCCCGGGTACCAGCTTCAGCCTGGCCCTGATGGCCGCGGGTTCTGACCCGTGTGCAAAGTTTCAAGAGTTTTCGAGCACGTTAAGGGCCCCAAAAGTGCCCAAAAGGTAGTTAAATAATAAATATAGCTGCGAGCAGCGATGACGGGCCCAAGCCGGTGGCACCGCAACCCCGGTGCCTTTAGTTACCTAAAGGCACCGGGGTGGCGGTGCCGCGGGCTTTGGCCCTTTCATCGCTGCTCGCAGCTATATTTTATATATATATATATATATATATATATATATATATATATTTATATTGCAATATATATATATCAGAGAATATTACTTGCCTTACCTGATTAGAACAATGAAAAAATTGAAATAAAAAAATAACTAGGGAATCACTAAAATGAGAGATTTATTCTGCTTTTATGATACACTCAAAATATTACACAAGCAATAATTTAAATTGAATGATATTCAGAACAGAACAAGAATAAAAAAAAACTATAAATAATAAATAACCGAAATAATTTAAAGCGAAAGTGAAAATAAGCTGTGTTGGGCTCACATTACTCTCTCATTCGAATCAAACTGTTTTAACATTTGCAATGTATTTGGATGCTAAACTATTCTTTATTATAGGCTTTGTACTTCACTCACGTTCCAATATCGACAGAAAAAACATCCACATTCAGACCAAAATAGACGTCTTCCTGTTGGGCTGGCTTAAAACTTAGAGCACGAAAGTTGTTTGGCCCGATGAGGTGTATATGTGTACCGAGTTTCATATTATTACATTCAAGTGTGTTTGATTTATGGACCAAATATTCAGACCAAGTTTATGGACCAAGTTAATTTAATTAATAAACTAATTATATAAAACTATTGTCTATGCACTACAATTAAACTGGTTAAATGCCTTTATTAATAAAACTTATTTAAAAAATACAAGGCTTAAGACATTTATTTTCTTTTTTAATGCAGGCCATACCACACAGCAGTGAAATGGTTAATCTAGCCCCCCTCCCCCTTCCCCTACACACACACACACACACAAGCACACACACACAGACAGGCACAGACACAGAGATATGGCAAGCCATTTTAACATTTAACAGCTAGACTGGATATGTGTTGCAGATATCTGTAATTCAGTATTGCCTAGTCAAAAAGAACATTTCAGATATCCGCAACTACATTCTTCCTATCCATAATTGTCATTTCAGATATCCACAAAGACATTCTTCCTAGGACAAATGACATCACTTTTGACATTCATTTGTATGGGGTTTATCAATACAGATATCTACAATTCAGTTGGAGATATCCACTATGTGAATTACGGATATCTGCAACTGAATTGTAGATATCTGTAATTCCAGTTTGAGATATCTACAATTTGATTCTGACTAGTCATAACTCCAGTTCAAGATATCTTTAATTAACCTCAATTCAAGATATCTACATGTTCCTTTTCAGATATCTTAAATTAAGTTTTGACTAGGCGAAATTACGTTGTAGATATCTGTAACTGGAATTATGACTAGTCAAAATGGCGTTGTAGATATCTCAAACTGGAGTTAGGGATAGTCATAATTTAATTGTAGATATTTATTATCAAGTTATAGATATCTTGAAATTAATTTGGATTGTCATTTAAGTGACGAGTTGAATGTCGTTTTCAATGACGTCATTGCAGATATCTGTAATTCAGTTTTGCCTAGTCAAATCTGAATTACAGATATCTTTATCTGTCGTTTGGACTAGTCACAATTACGTTACAGATATCTTAAATGATAATACAAACTATCCAAAATGTAATTACGACTAGTCAGAAAGACGTTGTTGATATCTACAATGTTAATTCCGGATAGTCAAACTTAGCTTTTAAATGTTAAAAGGACTTGCCATATAGAGACGTAGGCTCAGAGAGAGGCTCACCATATTCAAACCAAAATATCTGACTTTGTGTTGTTCGGAGCTAATGACTGTCAATTAGAAAGTTGTCCGGCTCGAGGAGAACAATATACATACCGATTTTTGTAACTGTAGATAAAACTAATCCCCCCACTTTTGACAAAAGGTGGAGCTACTGAGCCCTCACCACGCCCGTTTCTGAAACTTTGCACATGTCTACTGGCTAATAAATGTAATGTGTCTGTCGAGTTTTATGCAATTTCAAGCATGCTAAGAGTCTCAAAAGCATCAAACAAGAATATTAAAGTTCGATGCGTTGCCACGGCAACAGTATCTAAGATATCAATAATCTTTTCACAGGTCTACATCTGCCGTGTGTTTACATTATACACATACATTTTGAAGCAAATCGGGTAAAAATAAGAGGGTTATTTCAAAGCATTTTGAAAGTGACACACTTCCTGCTGCCAGTTGGTGGCGCTATGACTTTGACTCACAATAGTCACATCCATGTGATCGGTCTCTTACAGCGAACACACTGCTGAAAGTTTCATCAAGATCAGTTAATGTATGCAGAAGTTATAACACACTTCCTGTTTCTTGTTTCTCGCCATAAATTCGTTTCCTTGCCACGGCCAAACCGTTCGAGATATCAAAAATCCCCTGGCAATTTTTCATCCTCATTGTCTTGACTTCATGCTGACCGAGTTTCGTGCCGTGTGTTTGAATTCTCTAGGAGGAGTATTTCGAATTCCTGAGCATGGGTTTTCCAAACAACCCTAAATAGCCGACTTCCTGTTGGGCTGGCGTAAAACTTAGAGCACGAAAGTTGTTCGGCCTGATGACATCTATATGTGTACCGAGTTTCAGATTATTACATGCAAGCATGTTTGATATATGGACAAGTGTTCAAACCCCGTTCCAGGTGGTGCTGTCGAGCCCCCCTGCCACGCCCGGGTAACACCTTCAGCCCGGCCCTGATGGCCGCGGGTTGAATTGAATTTGAATTGAATTTATTGTTGAGGATAACCCCTTGAGATGAAACATCTCGTTTTCGAGGGGGTCCTCGAGACAAAGACAAAGATAATGCAGCACATATACATTCACTCACACTAAAGCTCTACCTCATCCCGCCTCGCCCGACCCACCAACTCCTTATTGGAAACAAATCCATGAGTAAAACATATTGCAGTATTAAGATGCATAACAACATTTAGCCCTGGCTTACATACACATATGTCTATACATACATATATACAAACATCATGTATACACGTACCTACACCCATACTCGCATAAGTACACATAATAAAAAATAAAAATAATAAAAAAAAATATATAAAAAAAATAAGTATCCCAAATATAAAGGGTATAAAAAACAAAAGTCCAGTCATGCATGAGGAAAACATTTACAGCAACAGTTTGCTTGCAAGTAAGTAAAGAGAGATATTTTGAAGGAACACAATGATGTGACAGATCTTAGAGACCCAGGCAGGCTATTCCAGTCTGAGGGGGCTTTGAATTTAAAGGCACGTCTACCACTCTCTTTGGAGATATTTGGCACAATGAAGGAGAGATATTCAGTGTGTCTCAATCTATAGCTGGGTCTATATGGAAGTAAATATTCCTTCAGGTAAGAAGGATAATTATAATACACACATTTAAAAATGACCTGATACCAGTGATACTGTCTTCTGGCTTTTGGTGATAATAGATTCAGTGAGTCATACATTACACAGTGGTGAGTAGTAAAAGGACATCTCAGCACAAATCTACATATATTATTGAAAACAACATTCAATACCTTCAAATTTGATTCTGATGTGTTTTGATAGACAATGTCCGCATAGTCTAATATGGGAAATATTAACTGTGACACAATTCTTAGTCTAATCAGTTGAGTGAAACAGTTAATAGAGCGATACAATATTCGTAAATTACAATTAATCTTTTTAACAACAGAGTTAATATGACACCTAAAGGAGAGTTGTGAGTCAAGCCAAAGGCCCAAATATTTAAGTTCATCAACTTGTGCAAGTTTAGTATCATCTAGAAATTTGAGTAAAAGTTTGTTATCTTGATTCATTGAAGCTGATCTGGTGGGGAACAATATGCTATATGACTTTTTCTTATTCAATAGAAGATGATCGGATTGGAACCAAAGTTGAATGGCATAAAAATTAGATTGCAATGAGGATTGAATTTTAGAGACAGACACATTAGATGTGTAGATCGCTGTGTCGTCTGCATATAGATGGATACAACAGTCTGAGCAAATTAGAGGAAGATCATTGATAAATAAAGAAAATAGAAGAGGCCCTAAGGAAGAGCCTTGAGGGACACCTTTGTCCATTATTAAGGACTGTGATACGCAACCACAAAAAGAAACACGCTGTCGTCTACAGTGGAGGTAGGAATTAAACCAGAGAAGAGAATCTTTGGTAAGGCCTATCGCATATAATTTGTCGAGAAGCAAATAGTGATCGACCATATCGAAGGCCTTAGTGAGATCTATAAATATTGCACCAGTTGACATGTTATTGTCTAAGGAAGATGAAACATCATTGGTAAATTTTAGAAGAGCAGTAGTTGTAGAGAAGTTTGGTCTAAAACCAGATTGATTTGGAGACAGAATAGAGAAATCATTAATATATTTGAATAGTTGTTTAAATATGATTTTTTCAAAGACTTTTGCTATACTACTGATGATAGAAATAGGTCTATAGTTGTTAAGATCAAGTGCATCGCCACCCTTATGTATTGGTGTAACTCTGGTATTGGTGTAAAACTTCCACATTAATGGAACCACACAGGTGGATAATGATAAATTAAATAAATCTGATAAAGGAAATGCCAGTACATGAGATGCGAGCTTAATAAACTTAATCTCCAGGCCATCGGGATCAGTACCCTTACCTGACTTTAGTTCGGAGATTGCTTGCTGAACTTCAGTAGGATTTATTTTAGCAAATGAGAAGGAACTGTTAAACTCATCTGCCGGACTAGAGTAGGAGAAATTAGAAAATTGTGAACTACAAATGGAGGAAAAGTGTTGGTTGAAAGCATTGGCAACTGCAAAAGGATCACTGATAACATCATTATTGACTTTGATTTTGGTAGCAATGCTTTTAGTGGAATTTTTAAATAAAGAATTAAGGCTTTTCCAAAACTTCTTAGGATTATTGAAATTATTAGATAAAAAGTTTGTATAATAATTCGATTTAGCATTCCTTGTTTTAGTCGTACACATATTTCTTAATTGTTTATATACAGCCCCGTCTGATGGATCCTTTGACAGGCGGTACTTTACCCATGCCTTGTCTCTTTGTTTAAACAGATGAATTAAATCCACATCAATCCATGGTAAATGTCGGCCCTTAACCTTGACTGATATCCAAGGGGCATGTTTATCAATTACTTTAAGCACTTCTGTATAGAAAAAATTCCAAGCATCTTCAACAAAAGGAATAAGGTTAAACCTGTTCCAATTTATATCTAATAAATCTTGGATAAAAAACTCAGTGTTAAAATGTTTACTCTGCCTTACCCTGATCACCTTGGGTGGTAGGCGTGGTATTCTAATTTTCCATACACAGAAAACCATGGAATGATCACTAAAGCAATCGGGTAGAACACCGGTTTCAGTAATCCTGTTAGAGTGGGTGACCAAAATCCAGTCCAACAAAGATTTGGATCTATGGTCAACCCGAGTAGGTTCTCTAATTAGTTGAGTCAAATTTAAGCTTTCAAAATAATTTCTATCATTTAGAGATGAACGATCTAACCAGTTAATGTTAAAATGACCAAGGATAATCATCTCGTTTGAGCTACCCACAGATTTTATAGTAGTGCCTATGCAGTGTATTGACTCTGTAGGAGAGTTTGGAGGTCTGTAGATGTTCCCTATAATCAGCTGTTTATTTACGTGAAAACTAATTTTAACAAAAAGACATTCAAAGTATACAGGGTTTTCCTTAGGGGCTATAAACTCAGATAATAAATTTGAGGAGACATAAGTGGCTACCCCTCCTCCACGAGTACCCCTATCAGCTCTATACAAAATATAACCATCCAGTTTAATTTCCTCATCTAATATGTTTTTATTCAACCAGGTCTCAGACAGTGTTATAACATTTGGTTTATTATAGACCAACCAGGCCCTTAAGAGATCAATTTTATGTGGCAAGCTCCTTACATTCAGATGAATGACAAATAAGCCTTTACCCATGTTGACTATTCAAGGACATAGGAAAAAGGGTTGAAGGGTTGGAGGTTGGGGGGAGAAAGCGAAAGTGAAAGAGAGCAGCATACACACACACAACCACACACAAACGCGCGCACAGACACACACGTAAACACACAATCACAAACTGGCTAGGCCAAAACATAACAAAATACAGATACAGTTTGCTAAATTTCTCAATATAATTATGTGAAGTGAAAGGTTAATGTTGAGAAGAAATAAAATAAAAACATACAAAAATAAACATTTGAGTCAAGCTGAATCCCAGCCATTAATGGTATAAAATAGGATAATGTATTGGCCGATCTCATTATAAACAACTCAAATAAAAACATACAAGACCGGAAACGGCAAAAATTAGGCGAATCGGCCCGGGAGACAGGTAGCTCACTTCAATAAATATATTGCCTTTCATGCCACAAAATAACAACAGCATCGAGATGCATTCGGTTAGTCTTATACCTCAAGTTCAATGAGACGAATGAAATCAGCTTTTTCTTGATGTCATCAAACTGCCGACGTTTGTGGATAATGCCAGCACTGAAATCAGGGAAAATGTGGACGCGGTTGCCTTTATACTTAAGTTCCTTCTTCTCACGTGAAAGACGTAGAATTAGTTGTTTATCCTGGAGGCTGAGGAATTTTACCAGGATTGGCCTTGTCCCAGCTTTCGGCTTATTTGTTTGTAACACAGTGGGAGAACGGTGGGCTCTCTCAATGACTGGAGGAACTATAAAGTTCTCTTCCCCCAAAAGTAGCTGGATAAGACCTCTCATGAAGCCGATGATGTCCTGGCCCTCCGACTTTTCCGGAATATGCAGAAAGCACAGGTTGTATGCCCTGCTGCGATTCTCGGCATCCTCAACTTTTTCACGCAAGTAAGAGTTTTCACTCACTAATGTTTTGACATGCTTTTGTAGTTCAGTTAAGTTATCTTCATTTGAGCTTACTCTTTGTTCAAGTTCAGACACATGATCACCAAGTGTGGACAGCGAGCCTTGTATTGTTTGTAAGCCCGATTGGATATTATCCATTTTCGCGTCAAAATGGGAAAACATATCCAATTTCAGTTGCTGTATAGCATCCCAGATTGATTGATTGGAAATCAGTGTTTGCTCCATAGCGAACTCAAGACACGCTGATCCCGGTTTGAATGATTGGAAGTTTTGCAACAAACAAAGGACCAGTTCGAAATCAATTTGTTGCGAAATAATAAGATTTAGGATTAGGGCATGAAGGCCAAAAATATATAGTTTAGCAGACTACACCTGACGAGCACGTCGCTCACGCAGCCATCTTGGATTTGAAAAAAAAAAGGTTCTGACCCATGTGCAAAGTTTCAAGAGTTTTTGAGCACGTTAAGGCCCCCAAAAGTGCCCAAAAGGTAGTAAAATAATAATAATAATAAATATAGCTGCGAGCAGCGATTACGGGCCCAAGCCGGTGGCACCGCAACCCCGGTGCCTTTAGTTACCTAAAGGCACCGGGGTGGCGGTGCCTTTAGGTAACCTTTAGGATTACGATAACCTTTAGGTAGCCTTTAGGATTACGGGCCCAAGCCGGTGGCACCGCAACCCCGGTGCCTTTAGTTACCTAAAGGCACCGGGGTGGCGGTGCCGCCGGCCTGGGCCCTTCATCGCTGCTCGCAGCCAGTTGGTGGTGCTATAACCGGGGTTGCGGTGCCACCCGCTTGGCCCCGTAATCGATGCTCGTAGCTATAAATATATATATGTATATATACACACACACACACACACACACACACACACACACACACACACATACACACACATTAATTTACATTCATTCATTTAGCTGACGCTTTTATCCAAAGCGACTTACAATTGCCATATATGTCAGAGGTCGCACACCTCTGGAGCAACTAGGGGTTAAGTGTCTTGCTCAGGGACACAATGGTGTCTCACAGTGGATTCGAACCCGGGTCTCTCACACCAAAGGCATGTGTCTTATCCACTGCGCCATTACCACCATGTGTGTATATTTATCTAAAGATACAGAGAATATTACTTGCTTTACCTGGTTAGAATGCTACCTTGAAAAACAATAATTTAAATTAAATCTCACCCAAAAGATAAATCCCCCTGCCACCTCCCCACACAGGATTGTCCTCAAACAAAGCTCTAATCTGTTTATTTTTAAGTTACACATTCTACATTGATTAAAAAAGAAACATCAAAAGTGTTTTTAGTCAGAGTATTATTTCATACAGAAAAAAAATATTTGTAATTCAGATGAGAATGAGGTTAGTGTTTTAAAATTTTAAGGAAAACAAATATATTGAAATATAGCACATGAATTTTAAATTCATTCAGCTTCAATTACCAAAACAATCTTACTTTTATTTAAAGCAAACTATACATTTAAAAGATGGGGGTTATATGCATATTTTGTCATTTAAAAAAAATACAAAAATTGTTATGCGAAAAGACAAGGACTTAGAGATTTCTTTATCCTTTAATGCAGGAAAAATCATACAGCCAGCCACACACACACACACATAAACACAGACACCAACCCTCTCTCCCTCCCCTCCCCTCTGGTCCACTCCCCTCCCCACACAGACACAGACACAGACACAGACACACACACACACACACACACACACAGAGAGAATGGCAGGGGCACAAGAAATCCATTCAAACTACAATATCTGACTTTCTGTTGCTCAGAGCTAATGACTTTAAATTAGAAAATTGATCGGCTTTATGAGAACAATATCGGTGGCAAGTTTTGTAACTGTAGGTAAAACGAGCAAAGTTATAACACACTTTATGTGTCCTTTTTTAGTCATAAAATTCATTTCCTCGCCACGGCCAAACCGTTCGAGATATCAAAAATCCGTCTGGAATTTAGCATCCTCAATGTCTTGACTTCATGCTGGCCGAGTTTGGTTGGAATCCGATAAATTTCCAAGGAGAATTAAATTGAATTTCAGGGGTATGCGTTTCCAAACAAACCATAATAGCCGGCTTCCTGTTGGACTGTCGTAAAACTTAGAGCACGAAAGTTGTTCAACCCAATGAGATCTATAAGTGTACCGAGTTTCATATTATTACATGCAAGTGTGTTTGACTTATGGAAAAGTGTTTGAATCCCAGTCCAGGGGGCGCTGTCGAGCCGCCCTGCCACGCCCGGGTACCAGCTTCAGCCCGGCCCTGATAGCCGCGGGTTCTGACCCGTGTGCAAAGTTTCAAGAGTTTTAGAGGATGTTAAGGGCCCCAAAAGCCCCCGAAACCTTGAACAACAATAATTAAAAGCATTCTCACTCAAACAGACACATCCCCCTCCCCCCACAGACACAGAGGTACGCAGAGAGAGGGAGAGAGTGACAGAGATTACTCCGAAACATCCACATTCAAACCAAAATATATGACTTTCTTTTGTTCGGAGCCAAAATCTGTAAATTAGAAAGTTGTCCGGCTTGATCTGAACAATATGCCTACCGAGTTTTATGATTGCAGGTAAAACTATGAAACTAACCCTCTCACTTTTGTCAAAAGGTGGCGCTACTGAGCCCCTGCACCACGTCCGTTCCTGAAACTTTGCACATGTCTACTGGCTAATAAATGTGACATGTCTGTCGAGTTTCATGCAATTTCAAGCATGCTAAGAGTCTCAAAAGCATCCTAAAATAATTTTAAAGTGTGATGCGTTGCCACGGCAACAGTATCAAAGATATCAAGAATCCATTCACAGGTCTACATCTGCCGTATGTTTACATTATACAGATGAAGTTTGAAGCAAATTGGGTTCAAATAAGAGGGTGATTTTACAGCATTTTGAAAGTGACACACTTCCTGCTGCCAGTTGGTGGCGCTATAACTTTGACTCACAATAGTCACATCCATGTGATCGTCCTCTTACAACGAACACACTGCTGAAGTTTCATTAAGATCAGTTAATGTATGCTGAAGGTATAACACACTTCCTGTTTCACGTTTCTCGCCATAATTTCGTTTCCTCGCCACGGCCAAACCGTTCGAGATATCAAAAATCCGCTGGCAATTTTTCATCCTCAATGTCTTGACTTCATGCTGACCGAGTTTCGTAGCATTTCTTTGAATTCTCTAGGAGAAGTACTTTAAATTCCATTGCATGCGTTTTACAAACAACCCTAAATAGCCGACTTCCTGTTGGGCTGGGGTAAAAAGTAAGAGTATGAAGTATATATGAACCGATGAGATCTATATGTGTACCGAGTTTCATATTCTTACATGCAAGCGTGTTTGATTTATGGACCAAGTTTTCGGACCCCGTTCCAGGGGGCGCTGTCGAGCCCCCCTGCCACGACCGGGTACCATCTTCAGCCCGGCCCTGATGGCCGCGGGTTCTGACCCGTGTGCAAAGTTTCAAGAGTTTTCGTGCACGTTAAGAGCCCCAAAAGTGCCCGAATAGTCGTAAGAAAAATAAAAGAGAAAAAAAAATATATAGCTGCGAGCAGCGATTACGGGCCCAAGCCGGTGGCACCGCAACCCTGGTGCACCAGGGTGGCGGTTCCGCCGGCTTTGGCCCTTCATCGCTGCTCGCAGCTATATTTATATATATATATATATATATATATATATATATATATATAAAAAGCCGGTGGCACCGCCACCCTGGTGCCTTTAGGGTTATTATGCACAACGTGCAAAAACGTAACCCTGCTTTGACTGTCTTTTGACTGATTTTTAGATACTAATATAGTATCTAATGAATAAGTACTAGTATCTTTTAAAAGGTACTAGTCCCTAAGGAATAAGCATTAGTATCTAAAGAATAGGCACTAGTACCTAAAGAATAAGCACTAGTCGCTAATGAATAAGTACTAGTACTTAATGGAATAGATACTAGTATCTAAAAAATAAGTACTAGTAGCATGAAAATAGAGACTAGTAGGTTAAAATGATTAAATGTTAAAACGGCTTGCCATATTGGCTCAGAGAGAGAGAGAGAGAGAGAGAGAAAATGACCTTTTAAATACTAGTACCTATTAATAGATACTAGTATTTATTCAATAAATACTAGTACTAAGTCATTAGATACTAGTACCTATTAAATAGATGCCAGTACTTATTCATTAGCTACTAGTACGTATTCAAAAGAATATCTAAAGAATAAGCACTAGTATCTAAAGAATAAGCACTAGTCGCAAATGAATAAGTACTAGTACTTAATGGAATAGATACTAGTATCTAAAAAATAAGTACTAGTAACATGAAAATAGAGACTAGTAGGTTAAAATGATTAAATGTTAATACGGCTTGCCATATTGGCTCAGAGAGAGAGAGAGAGAGAAAATGACCAAGGAAAACAAATATATTGTTCTAAAAGAGAGAGATTTTTTTTTTCTTAGCCCACACTTTTATTAGGTCAGTGACAAAACCCCATTATTGCATCATCTCACCAACAATCAACACAGCAAAACGCTAAAAGTTAAATCCCCCTCAAACACAGCACAACAAACTTCATTGAAACACCACTGCAAAATAAAGGTTCCCAAATCTTGCATCTCCTTATAATACTTCAACTCAACTGAGATCCTAGATCTAATAAATGCCTTAAACAACAGTACACTATCCTGGCAATGCATATTTCGAATCATGTTTTTCCTTGAGAGAGAGAGAGAGAGAGAGAGAGAGAGAGAGAGAGAGAGAGAGAGAGAGAGAGAGAGAGAGATTGATGGAGCGAGGGGAGGGGAAAGAGTAGGACAGACAGAGACCAAGTTTATGGACCAAGATAATTTAATTAATAAACTAATTATATAAAACTATTGTCAATGCACTACAATTAAACTGGTTATATGCCTTTACTTTATTAAAAAAACGTATTTAAAAAATACAAGGCTTAAGACATTTATTTTCTTTTTTAATGCAGGCCAAATCACACAGCAGTGAAATGGTTAATCTACACCACCCCCCTCCCCCTCCCCACACTCACAGACACACACAGACAGCAGGCACAGAGAAGTAGGCTCAGAGAGAAATTACCGTATTCAAACCAAAAAATTTGACTTCCTCTTGGTCGTTGCTAATGACTGTAAATTAGAAAGTTGTCTGGCTTGAGGAGAACTATATAAATACAGATTTTTGTAACTGTAGATGAAACTAACCCCCCCCCACTTTTGTCAAAAGGTGGCGCTACTGAGTCCCTGCACCACGCCCGTTTCTGAAACTTTGCACATGTCTACTGGCTAATAAATGTGATCTGTCTGTCGAGTTTCATGCAATTTTAAGCAATTTTAGGCATGCTAAGAGTCTCAAAAGCATCCAAAAAGAATATTAAAGTTTGATGCGTTGCCATGGCAACAGTATCTAAGATATCAATAATCCTTTCACAGGTCTACATCTGGCGTGTGTTTACATTATACACATAAAGTTTGAAGCAAATCGGGTAAAAATAAGAGGGTGATTTAAAAGCATTTTGAAAGTGACACACTTCCTGCTGCCAGTTGGTGGCGCTATAACTTTGACTCACAATAGTCACATCCATGTGATCGGCCTCTTACAACGAACACACTGCTGAAGTTTCATCAAGATCAGTTAATGTATGCAGAGGTTATAACACACTTCCTGTTTCTCTCTTCGCGCCATAATTTCGTTTCCTCGCCACGGCCAAACCGTTTGAGATATCAAAAATCCCCTGGCAATTTTTCATCCTCAATGTCTTGACTTCATGCTGACTGAGTTTTGAGCCATTTCTGTGAATTCTCTAGGAGAAGTACTTTAAATTCCATTGCATGCGTTTTCCAAACAACCCTAAATAGCCGACTTCCTGTTGGGCTGGGGTAAAAAGTAAGAGTATGAAGTATATATGAACCGATGAGATCTATATGTGTACCGAGTTTCATATTCTTACATGCAAGCGTGTTTGATTTATGGACCAAGTTTTCGGACCCCGTTCCAGGGGGCGCTGTCGAGCCCCCCTGCCACGCCCGGGTACCATCTTCAGCCCGACCCTGATGGCCGCGAGTTCTGACCCGCGTGCAAAGTTTCAAGAGTTTTCGGGCACGTTAAGGGCCCCAAAAGTGCCCGAATAGTCGTAAGAAAAATAGAAAAAAAAAAAAAATATAGCTGCGAGCAGCGATTACGGGCCCAAGCCGGTGGCACCGCAACCCCGGTGCCTTTAGTTATCTAAAGGCACCGGAGTGGCGGTGCCACCGGCTTTGGCCCTTCATCGCTGCTCGCAGCTATATTTATATATATATATATATATATATATATATATATATAAACAAGCCGGTGGCACCGCCACCCTGGTGCCTTTAGGGTTACTGTGCATGACGGGCAATAACTTAACCCCGCTTTGACTGTTGAGAAGATGTGTACTGTAGAGCTTGCATTGGTGTGGGCTCTGCAAAAGTGTGCATTGAGGGCACATATCATATGCGTGAGCAACCTTCTGAAACCTAAAATGAAAAATGAGACACCCTACGGTCTCATGGACTTAATGGACACATGAAATAAGTACACAAGATTGAAAGTTAAATCAAGTGTGCCAAGACAGAATATTACTTGCCTGATCTGATTAGAAAAAAGTTTGTGTGTGTATGTGTGTGTGTGTGTGTGTGTGTGTGTGAAACGTGATTGAACAATGTAGACATAAAAACATACTCCGTCCTTTTGTTCATACAGGACATTATTAAAACTGCAAAGTGTTTACTTATATTTGTGTACAATCGCAATAAAACACAACATTGTGCTTTTGTCAAACTGTAAACTACAACTGTCACCCAACCAAAATCTCTTTTTTATTTTATACAGAAATAAATAGTCTATCATTCAGATGAGAATAAAGTTAGTTCAAATTTTAAGGAAAACTCTGAAATATAGCACATTCATTTAAAATTCATTCAGGTTCAATTACCAAACATAATTTAAAGCAAACGATACATTTAAAATATATGGGTTGTATGCCTATTTTTTTATATAAAAATATATATATCCAAAAAGACAAGGCCTAAACTTTAACAAGGGTTAAACAATCACTGTAGCAGACACAATCATACACACACACACACACACACACACACAGACACAGACACAGACACACAAGTCAAATCACTTACATTTTAGATGCAATATTGACTTTTTTCTGTTTCAGCAGTGAAACTAGTTAAACAAAGATCACAGCAGAACCATCGAGCATCTCACAGCAACGTGTTTTCTCATTACTGAATGATTCAGCATTTTGAACGAATCGGTTGACTCAAAGATTCAATGACCAATCCATAATCTGTCTCATTCATGAATGACTCAGCCGTTCGAACGAATCGTTCGAACAAATGAATCAATGACTCGCTCATTAAGACGGTCGCCTGGCGACACCTAATGACGGTTTAGTGATATGTTAAAAAGTATCATTCTTTCAAACGATTGTTAATTAACTCATATTTGAAACATAAGCTATATATATATATATATATATATACACACACATATATATACACAAAAATAAAATAAAAACACATTTGAAGCGTGTTTGCTTACTAAATTGTGAGCAGAACGAAAGTTGCAGCAAATATCAGCAACAGGAGTCAAATTTCATTAATCACGAGAGTGAAGAGCTGACTGGAAAAATTATGACGGAATATTTTGTGTAAAAGCGCCTATTTAAGCGAATCTGTCATTTACTCTTTTGTTGTTGTGTTTTCCCTGAAAACCGGAAGCAATCGGTCCCCGATATGGCGCTAATTTTAAAGTGACACTAAAAAGTATGCGGCTGCACTGGCATTCATAACGGTGCGCGTCCATGGCGACGAGCGAGCAAAACAGAGCGAACATTTTTTCATTTCTACTTCCATAGAAATTCATTCGAGCGCACTGTGAGCGCCACCACTATAAATGTCCATGCGGACGTCCTTACTTTACTTTCACTTTTAACTTAGCGATTTAAAAGCCCCCGGTGTTACACGTCAAATAACCGGTGAGAAAATATTCTCGGAGTCACATAGGCTACCTAATATATTTAAATACAACAGGCCTACCTGATTTTGAACACAAGAGGGCAGTACAGCCCTATGTATTATTTGATATATTTATTTTTTTAACTGAATAGTGCATTCTGGCTGTTTTTAAACTTGTACATTGTTCTTAAATTGAAAACAAGAATAAAATGGGTTTAGTTGTGATATTTGTATAATTTTATCTAGAAATAAATGGTGTATAATTAAATTTTTAGAAGATATGAGGCTTTTAGTGTTTATTTTTTTTACATGACTTTAATCCCTCGCCATAGCAAAACAATTAGAGATATTCAATAGATATTCACAATTATGCTTCTTTAATGTATTTTCATCATGTTGAAAAAATTTGGTGGGAATAAAATAAACCACTTAAGAGGAGTGGGTAAAAATGTAGAGGCTGGTTTTGCAAAACATTCACATTCAGACCAAAATAGCCCACTTCCTTTTGGGCTAGCTTAAAGTTGTTTGGCCCGATGAGATCTATATACCGAGTTTCATAATATTACATGCAAGTGTGTTTGATTTATGGACCAAATTTTCAGACCAAGTTTATGGACCAAGTTAATTTAATTAATAAACTAATTATATAAAACTATTTTCAATGCACTACAATTAATTTGGTTATATGCCTTTACTTATTAATAAAACCTATTTAAAAAATACAAGGCGTAAGCCATTTATTTTCCTTTTTAATGCAGGCAAAACCACACAGCAGTGAAATGGTTAATCTAGCCCCCCTCCCCCTACCCACACTCACAGACACACATACACACACACACACACACACACACAGAGACGTAGGCTCAAAGAGAGACACATAAAATGAAAATTTTCAAACCAAAATATCTAACTTCCTGTTGGTCGTAGCTAATTACGGTAAATTAGAAAGTTGTCCGGCTCGAAGAGTACAATATACGTATCGAGTTTTGTTACTGTAGATAAAACTAACCCCCCCACTTTTGTCAAAAGCATTTAGAAAGTGACACACTTCCTGCTGCCAGTTGGTGGCGCTATAACTTTGACTCACAATAGTTACATCAATCTGATTGGCCTCTTACCACGAACACACTGCTGAAGTTTCATCAAGATCAGTTAATGTATGCAGAAGTTATAACAGTTCGTGTTTCTCTTTTCTTGCCATAAATTAGTTTCCTCGCCACGGCCAAAGCGTTCGAGATATCAAAAATCCGTCCGCAATTTAGCATCTTCAAAGTGTTGACCTCAAGCTGACCGAGTTTGGCGGTAAACGGATGCAATCTCTAGGAGAAGTACTTCAAATTCCTGAGCAAGCGTTCTCTAAACAACCCATAATAGCCGACTTCCTGTTGGGCTGGCGTAAAACTTGACCGAGGGTAAGTTGTTCGGCCCGATGAGATCTAAATGTGTATTGAGTTTCAGATTAATTCATGCAAGCGTGTTTGATCTATGGACCAAGTTTTGGGGACCCCGTTCAAGGGGGCGCTGTTGAGCCCCCCTGCCACGCCCGGGTACCAGCTTCAGCCCGGGCCTGATGGCTGTGGGCGCTGACCTGTGTGCAAAGTTTCAAGAGTTTTCAAGCACGTTAAGGGCCCCAAAAGCCCCTGAAACCTTGAACACCATTAAAATAATAGTCAAATTCCCCAACCCCCCCACACACAGAGACAGGGGGAGAAAATTCTCCTGAAAATCATATTCAAACCAAAATATCTGACTTTGTGTTGTTCGGAGCTAATGACTGTCAATTAGAAAGTTGTCCGGCTCGAGGAGACGAATATCCATACCGATTTTTGTTACTGTAGGTAAAACTAATACCCCATTTTTGACTAAAGGTGGCGCTACTGAGCCCCTCACCACGCCCGTTTCTGAAACTTTGCACATGTCTACTAGCTAATAAATGAGATGTGTCTGTCGAGTTTCATGCAATTTCAAGCATGCTAAGAGTCTCAAAAGCATCAAACAAGAATATTAAAGTTTGATGCGTTGCCATGGCAACATTATCTTAGATATTAAGAATCCTTTCACAGGTCTACATCTGGCGTGTGTTTACATTATACATATGAAGTTTGAAGCAAATAGTGTAAAAATAAGATGGTGATTTCAAAGCATTTTGAAAGTGACACACTTCCTGCTGCCAGTTGGTGGCGCTATGACTTTGACTCACAATAGTCACATCCATGTGATCGGGCTCTTACAACGAACACACTGCTGAAGTTTCATCAAGATCAGTTAATGTATGCTGAAGTTATAACACACTTCCTGTTTCACGTTTCTCGCCATAATTTCGTTTCCTCGCCACGGCCAAACCGTTCGAGATATCAAAAATCCCCTGGCAATTTTTCATCCTCAATGTATTGACTTCATGCTGACCGAGTTTTGTGCCATTTCTTTGAATTCTCTAGGAGAAGTACTTTAAATTCCATTGCATGCGTTTTACAAACAACCCTAAATAGCCGACTTCCTGTTGGGCTGGGGTAAAAAGTAAGAGTATGAAGTATATATGAACCGATGAGATCTATATGTGTACCGAGTTTCATATTCTTACATGCAAGCGTGTTTGATTTATGGACCAAGATTTCGGACCCCGTTCCAGGGGGCGCTGTCTAGCCCCCCTGCCACGCCCGGGTATCATCTTCAGCCCGACCCTGATGGCCGCGGGTTCTGACCCGCGTGCAAAGTTTCAAGAGTTTTCGGGCACGTTAAGGGCCCCAAAAGTGCCCGAATAGTCGTAAGAAAAATAGAAAAAAAAAAAAAATATATATATATATATATATATATATATATAAATATAAATATAGCTGCGAGCAGCGATTACGGGCCCAAGCCGGTGGCACCGCAGCCCCGGTGCCTTTAGTTACCTAAAGGCACCGGAGTGGCGGTGCCACCGGCTTTGGCCCTTCATCGCTGCTCGCAGCTATATTTATATTTATATATATATATATATATATATATATATATATATATAAACAAGCCGGTGGCACCGCCACCCTGGTGCCTTTAGGGTTACTGTGCATGACGGGCAATAACTTAACCCCGCTTTGACTGTTGAGAAGATGTGTACTGTAGAGCTTGCATTGGTGTGGGCTCTGCAAAAGTGTGCATTGAGGGCACATATCATATGCGTGAGCAACCTTCTGAAACCTAAAATGAAAAATGAGACACCCTACGGTCTCATGGACTTAATGGACACATGAAATAAGTAAGTTATGAAAGTTAAATCAATTGTGCCAAGACAGAATATTACTTGCCTGATCTGATTAGAAAAAAAGTGTGTGTGTGAAACGTGATTGAACAATGTAGACATAAAAACATACTCCGTCCTTTTGTTCATACAGGACATTATTCAAACTGCAAAGTGTTTACTTATATTTGTGAACAATCGCAATAAAACACAACATTGTGCTTTTGTCAAACTGTAAACTACAACTGTCACCCAACCAAAATCTCTTTTTTATTTTATACAGAAATAAATAATCTATCATTCAGATGAGAATAAAGTTAGTGTTAGGTCAAATTTTAAGGAAAACTCTGAAATATAGCACATTCATTTAAAATTCATTCAGGTTCAATTACCAAACATACAAATCTTAATGTAATTTAAAGCAAACAATACATTTAAAATATATGGGTTGTATGCCTATTTTTTTTATATAAAAATATATTTATCCAAAAAGTAACAGACACAATCATACACACACACACACACACACACACACACACACACACACACACACACACACACACACACAGACACAGACACACACATAAGTCAAATCACTTACATTTTATATGCAATATTGACTTTTTTCTGTTTCAGCAGTGAAACTAGTTAAACAAAGATCACAGCAGAACCATCGAGCATCTCACAGCAACGTGTTTTCTCATTACTGAATGATTCAGCATTTTGACCGAATCGGTTGACTCAAAGATTCAATGACCAATCCATAATCTGTCTCATTCATGAATGACTCAGCCGTTCGAACGAATCGTTCGAACAAATGAATCAATGACTCGCTCATTAAGACGGTCGCCTGGCGACACCTAATGACGGCTTAGTGATATGTTTAAAAGTATCATTCTTTCCAACGATTGTTAATTAACTCATATTTGAAACATAAGCTATATATATATATATATATATATATATATACACACACATATATACACAAAAATAAAATAAAAACACATTTGAAGCGTGTTTGCTTACTAAATTGTGAGCAGAACGAAAGTTGCAGCAAATATCAGCAACAGGAGTCAAATTTCATTAATCACGAGAGTGTAGAGCTGACTGAAAAGATGATGACGGAATAGGCTATATTTTATGTAAAAGCGCCTATTTAAGCGAATCTATCATTGTACTCTTTTGTTGTTGTGTTTTCCGTGAAAAATAATAGACTATTGAACTCACAATTCAAGCAATTGGCCCCCGATATTGCACTAATTTTAAAGTGACACTAAAAAGTATGCGGCTGCAGTGGCATTCATTACGGTGCGCGTCCATGGCGACGAGCAAGCAAAACAGAGCGAACGTTTTTTCATTTCTACTTCCATAGAAATTCATTCGAGCGCACTGCGAGCGCCACCACTATAAATGTCCTTACTTTACTTTCACTTTTAACTTAGCGATATAAAAGCCCCCGGTGTTACACGTCAAATAACCGGTGAGAAAAAATTCTCGGAGTCACATAGCAGCTACCTATATTTAAATACAACAGGCCTACCTGATTTTGAACACAAGAGGGCAGTATAGCCCTATGTATTATTTGATATATTTATTTTTTAACTGAATAGTGCATCCTGGCTGTTTTTAAACTTGTACATTATTCTTAAATTGCAAAACAAGAATAAAATGGGTTTAGTTCTGATATTTGTATAATTTTATCTAGAAATAAATGGTGTATAATTAAATTTTTAGAAGATATGAGGCTTTTAGTGTTTATTTTTTTTACATGACTTTAATCCCTCGCCATAGCAAAACAATTAGAGATATTCAATAGATATTCACAATTATGCTTCTTTAATGTATTTTCATCATGTTGAAAAAGTTTGGTGGGAATAAAATAAACCACTTAAGAGGAGTGGGTAAAAATGTAGAGCCTGGTTTTGCAAAACATCCACATTAAGACAAAAATAGCCCACTTCCTGTTGGGCTGGCTTAAAGTTGTTTGGCCCGATGAGATCTATATGAGTACAGAGTTTCATAATATTACATGCAAGTGTGTTTGATTTATGGACCAAATTTTCTGACGAAGTTTATGGACCAAGTTAATTTAATTAATAAACTAATTATATAAAACTATTTTCAATGCACTACAATTCAACTGGTTATATGCCTTTACTTATTAATACAACTTATTTAAAAAATACAAGGCGTAAGACATTTATTTTCTTTTTTAATGCAGGCCAAACCACACAGCAGTCAAATGGTTAATCTAGCCCCCCTCCCCCTCCCCACACTCACAGACACACACACACACACACAGAGACGTAGGCTCAGAGAGAGAGAGAGACATAAAATGACAATTTTCAAACCAAAATATCTGACTTCCTGTTGGTTGGAGCTATTGAGTGTAAATTAGAAACTTGTCTGGCTGGAGGAGAACAATACACATACCGATTTTTATTACTGTAGATAAAATTAATCCCCCCACTTTTGACAAAAGGTGGCGCTACTGAGCCCTCAACACGCCCGTTTCTGAAACTTTGCACATGTCTACTGGCTAATAAATGAGATGTGTCTGTCGAGTTTCATGCAATTTTAAGCAATTTCAGGCATGCTAAGAGTCTCAAAAGCATAAAAAAAGAATATTAAAGTTTGATGCGTTGCCACGACAACAGTATCTAAGATATCAAGAATCCATTCACAGGTCTACATCTGCCGTGTGTTTACATTATAGTAGTGAAGTTTGAAGCAAATCGGGTAAAAATAAGAGGGTGATTTCAAAGCATTTAGGAAGTGACACACTTCCTTCTGCCAGTTGGTGGCGCTATAACTTTGACTCACAATAGTCACATCCATGTGATCGGGCTCTTACGACGAACACACTGCTGAAGTTTCATCAAGATCAGTTAATGTATGCAGTAGTTATGACACACTTCCTGTTTCACGTTTCTCGCCATAATTTTGTTTCCTCGCCACGGCCAAACCGTTCGAGATATCAAAAATCCCCTCGCAAACTTTCATCCTCAATGTCTTGACTTCATGCTGACCGAGTTTCGTGCCGTTTGTTTGAATTCTCTAGGAGGAGTATTTCACATTCCATTGCGTGTGTTTTACCAACAACCCTAAATAGCCGACTTCCTGTTGGGCTGGGGTAAAAAGTAAGAGTGTGAAGTATATATGAAACGAGGAGATCTACATGTGTACCGAGTTTCATATTATTACATGCAAGCGTGTTTGATTTATGGACCATGTTTTCGGACCCCGTTCCAGGGGGCGCTGTCGAGCCCCCCTGCCACGCCCGGGTACCATCTTCAGCCCGGCCCTGATGGCCGCGGGTTCTGACATGTGTGCAAAGTTTCAGGAGTTTTTGAGCATGTTAAGGCCTCCAAAAGTGTCCAAAAGGTAGCAGAAAAATAATAAGTCGGAAGAAGAAGAAGAAATATAGCTGCGAGCAGCGATTACGGGCCCAAGCCGGTGGCACCGCAACCCCGGTGCCTTTAGTTGCCTAAAGGCACCGGAGTGGCGGTGCCGCCGGCTTTGGCCCTTCATCGCTGCTCGCAGCTATATTTATATATATATATATATATATATATATAAACAAGCCGGTGGCACCGCCACCCCGGTGCCTTTAGGGTTACTGTGCATGACGGGCAATATCGTAACTCCGCTTTGACCTTTGAGAAGATGTGTGCTGTAGAGCTTGCATTGGTGTGGGCTCTGCAAAAGTGTGCATTGAGGGCACATATCAACCACAAAGTATGCGTGAGCAACCTTCTGAAACCTAAAATGAAAAATGAGACACCCTACGGTCTCATGGACTTAATGGACACATGAAATAAGTACACAAGTTTGAAAGTTATAGTTGAAAAAAATAGTTGGTGTGTGTGTTTGTGTGTGTGTGTGTGTGTGTGTGTGTGTGTGTGTGTGTGTGTGTGTGTGTGTGTGTGAGGCGTGATTGAACAATGTAGACATAAAAACATACCCCGTCCTTTTGTTCATACAGGACATTATTCAAACTGCAAAGTGTTTACTTATATTTGTGTACAATCGCAATAAAACACAACATTGTGCTTTTGTCAAACTGTAAACTACAACTGTCACCCAACCAAAATCTCTTACACACACACACACACACACACACACACACACACACACACATAGTTTAAAAGCAAAAAAAATCTTTTGGACATTCATCATATTGCATTGGTTTTCATTTATTGTCCTCGAACAGAGCCCTAATCTGTTTATTTTTTCAGTTACACATTCTACATTGATTAAAAAAGAAAAATCAAATGTGTTTTTATTTTATACATAAATAAATAATCTATCATTCAGATGAGAATAAAGTTAGTGTTAGTTCATATTTTAAGGAAAACAAATATATGGGGCCCTATTTTAACGATCTGAAACGCAAGTGTCAAAGCGCAAAGCGCAAGTAACTTTGTGGGCGGATCCCGGCGCTGTTGCTATTTTCCCGGCGGGATAAATGCCTCTTGCGCCTGGCGCAAATCTAAAAGAGGTTGGTCTGAAGTAGCTTCATTATTCATAGGTGTGGTTTGGGCGTAACGTGAAATAAACCAATCAGAGCGTCATCTCACATACCCTTTAAGAGCAGGTGCGCATGTTGCATGGCGGATTGCTATTATAACGGCGGATTTACCAGGCGCGCGTCAGGAGCGGTTCACAGCCGAGGAGACCGACGTTCTTGTCAGGACCGTGAAAGACAGAGAAGTGACGTTGTATTGCGTGTTTTGCGTGCACCTGTAAACTATGGCATAAACCCTCATGCAGTAACACCCTCAGACGGCACTGTTTATTGACTGTCTGAAGTAGAATGCATGCAGAAATAACAAGAAATTCAACGTTCAAATCAGACTTATCTATCTATTTATCTATCTATCTATCTATCTATCTATCTATCTATCTATCTATCTATCTATCTATCTATCTATCTATCTATCTATCTATCTATCTATCGTGGGTGGGTTTCTCCCATCCCCATACAAATCAGCGTCGGTTTAACAGGCGTGGGAGGAAAAAAACTAAATTTTCATGGACACCACAATGATTTCCCTCATGTGTTAATATTTTTCCTTGTTATAATGTATGATTTGCAAAAATAAAAACTGCTGCATCTGTGTTGATGAAAGAATCAAAGTGTATGCGCGTTGTGCACCCGCTACATTATGGCCAAGCATGCGCGCTTAAAATAGCATAATGAACAACGCGCAACGCGCCACTGACTTTAGACTAGTTTTTTTCTGGTCAGTGGCGCAATTGTTTTATAGAACAGCAAAATAGCATGAGGGAAAGTTTGCGCCGGAACACGCCTCCTCTTTGCGCTGAACCGCCCCGGGGAGCGCAAGTGTATTTCTTAGTTAACCGACGTGCGTCTGTGGAGGGAAAAGTCCGCTTTGCGCGGGTGCAAAATAGGAATGATACATGCGTCAGTGTACAAAGTCATTTGCGCCGAGTGCAAGATAGAGCCCATGATCTGAAATATAGCACATTCATTTAAAATTCATTCAGGTTCAATTACCAAACATACAAATCTCAATGTAATTTAAAGCAAACAATACATTTAAAATATAGGGGTTGTATGCTAATTTTTTTTATATAAAAAGATATATATCCAAAAAGACAAGGCCTAAACTTTAACAAGGGTTAAACAATTACTGTAACAGACACAATCACACACACACACACGTCAAATCACTTACATTTTAGATGCAATATTGACTTTTTTTTCTGTTTCAGCAGCGAAAATAGTTAAACAAAGATCACAGCAGAACCATCGAGTATCTCACAGCAACGCGTTCTCTCATTACTGAATGATTCAGCATTTTGAACGAATCGGTTGACTCAAAGATTCAACGACCAATCCATAATCTGTCTCATTCATGAATGACTCAGCCGTTCGAACGAATCGTTTGAACGAATGAATCAATGACTCGCTCATTAAGACGGTCGCCTGGCGGCACCTAATGACGGTTTAGTGATATTAAAAGTATCATTCTTTCCAACGATTGTTAATTAACTCATATTTGAAACATAAGCTTATAAACATATATATAAGTATATATATATATATATATATATATATATATATATATATATATATACACACACATATATACACAAAAATAAAATAAAAACACATTTGAAGCGTGTTTGCTTACTAAATTGTGAGCGGAACGAAAGTTGCAGCAAATATCAGCAACAGGAGTCAAATTTCATTAATCACGAGAGTGAAGAGCTGACTGAAAAGATGATGACGGAATAGGCTATTTTATGTAAAAGCCCCTATTTAAGCGAATCTATCATTGTACTCTTTTGTTGTTGTGTTTTCCGTGAAAAATAATAGACTATTGAACTCACAATTCAAGCAATCGGCCCCTGATATTGCACTAATTTTAAAGTGACACTAAAAAGTATGCGGCTGCACTGGCATTCATAATGGTGCGCGTCCATGGCGACGAGCGAGCAGAACAGAGCGAACGTTTTTTAGTTCATTCCTACTTCCATAGGAATTCCCTCAAGCGCTCTGCAAGCGCAACCCTTATCAATGTCCGTGTGGACGTCCGTATTTAAAAGCTCTCGGTCCTCAGTCACATGCTTGCCAAATATATGTATAAATATCATTTTGGACACAAGAGGGCAGTGTGGCCCTATGTATAATTTTGTGTTTAAACTAACTATCACTCGAAGAGCCACTCCCCCCCTCCCCAGACACACACACACACACACACACACACACACACACAGTTCACCCGCGCCTCTCTCTCACACACACACACACACTCCAGCATTGCAATCTTGAGATCGCAGCTTGTTCATTATGCTGCGTTCACACCAAACTTTTATACTCTTTTGTTGTTGTGGTTTCCATGAAGAATAATAGGCTATTGAACTCACAATTCAAGCAATCGGCCCCAGAAAAGGCGCTAATTTTAAAATGAAACTAACAGCTGCACGGGCATTCATAACGATGCGCGTCCACGGCGATGAGCGAGCAGAACTTTAGTTAATTCCTACTTCCATAGGAATTCCCTCGAGCGCTCTGCACGTGGCCATTATCAATGTCCCGTATTTAAAAGCTCTCGGTCCTCAGTCACATACCAAATATATGTATAATGTATATATAAATATAATTTTGGACACAAGAGGGCAGTATGGCCCTATGTATAATTTTGTGTTTAACTAAAAGAGCCCCTCCCCCCCTCCCCACACAGACACAGACACAGACACACACGAATGGCAGGGTGCATTCTCTCTGTCAGAGGGAGAGGGAGAGAAAATTCTCAGAAACATCCACATTCAAACCAAAATATCTAACTTCCTCTTGGTCTGAGCTAATGACAGTTAATTAGAAAGTTGTCCGGCTTGATCTGAACCATATGCATACCTGTGTCTGTCGAGTTTCATGCAATTTCAAGCATGCTAAGAGTCTCAAAAGCATCAAACAAGAATATTAAAGTTTGATGTGTTGCCACGGCAACAGTATCTAAGATATCAATAATCCTTTCACAGGTCTACATCTGCCGTGTGTTTACATTATACACATAAAGTTTGAAGCAAATCGGGTAAAAATAAGAGGGTGATTTCAAAGCATTTAGGAAGTGACACACTTCCTGCTGCCAGTTGGTGGCGCTATAACTTTGACTCACAATAGTCATATCCATGTGATCGGGCTCTTACAACGAACACACTGTTGAAGTTTCATCAAGATCAGTTAATGTATGCAGTAGTTATGACACACTTCCTGTTTCACGTTTCTCGCCATAATTTTGTTTCCTAGCCACGGCCAAACCGCTCGAGATATCAAAAATCCCCTCGCAAACTTTCATCCTCAATGTCTTGACTTCATGCTGACCGAGTTTCGTGCCGTTTGTTTGAATTCTCTAGGAGGAGTATTTCACATTCCATTGCGTGTGTTTTACCAACAACCCTAAATAGCCCACTTCCTGTTGGGCTGGGGTAAAAAGTAAGAGTGTGAAGTATATATGAAACGATGAGATCTACATGTGTACCGAGTTTCATATTATTACATGCAAGCGTGTTTGAGTTATGGACCATGTTTTCGGACCCCGTTCCAGGGGGCGCTGTCGAGCCCCCCTGCCACGCCCGGGTACCATCTTCAGCCCGGCCCTGATGGCCGCGGGTTCTGACATGTGTGCAAAGTTTCAGGAGTTTTTGAGCATGTTAAGGCCTCCAAAAGTGTCCAAAAGGTAGTAAAAAAATAATAATAATAATAATAAATATATATATATATATATATATAAATATAAATATAGCTGCGAGCAGCGATTACGGGCCCAAGCCGGTGGCACCGCAGCCCCGGTGCCTTTAGTTACCTAAAGGCACCGGAGTGGCGGTGCCACCGGCTTTGGCCCTTCATCGCTGCTCGCAGCTATATTTATATTTATATATATATATATATATATATATATATATATATATAAACAAGCCGGTGGCACCGCCACCCTGGTGCCTTTAGGGTTACTGTGCATGACGGGCAATAACTTAACCCCGCTTTGACTGTTGAGAAGATGTGTACTGTAGAGCTTGCATTGGTGTGGGCTCTGCAAAAGTGTGCATTGAGGGCACATATCATATGCGTGAGCAACCTTCTGAAACCTAAAATGAAAAATGAGACACCCTACGGTCTCATGGACTTAATGGACACATGAAATAAGTAAGTTATGAAAGTTAAATCAATTGTGCCAAGACAGAATATTACTTGCCTGATCTGATTAGAAAAAAAGTGTGTGTGTGAAACGTGATTGAACAATGTAGACATAAAAACATACTCCGTCCTTTTGTTCATACAGGACATTATTCAAACTGCAAAGTGTTTACTTATATTTGTGAACAATCGCAATAAAACACAACATTGTGCTTTTGTCAAACTGTAAACTACAACTGTCACCCAACCAAAATCTCTTTTTTATTTTATACAGAAATAAATAATCTATCATTCAGATGAGAATAAAGTTAGTGTTAGGTCAAATTTTAAGGAAAACTCTGAAATATAGCACATTCATTTAAAATTCATTCAGGTTCAATTACCAAACATACAAATCTTAATGTAATTTAAAGCAAACAATACATTTAAAATATATGGGTTGTATGCCTATTTTTTTTATATAAAAATATATTTATCCAAAAAGTAACAGACACAATCATACACACACACACACACACACACACACACACACACACACACACACACACACACACACACACAGACACAGACACACACATAAGTCAAATCACTTACATTTTATATGCAATATTGACTTTTTTCTGTTTCAGCAGTGAAACTAGTTAAACAAAGATCACAGCAGAACCATCGAGCATCTCACAGCAACGTGTTTTCTCATTACTGAATGATTCAGCATTTTGACCGAATCGGTTGACTCAAAGATTCAATGACCAATCCATAATCTGTCTCATTCATGAATGACTCAGCCGTTCGAACGAATCGTTCGAACAAATGAATCAATGACTCGCTCATTAAGACGGTCGCCTGGCGACACCTAATGACGGCTTAGTGATATGTTTAAAAGTATCATTCTTTCCAACGATTGTTAATTAACTCATATTTGAAACATAAGCTATATATATATATATATATATATATATATACACACACATATATACACAAAAATAAAATAAAAACACATTTGAAGCGTGTTTGCTTACTAAATTGTGAGCAGAACGAAAGTTGCAGCAAATATCAGCAACAGGAGTCAAATTTCATTAATCACGAGAGTGTAGAGCTGACTGAAAAGATGATGACGGAATAGGCTATATTTTATGTAAAAGCGCCTATTTAAGCGAATCTATCATTGTACTCTTTTGTTGTTGTGTTTTCCGTGAAAAATAATAGACTATTGAACTCACAATTCAAGCAATTGGCCCCCGATATTGCACTAATTTTAAAGTGACACTAAAAAGTATGCGGCTGCAGTGGCATTCATTACGGTGCGCGTCCATGGCGACGAGCAAGCAAAACAGAGCGAACGTTTTTTCATTTCTACTTCCATAGAAATTCATTCGAGCGCACTGCGAGCGCCACCACTATAAATGTCCTTACTTTACTTTCACTTTTAACTTAGCGATATAAAAGCCCCCGGTGTTACACGTCAAATAACCGGTGAGAAAAAATTCTCGGAGTCACATAGCAGCTACCTATATTTAAATACAACAGGCCTACCTGATTTTGAACACAAGAGGGCAGTATAGCCCTATGTATTATTTGATATATTTATTTTTTAACTGAATAGTGCATCCTGGCTGTTTTTAAACTTGTACATTATTCTTAAATTGCAAAACAAGAATAAAATGGGTTTAGTTCTGATATTTGTATAATTTTATCTAGAAATAAATGGTGTATAATTAAATTTTTAGAAGATATGAGGCTTTTAGTGTTTATTTTTTTTACATGACTTTAATCCCTCGCCATAGCAAAACAATTAGAGATATTCAATAGATATTCACAATTATGCTTCTTTAATGTATTTTCATCATGTTGAAAAAGTTTGGTGGGAATAAAATAAACCACTTAAGAGGAGTGGGTAAAAATGTAGAGCCTGGTTTTGCAAAACATCCACATTAAGACAAAAATAGCCCACTTCCTGTTGGGCTGGCTTAAAGTTGTTTGGCCCGATGAGATCTATATGAGTACAGAGTTTCATAATATTACATGCAAGTGTGTTTGATTTATGGACCAAATTTTCTGACGAAGTTTATGGACCAAGTTAATTTAATTAATAAACTAATTATATAAAACTATTTTCAATGCACTACAATTCAACTGGTTATATGCCTTTACTTATTAATACAACTTATTTAAAAAATACAAGGCGTAAGACATTTATTTTCTTTTTTAATGCAGGCCAAACCACACAGCAGTCAAATGGTTAATCTAGCCCCCCTCCCCCTCCCCACACTCACAGACACACACACACACACACAGAGACGTAGGCTCAGAGAGAGAGAGAGACATAAAATGACAATTTTCAAACCAAAATATCTGACTTCCTGTTGGTTGGAGCTATTGAGTGTAAATTAGAAACTTGTCTGGCTGGAGGAGAACAATACACATACCGATTTTTATTACTGTAGATAAAATTAATCCCCCCACTTTTGACAAAAGGTGGCGCTACTGAGCCCTCAACACGCCCGTTTCTGAAACTTTGCACATGTCTACTGGCTAATAAATGAGATGTGTCTGTCGAGTTTCATGCAATTTTAAGCAATTTCAGGCATGCTAAGAGTCTCAAAAGCATAAAAAAAGAATATTAAAGTTTGATGCGTTGCCACGACAACAGTATCTAAGATATCAAGAATCCATTCACAGGTCTACATCTGCCGTGTGTTTACATTATAGTAGTGAAGTTTGAAGCAAATCGGGTAAAAATAAGAGGGTGATTTCAAAGCATTTAGGAAGTGACACACTTCCTTCTGCCAGTTGGTGGCGCTATAACTTTGACTCACAATAGTCACATCCATGTGATCGGGCTCTTACGACGAACACACTGCTGAAGTTTCATCAAGATCAGTTAATGTATGCAGTAGTTATGACACACTTCCTGTTTCACGTTTCTCGCCATAATTTTGTTTCCTCGCCACGGCCAAACCGTTCGAGATATCAAAAATCCCCTCGCAAACTTTCATCCTCAATGTCTTGACTTCATGCTGACCGAGTTTCGTGCCGTTTGTTTGAATTCTCTAGGAGGAGTATTTCACATTCCATTGCGTGTGTTTTACCAACAACCCTAAATAGCCGACTTCCTGTTGGGCTGGGGTAAAAAGTAAGAGTGTGAAGTATATATGAAACGAGGAGATCTACATGTGTACCGAGTTTCATATTATTACATGCAAGCGTGTTTGATTTATGGACCATGTTTTCGGACCCCGTTCCAGGGGGCGCTGTCGAGCCCCCCTGCCACGCCCGGGTACCATCTTCAGCCCGGCCCTGATGGCCGCGGGTTCTGACATGTGTGCAAAGTTTCAGGAGTTTTTGAGCATGTTAAGGCCTCCAAAAGTGTCCAAAAGGTAGCAGAAAAATAATAAGTCGGAAGAAGAAGAAGAAATATAGCTGCGAGCAGCGATTACGGGCCCAAGCCGGTGGCACCGCAACCCCGGTGCCTTTAGTTGCCTAAAGGCACCGGAGTGGCGGTGCCGCCGGCTTTGGCCCTTCATCGCTGCTCGCAGCTATATTTATATATATATATATATATATATATATATATATATATATATAAACAAGCCGGTGGCACCGCCACCCCGGTGCCTTTAGGGTTACTGTGCATGACGGGCAATATCGTAACTCCGCTTTGACCTTTGAGAAGATGTGTGCTGTAGAGCTTGCATTGGTGTGGGCTCTGCAAAAGTGTGCATTGAGGGCACATATCAACCACAAAGTATGCGTGAGCAACCTTCTGAAACCTAAAATGAAAAATGAGACACCCTACGGTCTCATGGACTTAATGGACACATGAAATAAGTACACAAGTTTGAAAGTTATAGTTGAAAAAAATAGTTGGTGTGTGTGTTTGTGTGTGTGTGTGTGTGTGTGTGTGTGTGTGTGTGTGTGTGTGTGTGTGTGTGTGTGAGGCGTGATTGAACAATGTAGACATAAAAACATACCCCGTCCTTTTGTTCATACAGGACATTATTCAAACTGCAAAGTGTTTACTTATATTTGTGTACAATCGCAATAAAACACAACATTGTGCTTTTGTCAAACTGTAAACTACAACTGTCACCCAACCAAAATCTCTTACACACACACACACACACACACACACACACACACACACACATAGTTTAAAAGCAAAAAAAATCTTTTGGACATTCATCATATTGCATTGGTTTTCATTTATTGTCCTCGAACAGAGCCCTAATCTGTTTATTTTTTCAGTTACACATTCTACATTGATTAAAAAAGAAAAATCAAATGTGTTTTTATTTTATACATAAATAAATAATCTATCATTCAGATGAGAATAAAGTTAGTGTTAGTTCATATTTTAAGGAAAACAAATATATGGGGCCCTATTTTAACGATCTGAAACGCAAGTGTCAAAGCGCAAAGCGCAAGTAACTTTGTGGGCGGATCCCGGCGCTGTTGCTATTTTCCCGGCGGGATAAATGCCTCTTGCGCCTGGCGCAAATCTAAAAGAGGTTGGTCTGAAGTAGCTTCATTATTCATAGGTGTGGTTTGGGCGTAACGTGAAATAAACCAATCAGAGCGTCATCTCACATACCCTTTAAGAGCAGGTGCGCATGTTGCATGGCGGATTGCTATTATAACGGCGGATTTACCAGGCGCGCGTCAGGAGCGGTTCACAGCCGAGGAGACCGACGTTCTTGTCAGGACCGTGAAAGACAGAGAAGTGACGTTGTATTGCGTGTTTTGCGTGCACCTGTAAACTATGGCATAAACCCTCATGCAGTAACACCCTCAGACGGCACTGTTTATTGACTGTCTGAAGTAGAATGCATGCAGAAATAACAAGAAATTCAACGTTCAAATCAGACTTATCTATCTATTTATCTATCTATCTATCTATCTATCTATCTATCTATCTATCTATCTATCTATCTATCTATCTATCTATCTATCTATCTATCTATCTATCTATCTATCGTGGGTGGGTTTCTCCCATCCCCATACAAATCAGCGTCGGTTTAACAGGCGTGGGAGGAAAAAAACTAAATTTTCATGGACACCACAATGATTTCCCTCATGTGTTAATATTTTTCCTTGTTATAATGTATGATTTGCAAAAATAAAAACTGCTGCATCTGTGTTGATGAAAGAATCAAAGTGTATGCGCGTTGTGCACCCGCTACATTATGGCCAAGCATGCGCGCTTAAAATAGCATAATGAACAACGCGCAACGCGCCACTGACTTTAGACTAGTTTTTTTCTGGTCAGTGGCGCAATTGTTTTATAGAACAGCAAAATAGCATGAGGGAAAGTTTGCGCCGGAACACGCCTCCTCTTTGCGCTGAACCGCCCCGGGGAGCGCAAGTGTATTTCTTAGTTAACCGACGTGCGTCTGTGGAGGGAAAAGTCCGCTTTGCGCGGGTGCAAAATAGGAATGATACATGCGTCAGTGTACAAAGTCATTTGCGCCGAGTGCAAGATAGAGCCCATGATCTGAAATATAGCACATTCATTTAAAATTCATTCAGGTTCAATTACCAAACATACAAATCTCAATGTAATTTAAAGCAAACAATACATTTAAAATATAGGGGTTGTATGCTAATTTTTTTTATATAAAAAGATATATATCCAAAAAGACAAGGCCTAAACTTTAACAAGGGTTAAACAATTACTGTAACAGACACAATCACACACACACACACGTCAAATCACTTACATTTTAGATGCAATATTGACTTTTTTTTCTGTTTCAGCAGCGAAAATAGTTAAACAAAGATCACAGCAGAACCATCGAGTATCTCACAGCAACGCGTTCTCTCATTACTGAATGATTCAGCATTTTGAACGAATCGGTTGACTCAAAGATTCAACGACCAATCCATAATCTGTCTCATTCATGAATGACTCAGCCGTTCGAACGAATCGTTTGAACGAATGAATCAATGACTCGCTCATTAAGACGGTCGCCTGGCGGCACCTAATGACGGTTTAGTGATATTAAAAGTATCATTCTTTCCAACGATTGTTAATTAACTCATATTTGAAACATAAGCTTATAAACATATATATAAGTATATATATATATATATATATATATATATATATATATATATATATATATATACACACACATATATACACAAAAATAAAATAAAAACACATTTGAAGCGTGTTTGCTTACTAAATTGTGAGCGGAACGAAAGTTGCAGCAAATATCAGCAACAGGAGTCAAATTTCATTAATCACGAGAGTGAAGAGCTGACTGAAAAGATGATGACGGAATAGGCTATTTTATGTAAAAGCCCCTATTTAAGCGAATCTATCATTGTACTCTTTTGTTGTTGTGTTTTCCGTGAAAAATAATAGACTATTGAACTCACAATTCAAGCAATCGGCCCCTGATATTGCACTAATTTTAAAGTGACACTAAAAAGTATGCGGCTGCACTGGCATTCATAATGGTGCGCGTCCATGGCGACGAGCGAGCAGAACAGAGCGAACGTTTTTTAGTTCATTCCTACTTCCATAGGAATTCCCTCAAGCGCTCTGCAAGCGCAACCCTTATCAATGTCCGTGTGGACGTCCGTATTTAAAAGCTCTCGGTCCTCAGTCACATGCTTGCCAAATATATGTATAAATATCATTTTGGACACAAGAGGGCAGTGTGGCCCTATGTATAATTTTGTGTTTAAACTAACTATCACTCGAAGAGCCACTCCCCCCCTCCCCAGACACACACACACACACACACACACACACACACACAGTTCACCCGCGCCTCTCTCTCACACACACACACACACTCCAGCATTGCAATCTTGAGATCGCAGCTTGTTCATTATGCTGCGTTCACACCAAACTTTTATACTCTTTTGTTGTTGTGGTTTCCATGAAGAATAATAGGCTATTGAACTCACAATTCAAGCAATCGGCCCCAGAAAAGGCGCTAATTTTAAAATGAAACTAACAGCTGCACGGGCATTCATAACGATGCGCGTCCACGGCGATGAGCGAGCAGAACTTTAGTTAATTCCTACTTCCATAGGAATTCCCTCGAGCGCTCTGCACGTGGCCATTATCAATGTCCCGTATTTAAAAGCTCTCGGTCCTCAGTCACATACCAAATATATGTATAATGTATATATAAATATAATTTTGGACACAAGAGGGCAGTATGGCCCTATGTATAATTTTGTGTTTAACTAAAAGAGCCCCTCCCCCCCTCCCCACACAGACACAGACACAGACACACACGAATGGCAGGGTGCATTCTCTCTGTCAGAGGGAGAGGGAGAGAAAATTCTCAGAAACATCCACATTCAAACCAAAATATCTAACTTCCTCTTGGTCTGAGCTAATGACAGTTAATTAGAAAGTTGTCCGGCTTGATCTGAACCATATGCATACCTGTGTCTGTCGAGTTTCATGCAATTTCAAGCATGCTAAGAGTCTCAAAAGCATCAAACAAGAATATTAAAGTTTGATGTGTTGCCACGGCAACAGTATCTAAGATATCAATAATCCTTTCACAGGTCTACATCTGCCGTGTGTTTACATTATACACATAAAGTTTGAAGCAAATCGGGTAAAAATAAGAGGGTGATTTCAAAGCATTTAGGAAGTGACACACTTCCTGCTGCCAGTTGGTGGCGCTATAACTTTGACTCACAATAGTCATATCCATGTGATCGGGCTCTTACAACGAACACACTGTTGAAGTTTCATCAAGATCAGTTAATGTATGCAGTAGTTATGACACACTTCCTGTTTCACGTTTCTCGCCATAATTTTGTTTCCTAGCCACGGCCAAACCGCTCGAGATATCAAAAATCCCCTCGCAAACTTTCATCCTCAATGTCTTGACTTCATGCTGACCGAGTTTCGTGCCGTTTGTTTGAATTCTCTAGGAGGAGTATTTCACATTCCATTGCGTGTGTTTTACCAACAACCCTAAATAGCCCACTTCCTGTTGGGCTGGGGTAAAAAGTAAGAGTGTGAAGTATATATGAAACGATGAGATCTACATGTGTACCGAGTTTCATATTATTACATGCAAGCGTGTTTGAGTTATGGACCATGTTTTCGGACCCCGTTCCAGGGGGCGCTGTCGAGCCCCCCTGCCACGCCCGGGTACCATCTTCAGCCCGGCCCTGATGGCCGCGGGTTCTGACATGTGTGCAAAGTTTCAGGAGTTTTTGAGCATGTTAAGGCCTCCAAAAGTGTCCAAAAGGTAGTAAAAAAATAATAATAATAATAATAATAATAATAATAATAATAATAAATAATCCTAAGGAAAACAATAGGGCCTTCGCCCTTTGGGCTTGGGCCCTAATAATAATAATAATAATAATAAATAATCCTAAGGAAAACAATAGGGCCTTCGCCCTTTGGGCTTGGGCCCTAATAATAAATAATCCTAAGGAAAACAATAGGGCTCTTCGCCCTTTCAGGGCTTGGGCCCTAATAATAATCCTAAGGAAAACAATAGGGCTCTTCGCCCTTTCAGGGCTTGGGCCCTAAAAAAATAATCCTAAGGAAACCAATAGGGCCTTCGCCCTTTCAGGGCTTGGGCCCTAATAAAGAAATATAGCTGCGAGCAGCGATTGCGGGCCCAAGCCGGTGGCACCGCAACCCCGGTGCCTTTAGGTAACTAAAGGTGCAACCCCGGTGCCGCCGGCTTTGGCCCGCAATCGCTGCTCGTAGCTATATTTATATATATATATATATATTTATATATATATATATATATATATATATATATATAAAAAGCCGGTGGCACCGCCACCCTGGTGCCTTTAGGGTTATTGTGCACGACGTGACAAAATATCTGCTCGCTATCTGCCGAACGGCTCTGGTAGTTCCGCTTCAGCACTGATGATGTTGTAGAAATAGTGCGCTCTGGTTGGTCTGGATTATTCGGGATTTTTTATTTTATACAGAAATAAGTTATTTATAATTCAGATGAGAATAAAGTTAGTGTTGATTAAAATGAAGGAAAACAAATATATTGATCTGAAATATAGCACATTAATTTTAAATGTATTTAGGTTCAATTACCAAACATACAATCTTAATTTAATTTAAAGCAAACAATACATTTAAAAGATATGGGTTGTATGCACATTTTTTTTTTATAAAAAAAAGATATATATCCAAAAAGACAAGGCCTTAAAGGGTTAAACTCTTGTCACTGTAACATACACAATCTCTCTCTCTCTCTATCTCTCTCACACACTCACACACTTCAAGTCACTTACATTTTAGATGTAATATTGAATAAGCAGAAAAATCGGATTTTCTGCTCTGAAAATATAAATAAGCATAAAAATTGAATAAGCACTTTGAATATTCTAAACAGAATAAGCACTAGTCGCTAATGAATAAGTACTAGTACTTAATGGAATAGATACTAGTATCTAAAAAATAAGTACTAGTAGCATGAAAATAGAGACTAGTAGTTTAAAATGATTAAATGTTAAAACGGCTTGCCATATTGGCTCAGAGAGAGAGAGAGAGAGAGAAAATGACCTTTTAGATACTAGTACCTATTAATAGATACTAGTATTTATTCAATAAATACTAGTACTAAGTCATTAGATACTAGTACCTATTAAATAGATACCAGTACTTATTCATTAGCTACTAATACGTATTCAAAAGAATATCTAAAGAATAAGCACTAGTATCTAAATAATAGGCACTAGTACTAAAGAATAAGCACTAGTCGCTAATGAATAAGTACTAGTACTTAATGGAATACATACTAGTATCTAAAAAATAAGTACTAGAAGCATGAAAATAGAGACTAGTAGGTTAAAATGATTAAATGTTAAAACGCCTTGCCATATTGGCTCAGAGAGAGAGAGAGAGAAAATGACCATATTCAAACCAAAATATCTGACTTCCTCTTGGTCTGAGCTAATGACAGTTAATTAGAAAGTTGTCCGGCTTGATCTGAACAATATGCATACCGAGTTTTATGATTGTAGGTAAAACTATAAAACTAACACCCCCACTTTTTTCAAAAGGTGGCGCTACTGAGCCCCTGCACCACACCCGTTTCTGAAACTTTGCACATGTCTACTGTATGTTATATTTAAAACATTTTCAAACCTTTTTTTCTAAAATAATTGAATGGATGCTATCTTTTGAACTCTTGGCATGAAAACAAACTGAGGTTTCTACCCTTCTTTCGTGATTTTTCATGTTCATTGCTATTTCAAGTTAAAGGTCTGAACCCGCCTTAGGAGTATGAAAATATTATTTTTGCAAATTGATAAATTACGGCTCCTCTGTAAGTTATTTTGAAAATCATATGGAAACTAGAGAATGTAAGCTTTCAAATGATATATAGTTTGTTAAGATTAGTTTAGGTTTAGGATGGGATATTACTGTTTTAATAATGTAATGGCTTTGGGCCCACCGGTGGGCAGGTGACACTTAAGGGGTCAAGGCGGTCAATAGATTCAAATGATAATTAATGATGGCATATGACATTTGCCACAGTTTCTTTCAAATCATAGTGCTTTAAAGCCAAATATGTTGCTCTTTCCAATGACGAAAAACAACTGTTACTGATGTTTTGTCGTGTTTTATGTTTCTCTTATCAGAGGAAATAAATATTCTCTGTTTTTGCTCAATTCCCCAATGACAATAGTTCCAAACAAGCCACAGAAAAGGAGTTAAGAGTTATGCGTATCTCAACGAATCCAGGGTTTTTGTGATTCAGTGACCTAGTTGCTTAGTTCCAGAATGAATCTGCCGTTTTGAATGAATCAGTTGAATGAATGCTTCTAAGACTCGTTCATTAAGACGGTGATTTGGCGCCACCTACTGGTTTTAATTTCATAAATAAAAATATAATTTATTATTTTTTAGCATCTAATTTTTTCTACATTAAAATGATTATATTTAAATCATTAATCTCATAACATTATCTATGCTTGGTTAGAAAACAAAAAAACGTTAGATTAATTAGCTGTGCAGTACTTGGTAGCCTTGTCCGCCTAAATGAATAATAAATAAACATAAAAAACTAGTAGGCTATTTGCAGTATATTAAATCGTTTTTGACCTAATTATTTTGCACTGAAATGACACACTCGAGTCTGTCGGCCCTGACAGCGTTGCACCTCCGCAATATCATAGCCTATCATGTTTTCCGAAAATAGTACTATGTCAACTAGTGATATCAGCACAAGAACTGTTGAGGAATGTGCAACATAATTTAGACAATTGTTTTTGTCATATGTTATAATAACTGACAGACACTATCATTTCAGCCGCTCTGTGCATGTCCTCGCACAGAGCGAGGCTGAACATAGGAGCTCAGCTTCGCGGCTGAGACACGAATAGACTATTAACTTAAACCTTTTACTCATTGACATATGTATACTTCAAGCAAAGCGTTTAATAGCTATGTATTGGAAGAAAGTGGAAAAGCCACCTATTGTACAGTGGATCAATTATATGTCCTTTTGTTTGTCAATGGAAAAGATTACATATTTTGAAAGGTAAATTGTCTTTTTTTAAGACTATTTGGAAACCCTTTATATCCTTTATTTCAAATTCTGATTTTAGTAATATAATGAATGAGGTAGAAAGAGATAAAATAACTTGATTCTCAACCTATTTTCACTCGCATGTTATTACTACTAAATCATTAGTCATTTAATAATTTACAATTTTTACTAAATTACCCCCTCTCATATCATGATATGCATCTCTTGTATGCATGATTAATTCCAACTCTTCTTAAGGTGTAGCTATCCTAATTGACCTGTGCCTGTTTTTTTTTTTTAGTTTTCCATTTTATTTTATTTTTGAGTATATATATATATATATATATATATAATTTATTTTTTTATTTTATTTTTATTATTTATTATTATGTAAAAGAGATCTAACTTTTTAATGTACGATATTGTTGTATTATACTGGCATAAGTTGTATCTCAATAAATAAGAGTATTAAAAAAAAAAACCTTAAACACAAAAGGCACGTCCACTTTAGTAAAAAAAAAGTTGACAATTCTTTCCGTGATATTATTTTTGCGTTTGGATGATAGAGGAGGCTTAACATCCAGCGTGGTCTGGGTGTGTCTGGGGGATGCTACCATCGTTGCGGGTCGGGGGCGCCAGCAGTTATAAAACGATTATTAGACAGTGTTTCTCAAACTTTTTCTGCCATTCCCCACTTAGAAGGTAGGGAAGGGTTCGTGCCCCACCTGTCCTCATGCAATCGCCCCAACAAAATGTTAATAAACTAGGCTTTAAGTTAAAATGTATTTTATTAAAGGTTGTATCAGTGATATCTGGCCCAAAAATAAATGTCTAATCTTTCCTAACGATCCGCTAGCTGCTCGCCCCATAAGCATGCCGTCCAAAAACCGCATCTCTGTAGGCAGCCTAGGCTCTGAGATCTGCACACAAAAACAAATGTGTACAACCACCACTCAAAACCAAAATAAAGTGTTCCAACCAATCACTGACAGGGGCGGGTGTTGCTCCGATTTCGCGTCCAGCCGTGCACGAGCGCAAAACCTCACAACACCCGCCCCTGTCAGTGATTGGTTGGAACACTTTATTTTGGTTTTGAGTGGTGGTTGTACACATAGACATAATAAATACATAGACGCCCTATTGGCCGCTTTGGAACGTTGCTGCGATACGTCAACGGGTCTGCCATTTTGCTGAGGGCAAGACTGCGCTGTGAACAAATGTAAGTAAACGGGGGAGCTGCGTTTTTTCTGGATAAAAACAAACTGTTTTTACATTTATCAACCGATTTCAGTGGTTTGTATGTGGTGTACAAAAAGTTCCATCTCTAGTTATTTAAAATCTCGATAGTTAGACTTGTAAAATATTTTTTTTTAATAAAGAATGGTCAATTAAGCTCAGGCTTGTCATGTATCTGGCTTTTTATTATTGGATAAGAATGGTGAAAAGACCCCCATACTGAGATATAATTTAAGTTTTTTCTGTGATTGACCAGATTTTAGCAATAACAAAGATAACTGATGGATCCTTCATAATAATACGTTATGGTACAACTACAGTGCAATGCAAATAGTAAATATAACATAAAGTGAGAAGTAATAGTAAATAGTTTAGTCAATAAAATAAACAAATAGTATACAGCAAATAAAATAGTAATGATTAGTATAATTATATAATATCATAAGTGCAATAATGCAATCATAAAAATATTGATAATAGCATAGTTTATTAATAATACTATAATAATAGCAATAGAATAAGAAATAGGCCTATCAATTACAGAATATACACAATAAAAAATAAGTTAAATAGTGACTTTAATATTTAACTCTTTTTGTTAAATTTCAGTTTTATTGATCAGTATAACAGAAGTAGCTTGAGTCAAACATACAGCAGGATACAACGTTAAAATAGCCTAAATAGTTATGAAACTTCACTTTGCCCTCAGCCAAAACGATTTACCAGGGAACCATTTATAGATTAATGAGACCAAAGATCGCCCGTTAGATATACACAAGACGAATAATATCTCATGTTTAACCACTAGACTACAGACATCCGAGTCAGCGGGAAAACTTCTAATTCAAAAGCACTGGCCGAGGGACGGCTGTTCCAGGCGGGGTAGACGAGCGCTGAGCGCATCTTACAACTCCGAAAACGTCAGATCAAATTTTTAAATAGGCGCTATCTTTATAAACAAACCACATATTTGAGCTTTAAACAACTACATTGTCGACTGAAAAACTATTTAAACTACATTTCGTGACACAATAACAGTAGTATTTTTAAATTTATCCTCTGAACGTTACTATTACTAATTAAATCATGACCAAATACAACCAAAAACAAACGTTCAGTCTTGCTGGTGAAAGGTAATTCCTCGAAAGCTGTTTTCAATTGTGTGGCGATGTGTACAGCCCCAAACAGCGCACAAAACATGCATTTTTCTCAATTCCCGGTATGAGAGGTATGGGAAAGTTGCCATCCCCAACATGGCGGCGCCGTTGACGTACGCTCCAGCGGCCAATAGGGCGTCTATGTATATATTATGTCTATGGTTGTACACATTTGTTTTTGTGTGCAGATATCAGAGCCTAGGCTGCCTACAGAGACGCGGTTTTTGGACGGCATGCTTATGGGGCGAGCAGCTAGCGGATCGTTAGGAAAGATTAGACATTTATTTTTGGGCCTGAAATCACTGATACAACCTTTAACATGACATTTTAAAAACATGAACATGACAGTAGATAAAAATAATAATGCAATTGTGTTTGTATTTTGCCTCTGATAACAACAAATTCAGAAACGGAGAAAATAAAAGTGTGGACTAGTTGTGCTTTGCTTTACTATTTTGTCACTTCGCAAACTGCATGCAAAAAGAACAAACAAAATTGAAAAAGAATAATAATAATCTCAGGGTTTTTTCCTGGCTCAAAACGAGGCGGAGGTGGTAAAATCCTAATGTACGTATTTTAGGTATTTTTATAATAATAATTGTATTTTGTATTTTTCGAAGACTATCATATAAGCTACTGTGTTTCCCACAGTATTTTGCGTGTGGTGTGGACCTCTGCACCCCTAGGGGGGTCCGGGGGCATGCTCCCCCGGAAGAAAAGTTTGTACGTTTTAAAGATAAATTCATAAATCTGGTGCACTTTGAAAGTTCAACATTAAGTGATTAACTAATTTAGTGTCTGCAATGAGCCTGTTTTGTAGTATGCTATATTTTCTGAGCCAGAGACGGAGAGCGCTCACCGCTTGACATCACAACTATTCAGTGTTTTCAACCACATAATGTTTATTTTAGGTTTCAGACATTTAAATTCACATAAGTCCTAAAAAAGCAATACATTTAGAGTTTGTCAAATACACACTTATGTCTATGGAAGCGGCAATAATAATTATTTCCATTATAATTAGACGACACGTATTATTCATATCAAATACACATCGTGTAAGTAACTTTCAAGTTTACTCTATGCTTCTCCCAGTTCACCGGCCACTTACTTTCATGTATTTCGGGAGAAGTGGATAAATTGACGTTTGTTAAATCCAACAGATCCGATTCTCTAAATCCGGCATAAACTAACGCCCATCGCGTATAGCTCAACTAAGGTGTTTAAACAACAAAACGCATCCACTTGCTCATATTTGACAATCGGAATATCAGATATTTCCTGCTATAGCCAACAAATTTGTGAAATAAAAGCAGATAATCAGTCATTCAGCGCTATTGTGGCTGCGGTGTGACAAGCAATGACGCGCCACCATGGAAACCATAAAGGGATACGATCTAAATAACGGGCGCCTCTAAAAACTTTTAAACTTACGTGTGAAAAGGTTAAGTAAGGCTTACATTTAAATGTGTCGTTGTTTTGTTTTGAGTTTATGCTCAATAAATAAAGAAATTAATAGAGATGGGCACAAAAATTACCACATTTTCTCCGTTTGTCGCGCCCCACTTGTCATGTTTCCATTCCCCACCAGTGGGGCGTGCCCCACACTTTGAGAAACGATAATTAAAATGATTAATTATCATTTTGAATCTTTTTTCCTCCATTCTGTCACCTGATGGAGTTTGGGTTCCTTGCTACTGGTGCCTCTGGCTTGCTTAGTTGGGGACCAGGGTCGGCGCCACGAGGGGGCCCCAGGGGGCCTGGCCCGGCCACCTCGGTCACTGTGCCCCCTCACCTCTGGTCAGCACATCACCCTGCCTCGGAAAGCGATTTCAGCCGCTGAGACTCAGCAACAGGCACACTACCACTGTGCCCTCTTATGACATATAATTAACTTAACTACACATTTATGTATAGAGGCCTATATAGAAAAAACTATTTTGTAAATTAATTTAGTTTTACCTTGATTAAATCAGCTTTGCAACTTTGCATTTGCGACAGGCGATTAACTAAATTACGTCACTAGCAGCTGAAGAAAATACGCAACGAATGAAAAGACCTCGTTCTGAGAAAGTTTAACACTTCCACTCGTCGACTGCAGCTTTTCTAAAGGGATGTGTTTTTGCTTTTTTGTCTTTGTTACTAATATGATTGATTGTATAGCCAGTCAGGGGTGGCGCCAGAGAATTTTTAACGCAGTTGCTGAGGGGGTGCTAGATCATTGACAAGGGGAGCTGCGCAATTATATATTATATATTTATACTGTTAATAAATGAGCAAAACTTGGCCACTCAATATTTAATATTCAATTATTTTAATTTTCACAATTAAAGTTTTCATTTTACTAAATTGAACAAGCACAACATTCAGCATTCAATCAAATATTCTTAAAGATTTATTATTAATAATGTTATTTCAACATAATATCTCCTTATTTCGACATAATATGTGTGCGTGCATAAAGCAAGATGCTTGCAAATCCGGTGACAGGTGATTTTTATTAATAAAATATTTTTTTTCTGTGTCAGCTGCAAGATGAGGTTGACGATCACCATCTCCGTGAACGCGCCTATTCACATATTGGATTACATAACCAGGGAGTAACCTAGGCTATTTCTTTTCGTTTTGAATTGTTTCGTTTAAAGACACTTCAAGCTTTATATATTTCTCATCTGTGAGGCATGGTGAGTTTTGGTTAATTTATGATGAGGTGCGCTCCAGTTCACGTGCAATGCAAGTGATCGCGCAGGCGCCTCCATGTCATGATTATATTGTCTGCTATATTTGCTCCAGGCAATTGGTTGATGAAAAATGTATTAAAATTAAGATACAATTTATACAAAATGAAATTCACTTTAAAGAAAGGCTCTCTACAAAACAAAACGTACATTGCCTCTTACATTGAGTGGGTCAAAATCATTTCTGACCCACTCAATGTCTCCCGATATATACATCCTATCTTACTCATGCTGTTAACTTTTCATAATCAACAAAAATGGAAAAATATTCCATAAAATAAAATATAATAAAATATATATAAATAATATTGTAACAAATATAAAACTAAATGCGCTTATTTAATGGCTACAACACGTATAGTAGGCCTATTTGTACGAATTCCTGCACATTAATTTAATTCTGAATTTTGCACTCGTAAGTTGAAAGGCATTTTTTTGTGTATAGTAACACATATCTGCAACATTTATCAAGTTGACAGATATTGTGCATGCATTTATTGTTCATTATGATACGAAAATCATAATAAAATGCTGTACTATGTGCAAAAAAATCTGATCATAAGCCAAGAATATTGACGCAAAGCGTTTAATTAGCCTACACATAAAGCATTTTCCTCCCAGGAAATCATCATAAGAACGCTTGGTTTAATGCAGATTATAATGTCCCAGCAGTTGTTATGTCGAAATAACGAGATACGATGTCGAAATAACAGATAGGCCTATTATGCCGAAATAATATTATGTTGAGTGGCTCTGTATCGTCGCGTCGGGTATGGTGGCATGATGGGGTTGTTGTTTTTTAATTAAAAGTGTGTGTATTGTTATTATTATTATTTTTGAGGGTGGGAGAGGTAGGCCCCCCCAGTGACACATCGAAGCCCCCTCGTTCCGTATGTCCTGGCGCCGACCCTGTTGGGGACACTTAATATTCAACAATATTATTGATCTGACTGTACTGACGCTGCTGTATGAGAACTGAACTGAGCAGGATGATGACATCACTGTTCTCTCCAGAGCTGCTGTATAGCTTAACTTGTACAACTTTTTTACAACAGAAATGAATCAACACTGAACTTACTTAAGCTGGACAATGACACTATTTTCTTCTAGAGCTGCTGTACAGCCAAAACAAACTTTGTTGCATTATTTTCCTATTATCACAGTAAAGCAGCTTTGAAACAATCTGTATTGTAAAAGGTGCTATACAGTCAAACCAAAAATTATTCAGACACCAGATTTAATTCGATTTTTTTTTTACTAGTGGGTGCAGGACACTATAGTTCATTTACGTAAGTGAGGATAGCAAAATAAAGTAAACAGTGACATATTATGCCCAAAAATTCAAAATACAGTGGACTACCCGTAAAATGTATAAAAATTAGGGACCAAAAATTATTCAGACACTTGACCTGGACATGTTTTGCTTGAGTGTTTTTTTTAAATTGGTAATGCGACCTTTTTACACCACAGACTGAACAAAATTAAGCATTGCTTGGTAATTGGTTGAACTAAACGTATCGGTTACCTAACGTAACCTCGGTTCTCTCTAGAAGAGGGAACGAGTATTGCGTAAGTTAGCTTACGCTACGGGAAAGATTCATCTTTTCGAGATACTGAAGCCAAAAAATATCCTTAATTTTTGTATTCATTGTCAACGCTGTGCAGCAGGCTGCGGGAACTGCAGCAGCCTACCACTGAGCCCGACGTGACATCACGTCCAATGAAGGGCGCTCGCACCTTCACAGCGTCACAGCCCGCCAGAATGGGCGTGGCTAAGCGTATATAAGCGGGGCTCGGAGGCTGTTTCTATGATTTTCATCTCTTCAGCGAACGCGCCTGTACGGCGGCGGTGAATGCGCGGCCGACGAAAGCGGAAGTAGTCCTGCACGCCTTTGACGGGAGGGCAGACTTTGAGCGCCATCTCGCGGAGGGCGGACAAAGGTGCGCTGCAACCGCTTCCTCCACCAGAGGAATTGCTGCATATCCCTTCTCGGCGGCGCCGTCCACCTGGGAGAGCGACGCGGAGACATGAGACTGGAGCCTTGCGGAGAAAGGTGCGTTCCACGATTTCGCCAGTTCTGTGTGGAGTTCAGGCAGGAAGGGCGCATACCTGGAGGCGGGCGCTTGACGGCGGCGACTCTGAAGGAAGCAGCCGTCGAGTCTGTTGGGCGCGGGCTCCTTAGGCGGCGACCACTCGAGGCCGAGGCGGTCGACGGCCTGTGTAAGGAGGCGCATGAGTTCCACGTCCACACCAGCACGGGTCCGGCCGGACTCCTGGATCGAGGAGGAGGCGGAGTGATGTGACCCCGACCAATCCTCGCTATCCGAAGCCAGGATGAAACAGCTGTCTTTCGTGGCGTCTCCATCCGCGTCATCATCAGATACGGCAGCGCGAGCCGTAGCCGCCGGCTGCGCGCTCGTGAAGGGGGGCGGAGAGGGCGAGGGCGAAGCTCGAGGGAGGGACTCCGGTGAGCGTTTTGCAGCAGCCACAGGCTCCGGAGGCCTTTGGGAGCGGCGCTTCTTCTTGCGCAGTCCCACGAAGGACGGAGAGACAGCTTCAGAGTTGAACACGCAGCCCTCGCCCTCTCCAATGGAGGCTGCGAGCTCTGCGTGTTCCTGGCCCAGGCAAAGAGCGCAGATTAGGTGGCGGTCTCCGACGCTGAGCGGGGCTCTGCACGAGACGCAGGAAGTGCGAGGCATCTTGAAAAAGATGCTCGCGCTCTTTTAGGTAGAGTGTCGCAGCGGACACACAGGAGAGCTTTGAAAAAGGATACGTAGCCGGATAGCATAGCTCGCATGGATGGCCGAGGGTGGTGAAGACCGGCTTCCTCAAGGCGCTGTCCTGGGCTGGCTTTTCGCTTCTCAGACAGCGGCGCGGCTTCTCTCGGATCCAGCGATGCGAAGGGCTTCGCTGAAGAGATCAAAATCAGAGAAACAGCCTCCGAGCCCCGCTTATAAGCCACGCACATTCTAGCGGGCTGTGACGCTGTGAAGGCGCGAGCGCCCTTCATTGGACGTGATGTCACTTCAGGCTCAGTGGTGCTGCAGTTCCCGCAGGGCAGCCTATGAGCACGCTAGACAGCCTGCTCTGTCTGCTAGCTGCTGCACTGCGTTGACAATGAATAAAATTAAGGATAATTTTTTGGCTTCAGTATCTCGAAAAGATGAATCTTTCCCGTAGCGTAAGCTAATTTACGCAATACGAGAGAACCTCTCGTAAGAGAACTGGTATTATCTAATTGTGTACTTAAATTTAACAGCTGACAGCTATTCAACCTTCATATGTGAGACAGTCTAACAGAAGATAGGCCAAACCAGTGAAATATCAACTGATTTGATAAATCGGAGTTCTTGTCATATTTTATTACCATTTTCTAAACTATAGCGCATAAACTGTGATAATGTGAGAAATGTTGAAGGTGTCTGAATTAATTTTGCTTTGACTGTAAATAAAGGTGACTTGACACGCAGACCTAGGTTTATTTATTTTTGCAACATAGGTTTACATTAATATTGAGCATTCCTCAATACTATAATCATCCATAAATACTGTCCTCTGTACATTTATTTAAACATGTCTTGCTTTTAAGTAGCCTAATACTCTTTGCCTATTTTTAATCGTATTCCCATTCGATTCAGAATTATTTGATTATTATTTTAAATATTTAAATGTCTTGTATAAAAGTTAAGATAAATAAATAACAATTATAATAATAATGAACACTTAAACAAAATATGTTTTGGAGTTAAACAGTAGGCCTAGAGACATAATACGTTTATTTTAGTACGATATAGGAAGCATATACTGCGTGGACGTGGCATGTGTCGGCAAGCACATACTGGAATCAATACAACGCACCAATTGAGAAGGAAAAAAAGCATGTTTATCGAGAGACTCAAAAAGTTTCGTATTAACAATTCAATGGGCTAGGGTTATTCAAAGTGATTGTAACAATAGGGAATTCAGTATTGTTGATCGTTTACATTCACATTTTCGGTAGACAATTAACGTCTTATGTATAGTTATGTACTGTTAAGCCACAAACCAACATCAACAAAGCTGTCTAAACTCATAGTAGGAACCTTCTGGTTTATCGCAATTCAATGAACAAAAAAAAAAAAAAAATCTTACCTGGTAATAGACATACTGAAGGTACCGGTAGGGTATCCTCTGTTCAAAAGCACCCAACGTTTCTCGTTTAGGATATGATTTGGAAAACACAGGAAAGTTTGTTTTGCACATTTTCAGACATGCGGCTCGCCTTATGATGTGTCCCATGACCAAGAGGGTAGTGTCCGTGCTGTTCTCCTCATATTCCTGCCACACAGCGCTGCAGTTCTGACAGCAATACGATTCGCTGTCTTTCAGCAGCCGATGAAGCCGAAGGCTTAGCTCCAGATATTTAACACTCTGTTTCCAGTCCTGAGAAGCGTACATCTCTAACGCGTGTCCGTACGCAGATTCCAGTGGCATGAGGTCGTTCGGTGGAAAGCTTTTGAAGCTGTATTTTTCATACTGAGCCTTCACAGTAGAGAAAAGAGAATATCCAGTACTGAAAAACACGAATAAACATAGTAATTTTTTTTGGGCCATGCTTCTGTTCCTCAGTGTAAGTGCCGATCCCTGTGTAACGAGGGCGAGCGGAGATTCATGTCAGGCTGCACTTATAATCTGTGGCCCTCTGGGGTTGAAAGAGTTAGAAAACTCTGCATGCCTCTCAAATTCTGGTCTGAACTGAAGGACTGTTTTTCTGGGTCTGAAAGCCCGTCGATTTTAAGTAGCCAGCTAGTGGGTGTCCCTTCCACCATTTTTTCCACAATGCACTTATACATCCTTTTCCTAGTTATAGCCTTTAGTGGTTGGATCATTCATTTATAATTTAAAAGGTTGGGTCAGTCTATTAAAATTACCTTAATCTCAAAGAAATACTGTTCCAAGCTGCACATGGAGAATATTTTCATGTTATGTGGTAGGCCTATCTTACATTTTGATTCTTAAATTCTCCTAACACTTAAATGAAATTAATTTTTTAAATCAGAACTAATAAGAAGATTAGTATTTTGAGACAAATGTTTTAGAGATAGCCTATATGATTTGTCTTGTCAGAAAATGCTATGATGTAACACGGAATCAACCCTAACATCAGACACTAGTGGTGTGAGACAACAAAAGAAAATTAAAACCCATTAAAATCAGTGATACTGTCTGCACTTGACACAATTGCTGATTGCTATTAGAGGGAAAAGCTGCTGATAACTTATTGTTGGTAAGAAACAAGTAAGCTACCCTTTCTCTGACCTTTAGACTGTGGCAGTAAAAAGGAAAACCTCTATTATTGTGATAGATTCCTCCCACCCCCTTACATTTATTTCAGGTACTTCCATCTGGTAGAAAGTACCTTTGGTGAAAAAGGTCAAGTTTTTATTCAAGTCTGTATTCCAACTGCCATTAGTAAGATTTTAACATTAATTGTATAGTTTTTTTTTAAAAAAAAAATATAGGAGTTGTAAGGGTGTAATAGGCTACTTTTGTTTATTTTATAATTGTTGCTTGCATTGTTTTTTTGTATTGTTTGTTGAGCCTTTTTTCTATTGCATATTGGTGATTTGGCAAACAATCCAGTGAATATCTGCGTCAAAGATTTCGGTTTACAAAGTGTTTTTGCAGCATTGAGCAATGTAGGCAATCGCAGACATGTCTGGTGATTTCTTCAACGCAATGGCCAGTCAGAAGTGTTTAAGTTAGACACCAGTCAGTTTTGGTCCATTGTTGATTTCTCACAAATCCCCTTATAACAAAGTGTAGACATTATGTAAATAAGAGATTCATTGTGACAGCTTCATTGATTATAACGGAACTTCGTGAGATTGAGACGTCGCGATGAACTCTGGTCAGTGACAGCTTTTTACTGATTATAAAGGGACCGCTCTTTGTGCACTTTCAAGGGGATTTATAATCAATTCAGAATTTGAATAAAATTTAGTTTTTCATGCTTGACCAGTCACCAAATACATGATGCAAAGTTTCAGGAGTGTCATTTACTAAATTCATGTATTTACACACACACACACACACACACACATTGGGTGGACCAGCCATCAATCTGAGTGGCCTGGCCCTACTGCTATTTAAATAAACTGAAAATATTTTTTTCCCCCCATCTGATTGACTTCAGAATTCCAAAATATGACGTTGAACATTTCAATAATAATGAAATACCATTATAGCATTCCTTCAGAAATTATTGACAAGTGTATATTTTTTTCGTAATGTTCATATGTGGATGGAAAAAAGAAAATGGAAAATTTGGAAATATTCTTTTTGTCAAGTCGATCTCAAAATTCCGGCCAGTTGATAATACCTAGAATATCAAAATCGACTGCTGGCGGTACATCCTTTTCCTATTTAGCACCAAAACTTTGGAACAGTCTTCCTACCATTGTCCGGGAAGCAGACACACTATGTCAGTTCAAAGCTAGACTAAAAACACATCTCTTTGACCTAGCATACACATAACACATTATAGACTTCTATAATTCAATGTTAGGCTGCATAGATTAGGTCAGCCAGAACCGGGAACACTTCCCATAAATCCTGATGTACTCGTTACATCATAAGAAGAATGGCATCTACGCTAATATTAGTCTCTTTGTTTATCCCGAGGTTTACCGCAGTCCGCCGGATCGAGGCCGTATCCAGATCTGATGAAGGACCTGCGTCTGGACGCAACGACAACGCAGTACTGAAGTGTCAACTAGTCCCTCCCCTGTGAAGGCCTCCTTCCCTTTACCTCTGTACAGATAATCGTTGTCAGGATAATTCTGGTTCACGAGGCTACGCCGAAGCGATAAAATTCTGTATTATACATTTTAAGGCCAGACAAGTAGTTTGTTGAGGGTTGGTTTTTTAGGGAAGGACTACATGCCTGCCCACATATATTCAAACGCGGATACCTATAGAATTAACTCTTAATACGCATGTGCACGCTATCAGCGTTCTCACAAGTTCGCGTTTTTAAAGTTTGCGTAGAGAGAACTGAGAACTTAAGAATTTTCTGTTAAAACGGTGTAGTGTTAGCGGCCCCTAAGTTAATAACTAATGATCGTTGCGACGGAAGTGAATCAATCAAAACTAACGTTAGCTGGAAAATAACTTTATTCTACCATAAAGCCAAAACAATCTCTGTTACTTTAATTTCCTATTATCACTGTAAATCTACATTGTTAAAAGCGCTATATAAATGAAGATGACTTGACATGGAAAAAAGAAAATGGAAATATTTTTTTTGTGTTAAATATTTGTCTGGCGCCTGTTGTATTTGTTGAAAACTGAGAATTTGGGAGTGCGTGATCGGATGGAGTTTAGGACCGCGCGGTTGTTGCTGCAGTTCTATGGATTCTGACACGCAGTAGGCTACAGTAGCCCACAGCCTACGTAAACATCAACTTTTTTTCACGAGTGTTTGTACAGAATTTCACAAGTTTTAGTATGACAACTACATTACGCAATTCGTATAACTAATTATAATTTTTCACCGTTTGCTGTAATTTATCATAAAACGGTTTATATGCGTCAGTTTCTCTTGCAGAATACCGCTGCTAATCGATTAAAACAAAGAACAACGCTGCAGCTTCTCATCTTCTCACCTTAAATGGCGATAACACCAGTTCTCACTTTTTTCCTCACTCTCATACATGTTTTATATGGTCAGTTAGAAGATGTGATTATTGATCGATACTTGATACCAACACACTGTTCGAGAGAGGTTCAGGTCGGAGACTATATTCGGTATCAGTATAACGGCACATTCGAGGATGGACGGAAGTTTGACTCGAGGTAAGTGAACTTTATGGAATAATTCATATGCTAAAATTCCTAAAACTGAGGTGAGTTAGTGTACGCAATAGGCCCAATTATCGCTAGTTGTAATGATTCGGTCATATTTCATCTGGGTTTTGCTTTTTTTAACTTATAATTCATTTTCTAAATACCCCACACCATTAGGCACATATAAAACCACCAACAAATAATATTTTCCCACCTCAGATATTAAATATATTTGATTATTTTCAGTTTATTTATTTATTTTTTCAGATTTTAAACACCTTTTATTCTCAATCCCGTAACGGACAAAATTGAATTAGTTTAAAAAGGATTTTACACAAAACGTGCTATAAAAGAAACATACCTACAGTTCATGTGTCTCTCATAACAATTTAATAACTACAAATTAAACCTTTATGATAATTTTCGCATTTTTATGGGACTGAAGTTAAAAATAGACAAAATTGTCTCTTTATTTTTGTAAAAACGTCATTTTATTTTAATTTTATTAAAATGGTGGTAATCAACAAGAAATTCCTTAATTTTTAATTGTCTTCCTTATTTTTTTCCACGAAAATATCAATACCTTCAATTTTATATTTTTAAATTTTGTCTCTCTCTCATATTGTGCTCTTCTTTCTGGGTCAACATATCTGCTTGCACAACACTGTCTTTCTGCTGCTGATGTGGCTGCCATTTATGACATAGGATGCTTGTCAATGTTTAAGTGGACACATTACATCAAATATTCTGTTTAGAACAAAATAATGAGCTGTCATGATTTTGGTATGTATATTTTACTGAAATCATGACTATTTTATAATTTTTTAATTAAAATTATTCATAAATTAAGTGAAACACTCAACCCTGTCACAAGTTTTCGACCCAGAAACTATGAGAAATATACAGATATGTGACAGGGTCACTCAAGTGTGACGGGGTTGAGGTTTTTGGCACAAAATGGCCACTGCTCCTCTTGTAGTGTAGGATAGTAGACCATGTGTGGCAGGAATGAAATAAGTACATTGTATAGCCTACTTACGCATGCAAATTAAATTTGATTAATTTTATGTCATGGGGTTATGGAGTTGTTAAGCTTGACAGTACCCTCCCTGACTATAATACGCCTCAAAAATATGAATAAACAGTGTGATAATACTTACCATCTTCTGCACCACTGTTAAAGAGACCTGAATTATGTCATTTCTGGTAAATGATGTCACATATGGGTGGAGTCTACAGTTTAGACTGAGGGACATTCATTTATAGTGTTTTTTTTTAAAATAACATATCTTGCGTACCTGACAAAATGACAAAATGCTCTGTACAATAGAAATAAGACATTATTTTATGATAAAAATGATTTAAATGCAATAATAATTTTTATTAATTATAATGGACATACTCATAAACTACATTTCATAAGTATTGTGAAAAGCTTTAAAAAATTTATTTTAGTGAACAATGACATTAAAAAGTCTGGGGGACTGAAATATTACAGAATCCCAGGAATGACCTAGCCTGACTACGTCAGAATTCGTACTTCCGCTCAATTTCAGTTCGCTTCTGTTATTTATATTAATTATAATGGACATACTCATAAACTACATTTCATAAGTATTGTGAAAAGCTTTAAACATTTTATTTTAGTGAACAATGACATTAAAAAGTCTGGGGGACTGAAATATTACAGAATCCCAGGAATGACTTAGCCTGACTACTTCAGACTTCGTACTTCCGCTCAATTTCAGTTCGCTTCTGTACTCAGTCTGAGATAGCGACCTATCTCTCAGTTTTCCTCCGGCCTGAAAACAGCTGGCCAATCAACGAACAGAGGGCAGGCTGAGAGCCGTGACGTAGACGCTAAGCGCAGAGTTTAAGATTGTGTTTTAGGTTAGGGAAATCAAAAACGACCGCGGATATGGAGACACGGGATGCAATTCGCTCTGTTGTGGAGAATATTCCCGGCATTCGCAAACTGAAGCCCGAACAAGAAGAGTGTTTGTTAAACATTTTGAATGGAGGTGATGTTTAAGTTGGAGAGAGAGGTGATTGCGTTATGTGATTGGCTTACGGGTAACCAATGATTTTATACTTCAGACAAGCGCCCCGCGAGAAAGAAAACACTTTTCAATTATGCCATTCCAGACTCTGTCTACGAAGCAAAGCGAAGTAGCAGAGTTTGGTATTACCAGGCTAGGAATGACCCACTATTTTTATTAAGTTTATTTAGATAGGGACAGATACAAATAACATAGATAAGCTTTAACAGTAATCTTTCCTGTATGTTTAGTGTTTTTAGCTAAAGCTAATTCACGACACTTGTCCCAGTAGGGCTTTTTGATAAAAAATACAGTTTAACGTTATTAAAAATAAGAAGAGAAGAAAGATCTAAAAAATGTAAAAAATAATAATACAATGGAAGAAAATAAAAAAGGACAAAAAATATACAGAGATAGCAAAGTGTAAAGACTAAATATGAGAGCAATATTTTTCCTGAATTAACCACGATTTGGTGGGGTTTTTTTGAAGGAGGGTAATGTTGGGATACATTTCAAGTGGTCTGGCAGAGAATTCCATAATTTTGCCCCTTTTACTGAAAGATTATGATGTTCGAAAAGGGATACTACAATTGCCTTTTGACGCTGATCGGGTGATGGATCTGGTACTTTGCTGTCTTGTTATTGTTTTGCAAAGCGGTGGTGGAGCAGCGTCATTTAAGCATTTGAAGACCAGTTTAACCAGATGAAGGGAGATAAAATTAGCAAAACTTAAAATCTTATATTTACTTTGAATTTGGCGGTGATGGTACCTTATTCTCTTCTTGTCCAGAACTTTCAAGGCTCAGTTATAAAGACACTCTATGGTTTTAACTGATGACTGATGAGCTTGAGACCATGTGGTTAAGCCATAAGATATGTGTGTTAGAATCATAGAATTTAAAAGAATAAAAGCACAGTCAAGAGTCAAGCAGTTTCTTATCATCATAAAACAGCTCAAGTTGGCCTTAATGGTTTTAAAGATTTACAGGTTTTACAAGTTGGCCTTAATGGTTTTACTAGAACGTTTCTTGTTGACATGGAGGGAAGGGTAGTGCCCTACAATTGATAGGTTATTAAACTTACAATTTATTCTGAAATAATTATGACTCTATTATTTATTAATAAATGTGTTAGATTATAGCAATTTGAGTAACATGTTTTTTAGAGGCGAATGATCATATTTTGGCTGATGGTGAACATGATTAGAACATGTCTCTGGAACAACATTCCAATCAATCAAACAGATGTTTCTTTTGTAAACGTTTTACAAAAACTGGAGCTGTTGAACAAGTGCGCTGTTGGTCAGCAAGACATAACTTATTGCGGAGTAATGGCATTACAGACATCCCTGCGGAGCTTTGTGCAATAGCATTTTGTCTGCAGCAGAAAAATAGTGCTGCATAATGCTAATAGCACATGACACCACAGTAGCTTGAATCAATGCGGTTACACCACTGAGTGGCAAAAAAACTTGGCAGCATTAGTGTACTGCTTAAATTCCATGAAAACACATCTAAATGTGAAAGAGCTGTAGAAATCTTTGCTATCTTTTCATAGCTCCAGGAACATATTTTACCAGGGGGGTGCTGGGGGACTTGATGTTGGGCGGTGCAGGGATGACGTCAATCCCCGCCCCCTGGTTCCCACAACATTTCCTATGGGGTTTTATGAGTAAAATAAAGCCTGTGTTAAACATAACTTGATGACACTTTGATGTTTTGTTCCACAATGTAAATTACAGACACCCATAGCGAAAGCTAAGTTTGAAGCAGTTACTTTTATTTTTGAAAACGTACATTTTGAGTGTGTGCAGTTTACATTGTAGAACAAAATGCCAAAGTATCGTCAAGTCTCCCAGGGGCGAATTTGTCTTCTGGGTTCTGACGTCATCCCTTCATCAAAAAATATATATATATTGATGAACATACAAATGAATAAGGACAGAGTTATATGAGAACGAACTTATATAAGCTAGTTTTGCTATGTTTTAATTAAAAAATAATTTGTATGTAATATTTTGTATTTTAGGGTACTATATACATGTATTTACCTCTAAATTACGCATCAATTTATTATCTGCAATACCATGGTGTAACCACTAGATGGCTATAGCCCTATAAATACATTTATAAACAGTTGCTCCTGAGAATATTGTTCCCTTTCGTTGTCACTCCAAGTTCCGTCGGATGACGACGAATGGGGTTTTGCTTAGAAAGCCTATCGACTTCGAGTATACAAAATGAGCCAATGGCAAGCAAATGCCATGGGTCTGCGGAATTTGCATGGCGCAACTCCGCCCCACCTCGTGGGTATAAAGGAGAAAGCCGGCAATATGCAGATATGTTTTCGCTTCGGAGCCAAGAGGTTCTCTTCACTCCTGCAGCCTATTCTCTGACTATCTTCGAGAATCTTCAAGACGAGCAGCTTCCAGTCGGTGTTGGTGTTATGGCGTGTTCCAGTGAGTTTCACATTCCTGCCTGCTGAACTGAACAGCGTGTGTGCTTCTCCCTGGGCGCTTCAGCACTGCTGCAAGCTTTTCTCTCACAAAAAGAGCGTGCACGCGGCGCGTCTTTCTAAAGACGATCTGCCCGTGTATTTCTGAGTGCGGTAGTCTGATAGATTCAGCTGATGGGCACGAGCGCTGTTTTGACGTGTTTGGGCTTCGATCACGCTCGAACAGCGTTCGTGGATGCGTCACGTTCTCTAAGCGGGAACATGACCATCGCAATGTAACGGTCAAGACTCAATGAGCTCAATAGAGCGAGAGTCCCCTCATCCACACCCCGATCTATTTTCTCCACGTGAGAGAATACTTTGGCTGGTGGCCAGGGTGACCTGAGACGGCTGGTGTGGAACTAAACCGACGATTAATATCCTTGGTCCACACCCCTCTCTTTCACATTGCAACCCGTGTGGTTCTGAATGAGTTCGCTGGTCAGAGCCGCGTCCGAGGACGCCGGCGGGCCGGCATCTCATTCAGTTCCCCGGCTAATGAAATCATGTCTATCGCCGCGTCACAAGGTGAGCTGGAGTCCTTTGGAAGTGAGGGCTCGTCTATGTTGCCACTCTCGGGTGTGCTAGCATAAAGAGTCTGATCCAGAGTTGACAGCTATGCTTTCCCGGGCCGCCGCGAGTATCGGGCTTGTGTGGAATACTCTGCCATGTCTCGAGCACTCAAGGCTGATGATTGGTTTTGGAGAGGCGAACCCAAATCCTTTCTACCCGGATGTGCATGAAGAGGTCATGAGATCGTGGGAGTCTCCTTTGACTTGTGCGACTGCTCAGCGGCCTCTTCCACCTTCTCTGCCCTCATAGAGGCCGCGGCCATGGGTACACTGGGGCTCCCCCCGTGGAGTGTTCTGTGGCAGCACATCTGTGCCCCCACAGCGCCTCCACCTGGCGTGGCGACCCTAAGCACCCCTCCAATGCCTGTAGGTTTTTTGTCTACTCCGGTGGCAAATACCTATAGAGCAGCGGACAGGCTGCCGCCTCACTGCATGTTATTGCCATCCTTCAGGGGGGCTCAAAGACATGCACGAGGGTAGGGCTGATTCAGGGCTCATCTAAGAGACTACCTGCCGCCACCGACCTCGCTCTACGAGTGACGAAGGTGACCGCACGCTCCCTGGGTCAGGTGATGTCCACATGCGTGGTCAGACATTTCTGGCTTAACCTGGTTGATATGCGCGAGGCTGAGCGAACCCGCTTCCTCAACTCCCCCATATCCCAGGCTTGCCTTTTCGGCGGCGCGGTCGAGGACTCTGCCCAACAGTTCTCGACCGCCCAGAAGCAGACTGAGGCTACCAAACATGTTCTGACCCTGCGGCCAGCTGCTGCCGCCGGCTCAGAAGCCTCAGTCAGCTTGCCGCCGAACGCGCCCTCCTGCAACTTTCGCCCCCTCCCGCCCGGCCCCAGCAGCTCCGGGCCGCGCCGTGCCGTGGTCGCAGGAAAGCGCCCCAGCCCGTACCAGCCCCGCAGCCTGCCAAATGCCAGGCAAAACTTTGCCCCGTGCAGAGGATCTCTTTTCTCGGTATGGGCATTGACTTGGTCGCCATGTCCGCGCAGCTTACGAGCGAGCGCGTGCAGTCACTGCTGACTTGCCTGAGACAATTCGAGGGCAAGAGTGTGGTTCCACTGAAACTATTTCAGAGGCTCCTGGGGCATATGGCATCTGCAGCCGCGGCAACGCCGCTCGGATTGCTTCATATGAGACCGCTTCAGCTTTGGCTTTGTGACCGAGTCCCGAGGTGGGCATGGCAACAAGGCACCCTCCGAGTACCAGTTACTCCGACCTGCCGTCAGACCTTCACCCCGTGGTCGAACCTCAGTTTTCCACAGGCCGCAGTGCCCCTGGAACAAGCTTCCCGGCATGTTGTTGTAACAACAGATGCCTCTACCACGGGCTGGGGTGCCATGTGCAATGGACGTGCTGCCGCGGGCTCCTGGCCAGGACCCCACCGCCTATGGCACGTCAATTGCCTCGAGTTGCTGGCTGTACGTCTTGCTCTGCGCCGCTTCCGGGCCGTGCTCAAGAATCAACACGTACTAGTCCGATCAGACAATACCGCCACTGTAGCGTACATCAACCGTCAAGGTGGTCTACGCTCCCGCCGTATGTCGCAACTCGCCCGCCACCTCCTCATATGGAGTCAGAAGCATCTAAGGTCGCTTCGTGCCATTTATATCCCCGGAGCCCTGAACTGTGCAGCCGACGAGCTCTCACGGCTTCAGCCCCTCCCGGGAGATTGGCGTCTCCATCCCCAGTCGGTTCAGCTGATTTGGGACCAGTTCGGGGACGCACAGATAAATCTGTTTGCCTCTCACGACTCGACCCATTGCGCCCTTTATTATTCCCTGACCGAGGGCACGCTCGGCACGGATGCACTGGCGCACAGCTGGCCGCGGGGCCGCAAATATGCGTTTCCCCCAGTGAGCCTTCTTGCGCAGTTGCTGCGCAAGGTCAGGGAGGACGAGGAGCAGGTCATTCTGGTCGCGCCGTACTGGCCCACCTGGACCTGGTTCTCAGAACTTGTACTCCTCGCGACAGCACCTCCTTGGCCGATTCCCCTGAGGAAGGACCTCCTTTCTCAGGGACGGGGCACCGTATGGCACCCTCGTCCCGATCTTTGGAGCCTCCACGTGTGGCTCCTGGACGGGACGAGGCAGGTTTGAGTACCCCACCACCAGCGGTGGTGGCTACCATAACTTCCGCTAGAGCGTCGTCCACGAGACACGTCTACACGTTGAAGTGGAACCTCTTCGTCAACTGGTGCTCTTCTCACCGAGAAGACCCCCGGAGATGTTCGATCAGTGTCGTGCTTTCCTTTCTTCAAGATGGGTTGGAGCGAAGACTGTCTCCCTCCACCCTCAAGGTCTATGTTGCCGCTATTGCCACACACCATGACCCAGTCGAAGGTAAGTCTCTGGGGAAACACGACCTGATCGTCAGGTTCCTGAGAGGAGCAAGGAGACTGAATCCTCCACGCCCTCCTCTCGTTCCCTCTTGGGACCTCGCGGTGGTTCTAACTGCCCTGCAGAATGCTCCCTTTGAGCCTTTGCAATCAGTGGAGCTTAACTTCCTATCTATGAAGACAGCGCTCCTGGTTGCATTGGCCTCTATCAAGAGGGTAGGGGACCTGCACGCATTCTCCGTTGACGAAGCGTGCCTGGAATTCGGGCCGGCCTACTCTCACGTGATCCTGAGACCCCGGCTTGGATATGTGCCCAAGGTTCCTACCACTCCCTTCCGGGACCAGGTGGTGAACCTGCAAGCGCTGCCCCTGGAGGAGGCAGACCCAGCCTTGGCACTGCTCTGTCCAGTTTGTGCTCTCCGCGCCTATGTAGACAGAACAGAGTGTTTCAGGACCTCAGACCAGCTCTTTGTCTGTTATGGTGGGAAGCTGAAGGGAAAGGCTCTCTCCAAGCAAAGGTTGTCTCACTGGATAGTGGACGCCATTGCTTTGGCATACCAGCAGCAAGGACGACCGTGTGTGGCATCCTCTTGGGCTCTAGCGCATGGCGCCTCGCTAACAGACATCTGCAGAGCTACAGGCTGGGCGACACCTAACACATACGCCAGATTCTACAATCTCAGAGTGGAGCCAGTGTCCTCTCGTGTACTTGCTTCAACCAGCTAGTACCGGACCCGCTCAGGTGTCTTCGCTTGCTCGACATTCCACTCTCGGGCTGGATACGTGCGATATTCTCCTCAGGTGAGCTTCTCCGAAAGCCCTGAGTTCCTCCAGCACTCCTGACGTCGGCGCAAGTGTCTATTGCCTGCGTGTCGGCTAGGTGCCTCCCGTGTGAATGGTCCCTCCTCTGAGCGACCCCCACATGTGTATTTCCACTGTAAGCCTCTCTGAGCATATGTCTTTCCCTTGGCAAGCCACCTTGCCACCCCTTGGGTTGAAATATTCCACCTGCGGCTGGACACCCCAGTATTCTCCATATGCAGCCCTCTGGGTCATATGTGTATTCTCTAAGCCCCCCCCCCCCCCCTCTCTCTGGGTTGGCAGTAATTGCATATTCCTCTAAGCTATGGGATATGCCCCCAGTGTACCTTGGTATTCCTGTGCTAAATAGGAGTCCTTCGTTCGTGCCAGTTCTCACGACAGGGATCTCAGATTTACGCAGGGCACTGGAAGACAGCCGAGAAGGTGGCGTGATTAGACTGGTATCCCCATTCGTCGTCATCCGACGGAACTCGGAGTGACAACGAAAGGGAACGTCTCGGTTATGGATGTAACCCTCGTTCCCTGAGTAGGGAACGGAGACGTTCCGTCTGCCTGCCACTTCCGCTGTACCGCTGGAACAGCCGAGTTCAGTCTTGGCTCCTCAGCGAAGAAACATATCTGCATATTGCCGGCTTTCTCCTTTATACCCACGAGGTGCGGGCGGAGTTGCGCCATGCAAATTCCGCAGACCCATGGCATTTGCTTGCCATTGGCTCGTTTTGTATACTCGAAGTCGATAGGCTTTCTAAGCGAAACCCCATTCGTCGTCATCCGACGGAACGTCTCCGTTCCCTACTCAGGGAACGAGGGTTACATCCGTAACCGAGACGTTTTCAGACATAGTACTTACTCGTATTTGGATATATACTTAGACATTAATAAAGATTACTTTTCGTAAAAGTTGACATTTAAATGTTGATTTAAAGGTTTCAGTATTTGCATTATTTTTGCTGGCAAATCTGGACACAGAGAAAGTGTTTTTTTTACTCATACTAGCTACGTATAATAGTGTGATCAGTCACACAAAAGTAATCAGAATAAATATAGACTCCGTGTGACCAGGGCAATATATCAAAATATAAAATTGAGTGTTTACCTACCATGAACAGAGACATGGTCTGTGGTCGAGTCATGTATCTTCCTCCTATTAAAAAACAACAACTTATCGCAATTCAAGTATTGGCATGGTAAAAAGGCTCTACATTTCTAAAGCATTAACAGGACTCCGAACCAATGGTGTTGATCAGGCAGTGATTAACAGCGCTTTGATCCAATGGCCAAAAGTGCTCTGATCTGAAATAATTTTAAGAATAAAGGGTTAAGGAGCCTACACACCGGGACGAATATCGGCGCGCGTTATTCGCCAGCATTTTTCAAAGCGTTTTTTGTGTTCACACCCAAGCGATTTTCGCTGACGATGAGCCGAGTGAACATGCAAATTCATTCCCTGACATTAGATGGCGCTTAATGTAAAACAGAAAAAGTTACAAGCCTATGTACATGAAAGACAATTAAGTGAAATGAAACTCACCATCAAGGCCCATTTGCTCTGCAATACCACTCCATAAAGGGGTATGGGGTATTTGAAGGGGTAGCAGGGATCACTAAAAGTGCGATCACCCCGTCCCTGGCCAAGTGGCTCCTTTTATGGGGCCCGATCCGTTATGAGTCCTCTGCTTAGGCATGATGCTTTTGGATCAGGCCATGTATGCACTGATTTCCTGCCGCACTGCTCAGGTGTGTAAAATGGGCACAGGGGTTAGCTCCCCCTGTGCCGTCAAACTTCTGCTACAAATCTAGAAAGAAAGCCTCGAAACAATCGAATTACCCAATGTCGACCACTGCATGGACCACGATTACAAATTAGCGAATCCGATTTGACTATCCTCGAAGTGAACATCAGAGGACTACGGTCTAATATTGGGGATCTTGCCAACTGTTGCTCAGTGAAGAAACCCTCCATAGTCATCACAGTCGAGACCTTTCTTGACTCCACCACTCCAGACGGGGCTGATTCCATCCAGATCCCTGGCTACTCGCTTAACTGTCGCAGAGATCGCACTCGGAAAACGGTGGTGGTATAGCAGTATACTGTCTAGAGGGAATATCCATCTATCACAATCCAGCTAGAGACCCTGATGACCTTGAGCTTATGTGGTTTACTGTTGCTCTGAAAACCAGGACACTCCTGATAGGTGCTATTTACCGCCCCCCAAGTGCCTCCTGCGATATCATAGACTACCTTGACAAGAACACATTCGCAGTGATGGACGAATACAGAGCACAGTCTGCAATGCTCATAGGCGACTTCAATGTGCACCACCACGAGTGGCTGGGCAGTAACAAAACTGATACTGCTGGACGGCGATTCTTACAACTCGCCAATTGTCTGGGACTAGACCAGACTGTTATGGAACCAACTAGAGGAGATAATATTCTAGATCTAGTTCTCTCAGACATACCAGCAACTACTACCACCTTAGCACAAATGGGATCCTCTGACCACAATCCTGTTCTAATACAGCTACAAACCCCAGTCTTTAGGGACAAGCCATACAGGAGAACAGTATGGAGATACGATAAGGCCCACTTCTGGGAAATGAGAGTTTACCTCACCAACATCAACTGGCCCTGTATTCGTAAGGATGAAGATCCTGAAATCATCTGCACAAACTTTACCACCATACTGCGAGACGCCATGGCATTATATATTCCCAACAAGACCATCACCAAAAAGCCCGGGGATAAAGCCTGGTTCAACGGAGAATGTAGAAGATTAGCCATGGTAAAAAGAAAGCTTTTATTACAACATACGGACCTCTGATGACCCGGCTATGAAACGGAAGTTCCTCAAAGCAAGAGCAGCTTTCAATCAAGCTGAAAAGAGGGCAAAAAGGGAGTATTACACCAAATTGAGGAATGAACTAGCAGATAACTCACTAAGCTCAAAAAAATGGTGGGGTATAGTAAATTCACTTTCAGGCAGAAGTGGTTTAACAGACATCCCGGTCATTGAACACCGGGGCATCACCCACATTAGTGCCAGAGCAAAGGCTAACATTTTCTGTCAAACCTTTGCAGAGAAGTGTACTTTGCCTGATGCATCTACGCATCCGCTGCCTCGGTGTCAGCAACCAACATCCTCTTTTGCCAATGTGCACTTTAAACCCAAAGACATTAGAAACATTCTTCGTAACCTTGATCCAGCAAAGGCAACGGGACCTGATGAAATACCAACAAAAGTACTTAGAGAATGTGCAGCGGAATTGGCCAGCCCCCTCAGTCGTCTCTTTCAAATTCTCTTCTCACATGGCGTGTTCCCAAACAATGGAAAAACGCCAGAGTGATACCAATACATAAAAGACACTCTAAATCAGATCCAACAAATTATCGTCCCATATCCCTCCTTTCAACCCTAAGCAAAGTGATGGAATCCTCAGTTCATAAACAGCTCCAGGGCTACCTCTTCCGTCATAAATTAATTTCTAATAAACAGTATGGATTTAAACCGAACCACTGCACAGCAGATCTCCTTACAGTACTGTCGCAGACGTGGAACAACATCTTAGACAAAGGAGGTGAGGTGTATATTGTTGCACTAGACATCAAAGGAGCGTTCGACCAGGTTTGGCACAACGGCCTTCTGGATAAGCTTTCTGCTAAAGGCATAACAGGGCCATTACATTCTTGGCTACAGAACTACCTGGAAGGAAGGTCCATCCAGGTCGTGCTCTCTGGTCAGTCCTCATCACCTCAACCAATCAACGCCTCGGTGCCCCAGGGATCCATTCTCGGCCCGCTATTATTCTCCATCTTCATTGACGATGTTGTAGAACAGTGCAATAATAGCATTTTTCTATATGCGGATGATTCCACCATTTATGCCCCAGTAACGACACTTAATGGTCCCAATGTGGCAGCATCTCTAAATAAAGACCTGGAGAATATTCGCAGGTGGGCAGATACTTGGAAGGTCACATTCGAGCCCAGCAAATGCAAGGCTATGGTTCTGTCGAGAAAGAGGCCTCCATCCTGCCCGGAACTGTTCTTTGGGGCAATCAGAATTGACCTCTTTGAGCAGTTGAATATTCTGGGACTATGTATCGATGAGAAGTTGCTATGGACTAATCACCTGTCAAACATCGGCAAGCGTGCTGGACAGTGTCTTGGAGCTCTGCGCAGGGTGGCCAACAAGCTTGACGTCAAAGGTAGGGCCAATGTCTATAAAGCACAAGTCAGGAGTACCATGGAGTACTCATGCCTTGCCTGGATGAACGCATCACAGACCACCCTTGGGCAGCTTGACAACATCCAGAAAATCGCACTGAAAATCATTGGGGAGGATGAGGACACTGCCCTAAGGAAATATGCAATCAGCCAGCTCAGCCATCGTAGAACTGTTGCAGCAACAACTGTGCTTTTTAAAATGCACACTGAAAACTGTCCAGAAGATCTCAAAGCTCTGCTCCCTCCACCTGGTCTCTTTTGCCGAACCACTTGAAGAGCACGACCAAGTCACGCCCTAAAACTCCCCAAGTCTAACATCAAATGCTTGGGGAGGAGCTTTCTTCATTTGGCTGTAACAACTTGGAACTGCCTCCCCTGTACTGTAGTAGGTGAAATCACCTCAAAGAATGTTCAGGCCTTCAAGAAGAGACTAAACAAACATCTTCTTAGCAAAAAAACTGCAATTTCTTGATGCTTAATGTCACTTATCCCATATTCCTAGTTCTGAGTAGCCGCAGATCACAATAGGCTCTCGGGTCAACTGTTAAAGCCTGTATCTGCAAAGCATTAATAAAAAATAAAAAAAATAAAAAAAAATAACAGTTCTCTTTTATCAAGATTTTTGCTGTCGCGTTTGTCATATAGTTCTTTATGTTCCGACACCAACGAGACCAGCAGCTCCACATTCATCTTGCCTTGCATCTTCCTCGTCTTATTTCTTCCTGGCAGTGTAGACGCTACTTGGCGTATGTCTTCTTCGCCGTTACGTATGTGTGCTCGGCAAGACCGTTTTGTGTTTGAGCGCCCCCAAGTTGTGTTGTACTGTAACTTCAGAAGCTCCAGAAACGTGAGCAAAAGCGCCAATCTCATTGCGTCAAAAACTATCCGACCAGCGCGTCAAACCAAAAAAACGAACCCGAGGCGTTTTTTGGCGTCGGTGTGCACACTCACATTGGCGCCCTTTGTTTAGTCATGAGGCGTTAAACGTCGGCGAATATCGCGCGAAATTCGTCCCGGTGTGAACCGGCCTTTAGGGTTAACCCTCTGGGGACCAGAGTGTTTTTGGGGCCCTTCGGATGTTTTGACATGCACTGACATTTGTGCTTTTTTCAGTTATTTATAAACATGTTAATGGCAAAGGTGTAAATTCACTCTATATAGCACAAACTTGGCTACCATGATATCTGAGCAACATGTATGTACATGTTTGTATTTTTAATAGAATAATGTTTATGCGTGGTTATTGAAAAAAATAAAAATGAAAGTTGCTGAAATAAGACCACAAAACACATATTGATTATTTCTTCACAAGACTTTTGAAAATTGTATCACATAGCCTAGAATATTTGCTCCAAAACTATGTGAGAATCATCCTGACTACTCATTCAGATAAGTCAATAAAGTCTTTTACATTTTTAATGACGTGTTTTGTTTGAGAAAGCTTTATGCAGGAGGCGTGATCTCTCATTAATATGTGTGGCATTCCACACCTGAGAAAGACAAAGACCCTCCCATAATGGCCCTATTAGGTGCTCATATCAGGTCATATCATTACAGGAGCCTTGCACAAAGAATGAGGAGATTTAAAAAAGAATGGCTTTTAGATTGTTTGGATTTATATAAGGAAAATACAGGGTGCATACGTCTGGACACTTCTATCACACACCCTTCACCATATAGACATGGTTTTATTTCAGTTCAAAGTTCAAAGTTAGAGTTGGAAACATCTTGAAAAGAAAATTGTCTTTCTCCATAAATGTCTTAGTTTGATCATACATATTTCAAAGTTGAGGATTCATTATTTTGATATAGCTTGAACAAACACTATAACATCTTAGTTGATTAGTTTATTGACAAAACATACTATATATTTAACATATGAGCAGAAACTCCTAAAAAAAAAGCTTATTTGATGTCTATTTTAGAGTAAAAACTTTATCCAAAACGAGTCAACGAAATGTTGTCTGTTATTTAGTCTGTAACAGTGCGTATCTGTGCGTTCATTCATTCATTCATTCACACACACACACACACACACACACACACACACACACACAAAAACATGATTCACATTTAACGGTATGCTATTTTTCCGTTTACAGACACTACGTTATTCTATATCGCGATTAGAACAAAGCACTTGCAAAAAACACTTACTTCTCAGCTGAATCTGTTCATCCTCGAAGTGAAAATAAACCCAGTGGTAAATGTCCCAGGATTGTTCCTCATATAGCCGCGCAAGACGACAGTAGATTAATCTGACTAAAAAATAATGTGTGTTTTCAGAGTTTATGGGCGTTAACGCGTCTCAATGTGTTGCTTCACATATTTGCGTTTGAATAGCGCGTGCTCTCCGTTGGCGTGTCACATTACCAGAGATAATCAGCTGAGAGAACGATAATGAGACGGGATGACACGTCTCTCTTTTTATATAGATGACATAAACGGAGAATAATAATTTTAGTTTTGAGTCGGATCATTTAAAAGTACAAACTCAAATGATTTAAAAGATATATTGCTTATGGCTGGGTGAATAGTATTAGCTGAGTTGTGTTGAAGATTAGAGACGTACTCCAGAAAAAAAGTTCACGGTGACTGAGAGGCAGAACGCACACCCTGTTTATTTTCTTTATTTTACAAAAGCACAATATTTTATTTCGATTGTATGTGGGCACATAAAAAAGTAGACATTTAACAGATTATTTTCTCATATTTCTTAACTCTATATGAACAGAAATGATGGTAGTACTTTAAGTCTATTTTTCTGCTATGTGAAAAAAAAAACGAGCAAAACGCGCTGGCGCGTTTCTGGTCCCCAGAGGGTTAAAGGTGTAAATGGCCAGTGGTGACATCAGTGAAAATGCAAATTTCCTTTTTCCTTTTTTTGTAAGGAGGTCCAGGTTGGATGTAGTGCTCATCATTTTAATTTAGAGTTCAGTAGGTTGACCACAGAGGGGAATCTGAAGCTAGTCGTCCATTTCAGTCCCATCAATGTAAATGGGAGTGTGTGTGTGTTGCCTTTCTTAGTCCACCGGTAGTCCACAATCAGCTCCGTGGTCTTCTGGGTATTGAGTGTAAGATTGTTGTTTGCATACCACACTGTCGGGTGCTGAACCTCTTCCCTGTAGGCCTTTTCATTGTCATCGCTGATCAAGCCTACCACCGTGATGTCATCTGCAAACTTGATTATGGAGTTGTGGGTGAAGAGAGAGAAGAGGATTGGGCTCTAGGGGTGGAACGGTACACAGAAGTTACGGTTCGGTTCATACCTCGGTTCAGACGTCACGGTTCGGTGTGATTTCGGTACAATGGAGTGAAAAGCAAAACAAAAATGCAGAAGGCATTTTTATAAATGTCTTAAGCCTTGTATTTTTTAAATAAGTTTTATTAATAAAGGCAAAGAACCAGTTTATTTGTAGTGCACTGACAATAATAAAAAGATGAAAAGACCTTGAGATATGTTTGGTAATTGTACCTGAATGAATTTAAAATTAATTTACTATTTCAGATCAATATTTTCCTTCATTTCCTTCATTTTAGTTAACCCTAACTTTATTCTCATCTGAATTATAAATAGTTGATTTCCATATAAAATAATACTACCCTTCAAAACTTTTGTTAACAGTTGTAGGTACAGTTCGACAAGAGTTTAGAGTGTGACAAAAGCACAATGTAGTGTTTTATTGCGAGTGTACACAAATATAAGTAACAATTTGCAGTTTTAATGATGTCCTGTATAAAAAAAATGACGGAGTATGTTTTTATGTTTCCACTGTTCGATCGCGCAGGAGAGATCATTATCTCTCTCGCACGCGCGCGCACACACACACACACACTGTTCGATCGCGCGATTCGCGCCCGCGCCTCTCTCTCGCACATGCGCGCGCGCGCACACACACACACACACACACACACAAACACACACTGTTAATCGCGCCTCTCTCTCTCTCTCTCTCTCTCTCTCTCGCACACACACACACACACACACTCCAGCATTGCAATCTTGATCACAGTCTTGATCGCAGCCTGCGTTCACAGTCACACCAAAAGCGAATAAAGCGGAATTTATCGCTATTTAAGAGTTTTTTTTGTACCGTGTATTCTCCGTGCAAATTAGTGCACCGAACCGTGACGCCCGTACCGTTTCGGTTCGATACGAATACATGTACCGTTCCACCCCTATTGGGCTCTGAACACAGCCCTGTGATACACCAGTGTTCAAGGTGAGGATGGAGGAGTAGTGGTTGTTGATCCTAACAGACTGTGGTCTGTTAGTGAGAAAATCCAAGGGCTGATGCCAAGATCAGTGAGCTTAAAGATTAGCTTGGATGGGATCACAGTATTAAAAGCAGAACTAAAATCAATGAATAACATTCTGACATGTCAAGTCAAGTCATCTTTATTTATATAGCGCTTTTTACAATACAGATTGTATCAAAGCAGCTTCACAGTGATAACATGAAAATAAATACAAGAAGTTTGTTTCTATAATAAAATTGCTTCATCGTCCACCTGGAGTAAGGCAGATCAAAAATATTGTTGAATAATTAAATGTCCCCAAGTAAGCAAGCCAAAAGCCAAGGCAACAGTGGCAAGGAACCAAAACTTCATCAGGTGACAGAATGGAGAAAAAAACCTTGGGAGAAACCAGGCTCAGTCGGGGGCCAGTTCTCCTCTGGCCAACGAACGAACAGTGTATGATTATGATTCAGGCAACATTACAGGTCAGAAGTTAGATTGGATCAGAACATTCACAATATTTATCCAGTTCCATCTGGTTGGAGGTCGGAGTCATCACTCCGGTATGGAGACAAGTTTGTTGAGGTGTCCATGAGGCCTTCACTGGGCTGATGAGGCTGGCACTTCAGTGATGCGTTGTGGTCGTGTCCAGGCGCAGGTTCACCGTCTGATCTGGATACGGCCCGGATCCGGCTGACTTCAGTAAACCTTGGAATAAACGGAAAGACTAAAATTAGCGTAGATGCCATTCTTCTTATGATGTAACGAGTAGATCGGGTGTTATAGTGTCCCTGGTTCCGGCTGACCTAATCTATGCAGCCTAATAACCATTTAACTGATTTGAATAATAGAAATGTATAATGTTCTATGTGAATGCCAGGTAAAAGAGATGTGTTTTTAATCTAGATTTAAACTGACAGAGTGTGTCTGCTTCACGGACAATGTTAGGGAGACTGTTCCAAAGTTTAGGTGCTAAATAGGAAAATGATCTACCGCCAGCAGTTGATTTTGATATTCTAGGTATTATCAACTGGCCGGAATTTTTAGATCGCAATAGACGTGAAGGACTATAATGTGTTAAGAGCTTGCTCAAGTACTGGAGAGCTAGACCATTTAGTGCTTTGTAAGTAGTCAGCAATATTTTAAAATGTACACAATGTTTTATAGGGAGCCAATGCAGTGTTGACAGAACAGGGCTAATATGGTTATACTTTCTGGTTCTAGTGAGAACTCTAGCTGCTGCGTTTTGGACCAACTGGACTTTGTTTATTAAGCGTGCGGGCAACCACCCAGTAGAGCATTACAATAATCTAGCCTTGAGGTCATGAACACATGAACTAACTGTTCCGCATTTTTCATTGAAAGCATATGTCGTAATTTAGATATATTTTTAAGATGGAAGAATGCAGTTTTTCAGATGCTAGAAATGTGACTTTCAAATGAAAGATTGGTATCAAAGAGTACACCCAGGTTCCTAACCGACGACTTGACAGAGCAGCCATTAATTGGTAGACAGTATTCTAGGTTATTAACCCGTTTAATCCCAAATTTTTTCTTGCAATTTGAATACATGCATTTTACTCCTTAGACCTCCCTAACACTCAAACATTATGCCCTTTTTGATTTTATGTTGGTTAAGTTAGTGAAATATTAGGTTTTATACTCGGTCACAATAGTGACCGGTGGGAAACATCATAGTCAGAATTCATATAAATACTTCAATTAGACCTATTGACACAATTCATTCCAAGACATCAAATACCTCGTTTTTTCATTTCGTGAAGGAGGCTTAGTGAGGTGAAAAGGTTGTCATGTACAAAGTTACACCCTGGATGAACTTCTGCTTGTTCGGATAGACCCCTAGAACCCCCCCCCCCCATCCCCCATCACCCCCCAATTTTCAATTGAAGCACTGCCACTGTGTTATACTACCGTCTTACGAGCAAAATATATATGCAGGAGTATAATTTTCAAAATATATCTGTAGTAGACCCTTTAAAGAATATATTTACAAAATATGATAATATGATTACTGGATACTCAAATTTGGTTAAAACCTTTGTAGACATAGCTTGCATTACAGCACTACAAAAACACATAAAAGTGAAACCCCATTGCCTTATCTACTGCTTTTCTTATTGTTGTGGGCTTTATAATACACAAGTGAGACAGCCCAGTGCAAATATTACAATAAAATTTAATTTATTTAGTTTAGTTTATTTATTTATTTCATTTACATTTTGCTGTCTGCTCCTTGCTCACTGAAACAATTATTAAAGTAATATTGGCACAAGTTTTGCCTCAAACTACCAGACAATGGTGACGAATGAGTTAAGATGAAGTTTATAAGAAAGAAAACCTTGTGGCTTTTAACTCTGGGTTATCTAGCTATTTGAGTAAATGAAAACATAATACTTACATTTAAATGTGAATTTGCCGTCCACCAACGAACTCTCGAACTTTAAATAAAAATGCTGTCGTCACCGGTACGCAATGACTTATGGGGTAGGATAGGCCGCTTAGGATCCATTTATGTATCCTCTCTTTCACGGGGAAACGAAGGGTGCATTTGGCGTCGCTTTTGAATCAGGGTAGCCAGGCTGCTGTGACGCAACCGGCCTTCGAATACGGCCTTCGGAGGATGTAGAATTGAATTGGGACAGCCTTCATCGCGCTGCGATGACGCAACCGGCCTTCAAATGCGACCTTGGGAGGGTGCAGCCTTTGAATTGGGACGTCCTTCGTCGCGCCGCTGTGACGCAATCGGCCTTCAAATACGGCCAAGCAGCCTTCAAATACGGCCTTCGGAGGATGCAGCCTTCACATTGGGACACAGCTCATGAGTGTCGATGTGTTAAATAACTGTCGAAAAGTTGGATTAATGTGTCATTTGAGATGCGCATGTATATTATTTGTTATGGAAATGTTGAATCAGAAATTGATTATTGTACGTTTGCCTTGTGTTTTGCAAGGCTGGGTTTTCTTGTTCTCAGTTTTTCTCCTATGTGAACGTGATCGGCAAGTGTATCCTGTTTTGTGCCATAAATAATCCTTTGGAGATGAATTAAATGTGCACAAATGGCGAGCTGACCAGTGCTCATTGACCTGTTTCCCATTTGAACCGTAATTTGATTTTTGCTTCTGAAATGGAGACTTTGTTTTTTGCATAGACAGTAAAAGAAATGGACACCCCATAGACTTCAACGGAGAAAAGGGAAGTCAATTAGAAGCACTCACTTCCTGATAGCCAAGCGTACTGCGCATGCTCAAACTGAGCTTGACGACGTAGATGTGACGTGAGCAACCTGTCTGACAGCTGTACGTCTTCTAGTAGCTGTGCCAAGAGGAATCTGAATCATTCCCTTCCGAATCTTGCAGAGCCGGAGATCGTGAGTATTGGCTGTACATGAGCTAGCAGCAGGAGCAACTTTACAACTCTCTATGGGCTTCTCTCTTGACTTTATGCCTCCACGTCCCCCCGATTGCGCGCAAGCTTCTACTTCTGTCTATACGGTAATTTCTCTACTGTGCGACAGAGAGTCGCGTGTTATGACGCAATCGTTAGCCTATTTTTACAAAAACTGCTTCTACGGGGCCATAACGTAAGATACAAGGTAATGGAGCCTTTTATACATTGTCGTGTTTCTTTAGAAATAAACAATGGACAAACGGAGTCTTTAAATGCCCATAGAGAGTTGTAAAGTTGCTCCTGCTGCTAGCTCATGTACAGCCAATACTCACGCTGTGACGCAATCGGCCTTCAAATACGGCCAAGCAGCCTTCAAATACGGCCTTCGGAGGATGCAGCCTTCACATTGGGACACAGCTCATGAGTGTCGATGTGTTAAATAACTGTCGAAAAGTTGGATTAATGTGTCATTTGAGATGCGCATGTATATTATTTGTTATGGAAATGTTGAATCAGAAATTGATTATTGTACGTTTGCCTTGTGTTTTGCAAGGCTGGGTTTTCTTGTTCTCAGTTTTTCTCCTATGTGAACGTGATCGGCAAGTGTATCCTGTTTTGTGCCATAAATAATCCTTTGGAGATGAATTAAATGTGCACAAATGGCGAGCTGACCAGTGCTCATTGACCTGTTTTTTTTTTTGTTAGCCAATGGCGGCCCCCGGGGAGACTTCAGTTTCCGGCTGGTGGATTACCCCCTTGGTTTTTTGTACTTGAACTGATCAAGAGAAGTTTGAACAACTTTTTAAACTGAATCATTTGATTCACAAACTCTGATCAACTGAGTCGTTTGATTCATGAACTTTGTTCAAATGAATCAATTAAAGCTGTAGTCTTTTTTTGGGTTAAAAATTATCCAAAATACATATTTGAGAAAATACATAACCAGCCAGTGTTCAAAACTATCTGCTTGCCTTAGCTCGATTCAAACCGGTAAGCTTGTAATAATGTTTTTAATTCCACTGGTACTGGTGGATTTCCGCAGGAGATTCGAGCATGTCTTTGCGTCATTACGTCACATCTGTACACATAAAGAAGGAGTCTCGGCTAGTAGGCTATGAGTGTGAGGATGCTGGAGGTGGATATTTATAGCCTTTTCTCACAGCACTTGATATAATTAAACTTATCAATTTGATGGCGGATCCAGAAAGGTTCAAACGACAATCACCAGTGACAACTGGAGACTCACCCGTTGTAAAATGCAAAAGACTTCGTTCGGACTTCGGAGTGGCTACAGAAAAAAAGAGACTGCAACCGGACCCATGCGAAAACAAGGATACATATCAGAAGGACATTACATGTAGTCACGCAATGCTGACGTCGTTAACATTAACAATTTGAGAACAAAGTATAATTTGCACGGTTTTGCGTGATATGATAAGCGATTTTTAGATTTAATCAGCGTGATTTACTGCAATGTCAGAACCAGAACAAAAGTGGATGTTACTTACTTGTTCAGATGACATTTTCCGGTGAAAATTATTATGTTGGTCATACTTCCAAAAAGAATAATCTGTGATTCTGAATGCCAGTATCCACACAGGCGCGGTGACTGACAGCTGCACACTCTCCTCAAACATTGTGTTCATCCGCGCTGTGCCGTGTCGAAGTACAACTCACGCAAAGTTGATAATTCCGCGAATAACTGCAATTGCAGATTTCGAACAGAGATGGCGACAAAGAGGAAAAACTGCGGACTGCAGCTTTAATCTTTCCAGCATTTCCAATTCATATGGTTGAACATACTGTTTACTATTGAAAGAAAAGGTGGTTTATTGGAAGGAATTCTGAATCGCATTGTGTTTTGAGTCAAATCCAATATCTGATTACATTACTTTTTGTACATTTGGGTTATAGAATGTATTATTTTGTTTTATTATTGTAAGTTATTTGGGCCAAGGTGAAAGAAACAGACGCAGTATTGGGTTTAAGAATTTTTTTCTTCACAAATTGTATGAAAACTGCGGAACTTCACCAAATTGAATCAAAGCTTTTAGGCTGTTGAATCATTCATCCTAAAAGAAACAACGATTTGGTGATGTCTGTTTTGATTTACCGACTGTTATCAATTGTTCATATTTGTCACTCATCTTTCTGAAACAAACTACGAAGAGAACTATTTCCTTTATCAATATAATTTTCTCTTTGAATCAGAACAAAATTGTGTCAACTATTTCCTCACCTGTTGCACCATTTCCTCCCTCCAGTTCCTTGCTTCTGATTCAATTAGGGCCTACCGAATATTATAACTGGGTGTAGCACGTCAAATCACGTTGTGCGCAACATGCTACACAATGTTGTGGTAAAATGTTTTCTTTGGATGAGGTCAAATTTCTTCATCTAAAGCAGTAGACAACTGCTTAATTGATGTTGCAGGTAAATATAATGTTTTATCATCTGCATACATGACTGTTCACACACTTTAAAACATGAGGAAGATCATTGGTCTTAAACAACTTCCTTGAGGCACACCACATTGCAACTCTTTCACATCTGAATAACTTCCATTATAAAATACACATTGTCCCATTAGACAGTTAACTTTTAAACCAATGTACAGTGTACAGAATGAGAAGTAAATTTGTACATTTCAGTTTATCCAGCAATAATTTATGATCCAGTACATCAAAAGTTGAGCTAAAATCTAACAATACTGCTCCTACTAAGTTATTGTCATCAATCTGTGCTCTCTCAATATAAATGCTGAAAATTAGAGAACAAATTATTCTCCTTAAAGAATAATTGAATTTTCTCACAAACTATCATTTTCAATACTTTGCTAAGAACTGGTAGCAAACTTATTGGTCGACTATTATAACCATTAAAACCCAGTGCTGCATTTTTCTGTAGATGAATTAGCTTTGCATCTTTCCAAGCTAAAGGAAAAATCCCTTTTTAAATACTGATATTAAAGATGTGGCAAACTGGTTCTGCCAAACAACATTTCTTTAAACATTAAAATAATTTCCAATTTCATATGGTTTACAAATAGTTAAAATGAGTCACCTGTATCAATAAAAGAAGGAATTTTACTTAATTTCCTATCCATTATTTCATGGTGTTCTCCACATTTTTTTTTTACAATCATATTTACATACATTCATTTATTTTAATTTTGTAAAACATTCTTTTCTTTTTCCAATTAATTTTAGTTACTTGATTTCTTAATTTGCAATAGACATCCCAATCCTCCTTTTTCCCAGTTCTGTTTGCTGTACCCTTTGCCACATCTCTCTGAAACATAATGTTTTTCAACTCATTAACTATCCATGGTGCCCTAACATTCTTCACTGTACATTTTTTCATAGGTGTTTGTCCACCAAAGGGTAAAATAACATTTAAAATGCTGACAATGCATTATCAGGATGAACTTCCTTATAAACATCAATCCAACATGCATTATTTATGTCTGTACAAAATGATTCTTGACTGAATCTCTTATATGATATTTTATAAATTACTTTTGGTTTCCTAAGTTTTCTAACTGTTTATATGCTTGCTAAATAAAACGTAATATATTTGTACGCATGTGTGCTTAACCCTCTGGGGTCTAAGGGGTTTTGGGGGTCCTTGAGATGTTTTGACATGCCCTGACATTTGTGCTTTTTTCAGTTGCTTATAAACATATTAATGGCAAAGGTGTAATTACACTCTATTTAGCACAAACAGGGCTACCATAATATGTGAGCAACATGTATGTACATGTTTCTATCTTTGAGAGAATAATGTTTATGCATGGTTATTGATTTTTTTTTTAAAGTTTCTGAAATAAGGCCACAAAACATACTAAATATGTGTAAAAAAAATACTTTTGACTAATGGATGTTGTCGTCTAGAGTTTTTGCTTCAAAATGATCTGAAAATCATCCTGCCTAATCATTCACATAAAACAATACATTGATTTAAATTTTGTAAAACACTTTTTGTTTGGAAAGGCTTTATGCGTGGGGGCGTGATTTACACCTGAGAAGACAATGACCTGCATAATGAGCCGCATAATGAGCTGCATAATGAGCCTTTCACACAAGTGTGTCACACAAGAAAGAATGCGAGGACTAATATATATATATATATATAATCCAAATATAAATGAAAGTCAAAAGCAGTCAAAAGTTTTTAGTACATAGTCATAGCTGGAAGCAAATCCTGTTCAAATAGGCTATATGGGCCATTCTACAGAATTGGTTCAAAGTTAGTTGAAAACATCTTGGAAAGAAATCTATTTCCCCCTATTTTCTCTTTCGCCCCCCCCCCCCGCCCCCCCCCCCCCAAAAAAAAATACATGCAAATTGTATAATATCCAAGGTAAACATTTCTAGTAATTGTGCAGTTAATTCTCATACTGTATTTTCAGAAAGTTTTGGAGTATATCCTCTCCCCAAATGTGTCACTAATAAAAAACAATAATAAATAATTTAATGAGAAGGCTTATATTGGGTACATTTAGCTTGTAAATATATTTTTTGCTATTTTATTATAAAGTGTTCAAATGGTCAAGACAGGCAGGGTTAAACAATGGCAAACAGGACAGAACAGGCAAGGCTGAGACAAACCAGGTAGACAGGCAATGGGTTGAGGCAGGCAGCAAGAATCAGAATCCAGTAAACAGTAAGGATGGCTGGCGCGAAACAGACGTTCCGAAGCTTTGCGAGATCCCGAAGCAAAGATGATTCGAAACACTGATCCGAAGCGTGATTCAAAACACCCACGTCACGTGACAACGGCTAAATGAAGCGTCTAAGTGTTTCATCAGGTGGAGTGCTCCTCCGAATCAGGGTTTCATTGATTGGTCGGTTCGGGAACAAATCACACAATCACACAGTATAAAAGTTTTGTCAACGCATTTTCATATCGTGGGTTTTTGTGAGAGGAGTTTGGTTTTGAGATAGCGGATTTTTGGTGATATAGTGACATTTATAGTGCGATTTGTTTAGTTATATTTAGGATTTAATTTACATTTACACATTGACTTAGAGACACACAGAGTACATATAGTGACACATTAATAGATGCATTGATATATATATATATATATATATATAGATTAATAGATAGATACATATATTACAGATACATATAGATTATTAGATAGATAGGCTACATATAAAATAGATAGATAGATAGATAGATAGATAGATAGAAAGAAATGGAGGCTCCACAGAAGAGATGCCGTACATCTGTGGTGTGGGAGCATTTCCATTTGGAAACCCCAAATAAAGTGAGATGTGTGTATTGTGATCGGCAGCTAGCCTACTGCAACAATACATCATCCATGATGCGCCATTTGAGGAGCATTCATCCTGCCATTCTGCAGGGTGCAGAGGATGGTAGTGTTCCCCCTGTACCAAGGCCTGCTACTGACATCCTGCCAAAGCCCTGGATGCTGAAAAGCACATCACACTGGAGTGTGCTTCACTGATGCGTTCAAACACAACTCCTGGTGAGTTTCAGTCTATGTTATCTTATGTAATGTGATTCATGAAATTTATACTTCATATGTGTTGTCAGTTTATGATTTGTTACTAATTGCCGTTTTCTTTTAATTCAGAACCACAAATGTCAACATCAGGCCCATCATCATCAACACCAGTTGAAACACAAGACAGTTTATGGGAACATTTTGACAATCGTATCCGTGAGACCCAGATGATACACAATCCTACAGCTGATGCCACAGTGGAAGTGAAAAAATACCTCAGCGATGCGTTTTTGCCCAGAACTCATGATCCTCTAACTTACTGGAAAGAGAGAGCAGTAATCTTTCCTCATTTGTATGTCCTAGCTAAAAAATATCTTTGTATGCCAGCAACAAGTGTCCCTTGTGAGAGAATTTTTTCAAAGGCTGGAGAAATTATCTGTAAAAAAAGAAGTAGGCTGAGTCCTTCAACAGCAGAGAAATAAATATTTTTGAATAAAAATCTATAAGAAAGTGAGACATTGTGGCTTAATTTATTTTTATTAATATTCATTTTTCATGACCAAAATCACATTATGCAATGTGAAGAGACTACAGGTTACAAGCTTCATATATTACAAAAATACAATAATAATAAAAAAAAACCAACACATTTTTTTATTAGCTCTTTGTAAAGGTTGTTTCAGATCAACACCTGCAAGTGACCACTAGGTGTCACCGTGGAGACGGGTTTCGGATTGATTCGAAGCCTCGAAACAAAATGGCACATTTGCTTTGACTGTTTCATTGCTTCACGAAGCCTCGATCTGCCCATCACTAGTAAACAGTCCAGGTCAAGGCAGGCAGAAAGGGGTCAGTAACGGTAAGCAATCCAAAGTCAAACACAGAAATCAAACACGGGTAATAACGCTCAGAAATGATGGCCAGGGCAGATCAAGACTTCGCACTGAATGGGTGTGTGGAAGTGGCTTATATGAGTGTGTGTGAATGAGGTGCAGGTGTGAGTGTAATCAGTCCCAATGCAGGTGTATGGTGTGAATGTAATCAGTCCCAGGTATGAGGCATGATGGGAATTGAAGTTCGGTGAGTGAAGTTAATATTCCGGAGAAGGTTCCCTCCGGTGGTGAAGAGGAGGCGGTGCGGGAGCCTGCTCTGTTACAATAATAACACCTTGATGAGTTTATTTTTGACAAAACATACTAGGCCTATATATTTAACATATGAGCAGAAACTGGCTAACAAAAGCTTATTTGATGTCTATTTTACAGTAAAAACTTTATAATCTATCCAAAACTAGTCAACGAAATGTTGTCTTATATATTTATTTTGTAACATAGTAAACAACTGTGCGCATCTGTGCCGTTCATTATTTCACACACAGAAACGCAATTCATATTTACAGTCTTTTTGCGGTTTACAGACACTATTCCATATCGCGATTAGAACAAAGCACTTTAAAATAAAAAACGTACTATTCACAATCCTCAACTGGATCCGTTGCTCCTCGAAGTGAAACTAAACCAGCACTTGTTCTGAGGTAAATTTACCCAGGATTATTCCTCACAGCCTCGCAAGATTAAACTTGGTGTGTTTTATCGAGTTGATGTGGGCGTTCACAGGTTTGCATATATTGACTCATATCATTTGCGTTTGAATAGCGCGCGGCGTGTTCACATTAACACTTAATGAGCTATGAGTTGAAATGAGAACGACTGACATCTGTCTCTTTTTATATAGATTACATAAACAGAGAATATTTGTTTTAGTTTTGAATTAGATAATTTAAAAGTACACATTTAAATGATTATAAAGATATATAGCTCATGCCTGGGTGAATAGAATTTGCTGGGTTTTGTTTAAGTTTAGAGACGTGCTCCAGAAAAAAAGTTCACGGAGACGAAGAGGCAGAAAGCACACCCTGTTTATTTTCTTTATTTACCGAAAGCACAATGTTTTATTTCGATAAGTGGACACATAAACAAGTAGACATTTAACCGTTTATTTTTTCATATTTCTTAAGTCTGTATGACCAAAAATTATTTATTTTTGAGTATTTTAAGTCTATTTTGCTGCTATGTGAAAAAAATAGAGCAAAACGCGCAGGCTGACCCCAGAGGGTTAAAGGCCTTAAACGCTTGAACCCCTATAAATGCTGCTTGCAGCTTTAATTTTACAAAAAATTTAGAAAAGTTTTTTTTTTCTAAATTCAAAATCTCTCCATTCTATCCATTGTGCTCTTTCTAGCTGCTTTAAAAAAAAGTTTTTTACTAAAAATGTTATATCTTGAATGTTTTTGTAAATAAAGTGATCTTAAAGTCTCTTCTCTCTCTCTCTCTCTCTCTCTCTCTCTCTCTCTCTCTCTCTCTCTCTCTCTCTCTCTCTCTCTCTCTCTCTCTCTCAGCCTGGATAAGGGTTTTCCATTTGTGGGGCAGGTGGGTGTGGAATCTAAAGTCATTCCAGGTTTGGATAAAGGAGTTCAGGGCATGTGTGTAAACGAGCGAAGGAAGATCACCGTACCTCCTCACCTGGCTTATGGAGTCTTGGGAGCTGGTAACAATGTCTTTTGTTTTTTCGCCTTAATAAATAAATGATTTTCCTAGTATGACAGAGAGGCCAAAAAAGGCAATACATATCCCCAATTTTACACAGTGTTGTGTTTACAGTGGTCCTCCTGCTATGGATTTGTTATTTGATTCATTATAATGACTGATTTATTGAAGTTATTTACAAATTATTATTTTATCTTCTTGCAAGAAGCAAAATTCATTAACTATCACCTTAGAATTAGAAATAGTAATAAAATATTTGACAAAATTGTGGATTGCTGTATATTTAGGGTTCCAATTGCCCTAATTGTTATGTCTCTCATCCTGAAGTTAGACATAGATAACATACTCTTTCTAACAAGTAGGCTTTTGGGAGAATCCTGCTTTATACAATTTGAGACTATTTACCAATTAGTTTAACGTTTAAAAAAAGAAAATCCATTTTTTTTATAACATAAATATAGCCATATCCAAATGAAATACGGTAACACTTTAGAATAGTTCCATCATTAATGAATAACTACACAGGAACAAATGTGTAACACAATATTAACACTCTAATAACTACTATTAACTAACAAGAAACTCTGATTAATGAATTAAGTCAAGTCACCTTATTTATATAGCGCTTTTTACAATACAGATTGTTTCAAAGCAGGCTTACAGAGATAATAGAAAAATAATGTTGTAATTGTCACACTGTGGTTTCCTCAGGAGCAGACTGAAGATTCCAATTATACATACAAACTCAAACTTTAATAGTAATCAGGAACAAGCTGACAGGCATGGAAAACACACAAACACAACGGAGATTGGACAAGGACTGATAGAAAGGGTCCATCTTAAATTGCAAACTGGGACAAATTAACTTAATGATAATAACCATAGAACCGAAGGAGTGGCGGGAAAAGAACAAAGGAAAGCAGGAACCAATCAAAACACAAACTGAAAGTCCAAACATGCATTGACACGTGACAGTAATAATATTGTTAAATATAAAATTAAATGTCCCCATTTTAGTAATAATTAGTAAGTAATAGTGCTCAGTTGAATGAGGTAGTTCACTATTAGCTAATCAATAACTACTGTTTTTTTTCATACCTCACAGAGGACTACTAAGCACTACTATATACAGGTTCAATATTAACATGATTAAAGTAACTTTACTTTACTTTTTACTTAAGTTAAAGGGATAGTTCACCCAAAAATTAAAATTCTATCAGTAATTACTCACCCTCATGTTGTTCCAACCCCGTAAGACTTTCGTTCATCTTCGGAACACAAATTAAGATATTTGATTAACCCTCTGGGGTCTGAGGTGTTTTTGGGGCCCTTGAGATGTTTTGACATGCCCTGACATTTGTGCTTATTTCAGCTACTTAAAACATACCATTTGCCAACATATAAATTTGCTGTATTCAGCACAAACTCTGCTACAATAATATTGTGAGCAAAATGGATGTACATGTTTGCATTTTATAGAAAAAAAATATTATGCGTGGTTAGTACGTTTTGGGGAAAAAAATGTCACCGCAATAAGGCCATTTAACACATACTGAATAGTTGTCCACAAGACTTTTGAGTTACTATTCTTGTAGGCTAGAATTTTTACTTCAAAATGAAGTGAAAATCATTCTGACCACTCTTTCACAAACAACAATATAATTATTTAAATTTCTTACGTCAGTTTTTGGTCAGCACTGCTGTATGCGTGGGAGTGTGAATGGCCATGAATATTAATGTGATTTACACCTGGGTGGGAAGACAAGACACTCCCCCAATGGCCCATCAAGGTGCTGTGAGGCAGCCTGAACTAAGAATGATTCACTGATGAATAAAAAGTTAAAAAGAACAGCATTTATTCAAAATAGAAATCTTTCCTAAGAACGTAAAGACTTAAAGTCATTACTATCACTTAACACATCCTTTCAACAAAAAAAAAACATAAAAAGACCAAACTTTTTTTTTTTTATATATATATATATAAAAAAGTGGACTGCCTGTTGCTTGCCTGCTTGTTTGCCTTGGCTCTCTTCGGAACTGGTGGATGGACGTGTTCATTGTCACATCTGTTATAAAAAAGAAAAAAGCATGAGCATGCTGATAACACAATCAAATAAACTGTATTATTTTCATTATCAATCACTAATTGCCATGGATATTTTTTTTTTTGTAATTTCACACAAGAATAGGTAGCCTACATTATGACGATGTAAACACAATTAGGCTAAATTTCATCTGTAAAATATTACGTCTGTGCACTTACTCAGTATGATTCTCGATCGCACTGAGAACTGAACGACACCAGCGTGTCCCTCTGCGAGGTGCTGGAGAAGGAGAGCATGATGCAGACACATTCCTAAAAAAAAAAAAACTGTTAGCATACATTATCCAAAGTAAACTGATGGACAATTAATGGGTATGGATGCACAATGTATGTATATATCTGTTGATGGGCCATGGGACGGAGAAATATCTGTTGATGGCCCATATAGACCGCACGCATTTAGTTATAGGACTACACGCAATGAACGGATCGTTCGCGAACGACACATCACTACATTTCAAACATTTACACCTGTATTCAGTTATTTACGCATGATATAGTGTCATAACCCAAACTGAACATTTAATTATATAAAAAATATATTGTATTTAGACCTCTTTTACTGGAGCCTGAAATATATTTCTCGTTATATAACCTAAGCAGTTATTCGCAAACAAAATAGGCTACATTACGCATAAGGTACTATTTTAGCATAAGTAGTGTCATAGGCTAACCAAAACTCAACATTTTTATATAAAAAATATATTGTATTTAGACAGTATCACATATTTTACCGGAGGCTGAAATCTATTTCACTAAATCAATAGGCTATAGGCTACCTAAACATGCAGTTATTCGCAAACAAAATACATAACGCATAAGGCAGTATTTTAGCATGATAATCAGTGTCATAACCTAATCAAAACTATATATTTAATATACAAATATGTTTAGAGAGTAATATCACATTTAAAAAGTTTACACGAGCGAATGTTAGGGATATTGTGAGGCAATCTTTTCTGTAAGATGTCAAAAGCTAGGCAAAATATAGTCTGAAAATTCATTTGAGCTCTATACGATCAGAAAAGAAATTATAAAACACTAAACAACTTACTCCGAACTTGTAGGCCTATCCTCGGCGCGGGATCAATTCGTTCTTCAAAATGCAGCCGTTCCTCGTCCGAGTTATAAGCTAATCTTCCTCTGAGGAAAAGTGAATTCTTCCTCGCTGTCCAGAATCATCTGAAGGGCCTCTTTGTCGGAGTACCGTGCCATCCTCAAAACGCAATGAATCTATCAGTGAAGAAACTTCGTGTTTTTATGCCATTGATCGCTGGGCGTGTGCTATGCATAACGTTAGATCACCTATTTACCATGTGAAAAGCGCTAGGGGCGTGGCGGCCTCGGCTCATTAAAAATAATGAAGGGAGAACGAAAAAACTGTACCTCTCCTTGGTTTCAAACGGATTACATAAACTGGAAATATTTATTTATTTAATAAATTACTTCATTTAAAAGAAGAGAATACAAGCTTTAAAAAGACACACCTCTCATGTCTCTGTGGCAAGTATTGACTTAGTTACAGTTCATTTTTAACTTTTCCAGAAAAGTTATTAAATACATCGTTAAAATAGTCCAAGTGACTACAGTGGCTCAATCTTAAGTTTATCAAGCGACGAGAATACTTTTTGTGCACAAACCCCCGCAAAAATAATGACTTTATTCAACTATTAATTTCCTTCTCTGTGGGCCTCGAGTGAGTTCACGTAGTGTAACAGCGCAGCGCTTCTGTGTTATACGTCACACGTAGGCTCACTATTGGCTGACACTGGTCATGTGTGTGATGCGTTTGACGTCCAACACAGAAGCGCTGCGCTGTTACACTACGTGAACTCACTCGATAACTTCACTTTCACTCACTTTCTTAAAAATTAAATGCAGCCAAATATTAAACAGAAAAGTAAACACAGTCTGGATGAAAGACTGAATAGTACATTAATACATACATATAACTCCTCAAAGATCAGATGAGTACATATTTAATTTTCTCAAAAATTAAATGCATGCAGCCAAATATCAACCAGACAAGTAAACACGGTCTGGATGAAAGGCTGAATACTTTATAAATACAGACATCTATCTCCTCAAAAATCAGATGAGTACATATTAAATTTCTCAAAAATTAAATGCAGCTAAATATCAACCAGACAATTAAACACAGTCTGGGCCCTATTTTAACGATCTGAAACGCAAGTCTCACACACGAAACGCAAGTAACTTTGTGGGCGGATCTCGGGCACTGTTGTTATTATACCGGCGGGATAAATGACTCTTGCACCCGACGCAAATCTAAAATGGGTTGGTCTGAAGTAGCTACATTACTCATAGGTGTGGTTTGGGCTTAACATGGAATAAACCAATCAGAGCGTCATCTCACATTCCCTTTAAAAGCAGGCGCGCTTGTTCCATGGCGGATTGCTATTATAATGGCGCATTTGCCAGGCGCACGCCAGGAGCGATTCACAGCCGAGGAGACTGACGTTCTCGTCTGGGCCATAAAAGACAGAGAAGTGACATTGTATATTGGGATGGGAGAAACCCACCAAAATTAGCTTCGGTTAAACAGGCGTATAATAATTTGGGTAAATGTATAAGCTAGATTTATGCCTATTTTTTCACATCTTCATGGACACCACAATGATTTCCCTCGTGTGGTAATATTTTTCCTTGTAATTATGTATGGTTTGCAAAAATGGGAACTGCTGCGTCTGTGTAAATGAGAGAAGCAAAGTGTATGCACGTTGTGCACACGCTACATTATGGCCAAGCATGCGCCCTTAAAATAGCATCTGAATAACGCACTACTGACTTTAGACTTGGTTTTTCCTGGTCTGTGGCAGAATTGTTTTCTGAAACTGCAAAATAGCACCAGGGAGCGTTTGCACCGGAACACGCCTCCTCATTTCGCTAAACCGCCCCCGGGAGCGCAATTTCATTCCCTAATTTACCGATGTGCGTCTGTGGAGGGAAAAGTCCACTCTGCGTCGGGTGCAAAATAGGAATGATAAATGCTTCGGTGTACAAAGTCAATTGCGCTGGGTGCAAGATAGGGCCCTCTGGATGAAAGGCTGAATAGTATATGAATAGACATATAATCCCTCAAAGATCAGAGGAGTACATATTCAATTTTTCTCAAAAATTAAATGCAGCCAAATATCAACCAGATGAGTAGAAACGGTCTAGGCTGAATATAGTGTATTAATACAGACATCAAATCAGAAGAGTATTTAACATTTAATTTCATTAAAATGAAATGCAGCCAGAAACAAGCAGACAAGAATACATGGTCTGAATGACTGGCTGAATATTCATATTATAATCTCAAATACAAAAATAATCATAGTCTAAATAATAGTCTGCAAACACACATAATTAGTTTGCACACAATCATAAGAGAAAGAGAGAAATGGAAAATCCTGTCTGCTCAGTTCCCTGCGCATATATACTATATTGTGTGGACCCATTATCTACACGTTGCCTCGGCAAACGCGAGATGAGCCACTAGATTCTTGAAGAGATGCAGACCCAAAATCTACGCGCTGCCTCGGCAAACTCGAGATCCGAGCCAAAGAATCTTTATTGACTTTCTTCCCTCGAGAAGAAAGCCAACATGAGCATAGCTAAAACTCTCGATAGTGCATATGTTACACGTCGGGAATTATGAATGAACACTGTCAGCCCCCTTTTACTAGAGCTTGACCGTGCATGCTCCACTCCCAAACAAACAACACATAGGCCTAAATCGCGTGTATCCCCACTCGTAATGAAGCGAGGGCATGGAGGAACACACGATCCATAATGCTGTTTGTTCACCATTATACTACTGTCTATATATATATATATATATTATGCTTGTGAGTGCGCATCGCAAGAATTTTAGTCAACTCAACTCGCTCCGTGTCCAATAAAAAAAATTCATGTAGCCCTACTCCGTTTTCTTCATGAAAAATATTTCTTTAATCCAGACTCATTAATAAATCAAACAAATAAAAGAAAAGAAAAAAATATATAATCTTAAATCCTAAATATCACAGATGTGGTAAAGAAAACAGTGTATCTCCACTCTATTTCCTATAAAGGACGCACAACCGCATCACTTACAGTCGCAATTCTTAAAGGGCCAGTACACAATTTTAACATAATATGTTTATATATATATATATATATATATATATATATATATATATATATATATATATATATTATAACATATTTCAATGTAAATATAGAGAATATTTATCTAAATAGTACACACAAATAAAGAAAGTTTACCATCAAAACACAAATATTCAAATACTGAAATGCACCACATAATATGCAATAATTGTCACTGAACATAAGCAAAATTTGGGTCCTATATTACCGGCCTCTAATTGTTCTCAAACTCTTTGAAACAATTACTTAAATTTAAACAGAAGGAGTTAATTTATTTTAATATAATATAATAAATTAATAATTCATTTAATATCCTTAGTAAATTCTTAAGTCCAAAGTAACACAAATTTGGGTTCTTATAGATGTATTGCCTTCACTATACTCATTCTGCCTCCTGCAACAGGCAAAGTTTTGTTATGGGTCTTTCAAAATGTTAGTTTTTTTCTTAATGCGGACTTGTTGAACGAGACGCTTCTTATCAGGAATGGTTTCAATAACCCTTGCTAATACCCTTGAATTCCTGGGGTCGGAGTCATCAACTACCTGAACAATATCTCCAACAGAGAAGTTTCTTGTTGTGTTATTCCACTTTTGTCTCTGTTGCAACTGCGGCAAGTATTCCCGACACCAACGTTTCCAGAAAGGATCAGAAACGTACTGAACCTGTTTCCATCTGCATCGAGAATACAGGTCATCTTTGTCAAACATTCCTGGAGGCAACAAGTGGTTCAGAGTCAAAGCTTCCAAATCATTTACATCACTTGATGCTGCTGTGATTGGACGACTGTTGATTATAGCCTCTGCTTCACAGAAAACTGTTTGAAGGCATTCCTCATCAAGAACTTGTTCTCTGATTGTAGCATTAAGGATCTTTCTTATTGAGCGTATCAATCTCTCCCATGCCCCACCATGGTGAGATCCAGTGGGAGGATTGAAAACCCATTTAATTCCTTGCTGACTGAGATGGTCCTGAATCTTTTGGTTCTTCCATTTTTCAATGGATTGTCTTAACTCACACTCAGTACTTACAAAATTGGTCCCATTGTCTGACCTGAGAACTTTCACTTGTCACCTTCTGGCTACAAACCGGCGTATAGCATTTAGACAGGAATCGGTGTCCAGTGAAGAAGCAACTTCAATGTGCACTGCACGAATTGCTAAGCAAGTGAAGATAACGCTATATTTCTTGACAAGGGTTCGTCCACGTTTAACCATGAATGGTCCAAAGTAATCTACACCTACTCTGGTAAAAGGTGGATCATCTGGCAACACCCTGTCTGATGGTAAGTCTGCCATTATTAGTTTTCCTGTTGAGGAATGTAAACAACGACAAATAACACATCTTGCCAGCATTTTTCTGACTGCAGATTTGGCACCAGGTTTCCAGTATTTCTGTTGCAGTGTTGAAATCATGTGATTTCTACCACCGTGTCCTGTTTTCTCATGAACATTCTGGAGGATTAAGTTGGTGACATGAAGATCCTTTGGTATAAGCATAGGCCGCTTACTTTCTTCTGGCATAGCGTCATTGCTAAGTCTTCCACCGACATGTAAGACTCCATTGTGCAACTGGGGGTTTAATCTGTAGATTGAACTGACTCTCTTTGTGGCTTGTCCACTTTGCAGTGCTGAAAGCTCCTCAGTGAACTTCTCTCTTTGACAGTATTTCACTATTTCAAGCTCAGCCTCTTTCAAATCATCAACAGAAATTTTGATTCCTTTCCATGTAGCATCTTTTTGTTCACAGTCTGCTTGCTTTTACTTGAGTGGGCTAAAGTCTCTGCAGCAGTAAGGGTCTTTCTCCTTTGCACAAGTTCCAACAGAATGTTTTTCAATTTTAGCATCCACGCTACAATGCGCTGAAGCTTTATCCAAGAGGAGAAAAGATTCATCAGTTCGATTTTGTGACCATATTGCTCGTAGACCATGATACAGCTCTATGGCTTGTGTCTCAGTGGTTATGGACTTTAAACAGTCATCTATGTAAAAATGTCGAAGAACAGCATCAACAACGTCAGCTTTGAATAATGTGCTATGATCTTCAGCACACTTCCTCAAAGCAAAGCAAAGCACCTGGGCGAAGAAGTAGCGCCAAACAAGTGGACAACCATTTTGTGTTCCAAGTCTCCATTATAATTTCTGTGAGGCCACCACAAGAACCTTAGAAAATTGTAATCCTCTTCATGGACACGAACCTGGTGGAACACAGCTTCCACATCTGCCATAATAGCGATACTTTCCTGTCTGAATCTTGTAATGACACTGACAAGATTACTTGTGAGGTTAGGGCCTTGTAAAAGTTGTTGATTCAACGACATCCCTTGAAAAGATGCCCCACAATCGAAAACAACTCTCAGTTTTTGTTTGATGGGATGGTACATGCCATGATGAGGTATGTACCATATGTTGTCATCTGTTTGCTTGTGATTGTCTTCTGTCAGCTTAACAGCATAGTAATTTCTGTTCATGAAAGACAGTATACTCTGTGTGGAACTCAGGATTTCTGATGAATTTTCTTTTCAAATTCAGAGCCCGTTGTTCAGCCACCACTTGATTATTTGGCATCTGAATAGCCTTGTTCTTCAAAGGCAGGCATAAGCTGTAATGACCATCTACAAGTTTAGCTGACTCAGACATAATTTTCATAAATTGGTGGTCTTCCTTGGACATTTCCAGTTGATCATTGTAAGAAATTGTAGTCTGCCTTGACCCAGATTCCACTCCAAAGTATATTTTAGAATAAGCTCATCCCCCAAATGGCTTAATTATCATAGAGATGAAGGAAGTGAAGTTATATTGTTTCTTCACCATTTGGGTTGATCACATCATGAGCAAATGGTCATCATCAATTGTTGAATGGGAATGGGTGTGGGACACAGAGAACCTTCTCAGACAATGGGGCGTCTCAACTTCATTAACATAAAGACCACAGCTGGTACAACAAGAACAACTTAATTTACATTAAGAGTGGTAAACTGTAACAGGATAAAAGGTTTGAGATTTGGATGTTCTGGGTTCATTTTGACGCCGGTGAACCCAAGGTGCTTCGTGTACCTTGCTACTGCTATGCTGTAATAAACCTTATTTTTGAGATCTTCGACGTCCACATCATTTTTTCTTACATCATCCTTTTCTAGTTTATCCTGCTTGTGATATGCGATTCACAGATACTTGAACATGCCTTCCTTTTCTTGTGACATCATTAATGTTCCTGAGGGGTCCATTAACTGTCCAGCCCAACTTGGTTCTTACAGCAAAAGGTCCATTGTCTTTACTACTAATAACTTGCCAAGGCTCCATGACTTCAGGCACATTAGATCCTATTAGCAATTCGATTTCTGCTTCGATGCTAGGAAGACAAACCTCTTTAAGATACGGCCACCTTTCCAAATTCTTTTGCTGTGAAAATGTTTCCCTTGTGACCTGGAATTGTTCTCTGTGTGAAAACATCTGGGAGTTGAATGGATTTATCATCATCTAGCCTACTAATCTCCAACCCAGACACTATGTGAGTTTTGACTTGTTTTTCATCCCCCATTGTTCTCATAAGTATATCAGTCTTTCTTCTATTCACATTCAGTTCAGACATCAAAGCTTCTGTACAGAAAGTATCTGAACTATCTGGGTTGAGAAAGGCGTATGTTTTGACCAGATGCGTACATTTCATTCTCTTTACCTGTACAGGTAATTTTCCTTTGGTTTCAAATGCAGTATGGTTGGATGAGACAAAGAACATTCACTGCAGCTAAGTTTTTCTTTGCATTGTTTACTCATGTGACCATGCTTTAAACAGCCAAAACACAATGCCCTTGCCTCGCAAAAAGTATTTTTTTTTTCCTGATGTGTCTTGCTTTTCAAACATCTACAAGATTCCAGGTTGTGTTGCAGTCCATTACAAAGAAGACATGATTTCTTCTGGCTGCTTGAATGTTTATTTTGTGCTCTTTGAACTGAAAGTCTCTCGCCATCTTCAACCTTTCTGTCAATTGTTACAGCACTAGTCGTGAAGACCCTTTTTGTTACAGCCTTTTTGTAAGCACTTGCTTCTGCATATAACCTATCTTGTCCTTTAGTTGTTGAACTATCCTTTATGTCTCCAAACACTGGATGAAGAGAAATCTTTGCTTGCTTGCAAATGAAATCAACTAAATCTTTGAACTTCACTCTAGCATTTTGCTTCTCTTGAATTTCACATGCCACAGATCGACATTTTTCTCTTAATTTGTATGGAAGTTCCACCACAATGGCTCTCAGATTTGCTGCATTATCCATCTCTTCCATGTAAGTTATATCTGACATTGCATTGCAGCAGCGTGACAGAAACAATGAAAATTATTGAAGTAGGGTTTGATAGAGGGCCAATGTAGAGCTTTGTTCATAAATGCGACTGCAATCTGATACTCATTTCCAAAAGTTCTCTCTCAGAAGCTGCTTTGCCTTAAGATAGCCTTCAGCTGGGTTCATATGTAGACAACTATGAATCAATTCCTTCGGCTTTCCAGTTGTGTACTGTTCCATGAAGTACAAACAGTTCTTATCCTTATCAGTACGATCTTCAATACCATATGATGGCCAGAATGAACAGCTTATAATCAAGATGATCTCCTTTGAAAATTGGTATGTCAATTGAAGGAAGAATGGATATTGTTTGATGCTTCACTAAGCACTCAGTGATATTGGCTTGCCGCTCCGTGGCATTGCATGATGTATCAACTATGTCTCCCTCCCTTGAAGAAAGCTCTCTTGGGTGGTGTTGTTAGTTGACTGTGGCCATAGAGGTTGAAACACATTATCAAGCAGACTTTCCTGTTTCAGTTCATCTTCATGAGCTGTTATTCTACCTGACTCAGATCTATTTTTTTTGTGACATTCAGATGAAGACCGACTGCTTTCATACTGCTTAATAACTTAAATTTTTGCATCTGATGCTGAAGGGCAACTTCTAGCTCAAAATCCTCTTTTTGCCTTTAGTTCAGCTTCTTGTCGTTCAATAGCTTTTTTCTTCTTCAATGCAGCATGCTTAACAAATAGTTCAGCTCTTTCTACTTCAGTGGATATACGTGCAGAAGAAGTTGTAGAAGCTGTAGATCTGCCATCTACTGATTTATTATGCTTCTTACTTGAAGTCACTGACACAGAGGAAATGCTATCATCAGAATTTACTTCTAGATCACACTGTATTGATTGTTCACCATTTTCTGCAACCTGTTTCAGTCACTTGTTGACTGCATTAATGAATCTTTCACATGAGGAGGCTCTTGGTTCAAACCATGTATGCTGGTCTTTTGCATAATCTTTATCAGACATAAATTCCTCAATAGCATGATTCAACTGACAGAAATCATTATGCAAATCTTTGTATTCAGTTTGTAATTTAGTTTAAACAGTGTCAACATGTGCAGCATCTATAAGTTGTTCAATTTCCACAGATTTACTTGTGAGCTGAGCTAGTTTAGCTTTCCTTGATTGCACAAGTCTTTGCAACTTTTCTTCCTTTGCTTTCTCAGTCATTTTTACTCGTCTTTTAGTACTAGTGCAATCCTCAGTTGTCTTCATAATATCATCACTTATTTAACCTCCAGCATCAAAACCTTTGATGCTGGAGGATATTGTCCTTATATTATTTATTGAACTGTTCAGTCACATTTCAATTTTTACCTCAGAAATCTTCTTGGAATAAATAGTGCCGTTAGATCGCATGTAGATAATCGCGCACCTCTGAGGTAATCCTAGAACATCCTTTTCCAACGCAACTCCACCTGGCATACACTTCAAGGTCCATTGTTCCATAAAAACATCCATATATCTTCGTGTCAAACACGTCCTTATTCATCTGGATTTAGTTTTCTTTACTAATGTGAGCATGCATCGCAAGAATTTCAGTCAACTCGCTCCGTGTCCAATAAAAACAATTCACGTACTCCGTTTTCTTCATGAAAAATCGGTAACACTTTAGAATACTGTATCTTACTTACTGCATAACTAATAAGGAATTATTAAAGAACTAGTAGGTAATTCTTCATTAACTACTTCTTCACTGCTGTTAACTACTAAGGAAGATGTTTTAACTAATCAGTATGTAATAGAATTTTATAATTGTGTTAAGTTACAGTTAGTTAACCAATAACTAATGAATTCTGTCATACCTCCTGAAGAACTACTACTAATTATCTACTAATTAAGGTTCAAGAAAAATAACTAAGAAGTAACTAATGAACAGTCATACAAAACTAACCTCAGATTAGTTTTTATATTTATATACAGTACTGTGTGTGTCTGTTTTCCTCAGCATAGAATGCCATTGAGAAAAATTCATGTATTTAGGCAACAACTGAGGAGAACTGAAAATATAGAGAACTTATTAGTAATTAATAAAGAATTATTAGATAATTCTTCAGGAATTACTTAGAACCTGAAACAGTATTCTAAAGTGAAAATATAGGGAACCCATTAGTAATTAATAAAGAATTACCACATACTTCTGACTCAAATCAAACTTACTGTAAAAAAAAAACACTATTAACGTAATCATCTAAAAAATACACTACAATGACTCGTTTAAGCTACACGATTGTCAGGGATCACAGACGAAGCAAACAAGTTCGTAAGTTTTACTGCTTTATTTGTGCAGCGGGATCGAAGTCGGAGATAACAGGTGAAAAACAAAAGACAAAAAAAACATAAAGGAAGCTTAGCTGAGGTTAAAGTCCTTTTCTCTCTTTCACTCTCTTTTGCAGGTGATTTGACGGTAGATTGGTTCTGGCAGACTGGTCATGGACGGATGGAAGGCCGGTAAGGAACAGGTAGGTTATCGGAAGTCTGTGAGCCATGAAATGACGAGACCAGACAAGTGACTGTAGTGAGAATGAATGTTTTATAGTCCATGTGGGTGATGGGACACAGGTGACGGTGATTAGTAATCAGGGGATAATGAACGGGGAAATGTCCGATTGGATGAAAGGGAATGAGTGGGCGGTGATGATGATCGTGGTGGAGATGGAATCCTGACAGTACCCCCCCCCCCCTCCCGAGGCGGTTCTTGACGCCTGAGAAGGGTGCTGCCGACGGCGAGGTCGACCACGACCCCTGGGAGCAGGACGGTTTGGATGATCACTGTGGAACTGGGCGAGTAGAGTAGGATCCAAGATGTCATCTCGCAGGACCCAAGAGCGTTCCTCTGGCCCGTAGTCCTCCCAGTCCACCAGGTACTCCAGCCGAGGACCTCGCCGCCGGGAATCCATGATGGTACGGATACGATAAATTGGATCCTCTTCGACGGGAACGGGAGGAGGAGGCATGTCCGTAGTAGGGTTATCTGAGGGAACAGGAGTAACAGGGTCAGTGAAAGGTTTGAGCAACGAAACATGGAATGAAGGAGAAATCCTGTAATGAGGGGGAAGGTTGAGCCTATACGTCACTTCGTTCAACTGCCTCTGGATGGTAAACGGCCCGATGAATCGAGGACTCAGCTTACGGCAAGGCAGACGGAGACGGATATCCCGAGTGGATAACCACACCTTCTGTCCTGGCTGATACAGAGGTGTATCGAGTCGGCGACGATCCGCTTGTTCCTTGTGTCTCCGTACTGCCTGTTGGAGATGCACATGAGCTGAGTCCCATACCCCCTCGCTCTGATGGAACCAGTAGTCGACAGCTGGTACCTCTGAGGGCTCACCCGACCAGGGAAAGAGTGGTGGTTGATATCCTAGGATACACTGAAAGGGGGTGAGCCCGGTGGTGTTCTGCCGCAGGGAGTTCTGAGCATATTCTGCCCAGGGGAGGTAACGGTTCCAGCTGTCCTGGTACTGATGGCAGTATGTTCGCAGGTAACGTCCAATCTCCTGAATCTTCCGTTCAGTCTGGCCATTCGTCTGCGGATGGTAGCCTGAGGAAAGGCTGATGGTGACCCCGAGGAGTTTGAAAAAGGCGTGCCATACTCGAGAGATGAACTGAGGTCCCCTGTCCGAAACAATATCGTCTGGGAGGCCGAAGTTCCTGAAGACGTTGTGGAAGAGAGCTTCTGCTGCTTCCAAAGCTGTGGGAAGACCAGGTAAGGGAATCAGCTTGCAGCCTTTGGAAAACCGGTCCACAACGACGAGTACACAGGTAAAGCCTCCTGACTTGGGTAGATCAGTCATGAAATCGATCCCGATATGTGACCACGGTCGTCGAGGAAGAGGTAATGGCACAAGCTTGCCCTCAGGGAGTCTCCTCGGGGTGTTGGTTATGGCACAGACTGAACACCCGCGGACGAACCTGGAAACATCCTCCGAGATGGACGGCCACCAGTACCGTTGACTGAGGAGCGAGAGGGTACGCTTGCTACCCGGATGTGCAGAGCCCGGAACTGTGTGAGCAGAGTCCAGAAGGGGAGTACGAAGATGTGGAGGTACGAAGAGACGCCCTTCTGGACCTCCCGGCGGAGCGGGTTGGCGTGTAAGTTCCTGGGTGATCTGTTGGTCGAGTTCCCAGACGATGGGACTGAGGATTACGCATGGAAGGAGTTTGGGTGGCTCACCCTGCCGCTGAGATAGAACTGCTCCCACTTCGGTGGAAGAGGCATCCACCTCTACTACAAACGGAAGGTCCGGGTTGGGATGAATGAGGATGGGAGCAGTGGTGAATGTTTCCTTTAAGCGCTGGAAGGCCTGGACTGCAGTGGGAGGCAAGGACAGAGACTTGGGCCGGCCCTTGAGAGCTGAGGTGAGGGGAGCACTGATCAGACTGTAATTTCGGATGAATCTTAGATAGAAGTTAACAAAACCAAGAAAACGTTGCAGTTCTTTTACGGAGGTTGGTTGTGGCCAGTTCTGGATGGTTTCCACCTTCCTCTGGTCCATCTGAATGCCTCGTTGGTTGATTACGTAACCCAGAAAGTGTACGGTAGATGTGTGGAATTCGCACTTCTCCAGTTTCAAATATAATCTGTGTGCTCTCAGTTTTCCGAGGACCTGGATGACATGTTGATGGTGTTCAGACATTGAAGACGAGTATATGAGGATATCATCAATGTAGACGACTACGAAACGGTTGTGGAATTCTCGAAGGACTTCATTCATATACCCTTGAAAGACGGAAGGAGCGTTGGACAATCCGAAAGGCATAACCTGATACTCGTAGTGGCCTGAGGGTGTCACGAAGGCAGTTTTCCACTCGTCCCCACGCCGGATTCGGATCAGGTTATATGCACTCCTAAGGTCCAGTTTGGAGAAGACGCGTGCTCCACGCAGCTGCTCCAGGGCGGCAGGGACCAGAGGAAGGGGATAGCTGAATTTGACGGTTTGTGAGTTGAGATGATGGTAATCGATGCACGGCCGCAAGCCTCCGTCCTTCTTGGCCACAAAAAAGAAGCTCGAAGCGGCAGGGGAGGTAGATGGTCGAATAAACTGCTGATTAAGAGCTTCTTCCACATACTCCTCCATGGCCTTCTGTTCCGGGATGGACAGAGGGTAAATACGACCTTTATGAAGGGTTGCTCCGGGTAGCAAGTCGATTGCGCAGTCCCATGGCCGGTGTGGTGGTAATTTAGTTGCCAGTTCCTTACTGAAGACGTCCTGGAACGCCCGGTACTCCACTGGGATTTCGACCTGAACCTGGACTTCAGGGCTTTCCACCGTAGTTGAACAGACAGGAACTCTGGATTCACCCCTAGTTGACTTGGAACGAGACGAAGGAGGGTTCTTCTGAATGGACTTGAGACAGGATCCATGGCAATCTCCACCCCAACGGAGTACTTCCCCAGTTCCCCAGTGGAGTACTGGCTGATGTTGAACTAACCAGGGGCGTCCCAGGATGACATCCGCGGTGGACTCCTCCAGCACCATAAGAGAGATCTCTTCCGAATGTAAACAGCCAACACAAAGAGTTAGAGGGGGTGTATAATGGCGAATACGACCTCGACCTAGTGGCTTGCCTTGTATGGTTTGGACGGGAAGATCTTGAACCAGCCGACGTCGCCGGATATTCAGTTTTTGGAGGAACTGGGATGATATGAAGTTCCCCGCTGACCTGGAGTCAACGAGGGCTTGCACTGGGAGACAAACACAGGAGGTTAAGATATGCACACTGGTTCGCGTTAGGGATTCAATCTTCAGGGTGAGTTGGATAGAACTTACCGCCTGCCGCGGAGGACGTACAGGGCAAGAACTGAGGAGATGCTTGTCTGACGCACAGTATAGACAGAGGGAATGTTGAAATCTGTGCTGGCGTTCAACAGCGGAAAGGTGAGTGGAGTCTATTTCCATAGGAACTGGTGCTGGAGGAGTGACAGATGGAGCCGGAGGCGGAGAACTTAAAGTGGGTACAAACCGATCACAAGCAGTGAGGCGCTGAGAAGTCCGGATTGTTGTCTGAATCAGATTCTCTAACCCCATGCTGTCTTCATACACGACCAACAGGTGGCGGGTATTGGGATTCAATCCGTGACGGAAGGCTGAGATCAGGGCAGTTTCATTCCAACCGCTAGACGCGGCGAGAGTGCGGAACTGAAGGGCATAAGAACTCACAAAGGAATTTCCCTGACGAAGGTTAAATAGCTGGTCATGAATGGACAGTTCAGATACTGTTTGCCCAAAAACTTCTTTGAAATGCTGTTTGAAAGCAGAAAAGGATTTGACCACCGGTGAATCTGAATCCCATAAAGACTGAGCCCACCGAAGCGCGTGACCAGATAACAATGATATAATGAAAGCCACACGGGCTTCGTCACTACGGAATTGATGCTCATTCATGGTGATGTACAAGGATACTATCAACAGAAACCCACTGCAGTTCTCCGCCTCAGCCGAGTATGTCGCTGGCCGGGCCATGGGACTCGCAGAGGCAGTGAACGAAGCAGCGGGAGCTTGCGGAAGTGGAGGTGGTGGAAAGATCGCTGCAGCGACCGGTGGATGATTCAGTGAGGGATCCTCTTCAGGCTCCGACTGGCTCTGCATCTTGTGGTCTGGTCTTCTGTCAGGGATCACAGACGAAGCAAACAAGTTCGTAAGTTTTACTGCTTTATTTGTGCAGAAGGATCGAAGTCGGAGATAACAGGTGAAAAACAAAAGACAAAAAAAAAACATAAAGGAAGCTTAGCTGAGGTTAAAGTCCTTTTTTCACTTTCACTCTCTTTTGCAGGTGATTTGACGGTAGATTGGTTCTGGCAGACTGGTCATGGACGGATGGAAGGCCGGTAAGGAACAGGTAGGTTATCGGAAGTCTGTGAGCCATGAAATGACGAGACCAGACAAGTGACTGCAGTGAGAATGAATGTTTTATAGTCCATGTGGGTGATGGGACACAGGTGACGGTGATTAGTAATCAGGGGATAATGAACGGGGAAATGTCCGATTGGATGAAAGGGAATGAGTGGGCGGTGATGATGATCGTGGTGGAGATGGAATCCTGACAACGATATCTTCCTTTATTTCAGATGATATTTTGTTTTAACATGTATACTGCCTACATTTAAACTCGTTTAACAAACATTTTAAAATCAAAAGTTAAACCGTAATTCAAGTAATCAACTGATCTCGTTTCCACGGTAGTGGAGCTGGATCTCTTGCGGGAGCTGGGCTCGTGTTCAGCAGGGAAACTGCTTTAACTTCAGACCGCCGCCCTGCATTTCACTCATAGCCGAAATATGCTGTGACTGACTCCATAACCTGCCCATAACCAAACAGTGCACAGCTCTAAGAACATATTTTAACATCTGATGTAAATAGATTTACTATCTTTATGAATAAAATAATTTGTTTTAATCAAGGGATCAGGTGTTTCGATCACGCAAAAAAGACTGACTCAGATAGGTAGGCTAACTGACATTGCGTCCTTGTATGTTGCCTTGCATAAAATAAAATGATTTACAGCACAGTAATGATTTTATAGATTAAATAAAACGTACACAAACCTGTATTTCGCAGAAGAAATGCACCAAATCGGCGGCGCTGAGAACTCTCAAGAAGAGGATGGAAATGCCCGCGCTCTTGCATCACCAAATCACTGTAAAATGTAGGCTACCGTGATATTGCCGGAACTTGAATGGTGCAAAATAAGTTTAAAATGTATAAGAACTAAGTATAATAATATGCTTTTTACTTTTTAAGTACTTTAAAAATTAATTACCTTTGTACTTTTACTAAGGTAATTTTGAAAATGGCCTAATTATAATTTTACTGGAGTAATATTTGATTGGGGTATATGTACTTTTACTCATGCACTTGATTTGTGTACTTCATCCCTACAATGCTAAAAAAAACCTGGATTATTGTAGTGACTACTGTGTATGACTGTTCATTAGTAGTTACTTCATAGTTATTTTTCTTGAACCTTAATTAATAGATAATTAATGGTAGTTCTTCAGGAGGTATGACAGAATTCATTAGTTATTGATTAACTAACTGTTACTTAACACAATCATAAAATTCTATTACATACTGATTAGTTATGACATCTTCCTTAGTAGTTAACAGCAGTGAAGAAGTAGTTAATGAAGAATTACCTACTAGTTCTTTAATAATTCCTTATTAGTTATGCAGTAATTAAGATACAGTATTCTAAAGTGTTACCGAAAAATCTTTCTTTAATCCAGACTCATTAAGAAATCAAAGAATTAAAAGAAAAGAAACAAAATATAATCTTAAATCAAATATCACGGATGTGGTAAAGAAAACTGTGCGACTCCACTATATTTCCTATAAAGGACGCACAACTGCATCACTTACAGTCGCAATTCTTAAAAGTTCAGAGCACAATTTTAACATATAACATATTTCAATGTAAATATAGAGAATATTAATCTAAATAGTACACACAAATAAAGAAAGTTATTTAAGACATTCAGGAATACCTTTACCCCCACACCATATTCATTAACATGTCTGGGGATGTTCTTTAAAGAACAATTTTGTGTGTGTGTGTGTGTGTGTGTGTGTGTGTGTGTGTGTGTGTGTGGTTAGGTTTATGTTAATGCCTAAGACAAAGAATCAAACACGTTCATCAAGCCAAATAGTCATTACTACCCACACACCCCATACTGTATTCTTCTCAACAAGAAAAGGTGTCGTTTTTTCTAGAACATCTGTATCTGTTTCCCGACCCCAATAGGATCAGTGTTAAAAAGACAAAGAATCAAAACATTTATCTACAGTAACTCACAGTGAAGGTGTTTACGAGTGGAACTGGCGGGGGAAAAGTGCATCCTAAATGGGGTTTGTTAATGGTTTTACAACAGTTGATTAGGCTAGCCTAGATGTTTAAAGAATGACACTTCATCAAAAGCTTTCTGGTGATTATCTGGGCTTGCACACAAAAACATCTTTTAAGTGTATACATTTGGTCGTTACTTTTGTTATTTTAGTGTTTTTTAAAGAAAATGTTTTAGTTTTTATGTTGTGTTTTAGTTTTTTGTGTGTGTGTCTGTGTATGTGTGTGTGTGTGTCACGTTTTCAGTGTGTTTAGTTCAGTTTTGTGATCTTGTTTTCCCCCTGTCTTTGTGATTTTGGTTCAGTCCTGTTAGTTTTCCCGCTCCTCGTTTGTGTTCAGTTTCTTCACCTGTGTTCTGTTAATTATCCCATTAGTCCCTGTTCATTTAAGCCCTGTGTTTTCCCTTAGTGTTTGTTGGTCGTCGTCGATGTATGGTTGTGTGTTCTCTGAAGTCCTGGCATTTGTTCCTGTTTATTTCTGTTAGTTGAGTTTTGTTAATAAATCAACTATATTGAAGTTCTCATGTCCTCGTCTTCGGCTACCTGCACCCAGCAACCCTGACTGTGTGTGTGTGTGTGTGTTGCAAAACAACAAATGACATATTTTACTTCAAAATAAGTAATACTTATTTTACTGAGTAAAATAAGACGCATTGGGATTTTAAACGTTCAAACATTTATACATTTGTTTGCCACAAAAAGCAAGGAAAGTTGTCTATTTTCTTTAAATACAACTTTTACTTTATTTTATTCTTTAAAACAGACTGATGACCAGCATCTTTTATTAGTACTGTAGCCGAGCAGTTTCCTCACAGGAGTAAAACACAATTTTCACTTAGAGACCTTTTTAAATGTATGACTGAACCTTTTTTCTTTTGACAAACCTACATTTCAAATTATATCTGAGGTGTGTAACAAACACAAGTGATACATGTTGATTCCTAAGTTTCGGGTACAGTAGAAACATGCAATACTCAAGAAATCTAATCTAAGTGTAATCTTCATGAGGTCAGAACACAAAACTTTGTGTTGAGTGATAAAGCTTCATGTTAGAAAATATCATGGAACTCACTAGCACTTCAGAGATGAGCTTAGGATGTTTCGACTATGACCATCTTCTTTGACCCCAAAAACAAAAACCACGGTAATATCAAGGTTCTATCAAAGCGAATATAGTTAGATGTGTGTGTTTGTGTGTAAATAGTTGTGCTAAACTCTTTGTCCGTATTTTTACATGCCAACATATTCTGTCAGGGGTATGTCACACCGCTGTGATGCAAAGTTTCACACTCTTGAATAACTTTCAAACATAATCTTTATACAGGAGTTGCTGTATGTGTCCAAAACATCTGTAAAATCCAAAAGACCAAATCAGTAAGAAAAGGGCACAGGATACATTGAAAAGTAACATTTTTAATAAATTCACAAAATCCAATTGTGAAAGTTTGTAAAATTTGTTTTGTAAGTGATGTGTTTATCACTCCACTAGTGTTAGTCGCTTTATTCAGGCCATGTCCACACGGACACGGGTATTTTTATAACCGGAGTTTTTCCTACAGCGTTTTTAAAAAAAATCCCGTCCACACATGCTCGGTCTCCGTCTACATGAAAACGTAAAAACACGCAATCAAGCGCGGTCAAGAGCATGCCATGCCAGCAGGCGGTGATATAAACCTTAACCCTAAAGCCACGTTGGCCAATCAGAAGTGCAAATCTGATGTCAAACACAGCTGATAACGTCGCACACTCTGACGTCGCAAGGCAAAAACCCCGGTTTCACTGTCTACACGACAACACCAAAGCCCGTCTACGGAAAGCCTGGCCACTCCCTATTAAGTCCTATTGTACCGACTTTTTGGTTGTAGTTCCACCAGAGTTCCACTGGGGGCAATAGTCCGAGTGCAAAATGAATGGGAGTCTATGGGGCTAAACGGCTAAATTGGTCTTTTTCACCCGATTGTCATTGAGAAATTTTAGATTTGAATGTAGGTTTTGCAAGTCCAACATGGGTTATAGGTCGAAAGTTGAATGAACGAGTACTTATGTCCTTTCGATTTCTTACAGGTTGAGTTGTTGTTGCCCATAACACGCTAGCATTCTGCTAATGGACGCTGATTGGTCAGTGAAGGACTGATTACCACCAGAGATACCGCTTGATGGCATCGTGGCATCCGAAGCGGGACCACACATGTATTTACCTGTGTCAGTTGTGTAGTAGATGCCTCGAGAGAAAAGAAAGTGCAGAACGCAAAAGCATAGACATAATAAATACATAGACGCCCTATTGGCCGCTTTGGAGCGTTGTTGCGATAGTTTTCTTTTTGTGGAAAAAGCATTTTCTGTGATTGACCCGATTTTAGCAATAACAAAGATAACTGATGGATCCTTTATCTATGGTAATACGATATGGTACAACTACAGTGCAGTGCAAATAGTAAATATAAGATAAAGTGAGAAGTAATAGTAAATAGTTTAGTCAATAAAATAAACAAACAAACAGTACAGCAAATAAAATAGTAATGAAAAGGCTATATAAAATATAGGCTATATAAAATAAAATGACACAACCCTGTCTATTTTTCAGTTTTATTGATCAGTAAGAGACATTACAACAGTATAAGTAGCCTAAAAGGTATAAGAAGAGTTATACAAGACAATAAATAAAGTAAACGATTCAGACACAGCAGGATACAACGTTAAAATAGCCACAATATAAAGTTATGAAACTTCACTTTGCCGTCAGCCAAAACGATTTGCCAGGGAACAAGATTAATGAGACCAAAGATCGCCCGTTAGATATACACAAGACGAATTATATGTCATGTTTGACCACAAACGTCAGAAGCACCGAGGAAAGGCTGTTCCAGGCGGGGTGCAGAGCGCTGAGACCCCGGTAAAGGCTTGGATATCACAACTCCGAAAACGTCAGATCAAATTTTTAAATAAGCGCTATCTTTATAAATAAACCACAGATTTGAGCTTTCAACAACTACATTGTCGACTGAAAAACTATTAAAACTACATTTCGTGACACAATAACAGTAGTATTTTTAAATTTCGCGGCTTCTCTCGTCTGTCTATGCGCGAAAGCACCAGTGAATGAAGGATTGCCGTAAAGCAGGTCTCTGGTCGTACGATGTGTATGACGTCATTGACATTTTAAAAGACTTTTTAAAGCAAATAAGTGACTCTAAAAAATCTAACACCCAGCAATGTGTAATTTCTTTGCATCTTCTTTCGAATACAACATTCGAATTACTAGACAAAAAATTATATCCTGAGAAAAGTGGATTTTTAGGGGTATTGCTCCATAGACCTCCATTCATTCTGCACTCCGCCTGTGAGCGCCCTCATATGGACCCAGAGTGGAACTGCAACAGTTCAGAACCCGGAAGTTTAATGTGAGTGGGAGTTCTCCCCATATTAGACTTTCTCTGACAACACTGTAACCGGCGTTTCTGAAAATCCTCACCCTGGCAGGGGTTTTCAAAAATGTTCGGTTTCAGTGCGTTTTCGTGTGGACGAACGGCCGAACCGCGTAAAAAAAGTCACGGTTATAAAAATACCGTGTCCATGTGGACAGGGCCTCAGATAGCACTATTTTGTCTTTGAGAACTGTCAACATTTCAGTGTTTATAGGAATAAATGCAAATTAAGAACTTCATCATCTGTCTATGATTTCTTTCGGATTACACAAAGCATCAACATGAAAAGTGAGTTATGTTGTTTTACACTTAATCTGTTACAACTGAATCACATCTGACTATTGCACTGAGAGCTGAACACTCATTAAAGTTTGAGGCTGGTAAACAAAGTTCCACACTCTGGTAAAACCTGCAGATAAAATAAAAAAAATGACGTGTACAGAAATCACCATGTAAATTCAAGACCCCAAATCACTAAGAAAATAAGTTACGGCGTACAAACATCGTTTATATGATGCATACAGAATATAGAAAACTCAAATGATGAGCAATTTGTACGTATGTTACACGTTTGTAAATATGGTTTTGCAAATGACTTTTTATTATTCCTCTAGATTTAGGTATCTTGTTGAGATGACACTGTTCACATTTCTTTGTTTGTTGGTCTGTGTTTTGTTTTAGGTGAAGACAAAACGATGTAAGTTCATGCTATCCCACACATGGGAAAACGTGTGTGATGAACGCAGCAGGCCTTTAATTTAAGATGCTTTTTATATGACTGAACTTTCTCTTTTCGACAAACCAGTATTTCATATTATAATATATTATACTTAATATTATATTAAGTTGTTTAACGTCCGCAGAATAGTTTATTTAAACGTCCTGCTTAACATTAAAGATTATAGTTTGTTTTCAATTGTTATCACCATCTTCTTTGACTCAAGTAAAGTTACTATACGTGCTAAAAATCTTTGTACATGTTTTGCTCTTCTGTCAGATTTGTTAGAGGAACTATGCCACACTGTTGTAATGCAAACACATTAAGAACTATAAAGTTACATGTCCTTGTAAAGACAAATTCAAACATAATCGTTATACAGGATTTATGTTTGCACAAAAGTAAATTCAAGAGGTCATTTTATTACGAAAGTGTGTAAGGCATATAGGAAAAGAGACAATTAGCCATAAAGAATACAGAAATCCTCTCTCCTGGTCTATTGTGAAAGTCTATGTCGATACAGTATGTAAAATTATATTTTTCCACTTATCTATGACACGCTTTAAATGTAGTTTCTTTGTTTTTGTACAGTTTGTAAAGACTACTGTATGAGAGGGGTCAAACATGTTCATAGGAATAATGAAAACATGAACAAATGCAGCATTTTAAGAATTAAATGGCAGTACTCCTACATGACACTGCTTGAGACTAAACAAATGAAATTTCTTTTAGGACATCTTTCTGGTCTATCTACGCTGTGGGATCGCAAGACACAACGACCCAACAAAGTCTGCACAGAATGAAATTCCATCCCGTCTACTTTCTAAATGCATGTTATGGATCCTTTTGCAAACAATTCACCTATTTATTTTTTATATGAGGTCAGACACGGTCACAAAAGAATAACAAGTTAAGTGACTCAACCTTTTATTTCATGCACATACAATATTGAAAATATATTCATACATTGAAGTAGTAAAGAAAATAAAAAAATGGCGTTACATACAAACAATAAAATATTATTTTATATTTGTAATATAATAATAATACTACTGCCACGATAGACTGTATGTTTAAAGATTAATTTAGAGACCAGATGGTTGGCTTGATGCACAAGATTATCGATGGTGGATGTGATTCGAATAACGATTGTGCGGCTGATACCAAACGTGTAACAAATCTCAAAAATTAAATGGATGCGGTCAGAAGCCTGATGTCATGATACAACCAGACACGGGTAGATCCAAACACAGCGTGAGTTTATTACAGGGTAGTCAAACAGGCAAAGAGTCAGAAGGCAGGCAGCAGACAATCGAGGAACCGGTTCAGCAAGGGTTGAATACACAGACAGGAACAAACTAAACTAGGATAACAGGGCAAGATAATACTAGGAAACGCTCAGAGATGTACACAACAGTGAAACAAGACTTCGCAATGGGTAATAGTGTGAGTGGGGTTTTAATGTGTGTGGAGCTGCGTGTGGAACTCGATGCAGGTGTGAGCGTGATCAATGGAGACAGGTGTGTGAGTAATCAGTCCAGGGAAAGGCATCTCCGGGGGTCTTCTCGGAGAGAAGAGCACCAGTTGACGAAGAGGTTCCACTTCAACGCATAGACGTGTCTCGTGGACGACGCTCTAGCGGAAGTGATGGTAGCCACCACCGCTGGTGGTAGGGTACTCAACCTGCCTCGTCCCGTCCAGGAGCCACACGTGGAGGTTCCAAAGATCGGGACGTGGGTGCCATAGGGTGCCCCGTCCCTGAGAGAGGAGGTCCTTCCTCAGGGGAATCGGCCAAGGAGGTGCTGTCGCGAGGAGTATGAGTTCGGAGAACCAGGTCTGGGTGGGCCAGTACGGCGCGACCAGAATGACCTGCTCCTTGTCCTCCCTGACCTTGCGCAGGGTCTGCACAAGAAGGCTCACTGGGGGAACGCATATTTGCGGCCCCGCGGCCAGCTGTGCGCCAGTGCATCTGTGCCGAGCGTGCCCTCGGTCAGGGAATAAAACAGGGCGCAATGGGTCGAGTCGTGAGAGGCAAACAGATCTATCTGTGCGTCCCCGAACTGGTCCCAAATCAGCTGAACCGACTGGGGATGGAGTCGCCATTCTCCAGGGAGGGGCTGAAACCATGAGAGCTCGTCTGCACAGTTCAGGGCTCCAGGAATATAAACGGCACGAAGCGACCTCAGATGCTTCTGACTCCATAAGAGGAGGTGGCGGGCGAGTTGCGACATACGGCGGGAGCGCAGACCACCTTGATGGTTGATGTACGCTACAGTCGCTGTATTGTCTGATCGGACTAGTACATGCTGGCCCCTGAGCACGGCTCGGAAGCAGCGCAGGGCGAGCTGTACAGCCAGCAACTCGAGGCAATTGACGTGCCATAGGCGGTGGGGTCCTGTCCAGGAGCCCGCGGCAGCACGTCCATTGCACATGGCACCCCAGCCCATGGTAGAGGCATCTGTTGTTACAACAATATGCCGGGAAGCTCGTTCCAGGGGCACTCCGGCCCGTAGAAAACTGAGGTTCGACCACGGAGTGAAGGTCTGACGGCAGGTCGGAGTAACTGGTACTCGGAGAGTGCCGTGTTGCCATGCCCACCTCGGGACTCGGTCGCGAAGCCAAAGCTGAAGCGGTCTCATATGAAGCAATCCGAACGGTGTTGCCACGGCTGCAGATGCCATATGCCCCAGGAGTCTCTGAAAAAGTTTCAGTGGAACCGCACTCTTGCCCTCGAACTGTCTCGCAAGTCAGCAGTGACTGCGCGCGTTCGCTCGTAAGCTGCGCTGACATGGCGACCGAGTCGATCTCCATACCGAGAAAAGAGATCCTCTGCACGGGGCAAAGTTTGCTCTTCTCCCAGTTGACCCGAAGGCCCAGACGGGCTACATGGCGGAGCACCAAGTCCCTGTGTTCGCAAAGCTGATCTCGAGAGTGAGCTAGGATTAGCCAGTCGTCAAGATAATTCAGAATGCGAACCCCGTGTTCCCGGAGGGGAACAAGGGCTGCCTCGACGACCTTCGTGAAGACGCGAGGAGACAGGGCTAGCCCGAATGGGAGAACTGCGTACTGATATGCCTGCCCCTCGAAAGCAAACCGCAGGAACGGTCTGTGTCGAGGGAGGATGGAGACATGAAAGTAGGCGTCCTTCAGGTCGATCGCTGCAAACCAATCCTGGTGCCGCACACATTCGAAAACGCGTTTGGCGGTGAGCATCTTGAACGGCAGCCTGTGAAGGGAGCGGTTCAGAACACGCAGGTCCAGGATTGGCCGTAACCCACCGGTTTTCTTCGGTACAATGAAGTACGGGCTGTAGAAGCCGGTCCTCATTTCGGCTGGAGGGACAGTCTCGATCGCACCCTTCGCCAGCAGGGTAGCAATCTCAGCTCTCATGATAGGGGCATTGCCACCGACCATAGTGGAGCGGACTCCCCTGAAGCGGGGAGGAGACCGCGCGAACTGAATCGCGTAGCCGAGCCAGATCATTCGTGCGACCCAGCGGGACAGGTTGGGAAGCTCTAGCCAGGCTCCCAAGAACTGTACCAGCGGGGTCACGCGAACCACAGACTTCCCGTCGGTGGGGCAGCGAGGCGGTATGACTGGCCCGGACGTGGACGGCATAGCGGCCCGGTGTGGGGGCACAGTCATAGACCGCTTCCTGACAGAGGAGACCAGGGAAGGACGAACGTTCCACGGGGGTCTGCTCTGCCAGGGGTCTGGCGACAGAGGAGGATGAGAGTGGCACGGTCCGGGGACGGCGCGCACTGTCATCCGGCTCTGGGTCAGAGGAGGACGAGGGGTGCACGGCCCGGGGGCGGCGCACCGTGTCGTCCGAGAACTCTGTGTGCTCAGAGACGGGGGAGTCAGTTCTTTCTGAAAATAAGGATTCTTCCCCGGCGCTCCACCAGGGAAAGGAGTGGCCCTGCTACCAGCTCCTGGAAAGAACTGAGTCCCATCTCTGAGGAGCCCATCTCAAGAGTGCCACTTAACCCGGCGTATAGCGGGGGACGGGGCTGGAGAGGGCTGTGGCGTCCCCCTGCGACTTCCAGAGCCAGCCCGGGTGAACGGGCGGGGTGGGAGCCGCAGGAGGGCGCCTTGCTCGTGGGCGGTTGAGAACTGTTGGGCAAAGCCCTCAACCGCACCACCGAAGAGGCCGACCTGGGATATGGGGGTGTCAAGCAGATGGGTCCGCCCGACATCCTGCACATCGGACAGGTTCAGCCACAGAATGGTGGACATCACCTGACCAAGGTAGCGTACGCCCACTTTCGTCGCTCGGAGAGCAAGGTCAGTGGCGGCGCGCAGCTCATTGAAGAGCCCTGGGTCAGTCCCGCCCTCGTGCATGTCCGTGAGCATCTGGGTCTGGTAGACCAGCAGAATGGCCATGGCATGCAGTGAGGCGGCTGCCTGTCCTGTAGCGCTATAGGAATTCGCCACAAGTGTAGACGAAAAACTACAGGCTTTGGACGGGTGCTTAGGATCGCGCCGAACAGATCCGATTCTGGAGCGTCAAGGGAAACCCGCGGGGCATCCGAAAATAGACCCGGGGAATCCCCTGAACACTCGCGGGTTGCGTCACTGAAGAGGGGGGCGTGGTCCACTGACAAACAGTCGGCGGATTTGTTCCACACTCACACCCTCAGGTCACCCTGGCCACCAGCCGAAGTAGCACCTCACGGGTGTGGATGAGGGGACTCTCTCTCTAACGAGATCATTGAGTCTCGACCGTAATGACGCGATGGTCACGTTCCCGCGGGGAGAACGTGAGTCATCCACAAATGCTGCTCTAGCGTGATCAAGCCCAAGCACGCAGAGCAGAGAATGTGCCCATCAAAATCGGAAATGAGTCGACCGCAACCAGAAATGCACGGGCGAGCCAACTTTAAAAAGACGTGCCGCGTGCGAGCTCTTTTGTGAGAGGAGAAAAAAACTCTGCGATGTTGAAGCGAGCAGGGAGAGACACACTCATTGGCAGATCACTGCACAGATCAGTAGGCAATGTGAACTCGCAGCAGATCGCCGTCACACCAACACCGGAGAGAGTGGCTCGTCTCGTAGAGTGAAGTCAGAAATGGCTGTGGAGTGAAGAGATGCTCTTGGCTCCGAAGCGAAAACATGCCTATTTGCTGCCAGCGTTCTCCTTAAATACCCACGAGGTGAGGCGGAGTTACGCTATGCAAATTCTGCAGACCCATGGCATTTCTTTGCCATTGGCTCGTTTTGTAGTACTCGAAGTCGATAGGCTTCCTAAGCGAAACCCCCATTCGTCGTCATCCGACGGAACTCGGAGTGACAACGAAAGGGAACAGTTGTTTTTCAAAGTTGTTTTGCAAAGTGTACACACACACACACCCACACACACACACACACACACACACACACACACACACACAGCGAGGCGGTATGACTGGCCCGGACGTGGACGGCATAGCGGCCCGGTGTGGGGGCACAGTCATAGACCGCTTCCTGACAGAGGAGACCAGGGAAGGACGAACGTTCCACGGGGGTCTGCTCTGCCAGGGGTCTGGCGACAGAGGAGGATGAGAGTGGCACGGTCCGGGGACGGCGCGCACTGTCATCCGGCTCTGGGTCAGAGGAGGACGAGGGGTGCACGGCCCGGGGGCGGCGCACCGTGTCGTCCGAGAACTCTGTGTGCTCAGAGACGGGGGAGTCAGTTCTTTCTGAAAATAAGGATTCTTCCCCGGCGCTCCACCAGGGAAAGGAGTGGCCCTGCTACCAGCTCCTGGAAAGAACTGAGTCCCATCTCTGAGGAGCCCATCTCAAGAGTGCCACTTAACCCGGCGAATAGCGGGGGACGGGGCTGGAGAGGGCTGTGGCGTCCCCCTGCGACTTACAGAGCCAGCCCGGGTGAACGGGCGGGGTGGGAGCCGCAGGAGGGCGCCTTGCTCGTGGGCGGTTGAGAACTGTTGGGCAAAGCCCTCAACCGCACCGCCGAAGAGGCCGACCTGGGATATGGGGGTGTCAAGCAGATGGGTCCGCCCGACATCCTGCACATCGGACAGGTTCAGCCACAGAATGGTGGACATCACCTGACCAAGGTAGCGTACGCCCACTTTCGTCGCTCGGAGAGCAAGGTCAGTGGCGGCGCGCAGCTCATTGAAGAGCCCTGGGTCAGTCCCGCCCTCGTGCATGTCCGTGAGCATCTGGGTCTGGTAGACCAGCAGAATGGCCATGGCATGCAGTGAGGCGGCTGCCTGTCCTGTAGCGCTATAGGAATTCGCCACAAGTGTAGACGAAAAACTACAGGCTTTGGACGGGTGCTTAGGATCGCGCCGAGAGGAAGCACTCTGAGGACACAGTAGCATCGCAACAGAGCGTTCAACCGGGGGGACCCCAGTGTACCCATGGGCAGCGGCCCCGTCGAGGGAAGGAAGGGCGGAGGAGATCAACGAGGGATCGCTGGAAGACATGGGGGTCTTCGAGGATTTCGAGATCTCCTGATGCACATCCGGGAAGAAAGGCATTGGAGTGGACGCCGACAGGAGTCAGCGGCCACACCCAAAACCAATCGTCCAGCAGCGAGCGCTCGGACAGGGTGAAAGGTTCCACTCTAGTCCGATGCTCGCAGCGGCCCGGGAAAGCATGGCCGTCATCTCAGGATCTGACTCGACAAATGCCATATGCACACCCGAAAGTGGCAGCACTGTCGAATCTTCACTTCCTGAAGATTCTAGCCCGCCCTGTGATGCTGCGATGGACAACAGATCCGATTCTGGAGCGTCAAGGGAAACCCGCGGGGCATCCGAAAATAGACCCGGGGAATCCCCTGAACACTCGCGGGTTGCGTCACTGAAGAGGGGGGCGTGGTCCACTGACAAACAGTCGGCGGATTTGTTCCACACTCACACCCTCAGGTCACCCTGGCCACCAGCCGAAGTAGCACCTCACGGGTGTGGATGAGGGGACTCTCTCTCTAACGAGATCATTGAGTCTCGACCGTAATGACGCGATGGTCACGTTCCCGCGGGGAGAACGTGAGTCATCCACAAATGCTGCTCTAGCGTGATCAAGCCCAAGCACGCAGAGCAGAGAATGTGCCCATCAAAATCGAAAATGAGTCGACCGCAACCAGAAATGCACGGGCGAGCCATCTTTAAAAAGACGTGCCGCGTGCGAGCTCTTTTGTGAGAGGAGAAAAAAACTCTGCGATGTTGAAGCGAGCAGGGAGAGACACACTCATTGTCAGATCACTGCACAGATCAGCAGGCAATGTGAACTCGCAGCAGATCGCCGTCACACCAACACCGGAGAGAGTGGCTCGTCTCGTAGAGTGAAGTCAGAAATGGCTGTGGAGTGAAGAGATGCTCTTGGCTCCGAAGCGAAAACATGCCTATTTGCTGCCAGCGTTCTCCTTAAATACCCACGAGGTGAGGCGGAGTTACGCTATGCAAATTCTGCAGACCCATGGCATTTCTTTGCCATTGGCTCGTTTTGTAGTACTCGAAGTCGATAGGCTTCCTAAGCGAAACCCCCATTCGTCGTCATCCGACGGAACTCGGAGTGACAACGAAAGGGAACAGTTGTTTTTCAAAGTTGTTTTGCAAAGTGTACACACACACACACCCACACACACACACACACACACACACACACACACACACACACATACATACACACATACAAAGCAGTGCAATCACAGGTTAACAGTTTCTAAAACAGTTTTTTTCAGGAAAAAAGTGCAAACAAAATCAAACTGGCATGAAAATACAATAAAATAAAAAACACAAATGTCTCAAAACTTTTACATGCTAAAATGAAACTTTAAAACAATGGAGCTTTGGAACAATGAAACACTACAATGAAAACGTTGTGACTTGTGTGAACTTTGATGAGGCCAAGAACACTAACACTATTAAACATGCGGTACAATAACTGTGACATACCCCTGACAGAATATGTTGGCATGTAAAAATACGCACAAAGAGTTTAGCACGACTATTTACACACACACACACACACACACACACACACACACACAGACACACACACACACATACACACACACACACACACACACACACACAAAGTTGTTCTTTAAAGAACATCCCCAGACATGTTAATGAATATGGTGTGGGGGTAAAGGTATTCCTGAATGTCTTGACTCAAATATTTTGACTCAATTAACATATAGGCTACCCTATTGATCAAACAATAAAGATTTTGACACTCAGGGTGTCAACATTACGTAATACCTGCTTGGGTGAATTTCATCCCCAACAATCGAAGGAAAATGCAATCAACAACAGTTTCCCCTCAACAGACGTTCCCCAGTAAAACATATTTGACACCCACTGACCAGTCAGTTTGAGTGACACATGGATTCCCTGTCAATCATGAGTGACATGGGGGGCCATAAATAAAAAAAACGGGGGTTATAAATTAATCAAAAGTGACACATGGTATTTGTTAATACTACTCCAGCCCCCTGCCCCCAGCTCCTTTCAACTCCATTCAAGTTTTTAGGGCTGGAGTTGTAATGATCTTTTCGGTGGAAACAAGCGGAATAGAGAACTAAGAATGACTTGGAGCATACACCCAAAGCATGTCTTTGGAAAATTTGCAGACTTCCTGGGGTGTCTTGCACTCTGCTTTAGAGCCCTGCATGGGCCTCAAATCTAGGCCCTAGCCCGGCCCTGGCCCGAGACGCTCAGGCCCTAGCCCGGCCCGTGTCCGACAGCTCATCAGAATGATCAGCCCGAGTCCGACCCGAGCCCGTTAAAAAAAAAAAAAAAAAAAAAAAAAAAAATTCCACAGCCTGTCCTATTTGCAGTCAGTAAAAAAGATATTTTTTGTTCTCAATGGCAAAGTATTTACCAGTAAGTTTATTTTCATTTCTTTATAAGTTAATTTAGAATTTTTGTTTTTTTTTATGACGACCAAGCAGCCGACAGTGAGTTAAACATGTTTGATCCATTTATAGCCTCTCAAATCAACACTTTACTTGGCTACAATAATATATAAAACAACTTAAGCATATCACACAGACAGTTAACGTTTGTTTAAACATTTATTGTCATTTTTGAAAAGCTGAGGCAAACTGCTCTGCTGCTCAGTCGCAACAGCGCTCGCAAACTAAATGAGTTTACAATACAATACAGAGAATGCAATCTAAACAAATCAAATAAATTACATTAAAAACAAACATGCAGGTTATCTTACCTCAAAAATCAAGTCTTCACTACAGAACATGGCCATTCTTATTTCCAATAGTTTCCAACAGACTCATAAAGTCCAATCAAACAAAAAACAACCTCCTAACATGGCTAAGAACAATCTCAGAGCATCGTGAAGAAAAAGCACAGCATCCACAGTGGAAGGTTTTAATCCAGTCATACTTTTTCCAGCTGCGCTGAAGTCACGCTCGCTATACCGGGACACTAAACACAGACCCGTCAGACCGAGCCGGTCGCGCGAATCTCAGATCGCACCGCCGGGAAACCTGTGTGCGTGTGCGTGTGCGTGAGCAGACTGTCACGTGTGATAGGTTATAAAACGTCTTTCTATGTTTGCTTTTCAATCGTCATCTTCTCATATTTTATTTTAATTAATGTCTAAAATAGGCTATAAAAAAAGATAAGCCTAAAACAGGCCCGAGGCCCGGCCCGCGTGTGAACTATAACGTGAAAATTGGCCCGAAGCCCGGCCCTAGAAGTGTAAATAAGTCGGGGCCCGTCGGGCTCGGGCTGAAATGCAGGCCTCTACTCTGCTTTTTGGGTGAATTTTATTTAATGCACAGTGTAATGGTGGATTTTAAATATTTTTTAACCCCCCCCCCAGTGTGGTCATCCTCTTTAACCCTCTGGGGCCGGCAATCACGCCGGCGTGATTTGCTTGATTTTTTTCACATAGCAGCAAAATAGACTTAAAATACTCCGTCGATTTTTGTCATACAGGCAAGTGTTATACATCATTCGATCCTGTTAAGTGTCTAATATTTTTGTGTATACTCACAATAAAAACAAAGTGTTGTGCTTTTCGACAAATAAAGAAAAATAAACATGATGCAAGTTCTGCCTTCTCTCTGTCGGTGAAGTCCATTCTGAAACCCGTCCGAAAATTAACTATAACTCCGCAAATACTTGTCATACAGGCACGAGAGATTTTTCTTTATGAAGCTTGAATTCTCTTCTTTTCAATTAAGTAATTTATATAAAAAACAAATATTCTCAGTTTATGTAATCTGTATGAAAAGAGAGAGCTGTCACTATTTTTTTTCCCAGCTCATTACACTTCATTACGCGTTAATCTGACACGCCCACGGAGGACGCGCGCTATTCAAACGCAAATGTTGAGGCAAGCCATGACAATGCCCACATCAGCCGTTCCACCGCGGCGGTAAAATGGGTGGTGTATTTGCTGCCTTTTACCGCTAAGAGGCGCTACAATCATAGACTCTGAAAAGTGTTTGTTTATTCTCTCTAATGCGTAATCTGCTGCCGCGCCGCGGCTGATTCAGAGCGATTGAAAGCTGGTAGCAGATGAATTCAACAAGTGAAACGTAGTTAAAATAATAAAATAATCACAATACTGAAATTAGGCTACTGAAATTAAATTGAATAAATAATGAAAACATTTCAACATAAAACATTGCAATAAAAACATTTAGGCTACATCAATGAGGCTTTACAAGAGCATAAGACGTTAACTTTAACAGCGTACAGACTGTAGCTCAGTGATCAATGCAACAACACGAGCTTCGAGGAGCTTCAATCGACCCGAGATCGAATCTCAATGTAGCATATATGTTGTTAACCGATGTTGGCCTACAGCGTTTATATTTTACCACCTTGATGCTTAAATAGGTAACTGTTAATAACTGTTTACTTATTTAAAGTCAAAAACTGATGAAGGAAGATTGTCAGCCGATTGCATCAGAAAATGAAAATGAAGAAGCTCGTCTTTAGTCTGCTAAATTATTGTGTAATGTAAAAGAACACTAAAATTACTTAAGTTTGAAACCAAGTTCGAACATTTCAAGGTTTAAATAAAGTGTCGGGACAGTTTTTTTAAAATTTAAAACAGGGTTGCATCGGGTTTAGAGTTTATTTATTTTGCGATGCAAAATAAGAAACACTATAGGCTAATCTTTAGCTTGCGACATTTTAAATTTGTATTGCCAAATAAATTACAGCTAAATTAAACAATTAAAACAGTACAAAACGAAAATTGTCCAAAGAAACATAATTAAATTAAAAACATGCGTTTTTCTTTGCCTCTCTCGCGCTGGATCTCTTTTTAACACGTTTATTTTGAGTCTCCCTCGCTGCGCGTGCCGGGTCTCTCTCGAAATTAAACATTTCAGGGTAAAAACACATCATACAGCTGATAATACTGTATATGTCGCTGCGTGTCAGCCATACAAATCACGAAAAAATTATTTAGCCTTTAATTGTTGCTTCAAAGACACAGCATGCCTTGTTGAATTCACCGTACAATAACTTCAATTGAAATTTTGTGTGAAAAAAACTTTAAATAGGCTACAATAAATAAACTACAATATTTATAATTTAATAAGATATGGGGCCTACATTTGGACACAGATATATCCTTACAATAATTTTGCCTGCTCATCAGGCTGGCTATCCGACACTCTCCATATGAAAGAGGAACATTAACACCTTTGTCCAGCAACTGTCCCTCCAACCCCCCCACAGGCTATCGGAGTCTGAGGCTGACTTAACACAAAGAGAAGTCGCAATTCACACTTAAATCACTATTCTAGACAGTGTTGATAATGAAGGAATTAAATTATTTAAGTTACATATAGCCTAGTGATATTTCTGTCATAAAAGTTTATTACTAAATATTTCATTATTTCAATAATTGATGAAATAAAACTGGTTTGGGCCAGCTTTTTCCAAGCAAAACTAAATATAATCTGAAAAAACGCATGTTAATTTGTTGTCGTGAACAAAATGTTCAACTCAATATTAAAGTCTACAGGGATCTTTGGATCCTTGATGAGAAAAATAAATTAATCTAAATGAACGCGCCGCCGCGTTTGTCGAACACTAACTCACCATGCCCGACTTTAGAAAAATGCATAGGGCCACTCGGCGTGGTGTGCCAAAACACTTAATTATAAACTTCAATATATCATTCAAAATAATCTCAACACGCTTTGTGAAATTTTGAAAAGCCGTGCATGCATTAAGGCCACTGGAACTAATGAACAACTGAAACGCTGGTTTTGATTTTATTGTTTGTCGTTTAAACGTGCCTGTTGCATATCTCTATTTTATATATTTGATATTGGTGAAGCCTATAGCATTGATTAGCTGTGGAGGGAGGGGTGTGGGGATTAAAATAATTCAGCAGAAGCAGGGATGTTTAGACCAGAAGGAAATCCCAGTCCCCCCTGGCAAATCACACTTTACTTAAAACCATGTTTTTAAAAACTCTAGGTTGTAGGGAACAGACCTCTCTGCCATGCGCGCGCACGGTTTGGAGCACAATATCTGTCTCGTATGCACGCTCGCTCTAGATAGATTACGGAATATTTTAACTAATTTGCGGTATAACTAGTCGATCACGAGTGGCTCAACAGGTAGATCTATAGATAAACTATATCTTTCAGGAATTTGACCGACCGGGTTGACACTTCAGCGTGAGAAATTGGGGGTGTGGCGTGAGAGCGTGAGATTTGGGTCAATTGCGTGAGTCTCACGCTCAATGCGTGAGAGTTGGCAGCCCTGGAAAAAAAAAAATATATAGGCTATATATAATTTATTTTTTACAGAACTGCTTTTGAAATTACGATTGGTAGCCTATTATTATACAGATGCAAAGTCGTTCTGTTGGATACCATTTTGTTCCTTAGTGTAAAATGGAAATGCATGATAATTGTATTTTATAAATAGAAGCAAAAAAAAAAACTGTATGGTGTAACAGAGTTTTAGAGCTAGACAAATCTCTCTGCATTAATAAATATAAAATTTAAAGCAGACCATGTTTGTGCAGGATTTGAACCCATGTCATCTTGATGATGAACCGTAAGTTCTACCGCTCGGCTATGAATTTTCTCACTGAGAAATACCCAAATGTTTGTTTCTCACATGAGCGAGAAAACGTTTTGTCTTTAGCCTGTGAGTGTAGGCCTACTTTAGCCTTTTACAGTTTTAAAAGATTATATCTTATCTGTATGACCAACAATTACGGAGTAGGCTATAAATGTTTGTTGTTGGCTTATTTGGAAATTACCATAACTTGTAGTATTTCATCCTTAGGCTACTGTTTGTTTGTATATATATACATATGTGTGTGTGTGTGTGTGTGTATATAAATATTTATTTATTTATATATATATTGTCCTTGCATTCTTTCTTGTGTGACACCCCTTAATGAAAGGCTCATTAGTATGCAGTCTGCTCAGGTGAGAACTGCCTAATTATTCATGAGGGGGTTGGGCCGTTCCGCCCATCCGCATATTGCCTTTGCAAACAAAAAAAATGTTTTTCACAATTTAAAACAATCTATTGTTTTATGTGAATGATTAGGCAGGATGATTTTCAGATCAATTTGAAGCAAAAACTCTAGGCAACAACATCCACTAGTCAAAAGTCTTGTGGACAGATATTTAGTATGTTATTTGTGGCCTTATATTAGAAACTTTATTTTTTTTGTTTTTTCAATAACCACGCATAAACAATATTCTCTCAAAAATACAAACATGTACATACATGTTGCTCACATATTGTGGTAGCCCTGTGTGTGCTATATAGAGTGTGATTTCACCTGTGCCATTAATATGTTTATAAGCAACTGAAAAAAGCAGAAATGTCAGAGCATGCCAAAACATCTCAAGGACCCCGAAAACACCTCAGACCCCAGAGGGCTAATTATGTTCTAATAATGAGCACTTAATTCTAATAATTGGTGCACTTGATTCTAATTTTAGGCCCTTGATGTAGGAAGTTAGTAGGGTGTAACATTTTCCACAAAACAAGTGGGGATGTCAGTTTTATTACGTTTACACACTCTCTCTATGTTCTGTTATCCCAACTACCTTTAGCTCAACACTGGTGTTTCTCTCTAGGTTCAGTTATCCCACCTGACGCAACATTGGTGTTTGATGTGCTTTTGCTGGATTTATGGAATAAAGAAGACAAAGTTCAAATTCGTACGCTTCACAGACAGCAGAAGTGCAAGCGGACAGTGATGCCCACTGACTTTGTCCGTTATCATTACAATGGATCTTTGTTAGTGGGAAACGTGTTTGAGTCCAGGTGGGCCAAAATAACAAATTTGACTTTTTGGGGAAAAAAATATAGAGAACAATGATTGCTATTTCAGTATGTGCATAAAGTACTTTGTCTGAATTTCATAGCATTATATACAAAATATCAAACCAAGTGGCATCTGCAAACAAGCAAGCAAATTATGCCAGATATTTTTTCACAGGTGTTATTTATTACATTAACAAAAACATTTTCCTTTTGTCTTTATTTTAAATGAAGTTTATTTTAACAAAGTTCGGGAGAAGCATGTTCAGGTAATCTAGCCAATCAGCACAGTAGGAAGCCTATAAACAGTCAACTCCCACCTCCGTTCCTCAACAGTTTTCCGTCATTTGGCCCTGCCCTGAGTGCCCATCATATCCCAAATCGCGCTGTATTCCTGTCTGCCAAAATCTTTCATCTCTGAGGCATCTCTGCGGCAATTCACCGGTCTGTGGGATATTTTTAGCTGAAACTTCAGACGCATTCTGGGGATACCTGAGACTTATATTACATCTTGTAAAAAGGGGCATAATAGATCATCATAGCACAATGATGTTAAATGTACTAGACAGCATTACCATTTCTTACATGTCTGTAATTACTGCGGTGGTGCACATGCCCAATCTATTTGTCTCGTTTTTAAGTCTGTCAAAAATAAAAAGAGCCTAAAAACTATTTGTCTACTCCTATCAATATTTCTCGTATTGCTGTTGAATTATTTGACCACCCTGACATTAATTTTTCTAATTACCTGTTATCTGATCTCAATCACAGTGTTTAATAATCTTCAACCCACTCTCACCAAACCTGATATAGTCAACAGTCCGATTCAAATAGAAGTTAAATCAGGCTTCATGAATAGCTCCTTTAAAACACCCCTACTTTGAGTCTTTCCATATCAGCCCTATTGGAGTGGCTAATAGGATATTCTCTGGGACAAAACTAGTGATAATAGATAATCATTAACATCTTTATCCCACTCGAAGAATATTCTCTTCATTACCACAACATCAACCAAGCGATAACAATAATTAAAAGAATTGGCCGCAGCATCACCTCAGCATTTAAAGTAATGCCAATCCATCCAGATTTATCCATCCGAACCCAGAGGACTCCCCCGTTGTTGTAAGAGTATTAGGACTAGAAATGAGGAGATTGGGTGGTGGAGGGATGCTGTTAAACTGTCAACGAATGGGGAGGTAAGTTTGCTGTATATACACTCACCTAAAGGATTATTAGGAACACCTGTTCAATTTCTCATTAATGCAATTATCTAATCAACCAATCACATGACAGTTGCTTCAATGCATTTAGGGGTGTGGTCCTGGTCAAGACAATCTCCTGAACTCCAAACTGAATGTGAGAATGGGAAAGAAAGGTGATTTAAGCAATTTTGAGCGTGGCATGGTTGTTGGTGCCAGACGGGCCGGTCTGAGTATTTCACAATCTGCTCAGTTACTGGGATTTTCACGCACAACCATTTCTAGGGTTTACAAAGAATGGTGTGAAAAGGGAAAAACATCCAGTATGCGGCAGTCCTGTGGGCAAAAATGCCTTGTTGATGCTAGAGGTCAGAGGAGAATGGGCCGACTGATTCAAGCTGATAGAAGAGAAACTTTGACTGAAATAACCACTCGTTACAACCGAGGTATGCAGCAAAGCATTTGTGAAGCCACAACACGCACAACCTTGAGGCGGATGGGCTACAACAGCAGAAAACCCCACCGGGTACCACTCATCTCCACTACAAATAGGAAAAAGAGGCTACAATTTGCAAGAGCTCACCAAAATTGGACAGTTGAACACTGGGAAAATGTTGCCTGGTCTGATGAGTCTCGATTTCTGTTGAGAAATTCAGATGGTAGAGTCAGAATTTGACGTAAACAGAATGAGAACATGGATCCAACATGCCTTGTTACCACTGTGCAGGCTGGTGGTGGTGGTGTAATGGTGTGGGGTTTGGCACACATGAAAACATGTAATGATGTTTTCTTGGCACAGTTTAGGCCCCTTAGTGCCAATTGGGCATTGTTTAAATGCCACGGCCTACCTGAGCATTGTTTCTGACCATGTCCATCCCTTTATGGCCACCATGTACCCATTCTCTGATGGCTACTTCCAGCAGGATAATGCACCATGTCACAAAGCTCGAATCATTTCAAATTGGTTTCTTGAACATGACAATGAGTTCACTGTACTAAAATGGCCCCCACAGTCACCAGATCTCAACCCAATAGAGCATCTTTGGGATGTGGTGGAACGGGAGCTTCGTGCCCTGGATGTGCATCCCACAAATCTCCATCAACTGCAAGATGCTATCCTATCAATATGGGCCAACATTTCTAAAGAATGCTTTCAGCACCTTGTTGAATCAATGCCACATAGAATTAAGGCAGTTCTGAAGGCGAAAGGGGGTCAAACACAGTATTCCCAGCTAGAAATTTTACGTTCCCAGAACGTTCTGAGAACATCCCCGCTGGTGTCAAGGACGTTGCCTGGTAACGTTCCCACAACGTTCCCAGACAGTCACGAAGTGGAGTTCTTTAAAGGGTTTGGGGACGTTATTTGGAGGACCTTCAGGGAACATTCAGGATGTTCTGGGAACGTTTAGAGGACAATATTTAATTCAGAAATCCAATGTTTCCAAAACATTCTGAGAACGTCCCCAGACAGTCACGATGTGGAGTTCTTTAAAGGGTTTGGGGACGTTATTTGGAGGACCTTCAGGGAACAGTTAGGATGTTCTGGGAACGTTTAGAGGACAATATTTAATTCAGAAATCCAATGTTTCCAAAACATTCTGAGAAAGTCCCGCTGGTGTCAAGGACGTCGCCTGGTAACGTTCCCACAACGTTCCCAGACAGTCACGATGTGGAGTTCTTTAAAGGGTTTGGGGACGTTATTTGGAGGACCTTCAGGAAACATTCAGGATGTTCTGGGAACGTTTAGAGGAGAATATTTAATTCAGAAATCCAATGTTTCCAAAACGTTCTGAGAACGTCCTGCAGAACTTTTAGGGACCAACTTATAATATTTTTTTTTTGTCCTATTTATAGCATTACGTCCTTTTTGTCCTATTTATAGCATTACGTAACATGCTATCTGTTTCTGATGCAGAAAAGTTAGTTCATGCATTCATGACCTCGAGACTAGATTACTGTAATGCTTTATTAGCTGGTTGTCCTGCATCCTCAATAAACAAGCTACAGTTAGTCCAAAATGCAGCCGCTAGAGTTCTTACTAGATCAAGAAAATATGATCATATAACACCGATTTTATCATCTCTGCACTGGTTACCTATTAAGTTCCGTATCAATTACAAAGTACTACTACTGACCTATAAAGCCCTTAATGGTTTAGCTCCTATGTACTTAACGGACCTTCTTTCGCCCTACAATCCACCGCGTTCTCTAAGATCACTAAATTCAAGGTTTCTGGTCATTCCTAGGATATCGAAGTCCACGAAAGGAGGGAGGGCATTCTCGCATTTAGCTCCAAAACTCTGGAATAGCCTTCCCGATACGGTCCGATGCTCTGACTCGCTGACACAGTTTAAAACTAGACTAAAGACGTGTCTCTTTAGTCAAGCATTCACATAATGCTTACCTTTTAGTCCTCTGCTATGCCATACGGAACCGTTTGCCACTGAAACTGCTTAACGCACCAGTGGGGCTCGACAGCCTTATAGACAAACGGGTCGGTCCGTATGGTTGCGGTTGGGTTGCGGAGAGTTTGGGTTGCGGAGAGTTGTGAGATTATGGTTTTCTAACACCTACTCCCGTGTAATGGAAATCATTATGAACATCAGCTATGCTAATTATTTCCCATCTGCCTTTCTGCTGTTATCTCGGGACGCTTGTCCCGAGAAAAAATGGCGTTCGTAGGCTCCAGTTTTGTATCCTGCCTCTCACGGGGATTTCGGATGCCCCAACGCCTGTGATGAGAAGACCAACGCCTGTGAAGAGACGACTCAACGCCGGCGATATGTTATCCCCTTAATATTACATGATTAACTAAATGTATTTTTTCTAGATACTTCTGATATGCACTTACTGTAAAGCTTCTTTAAAACCCTATGATTGTTAGCCAGAGGAGAACTGGCCCCTGACTAGCCTGGGTTCTCCCAAGGTTTTTTTCTCCATCCAATCTGATGGAGTTTTGGTTCCTTGCCACTGTCGCCTTGCTTTTGGCTTGCTTAGTTGGGGATATTTAATATTCAACAATATTATTGAACTGTGTTGTACTACTTTCATGTTATCACTGTGAAGCTGCTTTGATGCAATCTGTATTGTGAAAAGCGCTATATAAATAAATGTGACTTGACTTGACTATTAAGGTCTTCTGTTATATTTAAAGAATAAGAAGCTGATGCTTCTCCGCTTCAACCTGATCTGCAGGCTCTGTGTGTGTGATAGGAGTTTTTTTTTTAATATACTGTGTACATTTTGCTGCCATTCTTGCTGAGCTTAACTCTCTGGGGTCGGCGAGGCGATACCAGCTCACTTTTTTCCTTATCAGTGCAAAAGAGACTCAAATTACTCTGTTAATTTTGATCTTACATATAAGTGTTGTACATCATTCGATCCTGTTAAGTTTGTATTTTTTTTTGTGGAACCTCAAAATAAAAACAAATTGTTGCGCTTTTCGCCTAATAAAGAAAAATAAACATGATACGCTTTCTGCGTTCTCTCTGTCAGTGAAGTCCATTCTGAAACGCGTCCGAAAAATCATCTGTAACTCTGCAAATACTCAGTCAAACAGGTATACAGGCACACAGGCATGAAGCCTGAATTATATTCTTTTAATTGAAGTAATTTATATAAAAAAATTTGTTTCTCATTTTATGTAATCTGTACGAAAAGAGAGAGATGATAGTCGTTCTCGTCTCAGCTCATTAAAGTTAATTTGACCACGCCCACGGAGCGCGCGCTCTATTCAAACACAAATGCTCTGAGGAGATCCACGCACGCCCACATCAGCTGGATAACCCACCGAAAGAGACTCAGATTTACGACGCTGTGAGGAATAATAGTACTATCTTAATAATAATCCTGGAAAAAATTACCTCAGAAGTAGGCTACAGGTAGTTTCATTTGGAGGAGCAACGGATCCAGCCGAGGAAATAGGTACATTCTTTATTTTCAAGTGCTTTGTGCTAATCGCGATATGGAATAGTGTCTGTAAACAAAAAGACTGTTTGAATCGCGTTTTTGTGTGTGAATGAATGAACAGCTTTTACCTAACTATATTCCAATACTGAGATGAGTAAAAATCGACTGAAATATGTTGAAATAAAATATTTTTGTATAAGCAACGTATTAAACTGCAAATTAACATTTATATGTCCTAATCATAAAAACGATATGTTACATATGAAAGACAAGATGTCGTTTTTACTGTAAAATACTGCCACATCAAATAAGCTTGTTTGTTAAGATGTTATTATAGTGTTTGTTCGATTGTAAGCTATATTCAAACTAATTAATCCGCAACTGTGAAATATGTATGATAAAATGTATACTTTAGTATATAATACAAAGAAAGATTACATTTGAAATATAGTTAAAATTTTAATTGTTGTTGTAATTGTAACCTTTTTATTAAAATAGCAAAAATATATGTAGGCTACATATAAATAAATCTTAGGTAAATCTTAAAAGCTCAATATAAGCCTCCTCTTTAAATTATTTGTATTGTGTTTTATTAGTGACACATTTGGGATACATTCCCAAACTTTCTGCAAAAACAGTATGATAATTAACTGCACAATTACTAGAAATTTTTACATTTGATATTATACAATTTGAAAGCACAATTTGAAAAATAAATAAATAATTGGAACTGTGAACCAATTTTGTATTATATAGGCATATATATATATATATATATTGTCATTGCATTCTTGTGGCTCAGTGACACACCTGAATGAAAGGGTCATTAGTATGCAGCCCCATTATGCGCTCATTATGCGGGCCCATTGTCTTCTCAGGTGTGAATCACAGCAGGTCACACCCCTGCGCATATTGCCTTTCCAAACAAAAAGTGTCATTTTTAAATTTAAACCAATCTATTGTTTTATGTGAATGATAAGGCAGGATGATTTTCAGATCATTTTGAAGAAAAAACTCTAGGCGACAACATCCATTAGTCAAAAGTCTTGTGGACAGATATTTAGTATGTGTTTTGTGGCCTTATTTCAGAAACTTTAAGTTTTAGTTTTTTCAATAACCACGCATAAACAATATTCTCTCAAAAATACAAAAATGTACATACATGTTGATAACACATTATGGTAGCCCTGTGTGTGCTAAATAGAGTGTAATTACACCTTTGCCAGTAATATGTTTATAAGCAACTGAAAAAAACACAAATGTCAGAGTATGTCAAAACATCTCAAGGACCCCAAAAACACATTGGACCCCAGAGGGTTAAAACGTCTGCATTCTTGATTTTATAATAACAATTGTAAAAGACTGTTTTACATCAACGAGCCAAAAAGCGGGATCACCACAATTTTTTTCCCATGGAAAAATGGTGTAGCCTTTACCAAATAATAGGAAAAAATGACAATAAAAGAAAAGAGACAAAAATAATACAAACATATTCTAAAGACCCTCGCATGAAACTTTATGCCACTTAGATTTCGTGAGGAGACCCTGCAGGCTATGTAAACGAGTTAAAATAAGCAAATTGGAATAGGCCTAGCGCTTACGTTAGCTTGTTTATCTAAAAAAAAAGCCAATATAGCCTGACCATCTACGCGAGAATGGTTCATTAAAATAACTTTACATGATAATCACATTGGCTTTTTCTGGCTCGCTGTCGGTGAAGAAAACAGGAAAAAGACCGCCGCCAGGTGTCCGTCCGAGAAGGGTCCAGCCCGCAGACAAACCAGATAAACGTGACAGAAGTTGACGGAAGTTGAACCTCGGTTCGTCCCACGTCACCGCGCACAAAACGTGATGTATATGAGAATGTTCTCATTAAGTTAGTCACAAAACGTTCTCTTATGGTCAACAGAGAACCATATTGGTACGTCCTAATTATGTCCTCTTTGTAATGTTGCTATGTGACCATAAAATAACCAATATGGAACGTTCCCCTAAAGTCACATAAAGAACGTCATTGTATGACCAACTTAGACCCATATGAGAACGTTTTGATTACATCCTCTTTGTACCGTTGTTGTGTGACCATAAGATTACCCTTACGGAACATCCTCTAAAGTCATATAAGGAACGTTATAATATGACCAACTTAGACCCATATGAGAACGTTTTGATTACATCCTCTTTGTAACGTTGTTATGTGACCATAAGATTACCAATATGGAATGTTCCCCTAAAGTCACATAAAGAACGTCATTGTATGACCAACTTAGACCCATATGAGAACGTTTTGATTACGTCCTCTTTGTAACGTTGTTATGTGACCATAAGATTACCATTACGGAACGTCCCCCTAAAGTCATATAAGGGACGTTATAATAGGACCAACTTAGACCCACTTGAGAACGTTTTGATTACATCCTCTTTGTAACGTTGTTATGTGACCATAAGATTACTAATACGGAACGTCCCCCTAAAGTCCTATAAGGAACGTTATAATAGGACCAACTTAGACCCATATGAGAACGTTTTGATTACGTCCTCTTTGTAACGTTGTTATGTGACCATAAGATTACCATACGGAACGTCCCCCTAAAGTCATATAATGAACGTTATAATAGGACCAACTTAGACCCATATGAGAACGTTTTGATTACATCTTCTTTGTAACGTTATGTGACCATAAGATTACCATTACGGAACATCCCCCTAAAGTCCTATAAGGAACGTTATAATAGAACCAACTTAGACCCATATGAGAACGTTTTGATTACGTCCTCTTTGTAACGTTGTTATGTGACCATAAGATTACCATTACGGAACGTCCCCCTAAAGTCCTATAAGGAACGTTATAATAGGCCCAACTTAGACCCATATGAGAACGTTTTGATTACGTCCTCTTTGTAACGTTGTTATGTGACCATAAGATTACCATTATGGAACGTCCCCCTAAAGTCCTATAAGGAACGTTATAATAGGACCAACTTAGACCCATATGAGAACGTTTTGATTACGTCCTCTTTGTAACGTTGTTATGTGACCATAAGATTACCATTATAGAACGTCCCCCTAAAGTCCTATAAGGAACGTTATAATAGGACCAACTTAGACCCATATGAGAACGTTTTGATTACGTCCTCTTTGTAACGTTGTTATGTGACCATAAGATTACCATTACGGAACGTCCCCCTAAAGTAATTTAAGGAACGTTGAACTGCAGCACTTTCATTACCAAAAGAGGACGTTTCAGGAACGTTCCTAATGTTCTGTAAAGATTCGGAATGTTCGTCACCTTTAGAGAACTTTTAGGAAACGTTACCCTTGGTCGCGGGAACGTCACCTTCTACCTGGGATAGTATGGTGTTCCTAATAATCCTTTAGGTGAGTGTATACACCGCTTAACTCGTTGATTGGGTTGATTAACAGAGTGTGCTCCACTCGTGTCTAATTAGGTTTGATTATCTGAATGTGCTCCACATGTGTTAGGTTTAATTATCTGAACGTGCTCCTCCCTAACTTTGTTAAATAAAACATCATTTATAGGCATTAACCTTCCCTGATTCATTTTGCCTAGTTGTTGCCTAAGGAAAAAAATCAACAGAATTATCTTGATCGCATCTAACCTCCTAGACAGCTTAAACTGTTCTAAACTCAAAGTTCTTTCTCTGCTCTGCCGACCCTTTATTTCGCATTTTCTTTTCCTCGAGTCTTCTGTTCCCGCTCTGGAGGACCAAATCTCCCTAACTCGGAGGCGAATTCAACCCCAACCTCGGTACCTAATTTTTCCTTAAATCACCTACTAAAACCACTTCTTGACATCTCCCTCAACTCCACCCTACATGCCGCCTTGCCAAGAACCCACCAAACCTACTGGACTGTAAATGATTTCACCTCATCTACAACCTCCCGTTTCCTGATTTTTTCCTTTCCCTTTTTCATTTTTTATCTTAATCCAAGTTTATCTGAATCAACATTTTTCATAAATTAATTCACAGCAAACCCTCTCCCGCAATAAGAAAACGTCTCAGGTTACGTATGTAACTCTGGTTCCCTGAGAGGGAACGAGACGCTGCGTTTGAGACGCGGTGGGAACGCCCTGCGTGATTACGTCGTGAAGCACATGTAAAATCAGTCCAATAGAAGCCCGAAACGTCATGGGTGACGTCATAGACCAGGAAACCATAAAGCACCCCTGAAATCAGACCGCGCCAGCTTCTGAAAAAACCTGAAGCAAGTCGATCAGGGCATGCAGGAAGTATGGCAGGCAAACGCAGCGTCTTGTTCCCTCTCAGAGAACCAGGGTTACATATGTAACCTGAGACGTTCCCTTTCAAGGGAACTCGAGCTGCGTTTGAGACACTAAGAAGAAGCAAGCAACCTCGCCCCTGGAGTGGAGAGGTCAAGGTCATAAAACCTGACAAATGTATGTGGAGAGGACCATCCTGCCGCATTACAAATATCAAGAAGGGAAACACCCGAAATTAAAGCCGTAGAGGCCGCCGTACTCCTAGTTGAATGGGCCCGTACCGCCATAGGTGAAGGCTGTCCGGCCGCTTCATAAGCCAATGATATAGCCTCGACTATCCATTTGCTCATAACCTGTTTAGATGCGGGGCACCCTCTCTTGAGTGACCCAAAGCAGACAAATAGTTGTTCAGACTTACGCCACAGGGCAGCTCTGTGAACGTAGGCATCTAATGCCCGAACTGGACATAACAGGTTCAGTCGTTCCTGATCTGGGTTATTGAAAGGTGGAGGATAAAAGGCCTGCAGCACTATTGGGCCCCCAACATCAACTGGGACCTTAGGTATATAACCCGGTCTAGGGTATAGAAATGCTTTCACCATACCAGGTGCAAATTCCAGAAATGAGGGAGCAACCGACAGGGCGTGTAGATCTCCAATTCTTTTGATAGAAGTAATAGCAAGGAGAAAAAGAGTCTTTAGAGTGAGGAATTTTTCTGAAACCTCTTCAATGGGCTCAAAGGGAGCCAAAGTCAGACCTTCAAGTACAACGGCTAAATCCCAGGCCGGTGCTCAAGAGTGCAGTGCAGGTCTCAACCTCAATGTACCACGGAGAAAACGAGTAATAAGAGGATCTCTCCCAATAGAAATACCCCCCATAGGGGTGTGGTAGGCAGATATAGCCGCCACGTAAACCTTTAGGGTGGAAGGAGATAATCTAGCAGAGAAACGGTCTTGCAAAAAATCGAGAACTGAACCAACAGGGCAGTTAACAGGATCTAAATGACGTACACCACACCAGGTGGAGAATAATTTCCATTTCAGTGCATACAGTCTTCTCGTGGAAGGGGCTCTGGAATGGAGAATGGTCTCAACGACCTCAGTCGAGAGACCGGATTCTATGAGCCGGGCCCCCTCAGAGGCCAGGCCCACAGTTTCCACAACTCCGGTCGAGGGTGAAATATCGTGCCCCCTGCCTGGGACAGCAGGTCCCTCCTGAGCGGAATCTCCATGGGAGAGCCGTCCAGAAGAGACATTAGGTCCGAGAACCAAATTCGAGTCGGCCAGTAAGGGGCTACTAGTAGCAGATGAGCCCCTTCCTGGCGAACCCTCTCCAGAACCCCCGGAAGCATAGATATTGGGGGAATGCGTACAGGTGTAGCCTCGGCCACACCTGCACCATCGCATCCAGTCCGAGAGGAGCTGGCTGCGTGAGGGAGAACCACATGGGACAATGGGTTGTATCTGACGATGTGAAAAGGTCTACTTGAGCTCGACCAAACTTCTCCCACAGGAGCTCCACCACCTCGGGGTGAAGTCTCCACTCCCCGGGCCTCAGCCCCTGCCTCGACAGAATATCCGCTCCCACATTCTGACGCCCCGGAATGTATACTGCTCTGAGAGATAGCAACTTCCCCTGGGCCCATAGGAGGATCTGATGGGCCTGCTTGCAAAGGTGACGTGACCTCAGACCCCCCTGATGGTTGATATAGGAGACCACCGATGTGTTGTCCGTGCGGACCAACACATGATGGCCTCTCAGGTCTGGCAGGAAATACTTGAGAGCTTGAAATACCTCCATCATCTCCAAGCCATTTATATGCCAGGAATGTTGATGGTCCTGCTAAAGACCATGCGCCGAGCGGCCACTCATGACCGCCCCCCATCCCGTGAGGGAAGCATCTGTCGAAAGCGTGACGCGTCGACAAGAAGCCCCCAACACTGGGCCCTGGGCGAGGAACCAAGGTTTCTTCCACATGACCAAGGCACGAAGGCATCGCCGCGTGACCTTGATCCTGCGGAACGGATTTCCCCTCGGAGAAAACCCCTTGGTCCTGAGCCACCACTGCAGGGGTCTCATGTACAGCAGGCCAAAAGTAATTACGTTGGACGCAGCTGCCATGAGACCCAACAGTCTCTGAAACTGTTTTACAGTGAGTGACTGGCCTAGTTTCACCTTCTTTACGGCTGTGAGAATCGCAGAAATACGTGCAGGGGACAAACGTGCCTGCATAATGGTCGAATCCCAAATTACACCTAGAAAAGTGGTCCTCTGTGCTGGGAGGAGCACACTCTTTTTGGTGTTGAGCCGCAACCCCAAACTCTTTATATGGGACAGAACGACATCTCGATGACGAACTGCCAACTGCTCTGACTCAGCTAAAATCAACCAATCGTTGATGTAGTTTAATACGCGAATGCCCTGGAGTCTCAAAGGAGCCAGAGCTGCATCCACGCATTTTGTAAAGGTGCGGGGTGATAAACCTAGGCCAAATGGAAGAAAGCAAACCTCAGGAACTTCCTGTGATGAGGATGGATAGATACATGGAAGTAAGCGTCTTTCAAGTCTATTGTGATAAACCAGTCCTCGGACTGAATCTGTGATACAATCTGTTTGAGTATAAGCATTTTGAACTTGAGTTTCTGAACTCTGCTGTTTAACTGGCGCAGATCTAGAATAGGACGCAACCCTCCATCCTACCGAGGTGTCGAGATCGTGGAATAAACCGGCGTCTTTCAGAGTGTATAATCCACAAACTAATAATTATAGTAAAGTTCAAGGGATTGATCACTATAGTTATATGACGATGCCTCGTGCGGAAGAGACGGTTGCGAGCTATCTCTCCCCCGAGTCAGCGTCATCACTGAAAGCCCCGATGTTACCCACCAAGCCTTTAAAAAATACTTCTTTGTTGGTGGGTAAAGCGCATTCGGCAGCAGGTCAGGCCGCGGCATGCTTACACACAATGGCAATATTACAAGCATACCAGGCTGACCTGCTGAGGGACATGGATAATTGTGAAGAAGTTAGTGCTGACGCAATTCGAGAGTTGCGTTGCACGACAGATATATCTCTCCGGGCCACCAACGAGACGGCCAAATCTGTGGGCCGCTCTATGGCAGCCTTGGTGGCCACGGAGCGTCATTTATGGTTAAATCTGACTGATATTAAAGACAAAGATAGGTCTGTTCTTCTGGACGCGCCGCTGTCACCTACAAGTCTGTTCGGTGACGCTATAAATTGTGTCGTTGATAGGTTTCAAGCAGTGTTAATTTTGTCAGCAAATTTTGATTTAGTTTTAGTCTTAGTCTTTTGACTAAAATGCCATTTAGTTTTAGTCATATTTTAGTCATCTGAATTGTTTTAGTTTTAGTCTAGTTTTAGTCGACGAAATACAATAACATTTTAGTCGACTAAATCTACTGTAGATTTAGTCGACTAAAATATAATGGGTTTAGTTCAATTGTAATGCGTTAATTTAGAATTTCACTAAAATTTTTCAAACCCATATACTCCCGGAGAAAACATCTATTAACCTATTAATATGAATGATTTTTTAAGTTTGAACATGCAATACAGATACAGATTTAACTGCTGTTACTTAAAAAACATCTTAAAATGAAATAAAACCACTTTTCCTAAAGTACAACACAGTCTTCTTTACAATGAATGATATATTCATTCCTTATAACTACTTGCACATCATTCTTTATTCTTTCAAGCAGACATATTTATTTGTATGAATTAAATATAATTAATCCGTATTAAAGCTATTAACAAACAGTGAATGCTTTTCTCTTTTTCTTTTGTTGCTTGATCAAAATTAAGGACACGGACCGCATTAGGTTTATTGCCACTGTCACTTTAAGACGTCGGATCATGTCCAATGACATGCGGATACAATTGCACTGATGCACATCCGACACACTCACAGTTTAAGACATAACCAGCATAGTTTACATGAATACTCTCCAAAAAGGACATTTAGACATACTGTTGTGTATTTCTCCATTTAGACACGAAAGAGAGCTCAATTCAGTAGCCTACTCGCGCGCTGTAGGTGTATTGTGCATGACTGCACGCTTCAGGTTTGGTGTGTGCGCACAGAAAACCGCACCGAATAGAGCTCTTTTTTGCATCGTCACTCTTATTCAAAGATCTATATGTCTGCTCTACTCATTCTCCCAGACGTTCACATTTTTTAACGTTTTATGACGGCGGGGTAGATCACGTTACAGTAGCCTACAAATGTGCGCATCTACCACACACGCAGGACATCAGTTCTGACGGATCGCTTCCCAAATCGTCACTATCTAACATTTTTGTCTAGTTTTTATTCGTTGACGAAAATGTCAATAGATTTTCGTCATAGTCTTTGTCATTCAAAACTAGGTTTTATTTAGTTATCGTCTCGTTTTCGTCTGTGAAAAAATGTCGTTGACGAATAATTTTCGTCGTTATTTTCGTCAACGAAATTAACACTGGTTTCAAGAAAGTAAAAAACAAGCGGCTGCGTTTCAGAAGTTTCTTCCTCGCCGGTCCAGTGTCCCCGAGGTTGCTCGTAATATAAACTCTGAGCAGCCTCGACCGTCTACGAGCTCCGCCTTCCATAGAGTCCAGCAAAAGCAGAGCGTCGCCGCTCGGGCGCCTCCTCAATCTGGGGTTCCTGAGTGGCGGTCGCAGTCTAAGCCTGTTGGTGGTAAACAGGATCTGAGGACTGTTATCACTAAGAGAGCTTGGACTAAGAAGAAGTCCTGACGCCAAGGCTGTCAGACTTCTGAGGGTGGTCCCCTCCAGGGAGGAATGATTCCGAGGAACCGTCCCTCCTTGGCGCCCTCAGGGGGGCGATTCTCCGAGGAGAGTCGCAGCGTTGCCACTTCGGTTGTTCCCTGCCGGTTCGCCGTTTCAGGGCACCGAGGTGTCAGCGTCCCCGTACAATCCTCTGAGGAGGGTTGTAGAACGGTCAGTTCGGTTGTTCCCTGCCGGTTCACCGCTTCAGGGCGCCGAAATGATTGTTCAATCAAATCCAGAGGCCAGTCTCGAGAGGCTGGTTCCCTTATCGGAATTTCTGGCAGCGTGGAAACTTCTGCCAAATGTTTCTATATGGGTCCTGCACATAATAGAAAAGGGTTACAGAATTCAGTTCGGTTCTCGTCCGCCCAGATTTCAAGGGGTCCTCTCTACAGTAGTGGATTCACAGCAGGCTCTGGTCATGGAGCAGGAAATACTGACACTTCTTCAAAAAGGAGCTATAGAAAGGGTTTCTCCTCCCAGCAGAGAGTCAGGGTTTTACAGCCGTTATTTCATTGTTCGGGAAAAAACGGGAGTTCCCGACGTGGAGGTCGTGATCTAGATGGAAGAAATCGTTCATCTAACAGACTTTTTCTAGAATCAACTTCGAAATCATCAGCTGGCCAATCAATATTTAACTTAGCAACAGCACGAGATAAAACCTCCAAAAGCTCCTCATCAGCAGGGGTATGAGCTGGCGAAAACTCATAATCACCCGTATCAACGACATCCAGTTCCTCAGAACTGGATAGCCGCAACATTGGTGCCTCAGCCTGGGAAGGAGAAGCCGCAGCGCAGGCTCCTTCCTGGGCAGAGACACCGGATCCAGCAGGTAAGGGTTGAGAAAGGGCGGGGCCCGTCTCAAACCCCGCTACTAGATCCATATGCGATCCCCAAGATGAAAGCATCCGCTGTGCCTCGGCAGCAGCGGGACCCACACCTCGGGGAGCGCGAACCGAACCGTCCTCCTCAAAGAACGCCCGGCGAGAGCGAAGAGTTTTCATAGACAAACTAATGCAATGCACACAATCAGCTCCCTCGAGAACTGATTGGGCATGCTCCACTCCCAAACAAGCAACACAAAGCTGATGTGTGTCCCCACCCGTGATGAAACGAGGGCAGGGAACAGCACAACATGTATAATCTTGCTTGCTCGCCGTGGTAATAGATAGATAAATAGATATTGGGCTTGACAGACAACAATAAATAGACAAAGACAGATTCACAGAGAGCGCTTGCTGAAGGTACAGAAGCTGGCGCGGTCTGATTTCAGGGGTGCTTTATGGTTTCCTGGTCTATGACGTCACCCATGACGTTTCGGGCTTCCATTGGACTGATTTTACATGTGCTTCACGACGTAATCACGCAGGGCGTTCCCACCGCGTCTCAAACGCAGCTCGAGTTCCCTTGAAAGGGAACCTCCTCATTAAAGGTATCTAGAGAACCCAGCCCACCCACCCAGACACCAGACAACCCACCCAGACACCAGACAACCCACCCAGACACCAGACAACCCTTAACCATAGACTTACCAAATGTATCTCCACTCTCTGCCTAGGCTACTATTCCATCAACACTTCCCATACACTCGACGCAATGTTCAGTTTAGCTTTCGTCGGTTTCTTCGCTGCTCTAAACTCACTATCAACTCCAGTTTTAACTCAAAAGTCCATCCTACAATTTCAGATTTGCTGGTAATAAATAGACAATGAAACCACTTCCTTTTTCATTAAACAAAGCAAGACATACCAAGCCAAATTTCACCATTCGACCCGCTATTATTTCATATTTTAATTCAAATTAAAACCGTATTTGTTTATAGAGGAGAATTGGGTTGTAGCTCGTTGTCTAGGTTACTGTGATTGTAAATAGGTGGCGTTTGTGTTTGAACAACGTTTAGCTCAAGAATATTGATCCGGGAAGTTCAAATAGCCTATGTGAATATATTGCCAACTTCACTGAACTCCTTGAGTTAAGCACTGACCGCATTTCTTTATATTTGAGTCCAAGTTGAAACACTATGAAACGCTCCATTAACGTACGGAGCTCTGAAACACTGCCAGCGGGACATTAAACAGGAAGTGTCTGTCCGAGCTCCCTACAGGTTTTGCGTGAGAACGCAAATAACTTTGCGAGGGAACGCAAACATTTTGCGTGGGAACGCAAATATCTTTGAGAGGGAACGCAAAAGTTTTGCGAGGAAATGCAAAGTTTCTCGGGGGAACGCAAAAGTTTTGCGAGGGAACGCAAAAGTTTTGAAAAAAAAAAATTCTCCCATCCTAATTTTTTTTCCACCACCACGTCCCTTTAGGGGCTCCATAGAAATGTGAGGTTTATCATTTTATAAAACTTTGTTTTGTGGAAACTTTATTTGAACAATGTAGTACATGTTAGTAGATATGTTATGTTGTAAGTGACCCAGACAATACACTTTTTTTTTTTGTTAGTTTAAAATCTGGCCATTTTTTTAATGTTATCATTTTAATGTTGATTCAAACAAAAGTTTCATATAGTGCTGCTAATTCTTTTGTTGGTTTTAGTACAAAAGACTTGGAGAAATGATTTCAGTGTTTTTATCAGTACTTTATTAAGATTTCCAGCACGTAAAAAAAAAATTGGTCACTTTATTTGTGATATGAAATTTTCATATTAAGAAAGTGAAACAGAAAAAAGTTATAGAAGTTTGAGTTTATGTAAATGTACAATGTAAAAAAATGAATTATTCATATTTTATGTAAAATATATATTTTTCAAAACCTGGGCTACTCTAAAACTGCAGAAAAATCAAAGCCAAATATCTGAACAAGTTGTGTTTCAAATTTTAGGTTGATATCTCAAAAAAAGAGCTTTCAGTAAGATTTTGTTTGGAGTCAACCAGACTCCATTACTGCCCATATAAGGGCGCCTCCATTTCCATATGTGTTTTGAGTGATCTGAACCATTATTTCCACAATTTTCATACAATTTATGAAGTAGACATCCTATTCAGAAGTAGTATGGGAAGTTTGGCAGATTTTGATATGAATTCAACCTCTAAGAAACACATACAAAGAACACGTATGTGCGTTATAGCTCGCTGCCACATCACTAAATGGTGAATTTATAATTTTTTTTCTTTATATTTAAAACATTTTCAGACCTTTTTTTTCTAAAATAATTGAATGGATGCTATCTTTTAAACTTTTGGCATGAAAACAAACTGAGGTTTCTACCATTTTTTTCATGATTTTTCATGTTCATTGCTATTTCAAAATAAAGGTCTGAACACGCCTTAAGGAGTATGAAAATCTAACCGCTTCCACATCAGTAAAGCTCAGCAAACCCTAATCAGTTAATCTACTAATAAGCATCACCTGCAAACCCACTTCATCATCCCTCACCAGCCTGTCCAGCACACGTCCAAATTGATACCCATTGGCACGCCCAATTCATTCTTCCCCAGATGCATGCATTCTAATGCAACCCATCCTCCAACACAAAAGTATTGTAAAATACTTTGCACTATCCCATGAGCGCCATACCCACAGCCTCGCACTCCACAATTATTTTAGGGGCATTAGACAAACCTTACTCCAGCTGCTGTTCTGTATTGTTGCAATCTGCTTTATTGAGGAGAATACTTCGGGTTAATTTTTTCATTTGCTATAATGTTTTGATTTTAAAGGTGTACTTGTACTATTTTTTTTAAACAAATGCCACTATGCTGCTTGTTTTGATATTTTGATAAATAACGCAAACATATTAATACAGTTTTAATTGTGGTTGAAATTGTCCAAATACATACTGTGGTCACTGTATGTACAGTATGTAATTGTTAAATGTATGTAATTATGAATATTAATATACTGTATTCTGTCTCTTGTTTTTTTATTATGTCTGTAAATTATCATCACAGCCATCTCCAAAACTCAACATACGACACATATGTGAGAGAGGGCAATCTCATTAAAGGCATGGAGGAAGGCATTCTGGGCATGTGTGTTGGGGAGAGGCGATCAATTATTATCCCACCATTTCTGGCTTATGATGACAAAGGATATGGTATAATTATTGCTTTCATCTATATGATATATATTGATTAATCTTCTTGACTAATTTATTATACATACCATATTATAATTTTATTGTACAGCTGTAAAATTCATAATGCATAATAATAATAAAGTATATGAGTGACATTTTTGACAAGTGTAATATTTTTATACAATGGATATAAAAAGTCTACACACCCCTAAAACCAATGGTTTTTGTAATGTCAAAAATTAAATCACTTTTATAATTGGGCTTGGGGCTGTTTTCAGAATTAAATGTTTACCAAGCTCATATGAAATAGTACACACCTATCTTCACCTGTAGTCACTATGATTAACTTTAAATAAATCTCAGCTGTTCTTGTAAGATCTTGGTTGCATGCTACAAGAGTCATGGGCCACAAAGAGCTTACAAAGCATGAACAGGATCTCATTGTTAAAAGTTATCGCTCAGGTGAGGGCTACAAAAAAAGTCTAAGACAGTCTTTAACAATTCATCAACATTTCTAACAAGTAGCCTACTGGTTGCTCCCTACATGTGACAAATTTTTTCCGGTATTCTCCATTTGTCTGGGCAATGGGGCAGGGTAGCAAGACGCAAGCCTTTTCTGACAAAAATGCATACTGTAATATGTGTTATGTGCTGATGAGACCAAGAATTAACTTTTTGGCCAAAATTGTAAAGAGTATGTTTTGCGCAAAAACAACACAGCACATTAGCAAAAGAACATCATACAGACAGTGAAGCATGGTGGTGGGAGCATCATGCTTTGGGGCTGCTTTTCTTCAGCTGAAACTGGGGCTTTAGCAAACGTGTAGGGAATCATGAATAGCTCCAAGTACCAGTTGATGTTGGCACAGAACCTTCTGGCATCTACTAGAAAGCCAAAAATGAAGAGAACTTTTCAGCATGAAAATAATCCAAAACACATATACAAATCTACGAAAGAATGGCTTCAGCAATGGAAGATTAATTTTTGGAATGGCTCAGCCAGAGCCCAGGCATGAATCCAATAGAAAATCTGTGAGAGACCTGAAGAGGGATGTGCACAGGAGATGCCCTCACAATTTAACATATCTGGAATGTTTTAGCAAAAAAGAGTGGGAAAATATTCCAAGTCAAGATATGCCTAGCTGATAAACTCCTAGTGCTGTATTAAAACCAAAGGATGCTTCAATTAAGTATCAAGTTCAGGTCTTTTGGTGGAATTGCATAGGTTGTAATTTTCACATTAAAGGTGCAAAAGTTATTGTATGATTTATCCTTGTTTTTTACATCCCCAAAAAATCATATTTTTTAATGGGTGTGTAGAGTTTTTATATCAACTGTGCTTAACAAGATCCTGGTTTTGTGTAAATATGATTTGTTTGAATCGTAGTCTGAAGGAACTTCATCTTTAGGTACAAAGATCCCCCCATATGCAACTGTGATTTTTGATGTGTTACTGGTGGACGTGTTTAACGTGAAGGATGATGTGAACGTGGAGGTTCAAAAGATTCCACAGCCATGTAGGAGAAAGGCAGTGGTGGGAGATTTCATACGTTACCATTATAATGGAACATTTCAAGATGGCACTGTCTTCGATTCCAGGTAAGTCTTTCATCTGGAAAAGAAATATTTTCACATAACGAGGAGTATTGCACATGTTTGTTTTTGTTTGTTTAACCTGCAGTGTCAGTGCAGTGTAAAGTGCTGTTAGAAAAATGCTGAGCATTTTTATTTCACAAGATTGTTGAAACATACCTGTCAACTTTGTACTTCAATAGATTTTTTTTTTTTTTTTTTACATCCCTAGTTATTCTCGAAACAGCACTTACAACACGTTTATTGGCATGGGTTATGTGATTGCTGGCATGGACAAAGCCCTTCAAGGGGTATGTATGGGTGAGTGGAGACGAGTCACTGTGCCTCCTCATCTGGCCTATGGAGAAAATGGATCAGGTGACTTTTAGAAAGAAATTAGAAGAGAGGAATAAAGCACTTTATGTAATGTAATTATGCACTTTTAATTTACATAATGCAACATAATCATGCTAAAATGTTTAATATTGTTTAATAATTTTAAACAATATTATTTATTTGGAAATGTTACAGGATGCATTGTTGTGTTTATGTTGGTTTAATATTTCAGTTTAGTTTCATTAAGTATTCATGGTTTAAAATTCAAAATATACTCAATTTCTAATTGTAGTTTTTATATGTGGCAGTTCAAGCTTCTGTGGCCAATCTGTGTATCAGTATATCAGTTTTTTTTAAAACCTCCCCAGACTTAAAGTAAGGCGTTGTACATATAAAAGGCATACAGATATTTCTCTAACTTGTTACGTTCAATAGTTCATGGTGTCTCATATGTATGAGACCTTCTGAAAGTATATTGTATTTTGGCATTTTATTACTGTTAACCTTCATTATATATCAATATATCTATATTCAATTTAAATAATTTAAAACTGAGTATACTGAGACTGAGTAGACTCAAGTAGACTGAGACTGATGGTAGAATACCTCATATTAAATGTGACCAAATTTTTCTCATCTGCTCTATTCTTCGCGAAAATGTTCTCAGGTGAGCTGATCCCAGGATCTGCCGTACTAATTTTTCACCTGCACGTCATTGACTTTCACAATCCTAAAGACCAAGTGGACATCAAAGTGACCTACAAACCAGCTGACTGCAACCTGACAAGTGCTGAAAATGACCTGATTTTATACCACTACAACTGCTCTCTGCTGGATGGCACACGTCTCTATTCTTCGTAAGTGCTCTCCATTTGCAACTTGTGGTTATTTATTAATTTAACAAGGTGACTATATGGCCAAGCATGGCCTGTGGCTAGCATAACAGCTAACATGACAGCTTTTGGGATCTCTGCAAATCACTTTAAAAATCACTCTGCAAATTTAATTTAATTGTAATCCAGTGAGGTTTTTGTATGCACAAGGAGTCTGACAACAGTCAGTACCCAGCTAACAGGGAATGTTCCCGTCAGACTCCTTGTATGCACAAGGAGCCTGACAACAGTCAGTACCCAGCTAACAGGGAATGTTCCAGTAACTTTCACTAATGTTATTTAAAAGTTATGTAAATGTTAGTAAAAAATGTTCCTAAAATAATGTTTCTGGAACAGTCTTATAATGTTTTAATAGTTAAAATACATTCTCGTAACGTTGAGTGAAAATGTTCTTAGAACCACATTCTTGGAACGTCTTTATGATGTTATTTGTACTTGACTGATGTTCTCATAATATTGAGAGAAAACGTTCTTAGAACAACATTCCCAGATAACAAAAAAAAATTCTTTTAATGTTTTTCCAGCATTCCCATTAAGTTATGAAAACGTTATTTCTAAATGTTTTCTGAAAGTTCAAAACATTTTTTTTAAAGTATTAAGAACGTTTTATTCTTGGTTTATGTGAACGTTAGAGGAACATTCCATTTCTACCAGAAAGACTCGGGAGGCAAGAGAAAGTATGAATAAGATTTATTTAACAGTTTGTATGCAAGTCTAATGTGCATTAAGCCCGCACGTAATGACCCTTAACTCGTGGAGTTAGAAGGGTTGCTTAGGCCCGGAATTGGGCAGAATTTAGAATTAGTGATTGATTTTTTTTAAGCTAATGAAAAACACCACCACCAGTAATTTGAATTAGGAACTTACATTTGAAGTTACTTGATAAAGCTTGCTGAGCATTCCTGACGGTATGCTAGATGGGAATAGAGAAATATGATATGCAAAACATAAATACATGAAGACCGAGCAGAATTGTAAGCTTTAAGGGTTGGTGTTGCTACACCTTTAGTGATATAATGTCTGGCTGGATTTATCAGATGACTAAAAGCAGCATTGAAGCATGGTGTTGAATCCGAGTTGCCGCTGGGCAGAGATGTCTGAAAGCCTGAAGAGAAAACGAGCGAGCGCATCAGAAATTTCGTTAGAGTGCCTGGAAATATGGACAGCTTTAATAATAAAACTATGAATAACAGACTGCCGAATAATTCTCCTTAAAACCGACATAGTTACCTGACAGGGAGATCTTCCTTTGTTTATTATAGCAAGGCTGTTTTGTTGTCGCAAAACATGGTGATTTGTTTACAAGACCAAGCCGGTCCCTGAAAGCGCTAGCTACCACAATGGGATATTATTCATAGAGTGCGGAAGAAATGGAGCCTGAATTTAGGATAGGAAATTGAACTGGCCATCTTTCGGCAAACCATAACCCTTGAAAAATACCCCAAAGCCAATAGAGGAAGCGGTATCAGTGAATAGATCCAAAGCTACGAACGATTCGGGAATGTCATTATAGAAAAAAGATATGCCATTCCAGCTGTGAAGCAGGTTGTTCCAGAAACTGAGATCGGGCAGGCATCCCTTGTCTAAGACATAGTATTGCTGAAACGTGACATATTATGCTCCTTTTCACAAGATGTAATATAATTCTATGGTGTCCCCAGAATGTGTGTGAAATTTATTTCAAAATACTCCCCGGAACATTTATTATAGCTTGTCAAATTTGCCCCTTTTTGGGTGTGACAAAAACTTGCTGTTTTTGTGTGTGTGTGTCCCTTTAAATGCAATTGAGCTGCTGCTCCCCGCTCCGTTCAGAAGAGGGCCGATCCTTTACACGAGGTTCGGATAAACCCCCAATAACAAAACATGGGAATAATTTTACTCATCCAAAATCTCAGAAAACCAGTAGTGTGCAGTCTTACAGAGAGACTCAGTGTTACGGAACTGCTCAGAGACAAGACGTTGAGATCCAAATGCAGCTTTATTAGGGTTAATCCAGACACGTAATCCAAGAAACAGGCAATGGTCAAAACACAGGTAAGCAGTCCAAACGAACAAACAAGAGAATAATCCGAGGAACAGGCAGGGGATCCAGGAACCGGGAATCGGGAAACCATGAAGAAACGCTCAGGAATGCAGTGTAACAACATACAAAACTTGAATGAAAAAACAGTGAATGACTGAACAGGGTACAAATAGGCTAGGGAGACTAACAGGTTGACGAGACACAGGTGAATGCAATCAGTGAAGATGAGTCCAGGCAGTGAATTATGGGAAATGTACTGCGTGGCTGATCGTGACAGAGCCTCCCCTTTAAGAGTGGCTTCCAGACGGCCATCTTGTCCGGAGACACTGGCTCGGTGACGGCCATCTTGTCCAGAGACTCTGGAACGGCAGATGTGACGTGAACAGTCTCTGGATCGGCAGACATGACGTGAACTGTCTCTGGATCGGCAGACGTGAAGAGAACAGTCTCTGGATCGGCAGACGTGACGTGAACAGTCTCTCGATCGGCAGACGTGACGTGAAGCGCAGGTTCTGCAGGACTGATGTGAAGATCTGGCATGACGTGAAGATCTGGCATGACGTGAAAATCTGGCATTACGTGAAGACCTGGCAGGACGTGAAGATCTGGCAGGACGTGAAGATCAAGCTGGCCAGGCGTGACGTGAAAATCAGGCTGAGGGGATACTGCGGGTTCACGGAGCTCCTTCTCCTCCACGCCCACAGTAAACGATGAACCGCTCAACAACAGGGTCAGGTCAATATATTGTTCTAATGTCCCGTGAGGATCATGGTCGGGCATCAATGCGGTTCAGATAATCCTCAGAGCGGTTCAGATAATTCTCAGCGGAAAAAGATCATTAAGCACTCGGTGCTAATTAGCGTGAGATGTGCCAGTTCAATCAAATCTGCGACATAGTCTTCAATGGACCGATTCTCCTGACGGAGACGCATGATTTAGACGTGATTTGGAGGCAGGAGAATAATCCGAGGAACAGGCAGGGGATCCGGGAAACGGGAAACGGGAAACCATGAAGAAACGCTCAGGAGTGCAGTGTAACAACATACAAAACTTTGCGGAGAGTGAATGAGTGAACATGGTACAAATAGGCTAGGGAGACTAACAGGGTGACAAGACACAGGTGAATGCAATCAGTGAAGATGAGTCCAGGCCATGAATTATGGGAAATGTAGTGCGTGGCTGATCGTGACACTCAGGAAGAGGTTGCACATTTAGAGGCACCTTGACGTTTCTGAATGGTTAGTGGACATTTTTTTGTTGTGGAGTTATATTGATTGTTCTCATGGACTTGCATGGACTTGCATGTACCATCATGTTTAACTTTTACACAAGTTGACAGTTCCCTGAGGTCTTTTTAGGACAGCTGTGATTTTTATTTATTTAGTTTTTTTTAGTTTTTGGTTCAAATAGTGTTCTGTGCTCGTCTGTGCAGCGACGACAGAACAGATTGCATGCTATGCTCGAACCTTTGTCATTGCATTAGAACTGGTTATACTGTTGTCGCTTTGTCGCTTGCAAAACCATAGACTGTAAAAAGAAATATGGACGCAGTGTCAGTGACACCACCCGTAGTTTTCTGAAGAGCTTCTTTTTTTTTAAGTGGGCAGAGCTAGTCATCGCCATCTTGGTAACGCGTTACTCCAGGATAAACGAAAATGGGCACAAAGGCAGGATTAGCTGAGGTGGCATGACAGCTAACAGACAGCAGACAAAAGCTTGTTCGGCTGCGCAGACCGATCGGTGACCGACTTGAGCAGTGCATGCCGGTTTAGAAATTTTGTCCGACTTGAGAAAACGCCGACGCCACATGATTATGACATATGCCATCAAAGTGCGCGAGCGATTTGAGAGCAGAAGGAGGACTCAGCCAGCACTGCTTCTCCAGAGCAGCTGCACAAGCTCTGATGATGACACAGCTGTTTCACAATTGGCTGGATTCACTGCATGACGACGATAACATGTGTTTCGTGTTTATTCTCACACCTTCAGTTCCACTAATGCTCTCAAATCGGTTATACAAATATTGTGCCATGTTTTTAAACATAAAACTGAATGAAAAATGTAGAGCCCACTACATTGATAGTATAGGCATATTTTTAACTTTATTCGTGTACAAACAGACGCTGTATTAAGCAGTACTTATAATGTATTGAATGAAAATGTCTCTGAAGAGTCTGTGTATTTGACGAATATTGTATTTATTTCACTTCAGCTGTGATAAAGTATGCAACCGCAGCGCGAGCGTCACTACGGGAAGCAGAAAGTGTCTGACTCATTTCTCCGTTTTCAGCTCCTTCTCTCCTCTCGCCGATCGGTTACATCCAGCCGCATCCAGCCGGTTACATCCAGCCGCAGCCGATGTCGAACACACCTAAACACTAGTAGTGACAGCATCTGTCACTACATCATCAATCACCTGCCACTATAGTGGCCAGGCCCTTAATTATGCTGAACTTTAAGGCTTAATATAATTTAAACAGATGAGAACCGACCGAAACTAGTGAAATGCCAAGAAGCTCCGGAAAAGTTGATGGGCCTAATGTTTTCTCTTTGGAAAGAGGAGTAATAGGGCGGCCTTTAGCATTGAAAGTGGCGCTTACATGTTCAGCACCGTGGACAGCGGTGATAACGTTTTCATAACATTTCCAAAATGATAGAATGGAATGTTCCTCTAACGTACATGTAAACCAAGAAAAAAACTTTCTTAATACATTCAAAAAACTGTACGTTTTCAACGTTTAAAAAACATTCATAAATAACGTTTTAATAACCTAATGGGAATGTCAGCAAAACATTCTAATAACATATTTTTGTTAGCTGGGGTATGCTCCACACTAAAAATCTAATCTCACCATCATTGAGTCCATCTGTGATTACATGAAGAAACAAAAAAAACTGAGAAAGACTAAATCCAGAAGACCTGTGGCAACATCTCCAAGACGCTTGGAGATACTACCTGCAAAGCTACGGTACAGTGAAAAGTTTTAGGCACTTGTGTAAAAATGCTGTAAAGTGAGGATGCTTTCAAAAATAATGTCATAAATAGATTTAATTTTTCAAGTCAAGTCAAGTCACCTTCATTTATATAGCGCTTTTAACAATATAGATTGTTTTAAAGCAGCTGTACAGTGATAATAAGAAAATTACAGTAACAGAGATTGTTTTGGCTTTACAGCAGCTCTAGAATAAAGTTATTGTTCAGCTAAAGTTACAATTGATTGTATATACTCAGTTCCAGAGCTCCTTCCACGAGGAGATTGTACGGCCTAAAGTGGAATGTGTTTCCACTTGGTGTAGAGAGCGTGAGGTGGACCCAGTTAACTGCCCAGTTGGCTTCAGTGCTGGTGCTCCTCCAAGATCGCTTCTCGGCTGGTCTTACCCTGTCCACACTCAAGGTGTAAGTGGCTGCCATTGCGGCTTTCCACTCTCCTCTGGGTGATGGACCTCTGGAGAGACATCAGCTGGTCGTACATTTCCTCCGTGGTGCTTGGAGGATTAGACCTGCGTCTCGTACCAGGGTTCCCACATGGGACCTGGCAGTGGTTCTCAAAGGGCTGGTCGAGGCCCCCTTCGAACCTCTGGAGTCGGCTGAGGCCAAGAACCTTTCCCTCAAGGTAGCTATTTTACTAGCCATTACTTCTCTGAGGAGAGTAGAAGACCTTCAGGCACTCTCGATATCTCATGGGTGCCTGGAGTTTGCTCTATTAACCCTCTGGGGTGGGCGGTCTCGCCGGCGATACCAGCTCACTTTTTTCCTTATCAGTGCAAAAGAGACTAAAATTACTCTGTTGATTTTGCTCTTACATATAAGTGTTGTACATCATTCGATCCTGTTAAGTTTGTATTTTTTTTGTGGAACCTCATAATAAAAACAAAGTGTTGTGCTTTTCGCCTAATAAAGAAAAATAAACATGATGCGCGTTCTGCGTTCTCTCTGTCAGTGAAGTCCATTCTGAAACGCGTCCGAAAAATGAACTGTAACTCTGCAAATACTCAGTCAAACAGGTATACAGGTACACAGGCATGAAGCCTGAATTATCTTCTTTTAAATGAAGTAATTTATATAAAAAACAAATTTTCTCATTTTATGTAATCTGTACGAAAAGAGAAAGATGATAGTCATTCTCGTCTCAGCTCATTAAAGTTAATTTGACCACGCCCACAGAGCGCGCGCTCTATTCAAACACAAATGCTCTGAGGCGATCCACGCCCACATCAGCTGGATAACCCACCGAAAGAGACTCAGATTTACGACGCTGTGAGGAATAATAATAATCCTGGAAAAAATTACCTCAGAAGTAGGCTACAGGTAGTTTCATTTGTAGGAGCAACGGATCCAGCCGAGGAAATAGGTACATTCTTTATTTTCAAGTGCTTTGTGCTAATCGCGATATGGAATAGTGTCTGTAAACAAAAAGACTGTTTGAATCGTGTTTTTGTGTGTGAATGAATGAACAGCTTTTACCTAACTATATTCCAATACTGAGATGAGTAAAAATCGACTGAAATATGTTGAAATAAAATATTTTTGTATAAGCAACGTATTAAACTGCAAATTAACATTTATATGTCCTAATCATAAAAACTATATGTTACATATGAAAGACAAGATGTCGTTTTTACTGTAAAATACTGCCACATCAAATAAGCTTGTTTGCTAAGATGTTATTATAGTGTTTGTTCGATTGTAGGCTATATTCAAACTAATTAATCCCCAACTGTTAAATATGTATGATAAAATGTATACTTTAGTATATAATACAAAGAAAGATTACATTTGAAATATAGTTAAAATTTTAATTGTTGTTTTAATTGTAACCTTTTTATTAAAATAGCAAAAATATATATAGGCTACATATAAATAAATCTTAGGTAAATCTTAAAAGCTCAATATAAGCCTCCTCTTTAAATTATTTGTATTGTGTTTTATTAGTGACACATTTGGGATACATTCCCAAACTTTCTGTAAAAACAGTATGATAATTAACTGCACAATTACTAGAAATTTTTACATTTGATATTATACAATTTGCAAGCACAATTTGAAAAATAAATAAATAATTGGAACTGTGAACCAATTTTGTATTATATAGGTATATATATATATATATATATATATATATATATATATATGTATTGTCATTGCATTCTTGTGGCTCAGTGACACACCTGAATGAAAGGGTCATTAGTATGCAGCCCCATTATGCGCTCATTATGCGGGCCCATTGTCTTCTCAGGTGTGAATCACAGCAGGTCACACCCCTGCGCATATTGCCTTTCCAAACAAAAAGTGTCATTTTTAAATTTAAACCAATCTATTGTTTTATGTGAATGATAAGGCAGGATGATTTTTAGATCATTTTGAAGCAAAAACTCTAGGCGACAACATCCATTAGTCAAAAGTCTTGTGGACACATATTTAGTATGTGTTTTGTGGCCTTATTTCAGAAACTTTAAGTTTTAGTTTTTTCAATAACCACGCATAAACAATATTCTCTCAAAAATACAAAAAATGTACATACATGTTGATAACACATTATGGTAGCCCTGTTTGTGCTAAATAGAGTGTAATTTCACCTGTGCCATTAATATGTTTATAAGCAACTGAAAAAAGCACAAATGTCAGAGTATGTCAAAACATCTCAAGGACCCCAAAAACACCTTGGACCCCAGAGGGTTAAGGCTATCTTGCATCCTAGGCCAGGCTATGTGCCTAAAGTGCCATCTAATGTGGCACGGCCTATGGTTCTGCAGGCTTTTCATCCTCCACCTCACGTGACGGCGGATGAAAAAAGACTTAATTTGTCCAGAGGTCTTCTTCATGGCGGAAGTCAGACCAGTTGCTGGTGGGCTTCGGGTTGCCCAAGAAGGGGCTTCCTGCATCCATACAGACAGGCCCGCCGACAGGGGGGGACAAACGGGTCTGTTGTCCCGGGCCCAGGGTAGGGAGGGGGGCCCAGAACTGGGCCCTCATTAAATTATGGAATAATTGTTAAAAAAATAAATAAAATAGGCATATTTGTTGAAAAAATATCTAATATTTGAGTTACATAAAAGCTTTTTATTTGTTTTCTTCCTAATTGTCCTTGAAATAGTGGTCAAGAACCCCCCCCCCCCCCCCCCCCAAACAAAAATGGTTTGGCCACTGATCAAAATATGATGATGTCATTTGATTTGAAGTTCAGTAGGCTAACTTTACGCTCAAAATGTCCGGTCAGCACAAGTCCGGTGCTCAGAAAAGAAAAGAAAAGAAAAGAAAAGAAAAGAAAAGAAAAGAAAAGAAAAGAAAAGAAAAGAGAAGAAGAAAATAGAGGCCTTCGAGATGTCCTAAACAAATATTTTTAAAAAGGTGGTGACGGTGAAGCTGGAACTAACGTTAGTAAAGTCAACGTAGAGCAAGGTAAGAAACAGCGCAGCCAACGTTTATGAGTGTTGTCAAAGACCCGGCACTTCGGTACCAAGTCGGTACAAATTTCTTTCTAAACGTCACGCCACGGTACCAGATTTTCTCAAACCCGGGATGCGCGTGCATGCCCAAAGCGCGTGCAGTTGCGTCCTCTTCATAAAAGCGCTGAGACATGGCGACCGGCGGGGCTGCTGCTGTGGTGGCTGTAAATCCATTTGTTGATAAGAAAGGAGGAAAGAGCCACATATGGAAATATTTTGGATATTAGCTCATAATAATAGCGACGCGGCGCGCTCGTTTTGACAGGCGCGCCTAAGTTCATTGTTGCATAGCAACGACAGACGCCACGGGAGAGCAAACGCTTGTGGAAAGGAGAAAGCGGTGCGAACTGCGCTCTCCATGATGACGAGGAAGTATTAGCAAAGAATTAATTGATTTCTAGCCCTTGGATTAGCTTTACTACTATTTATGGAGATGAGAAATAAAAAGCCGGCTGAAATGCATCACTGTCATCATCGGTGATTCGGTGAACAGATAATGGGTCAGATCCGAGTCTATTTTTGCTGCGCTGCTCATGCTTAAAAGTGAAAGCACACTTTTGATAAATATTTAAAAATAACAATTTGATAACAATTAAAAAATAAATATGATTTCACACAAAAAGTGCCCAAAATGCACAGATTTTGCATGTCTAGTGTGTTTTAACAAGAACTGCATTAGGCTATGTCAGAAAAGAAAATGAAGACATTTATAGAAAATGTACCCATTTAAACATGTTTTTATTATTCATTTTGGGTAAAAGTATATGGTGTTTTATAAAAAAAAAAAAAAAAATCGTGGGCGTGCCCCATCTAAGATTATCTTGTCCCGGGCCCAGGCAAGACTGTCAGCTGGCCTGCATACAGACCATCAGTAACTGGGTCGTTCAGGCTATCTCTATGGCCTATCAGGTGCGCAGCTTGCCTTCACCTTTGGCCGTGAGGGCTCATTCAACCAGAGGCATGGCGTCCTCTAGAGCCCTCCTTTCAGGGGCCCCGATCTAAGAAGTGTGCGATGCAGCAGGATGGGCCACCCCTCATACTTTTATCAGATTCTATAGCCTGGACATTCCTTCTACGCCAGGCACTCTAGTGCTCTCGTCTTAAGTATGCCTGTGCGCAGCTTCACACTGGGACAGGCAGGGCTTGTTGTGGCATAGTGGGTACTCGTTCCCCAAAGTGTCGTAGTCGACGCAGTTTGAGTTCCCTCGAAAGGGAACGTCTCGGGTTACGACTGTAACCCTTCTTCCACCGGGAAGGGAACGAAGCTCCCTTCCTCTGCCTGGGAGCGACTTGCTTCATCGCAGAAGCTAACTCTGTTGTGTGCCGGCGTCCCTTTGTAGCTTCCGTGTATGCTGTCACATGTTACGTCATGACGCAGCACCAATCAGGATTGGATTAGTTTCATTCATACTTCAGATGCGTTACGCTAAGGGCGTTCCCCAAAGTGTTGTAGTCGACGCACTGTCAGGGGTAACAAGGGTTACAGTCGTAACCCGAGACGTTTTTCAGATAGCTTTGCAGGCAAGTTTCTTCAAGCGCCTTGAAGACGTTGCCGCAGTTCTTCTAGATTTAGTCTGTCTCGTTTTTTTTCAGTTTCTTCAAACCCATGCTAAACAAAACCAGCTTGTTGCTAACCAGTCGCAATAACGCCTTTGGTGATTAATCAAAGCACCCCGCACAGTGTATTGTGATATCTTGGAAGCGTCCATCCAAAAATTTCAGATTTTTAAGCTTTCAATTCAATATTTCGTCGACATATGCCTGTTTTGTAATGGATATAGATGATAGTGAGAGTGCTCAGTCAGTGGCTAATGCTTTAAACGCACTGCAAATCTTGTCTGAGCAATTGACATGGAACATTTTGCTCAACTTATTAATGAATACTTGTGTACTTGAATACTGATAATGTGCACCACCAAAACAAGATGATTGTGGACATTAATGTAGCAAATCTTGAACAATGGTTCGGCTTGAACAAAATATGAAACTGTCATGACTGTATTAAAATTAACTTTGCTAGCTGTGTTATCACTATATCTGGCCACACATCTATGCAGGAAAAATCATGAAAATTCTTTCAAAGAATTTAGTCTTTTTTTATAAACTTGTTAATGTAAGATGTGCAATTTGTTATTGATATTTTGTTGCATAATTTTGCTACATGGATTGCTACATGGGTAGCCCTTAAGCAGTGACATGCTTCTCAAACTGACTGCTAAGCAGAAAAATCAGTTAGGTTACAATGTTAAATATTCTTTATGTAAATATTTTTTATAAAGTTTAACAAATATTTTCCCTATAGATATGGGTTTTCCAAAGTCTTCACGAACTATGTATTTTAATTTGGGTATGCCATTTCTTGGATTTGAGTTCCAAATGGGGATCCAAGATAACAGGTTAAGGTATTAGTTGTGTTGTTAAAGCTTATTTATAATACTACTGTTGAACTTGACAGTATTTTCTCACTCCTGGCAGACTGATCTCATGAAATGGCGTATGTATGACACGCCAATTCGTATTTCCATTTTTGGCGTGCTATCAACATGCATAATCGCTTTTCAGTGTGTTTATAAACGCCGTTGACTTAACGTTACATTACTGTATATAATAAATATAATGACCTACCCCAACCCCGTCCCTAAACCTAGCCGTCACTGGGGTTAATACCATTTAGGAGTCTTCCCCTACCATCCTAGGAAAAAAATATCGCTCCCCAGATGTAGATCTACATTTTGCTTCGTTTCGCTCGGACATTTAACGGCATGTACATACACGCGGAATCACTCGGACATTTAACGGCGTAGACATACACGCAAAAGATGATCGGCGTGGACATACACGTGGATAGCTCAAAATGCGTATAGATAACACGCCACTTGACTTGAAAGTGGCGTGTATGTTTACGCAAAGTCATGATGTCATGTTGCTCCTGGTTATTTCTTAGGTAGTATCAAAGAAGCCAGAGAAAGCCAGAGTCTACATTTTTGTAATTTATGTATGCAATGGTGTGATTCATTGGCTAAAAAGAAAGCATAACACAAAATAAACAAAGAAAATATTAATTTGACTGATAACATTTTTTGTTCAGAGTGTCTATAGATATATCGTCACAGTGAATTGAAAAATGTGAAAAATCTGATATCGTGACAGCCCTAGTGAGAACTCGCTTTACACACAGCTATAGTTTATACACTATAGTGAATAATTATTTGCTGGAATTTAGCATATTATAAGCATGGAGCTTATGGGAATCCTGTGCTAAAATTCAGGCCCAAAGTAGACAATATATGCATTTATATATTTAGGATTTATAAATATATATTCTGACTTATAACTATATATTCAGTATTTTCATTTATATATTCAGAGTTATAACTTTTCAGAATTTATAACACATATATTCTGACTTATAACTATATATTCAGATTTACATGTATAATTAGAGATATGACTATATATTCAGATTTACATTTATATATTCAGTTTTGTAACTATATACTCAGATTTACACTTATATATTCAGGCTTATAAATTAGGTCCCAAACAAATTAACTTTTTGTTAATACAATAAAACTTGTAAGTTGGTATGAGCCACCCAGGGGCGGATCTACAGGGGGGCAAGGGGGGGCAGGTGCCCCCCCACTCTAGAGCCTTGCCCCCCCAGCTGCCCCCCTAACTTTGATGATCCAAAAACTGTACTTGTAAAAACAACCTGCCACTATGTCCACAAGCTTCTCAAAACAGTGAGCTAAACAATACATTTACCAAAAGTGAACAATTTAATTTTTAATTTTAAATATATTATTAGCCCCTCCCCCCTGCATCCCTGATTCAAACGTGCAGAGCGGGCGGCGTTGTTGGCGGCTCACACACTGTACACAGCGAGTCTGCTGCAGTAAGGTGGCCCTGCAACCCGACTGGAGCTAGAGTGAGCTTCCCCAGAGCCTCTGAAGGTGAAGTGAGTTTCCTCAGGTGTAGTTTAAACACACACGTTTAACTTAAAGTTACATTTGTAATGAATGTATTGTATACTAAAGACGATTCAGCATCAGCAAAAACAGCGCGTCTATTATGTTAGCCAAAATCAGCGGTCAATTCGCTCCCTCGTGATTTGTAAGAGCACTCTTCCCTTTGATTAGCCTTATTTTGATTTTAGTAAAGACAAGAACAGCTTAAGGCGAGACACAAAAACATCGGGGTTTTTTTCACTGGTTAATTTTAAGATTTTGGGCTATTTGTCTTCAATAACATGTCTTCTTTCAGACTTGTGGTAAAAAAAAAAAAAAAAAAAAAACACTTTTAGGACTTTTTTACTACACTTTGTCTATTTGCGTCAGTAGATTTCTCCTAAATTCAACAAAAGTTGTCGTTCTAAATCAACATGCTGCTCCGCGATCGCTGCATGTCAATGTCATCACATACATCTCCGTTGGAAAGCTCTCTCTCCTGTACATTGTTGTCGTATCCAAATATGGTCATTTCCTTTTAATCAGCAACCAATCGTGAAAGTACAATGGGCATTTAACTCTAAAACCGAAATCTCATTGGCTGATGTCAATTTCTGACAACGTGATTCGTTCAGATGCATCACGTGACGTGCTCTGACATTTAGATATGCGTTTTTGACTGTTTTTCTGTTCAGTTGAAGGCCATAAATGCTGTGATTTAGGTGGTTTGTATTGTTGTTGCTAATGATTTGATAAGATATTGTGTCTGTAAATAGTTGTTTCCACTAAAAAAAAGTATGAATTTTTACATTACAAATCTTTAAATGCTGTTTTCTCAAAATTAGTTTTTTGTCAATCTCCAGTACAAACATCTCAGCCTGTGTAGCACCGACCTATGTACACCAAACTTTCCAGTTATTCATTTAGCAGTATTCTCTATTCTGAAGATATTTTCAGAGGGATTTGTTAATAAATCATTCCTAAAAACCTTTGTAGTGTGTAAGGGCATGATTAAACAATAATGTTAATCATTTAATAATGATTAAAAGTGTTTTTGTGTTTGTTTTGTTAAAGCAATTCACATATAGGGATTCCCATGTACCGTCTACCCCTGCCACCCTGCCAAGACCTCTTGCCACCCCTTTGCCCCCCCATGTAAAATTTTCTAGATCCGCCACTGGAGCCACCACAGTCATTTAAAAATATACAAAATAACACAAAGTGAAACTAAAGTGGCATTTTGGGGTTACGGAAACAACAGTTACTATGGTAAATACACAATACTAACAACTTCATACCTGCATGCAAATCCTTCCCAACTAACACACGACATACCAGTTACGTAATTTGTTGGTAATTTCATGGCTTACTAATTGACAACATAACTATGATGTTGCAAGCTCGAAATTTCTTTTGCGCTGTCTTTATCATGAAGTGATATACAGCATGCACTGCCACATTTACACGTGCAATTAAAGAGTGTGTGCTACGAGCACAGTAAACCGGCTAACAGGACATAAAAGTTAGTTTTTTTCTGAGGTGAGAGACCTTTTTGTAACGAGTTACAAAAATAACGTTAGAATAATGACACTGACATATAGCCTGACAACATCTAATCTGATCACAGCCACTGAATCAGGACAACGCATTTTTCTCAGGCACCCTTTACTTAAACTGCGTCTGACAGAAGTGTCAACAGCTTTCATGCACGTCTTGTTAAAATAAAAGTCTTGTATCAGAAAAAAATGTCTTGGTTACGTATGAAGCCTTTGTGCATCTCGTGCTCTGCCCCGCAGCGAGGGGTATAAATACTGAAGCAATGCACATTCAGATTTTCGATGAGAGCCGAGCAGGTGATCCGGCCACTCGGCGGTGGTTTAGAAACTGTGTTTCAGTGAACGAGGGTTAAATATGAGACATTCCTTTACAATCGGTCACATTAGACGTCACATCGGAACCTACCGACGAATTGGGATCCCTAACAAAACACCACTATTGCTGCCCCTTCCAGCACCCTGCGTAAGCCTCCTGATCCCCCCGTACCTCCTGGGGCGGAAGATAGGACAGAGCTTACACAGAGAAGGTCGATCCCTGCTGTTCCGCATGACCCATTCAGCAAGACTATTGGATAACACTGGGAAAGCGTGCCCTTTCAAGTTTTGGAAAAGGACGCTGTGGAATCCACATCCTACCTGTAGAGAGATATCATGAGCTGATCTGAGATCCTGAAGCTCTGCATTCTCCTCCAGGGGCAGCGCTTGCAGGTTCTCCGCCTGGTCCTTGAAATGAGTGGTGGGAACCTTGGGCACGTATACAACTAGTTAATAGTGAGAATTGAACCCTAAACTAAAGTGTAACCCTAATTTTATAAAACAAAACTACAATAACAGTCTTATTTTTTTTAATTAGGAGATTTATTTATTTATTACAGGTTTGCATATGGAGTTTAGTGGTTTTTCCCTGTGCAATTTTATGTAAAATTAGGAATACAGAATCGTATTCTGTACATTTTACATTTGTATTGTCAAAGCAATGTCAGCGTTGCTGTGTACAATTAAAACAGTGCAAAATAAAAATAGTACAAAGCTACAACAAATTAAGAACAGAAGTTCCCTTTCAAATGGGATCTCGCACTGCATCTGACAAGACGCTATGGGGAAAAGCACGTGTCTAAACACGACAATTGTTTTGGCCGGCGAAAGCCTATGACGTCACTACCAGTGTAAACGTGAGCATAAAATTGCACCTGAGGAACACGTTATCTTCTTCATCGTCTTCAGGAGCCATTTGTATGCGCGTACCGTACCGATACTAAAATGTGACGTGAACACACTGCAGATCACTGATTGGTCAGACAGAATCGTCACTACCAGTGTCATTGTATTTGCGAGACATCAAACCCGCTAGATTTAAATAGCCAGTAACAGCCACCGCTGTAGCACCTGTTTTAAAACTTCTTGCTTGATGAAAAAATAAAAAATAAATGGCTGAATCGTGGTCAGTGGACGAAGTGCAGACGTTCCTCTCGTTGGTTGCTGAGGAGCGGATAAACTATAACGGTCAGACTATAATCCCACCCACTTTGAAGCGGTACTAACTGCAGTGGAAAAGCAAACCGAGCTAAAGCGAACCGAGCCGTGCCGTGCCGTGCTGAGCCGAGTCGTACCACGCAGTGGAAAAGCGAAGCGAGCCGAACCGTGCCGCGCCGAGCCAAACCGTACTGAGCCGTACCGAGCCGAACCAGCAGTGGAAAAGCGCCAATAGTGCTGCATTCATGGCAGCAGACTCCCTTGTTTCTCGATAGAGTGATAATAATCTAGTGTTGAATGGAATGCATTCGGCTCTCGAGGGAGTTGAAGGCATGTTTTGTGATGCTGTCGTGGTGAGAAGCTCCACGCGTTTCAGTGTTTGTACAAGGACGTTCGGCTCTCGAGGGAGTTGAAAAACGCTTGTAGCGATGCATTCATGACAGTAGACTCTGTTCTCGCTTGTGTCTTGTTACAGAGATAAGAATCTAGCATTTGAATGGAGTGTGCAGCTCCCGAGAGAGTTTTGCTGTGTGGTGTGCCTGCAATCTGCGGTTCGGATCCCGCGGCCACAGTAGCATCAAGTGGAATCAATCGCGGGGGTTGTAGGTGGAGCATGGGGGAAGTTCTTTTTTGGACTCTTCCTGCTAGCTCTGAATAAGGTGGAATGTCTAATTCTGAGGAATTGGATGCAGAGTGAGATGAGATAGATGTTATTAATAAAAACACCCCCTCTGCTGTCCACACACAAGTAGAGGTTCGTAATGGCCTTCATGGACCAGTGTTAATTTTGACAGCAAATTTTTATTTAGTTTTAGTCTTAGTCTTTTGACTAAAATGCCATTTAGTTTTAGTCATATTTTAGTCATCTGAATTGTTTTATTTTTAGTCTAGTTTTAGTCGACGAAATATAATAAGATTTTAGTTTACTAAATCTACAGTAGATCGAATGGGTTTAGTTAAATTGTGCATTAATTTAGAATTTCTCTCAAATTTCCAAACCCATTATATATTCCCCTAGAAAACATATATTAACCTGTTAATATGAATAGAATATGAATAACATAAAATAATATCTTAAAATTAAATAAAAAACACTTCTCCTAAAGTAGAACAGTCTTTTTTTCTTCTTCAATGGATGATTATGCAGTCTTTAATTTATATACATCATTCTTTATTCTTTCAAGCAGACATATTTATTTGTATAACTTAAATATTATTAAATCTTATTAAATATATTAAAGAGCAGTGAATGCTTTTCACTTTTTATTTTGTTTGATTAATATTAAGACGGAATTAGGTTTATTGCGCACTGTCACTTTAAGACCGAGGGCCCTATCTTGCACCCGGCGCAAATGACTTTGTACACTGACACATGTATCATTCCTATTTTGCACCCACGCAAAGCGGGCTTTTCCCTCCACAGACGCACGCCAGTAAACTAGGAAATGAACTTGCGCTCCCTGGGCGGTTCAGCGCAAAAAGGAGGCGTGTTTCGGCGCAAACATTCCCTAGTGCTATTTTGCAGTTCCAGAAAACGATTGCGCCACTGACCAGAAAAAACCTAGTCTAAAGTCAGTGGCGTGTTGCGCGTACATTCAGATGCTATTTTAAGCGCGCATGTTTGGCCATAATACAGAGTGTGAACAACGCGCATACACTGTAGATGATTCTCTCATCTACACAGATGCATTTTACTTTTTGCAAATGATATATTATTATAAGGAAAAATATTAAAACACGAGGGAAATCATTGTTGTGTCCATGACAATTTGAAAAATAGGCATAAAGCTTACACATTTACCCCGATTATTATATGCATGTTTAACCGAAGCTAATTTGGGTGGGTTTGTCCCATCCCCAATGTCACTTCTCTTTCTTTTACGGCCCTGATGAGAACATCGATCTCCTCGGCTGTGAACCGATTCTGAAGCGCGCCTGGTTTTGCGCCATGGAACAAGCGCACCTCGTTCATCATGCTCTTAAAGGGAATGTGATATGACGCTCTTATTGGTTTGTTTCCCGTTACGCCCAAACCACACCTATGAATAATGAAGCTACTTCAGACCAACCCCTTTTAGATTTGCGCCAGGCGCAAGAGGCATTTATCCTGCCAGGAAAATAGCAACAGCGCCGGGATCCGCCCACAAAGTTACTTGCGCTTTGCGCTTTGACACTTGCGTTTCAGATCGTTAAAATAGGGCCCATAGTGTGCAGATCCAATTGCACTGATGCACATCCGATATTCTCACAACTGTACGTTCTGTAAAGACATAACCGACTGTGTTTACGTGAATACTTTCCAAAACGGACATTTAAGACATGATGTTGTGTGTATTTGTCCATTCAGACGTGAAATAGAGCTCAATTCAGTCCTCGCGCGCTGTAATAGCTGTCTATGGGGCTGCACGCTTCGGGTCGGGGGTGTGTGTGCGCACAGAAAAACATACCGAATAAAGCTCTCTTTCACGTCGTCACTCTTTTAGATCTATCCATATTTGCTCTTCTCTTTCTCCCAGACGTTTACATTTTTGAACGATTTATGAGACATGCATCAAGCGCATGCCAACTCCAGTCCCGCCGGTAGATCAGCACGTTATTCAAATGTGCGCATCTTCCACAAACGCAAATCAGTTATGAATGGATCTCTTTCCAATCGTCCCTCCCTAACATTTTCGTCTAGTTTTTATTCGTTGACGAAAATGTCAATACATTTCGTCATAGTTGTCGTCATTTAAAACAGTTTTTTATTTAGTTATCATCTCATTTTCGTCTGTGAAAAAATGTCGTTGACGAAAATAATGACGAAAATTATTCGTCAACGAAATTAACACTGTCATGGACCTGCATTGATGGTGAGTGTGCTTATTGCCAGAGTGGAAGGTTGTGGTTAGTACTCCCCTTGTTTTAGAGTGTCGTTATGCTGAGTACTTCACTCCCTAGAGCTTCGTTTAGCATTAGTATCAAGTTGAATGGCTCTCTGTGAGCCTCCTTGATAGGAGCAGTTCTGCCTGAGCATACTCCCCTTGTTCGGAGGGTCGTCATGCTGAGTACTCCGCTCTACAAGCTGTTTAAACATTGGTGTCAAGTTGAGTGGCTCTTGATGAGCCTCCTTGATAAACTGTTATTTGGCTGAGTGTGTTTAGCATGTTGAGTACTCCGCTCCCTAAGAGCTCAGTTTATTGTTAGAGTCAAGTTAAATGGCTTTTTGTGAGCCTCCTTGACAAGCTTAGTTACGGTTGAGCGTTATAGTGTCAAGTTGAATGGCTCTCGATGAGCCTCCTTGATAAACTGTTATTTGGCTGAGTGTGTTTAGCATGTTGAGTACTCCGCTCCCTAAGAGCTCAGTTTATTGTTAGAGTCAAGTTGAATGGCTTTTTGTGAGCCTCCTTGACAAGCTTAGTTACGGTTGAGCGTTGTTAGTACTCCCCTCTTTTTGAGGGTCATCATGCTGAGTAATCTGCTCCCTAAGAGCTCTGTTTTATTGTTTGAGTCAAGCTGATTGGCTCTATGAGCCTTCTTGGCAGGTTTAGTTAAGGTTGTTACTTTATTTAGCATTAAGTTGTAAGGCTCTTGCTGAGCCTAATTAATGTTATGGTAAGTATGGTAATTGTTATGGTAACCTCCTTGATGAATTGATAAAAAAAAAAAAACTAGTCGAGTTGAATGGCTCTTGCCCAGCCTCTGACTATATTGTAGATATTACAATAAATATATATATAATATTGTATTGTCATATTGTAAATATAGTCATGGTCTGTTACCTTAAATGTCAGGTGGATTGGCTCTAGATTGGCCTTCTTGACAGAGAGTGTTTCTAGAAATCTTCTGGTGTTGTTGAGAGCTATATTGCTGAGACCTGCTCTCTCTAGTTCTCCGCATGTTTAGGCATTGGAATTAACTAGGCCTCCTTTCATTTTGGAGAGTCGTTTTGCTGAGGCCCCCACTCATTAGAGCTCCTCCGTATGAGCCTCCATGACTGCGGATCGATCCTGCTGGGGTTCTCTCCTCTGAGTCCTGTGGGTTAGCGGTTTCGAGCGGCAAGACTTTCTGTGATCCTCCTTGATAGGATATAGACCTCATTCTGAGTTTTTTTCAATCTTCAGCGCTAATGATAAGATGATGTTCTTAGGATTAGGGCTTTTCATTTATTAAAAATTAATGTAAACTGGTTAGCTGATTTATCTGAAAGATTGGTGAGATCGACCAACACAAGGAAGACACAAGTGTAATAAAATACATTTTATAAAAAAAAGATAAACAAGCATACTAAAACAACCAACGTGATCTCATGAGAATTCGTGTGTATTTTACGTAAAGTGTAGTTCTACAACATGTACATTTACTTACTTTTTCATACACACAGAAACGTATAATACTGACGTATTGACAGCACTAAAACATCAAATATTTACGTATGAACAACTTTACTGACATACAAATTTGTACTTATTCCTATTTATGCATATTAAAATCGTGGCATTAATGTTTTGACTCAATTGTATTAAATTTGTCTTATCAATCATTTCAGTAGCATTTATTAAATGCAGTTTACTCATTTACTTAATAAGAAATAATAACATTTCACTCTGTTCATGACTTCTGCTGCAAACTTTTTTCTGAGGATTACATAATGTTAAACAACACTACACTTTAAAACCTTAAAAAGTAACAACATTTCTTTAATCTTTTAAACATTCTGTAATATTTAGTTTGTTTGCCGTGAGACACAAAAAGTGTTTTCTCCTGACAACTGATGATAGAACCATAAAATACACCAAAACACAACATAAATTCAGATCCAAATTCAGCCCTTTATCCATCGATCTTCATCTCCATTCTCAGGAGCAACCGTAAACGTCAAATCCGTGTTACAATATGTTTTATGGCAGTGATATCAAACGCTCATTGGCTCTCGCCTGTGTCACGACACGCACACAAAAAGGGTGATAGTCCAAGTGCAGTTTTATTGGGTAATCCGTAATCATAGGTCCATGTAAGCAGTCCAAAAACAAGAAATAAACACTTAACCAAACCAAGACAGACTCTGGGAGGTGGGTGACAACATACAAGGATTCCAGAACAAGTGATTAAACAGACAGGGTATAAATAGACAGACACTAACAAGGTGAGTGGGAACAGCTGAGTGTGATAATGAATAATGAGTCCGACAAGGGTGATGGGGGATTGTAGTCCAATAGTGACTGACACCTGTGGGGGAAGAGGACCTCTAGTGGCTACCCAGGGGACATCACCCAGACACTGTGACAGCCTGCTTTTCACAGATTCCGACATGCCGTGTTTCAGTCCGTCACAATGTACATTTGAAATTAGGAAATGCGTGCCTTCACGGAGAGAAACCGAGATTAAAATTTTTTATGGATTAATAACTTAAATTTTGTTCTGTACCTCATACAAAACTGTTATATACCTCCAGCGAGGACTGCGACTGCAACACGTCGTCAAGTGAACGACGTTTGGTACAGCTTTTGACATGTTCGCAATAAATAAATTATTGGGATTACACTTGTCTGTCTGTTATGTTTTTCTTCATAACTATACGTGGTTTTAAGAAATGGTTATGGTTTAGGAGTAGGATTAGCGGCTCAAAATATCTGTTTAATGCTATTGTTACTAAAATTGTAATTTGCCTACATGTCTCTGGCCATTATGTTTTATTCTTTTTATATTCTGTATAAAATGGGTATGTTTAGGTTTGGGAGTAGGGTTAAGGGATCTTACATTCATCTATAAAAGGTAAAGGGAAAATTATACATATCTTTATGATATGAAATCTTTGTAAATATTTAACGTTTTGTAGCTTTAATAACGTAATAATGCTACGTTTAAATGTTGCAGATACGTCCATATTATACGTTTCAGCATCTATCCAAACATACAAAAAAGTATGTAAGGGTAAACAGGTCAATTGATCAGCAGTTTAAGACATTAAATTCGTAAGCACATAACACAAGAACACTTCTCTTTAAAATACAAACAAGACTTTATTGATTATTCTAACACAAACTAATATCTAACACAAACACATTCACATTCATGCAGAAAGAAAAAGAGAGTGAGGAAAAAATGAGTTTTAAGAGTGAGATGATGAAATCCCAATATATGCACTTATAAGACATGATCTGAACGAACCATCAATCATTCATTTAACCCTTCCATCGTTTCTTAGGCATGGTTATTAAATATTATATTAATGCACCAGTTCAGCTAAGAGTCTGGAGGCTACTTGAGTTTGTTGAGTTCCTTTGCTCGAAAATGGGTTCCCTTTCGTTCGGGAACTCCTACGTCTCGTCGGAGGAGTTTCCAACGAATTGGGATCCCGCTAGGGAGACCAATTGCCTTCTAGTGAATTAAAACGAGCCAATGAACATTGGCATGCAAGACTTGCATTCCGCGCACCGCCTGCCAGTGCGGATATAAAGCGGAAGCGAGCGCACACACATATGCTTTTAGCTTCGGAGCCGACCGGTTGTGTCCTCTGAGTGATGAGCTTCAAGATTATATACATATATATATATACCTCGCATCATAAATTTACTTTTATCTATGGTATTTTTTCCTTTCCGCTCTAAGCAGAGATTAGTCAAGTCAAGTCAAGTCACCTTTATTTATGTAGCGCTTTTTACAATACAGATTGTATCAAAGCAGCTTCACAGTGTTAACATGAAAATAATTCAATACGTTTGTTTGTAGAAGAAAATTGCGTCATCGTCCACCCGAAGTAAGGCAGATCAATAATATTGTTGAATATTAAATGTCCCCAACTAAGCAAGCCAAAAGCCAAGGCAACAGTGGCAAGGAACCAAAACTCCATCAGTTGACAGAATGGAGAAAAAAACCTTGGGAGAAACCAGGCTCAGTCAGGGGCCAGTTCTCCTCTGGCCAACAAACGAACAGTGTATGATTATGATTTAGGCATCATTGCAGGTCAGAAGTCAGATTGGATCAGAACATTCACAATATTTATCCAGTTCCATCTGGTTGGAGGTCGGAGTCATCACTCCGGTATGGAGACGAGTTTGTTGAGGTGCCCATGAGGCCTTCACAGGGCTGATGAGGCTGGCACTTCAGTGATGCGTTGTGGTCGTGTCCAGGCGCAGGTTCACCGTCTGGTCTGGATACGGCCCGGATCCGGCTGACTTCAGTAAACCACGGAATAAATGGAAAGATTAACATTAGCGTAGATGCCATTCTTCTTATGATGTAACGAGTACATCAGGTGTTGTAGGAAGTGTCCCCGGTTCTTGCTGACCTAATCTATGCAGCCTAATAATCATTTAACTGATTTGAATAATATAAATGTATAATGTTCTATGTGAATGCCAGGTAAAAGAGATGTGTTTTTAGTCTAGATTTGAAACTGACAGAGTGTGTCTGCTTCCCGGACAATGTTAGGGAGACTGTTCCAAAGTTTAGGTGCTAAATAGGAAAAGGATCTACCTCCAGCAGTTGATTTTGATATTCTAGGTATTCCCCAGGGCTTGACCAGCCGCCACAGACCGCTGCCTCCTCGGGGACCTCGGCCTAGGATCACGCTGAAACCCGATCACTCCAAGTCTGCCTAGCACAGCTGAGAAAAAGACAGCGCTCTCCCGCCGCGGCCGGACCGCCGTCAAAGTTTCGCCCTCTGTTAGTCCCCGCTCACGCGGCTACTACAGCAGTGTACTCCGCCATTACCAAGCCGGTCCCTCTTCCCGCTTTCATGAGCACAAACGCCGTTTTCACGGCGACCCAGAGAAATCTCATAAAGAGCATAAAAGCCTCCTGTGTAAAAAATGTGCCCACAACACTGTGTTCACTCATACACAAAAGCACTTCAGTTCCCGTGTTTCACACAGAGTCCACTCTCATAAAGCGGTTCCAGCCCGCTCGAGTTTCAGAGTGCATAAGCGCCTCTGCTCACTCTGTTACACGGCCCATAAATTCCTCTCCGAGTGTAAGTCCCGCTGTTATAAACACTATGAGCGCGCTCACGCAGCCCGCTATGTGCAGCGACGGGGACCATGTAGCCATTCACCCTCTAGCGTTACGCTTCAAAGCGTGGGAAGCTATTCTGGGAATTTCCCAGTGGGTGCTAAACACAATAAAGTTAGGCTATCGCTTACAGTTTCACCGCCGCCCTCCACGTTTTCGAGCGCGGCTAGAAACTATTGTAGTAGTAGTAGTAGTAAAATCTTTATTTGTCCCTTTACAGGGCAATTTAAGTAGCTTCAACCTCACAAACATACAAATTTTTATAAAACAGAAAAACATCACAAAAACATCACAAAAACATCACAAAAACATCACAAAAACATCACAAACCCCGGGCATTTATAATAATTCTTCATATAGCTACTAATTAAAATTCACGGTACCTTTATCTTTGTTTCAAATAAGTATTTACACTCATAACTGCGTTTGAAACAAAAGACCTAGAAGCTTTAACGGTCCTCCACTTGGGCACTCTATATCGCTTTCCTGAAGGAAGCAATTCAAATTCTAAAAACAAAATGTGGGATGTATCCTCTAGGATAGTCAAAGACTTCCTAAGAACATTTCTCTCACACAAAGCAGACAAACCCAACTGTACAGATCCTGTAATCTTTGACCCTAAATTAATAATGTGCTGAAGCTGGGATCTACTTTTAACATTTAATCCATAAAACCAACAGATTATAGCAGGTTAAAACACTTTCAATGAAAGATCTATAAAACATTATCAATATGGATTTATCCACTTCAAAGGACTTAAGCTTCCTCAGTAAATATAACCGTTTTTGTGCTTTCGATATAATAAGATTTGTGTTTTCCACCCACCTAAGTTTGTCATCAATTAATGTACCCAAATACTTATATGAACCGACCTTCTCAACCTCTTTACCCGCAACAACTACTTTAGATGGAGTTCCGACAGAATTATAAAATTCTATAGTCATATCCTTAGTTTTGGATACGTTAATATGTAAATGAGAAGTCTCACACCAATACAAAAAATATTTCAAAATGGGCCCATGCTCTGTGTCACCTTGCTTTAACAGACTCAGCACCACTGTATCATCGGCATATTTAATAATATGTCTGTCTGGATATTGACTTCTGCACCTATCTGTATATAAAATAAATAATAACGGTGAAAGGATACAACCCTGGGGACAGCCCACTGAAGAATGCAGTTCCCTGGAATGTTCTCCATTCACCCGTACCATTTGAGATCTTCTGGTCAGAAAATCTAAAATCCAGGCAACCAAACACTTAGGGACATTAAATTCAGAAAGCAAACGTTCAGCTAAAAGAATTGGTTGAATAGTATTAAACGCTGAAGAAAAATCTATAAATAATAAACGAGCATGATGCTTACCCATATCCACATGTTTATATATATAATTTAAGAGTGTCAGAGTGGCATCCTCCACACTCCTATTTCTCCTATAGGCAAATTTTAGCGGGTCAATCAGCTGACTAGTATGCTCTACGAGCCAAAATTTAACAATTCTCTCAAAACACTTCATTAATAATGATGTTAAAGAAATTGGTCTAAAATCATTCATGGCATTGGTCTTTTTAGGAATCGGTACAATAATCGATTTTTTCCACACTGAGGGTACTCTTTGTAATTTCAATGAGTTCTGAAAAATGAAATGACTAATATCACATAGCTGATAAGCACAGCTCTTCAAAACTCTCCCACTGACTTTATCAGGCCCAGGCCTTTTATTTTGTTGGGTGGTCTGTAAAACCCTCAAAACAGAAGCTTTATCAATTTGCAGATATTCCTCTGTTTTCAAACCAGAATAAAAATCTCTACTCATTTTATTAAAATCGTGTGTATCGAATCGCTTAAAAAAATCATTAAATTCGTCTGCTATCTCTCCCTTTTCTATCCTAGACTCAGTCAAACTAATTAGGGCCCGAGCACCGATGGTGTGAGGACCCTCTTGGAATTGCTCTGTTTATTAGGGCCCAAGCCTTGAAAAGGCGAAGGCCCTATTGTTTTCCTTAGGATTATTAGGGCCCAAGCCTTGAAAAGGCGAAGGCCCTATTGTTTTCCTAAGGATTATTATTATTCTTCCGACTTATTATTAGGGCCCAAGCCTTGAAAAGGCGAAGGCCCTATTGTTTTCCTTAGGATTATTATTAGGGCCCAAGCCCTGAAAGGGTGCAGAGCCCTATTGTTCTTCTTAGGATTATTAGGGCCCAAGCCCTGAAAGGGCGCAGAGCCCTATTGTTCTTCTTAGGATTATTTGCTATTCTTCTTTATTAGGGCCCAAGCCTTGAAAAGGCGAAGGCCCTATTGTTTTCCTAAGGATTATTATTATTAGGGCCCAAGCCTTGAAAAGGCGAAGGCCCTATTGTTTTCCTTAGGATTATTAGGGCCCAAGCCTTGAAAAGGCGAAGGCCCTATTGTTTTCCTAAGGATTATTTATTATTAGGGCCCAAGCCTTGAAAAGGCGAAGGCCCTATTGTTTTCCTAAGGATTATTTATTATTAGGGCCCAAGCCTTGAAAAGGCGAAGGCCCTATTGTTTTCCTAAGGATTATTTATTATTAGGGCCCAAGCCTTGAAAAGGCGAAGGCCCTATTGTTTTCCTAAGGATTATTATTATTATTATTATTATTCCGACTTATTATTATTATTATTTTACTACCTTTTGGGCACTTTTGGGGCACTTAACATGCTCGAAAACTCTTGAAACTTTGCACACAGGTCAGAACCCGTGGCCATCAGGGCCGGGCTGAAGATGGTACCCGGGCGTGGCAGGGGGGCTCGACAGCGCCACCTGGAACGGGGTTTGAACACTTGTCCATATATCAAACACGCTTGCATGTAATAATCTGAAACTCGCTACACTTATATATCTCATCGGGCCGAACAACTTTCGTGCTCTAAGTTTTACGCCAGCCCAACAGGAAGTCGGCTATTTAGGGTTGTTTGGAAACGCATGCTCAGGAATTTGAAACACTTCTCCTAGGGAATTCCTTCGATCATCGCCAAACTCGGTGTGCATGAAGTCAAGACATTGAGGATGAAAAATTGCCAGGGGATTTTTGATATCTCGAACGGTTTGGCCGTGGCGAGGAAACGAATTTATGGCGAATAATGGAAACAGGAAGTGTGTTATAACTTCTTCATACATTAACTGATCTTGATGAAACTTCAGCAGTGTGTTCGCTGTAAGAGGCCGATCACATGGATGTGACTATTGTGAGTCAAAGTTATAGCGCCACCAACTGGCAGCAGGAAGTGTGTCACTTTCTAAATGCTTTGAAATCACCCTCTTATTTTTACCCGATTTTCTTCAAACTTTATGTGTATAATGTAAACACACGGCAGATGTAGACCTGTGAAAGGATTATTGATATCTTAGATACTGTTGCCGTGGCAACGCATCAAACTTTATTATTCTTTGTTGATGCTTTTGAGACTCTTAACATGCTTGAAATTGCATGAAACTCGACAGACACATCACATTTATTAGCCAGTAGACATGTGCAAAGTTTCAGAAACGGGCGTGGTGCAGGGGCTCAGTAGCGCCACCTTTAGTCAAAAATGGGGTATTAGTTTTACCTACAGTAACAAAAATACGCACGTATATTGTTCTCCTCGAGCCGGACAACTTTCTAATTTACACTCACTAGCTCGGATCGACAGGAAGTCAGATATTTTGGTTTGAATGTGATTTGCAGGAGGATTTTCTCCCTCCCTCTCTCTCTGTCTCTGCATCTATGTGTGTGTGTGTGGGGTTAGGGGATTGTCTGTTGAGTGAAAATGCTTTTAAAATTGTTTTTCAAGGTTTTGGGGCCCTTAACGTGCTCGAAAACTCTTGAAACTTTGCACACAGGTCAGAACCCGTGGCCATCAGGGCCGGGCTGAAGATGGTACCCGGGCGTGGCAGGGGGGCTCGACAGCGCCCCCTGGAACGGGGTCCGAAAACTTGGTCCATAAACCAAACACACTTGCATGTAATAATATGAAACTCGGTACACATATAGATCTCATCATTTCATATATACTTCATGCTCTTACTTTTTACCCCAGCCCAACAGGAAGTCGGCTATTTAGGGTTGTTTGTTAAACGCATGCAATGGAATTTAAAGTACTTCTCCTAGAGAATTCAAAGAAATGCCACGAAACTCGGTCAGCATGAAGTCAAGACATTGAGGATGAAAAATTGCCAGGGGATTTTTGATATCTCGAACGGTTTGGCCGTGGCGAGGAAACAAATTTATGGCGAGAAACGTGAAACAGGAAGTGTGTTATAACTTCAGCATACATTAGCTGATCGTAATGAAACTTTACCAGTGTGTTCGCTGTAAGAGGCCGATCACATTGATGTGACTATTGTGAGTCAAAGTTATAGCGCCACCAACTGGCAGCAGGAAGTGTCACTTTCAAAATGCTTTGAAATCACCCTCTTATTTTAACCCGATTTGCTTCAAACTTAATCTGTATAATGTAAATACACGGCAGATGTAGACCTGTGAAAGGATTATTGATATCTTTGATACTGTTGCCGTGGCAACGCATCAAACTTTAAAATTCTTTTAGGATGCTTTTGAGACTCTTAGCATGCCTGAAATTGCTTGAAATTGCATGAAACTCGACAGACAGATCACATTTATTAGCCAGTAGACATGTGCAAAGTTTCAGAAACGGGCGTGGTGCAGGGACTCAGTAGCGCCACCTTTTGACAAAAGTGGGGGGGTTAGTTTCATCTACAGTTACAAAACTTTTTCAACTTGATGAAAATACATTAAAGATGCTAAATTGTGAACGGATATTGAATATCTCAAACGGTTTTGCTATGGCGAGGGATTATGTCAAAAAAAAGAATCAGGAAATGTCTCATATCTTTCTAAAATGTAATTATACACCATTTATTTTTCTATAAAATTATGCTAATATTAGAACTAAACCCATTGTATTCCTTTTTTTCAATTTAAGATTTATGTTTAAGTTTAAAAACAGTCAGAATGGTTGTTTAGCCAAAAAAAAAATCATTCATAGTGCTTTACTGCCCTCTTGTGTTCAAAATCAGGTAGGCAAATTGTATTAAATTGTAGGGGCGCTACTATGGGAATATTTTCCCACCGTGACACCGCTGGGGGCTTTAAAATCGCTAACTTGAAAGCGAAAGTAACGGACGTCCTCACAAGACATTAACAAGGGTGCGGAGTACAGCGAGAGTTTTCAATTAAATCCTATGGAAGTAGGAATGAACTAAACAACATTCACTCTGTTCTGCTCGTTCCTCGGCGTGGACGCGCACCGTTATGAATGCCCGTGCAGCCGTGAGCATTTTCGTTTCATTTTAAAAGAAGCCCCATATCGGGGGCGGATTTCTTGAATGTATTTTACAAAATCACAATGTTGTGTTTGATTGCGAGTATCCAAAAATATAAGTAAACACTTTGCAGTTTGAATGATCTTCTTGAATAAAATGACGGAGTAGCCAATGTTTCCACTGTTCGATCGCGGACGTTCACACGGACATTGATAATGGTGGCGCGTGCAGAGCGCTCGAGGGAATTCCTATGAAGTAGGAATGAACTAAAAAACGTTCACTCTGTTCTGCTCGCTCATCGTCGTGGATGCGCAGCGTTATGAATGCCCGTGTGATGCAGCATAACACAGCAGAGAGAGACGCTCACTCTCGACTCGTGATTAATGAAATTTGACTCCGGTTGCTGATCTTTGCTGCAACTTTCGTTCAGCTCACAATTTAGTAAGCAAACACGTTCAGATTTTAATTGTAGTGACTAAATTATTTTATTAAACACACACACACACACACACACACACACACACACACACACACACATCAAATTGACGGTGGGGGGCAATGGTATATTTAAATCTGCATATTGTAATATATGCAGGGCACCCCAGTCTAGTCTTATTAAATCTATTCTTCATCTTTCATTTTTAATTTGTAAATTTGATCAATAAATTCAATTATTTAAAATGATAAGACACTATATGGCTTTTACCCTAGGTAGGGCTGATCAAATTAAATCGTTTACACTGAAAAATAACAATGCATTAAATAATGTTATGAGATTGTTTTAAATATAAGTCAATTAAAAATCGTTGGAAAGAATGATACAATTTTTATGCTTATTTATATTTTCAGAGCAGAAAATCCGATTTTTCTGCTTATTCAATATTGCATCTAAAATGTAAGTGACTTGACGTATGTGTGTGTGTGTGTGAGAGAGAGAGAGATTGTGTCTGTTACAGTGACAAGAGTTTAACCGTTTAAGGCCTTGTCTTTTTGGATATATATCTTTTTTTTATAAAAAAAAGTGCATACAACCAATATATTTTAAATGTATTGTTTGCTTTAAATTAAATTAAGATTGTATGTTTGGTAATTGAACCTAAATACATTTAAAATTAATGTTCTATATTTCAGATCAATATATTTGTTTTCCTTCATTTTAATCAACACTAACTTTATTCTCATCTGAATTATAAGTAACTTATTTCTGTATAAAATAAAAAATCCCGAGTAATCCAGACCAACCAGAGCGCACTATTTCTACAACATCATCAGTGCTGAAGCGGAACTACCAGAGCCGTTCGGCAGATAGCGAGCAGATATTTTGTGTCACGTCGTGCACAATAACCCTAAAGGCACCAGGGTGGCGGTGCCACCGGCTTTATATATATATATATATATATATATATATATATATATATATATAAATATAGCTGCAAGCAGCGATGAAGGGCCAAAGCCGGCGGCACCGCCACCCCGGTGCCTTTAGGTAACTAAAGGCACCGGGGTGGCAGTGCCACCGGCTTGGGCCCGTAATCGCTGCTCGCAGCTATATTTATATATATTTTTTTTCTCCTCTTTTATTTTTCTTACGACTATTCGGGCACTTTTGGGGCTCTTAACGTGCACGAAAACTCTTGAAACTTTGCACGCGGGTCAGAACCCGCGGCCATCAGGGCCGGGCTGAAGATGGTACCCGGGCGTGGCAGGGGGGCTCGACAGCGCCCCCTGGAACGGGGTCCCAAAACTTGGTCCATAAATCAAACACGCTTGCATGTAATAACATGAAACTCGGTACACATATAGATCTCATCGGTTCATATATACTTCATGCTCTTACTTTTTACCCCAGCCCAACAGGAAGTCGGCTATTTAGGGTTGTTTGTAAAACGCATGCAATGGAATTTAAAGTACTTCTCCTAGAGAATTCCAAGAAATGCCACGAAACTCGGTAAGCATGAAGTCAAGACATTGAGGATGAAAAATTGCCAGGGGATTTTTGGTATCTCGAACGGTTTGGCCGTGGCGAGGAAACGAATTTATGGCGAGAAACGTGAAACAGGAAGTGTGTTATAACTTCTACATACATTAACTGATCTTGATGAAACTTTAGCAGTGTGTTCGCTGTAAGAGGCCGATCACAAGGATGTGACTACTGTGAGTCAAAGTTATAGCGCCACCAACTGGCAGCAGGAAGTGTGTCACTTTCAAAATGCTTTGAAATCACCCTCTTTTTTTTACCCAATTTGTTTCAAACTTTATGTGTATAATGTAGACACACGCCAGATGTAGACCTGTGAGAAGATTATTTAATATCTAAGAGAATGTTGCCATGGCAACGCATCAAACTTTAATATTCTTTTTTGATGCTTGAGACTCTTAGCATGCCTGAAATTGCTTGAAATTGCATGAAACTCGACAGACAGATCACATTTATTAGCCAGTAGACATGTGCAAAGTTTCAGAAATGGGCGTGGTGCAGGGACTCAGTAGCGCCACCTTTTGACAAAAGTGGGGTTGTTAGTTATCTAGAGTAACAAAACTCGGTATGTATATTGTACTCCTTAAACCAGACAACGTTCTAATTTATAGTCATTAGCTACAAACAACAGAAAGTCAGATATTTTGGTTTGAATGTGGATTCTGTCTCTCTCTGACAATGCAACCTGCCATTCTCTGTGTGTGTGTGTCTGTGTGGGGAGGGGGGAGGGGCTCTTCGAGTGATAGTTTAGTTTAAACACAAAATCATACATGGGGCCATACTGCCCTCTTGTGTCCAAATTATATTTATAAATGAAATCGCCGTGTATGCGCATCGTTATGAATGCCCGTGCAGCTGTTAGTTTCCTTTTAAAATTACCGCCTTTTCTCGGGCCGATTGCTTGAATTGTGAGTTCAATGGCCTATTATTTTTCATGGAAAACACAACAACAAAAGAGTATAATGACAGATTCCCTCATCATTTATTCAGTCAGCTCTTAACTCTCTGTAATGAAATTTGACCCATGCTGCTGATCTTTGCTGGGACTCACGCACAAACACACACACACACACACACACACACACACACACACATTCCATCATTGCAATCTTGACATCGCAGCCCGTTCACTATAGCGTTAATAATATATAATAATAAAATAGTCAACCTAACATATAAAAATTACACTTCTATATTTAAATAGTCGTACAATTCGTATCATTCACAGTAAGCACCGCTCCACTGTGATTTTTCCAAAAACATTTTTCTGCAAGTGAAGAGGATGATTTTTTCGATAGATATTAGAACGTGGGTGAAGTAGCTACAAAGCGTATAATAAAGAATAGTTTAGCATCGAAATACATCGCAAATGTTGAAACATTTTGATTCTAAAGAGAGATTTACATGAGCCCAACACCGTTTAGCCTACTTTCAGTTTTGTTTTAAATTATTTCGTTTTGGCTTGATTATAGTTATTTTTGTATTCGTGTTCTGGTCTGAATATTATTAAATTTAAAGGTTTTGTTGTGAAATATTTTGAGTGTACCATAAAATCAGAATAATTCTCTCGGTTTAGTGATTCCCTAGTTATTATTATTATTTTTTCATTGTTCTAATCAGGTAAGGCAAATAATATTCTCTGTGTCTTTATATATATATATATATATATATATATACACTCACTGGCCACTTTATTAGGTACACCTGTCCAACTGCTCGTTAACACTTAATTTCTAAGCAGCCAATCACATGGCGGCAACTCAGTGCATTTAGGCATGTAGACATGGTCAAGACAATCTCCTGCAGTTCAAACCGAGCATCAGTATGGGGAAGAAAGTTGATTTGAGTGACTTTGAACGTGGCATGATTGTTGGTGCCAGAAGGGCTGGTCTGAGTATTTCAGAAACTGCTAATCTACTGGGATTTTCACGCACAACCATCTCTAGGGTTTACAGAGAATGGTCCGAAAAAGAAAAAACATCCAGTGAGCGGCAGTTCTGTGGGCGGAAATGCCTTGTTGATGCCAGAGGTCAGAGGAGAATGGCCAGACTGGTTCGAGCTGATAGAAGGGCAACAGTGACTGAAATAACCACTCGTTACAACCGAGGTATGCAGCAAAGCATTTGTGAAGCCACAACACGCACAACCTTGAGGCGGATGGGCTACAACAGCAGAAGACTCCACCGGGTACCACTCATCTCCACTACAAATAGGAAAAAGAGGCTACAATTTGCAAGAGCTCACCAAAATTGAACAGTTGAAGACTGGAAAAATGTTGCCTGGTCTGATGAGTCTCGATTTCTGTTGAGACATTCAGATGTTAGAGTTAGAATTTGGCGTAAACAGAATGAGAACATTGAACCATCATGCCTTGTTACCACTGTGCAGGCTGGTGGTGGTGGTGTAATGGTGTGGGGGATGTTTTCCTGGCACACTTTAGGCCCCTTAGTGCCAATTGGGCATCGTTTAAATGCCACGGCCTACCTGAGCATTGTTTCTGACCATGTCCATCCCTTTATGGCCACCATGTACCCATCCTCTGATGGCTACTTCCACCATGTCACAAAGCTCTAATCATTTCAAATTGGTTTCTTGAACATGACAATGAGTTCACTGTACTAAAATGGCCTCCACAGTCACCAGATCTCAACCCAATAGAGCATCTTTGGGATGTGGTGGAACGGGAGATTCGCATCATGGATGTGCAGCCGACAAATCTGCGGCAACTGTGTGATGCCATCATGTCAATATGGACCAAACTCCCTGAGGAATGCTTCCAGCACCTTGTTGAATCTATGCCACGAAGAATTGAGGCAGTTCTGAAGGCAAAAGGGGGTCCAACCCGTTACTAGCATGGGGTACCTAATAAAGTGGCCGGTGAGTGTATATATATATATATCGTCTGAATTATAAATAACTTTTTTTTTGTATAAAATAAAAAAATCCTAATAATCCAGACCAACCAGAGGGCACTATTCCTACAACATCATCAGTGCTGAAGCGGAACTACCAGAGCCGTTCGGCAGATAGCGAGCAGATGCAGCATATGTGTTATAACGAGGCAGGGTCAGGCCAGGGGAATCCATTTGCAGCTTTTTATTAAGAATGGAAAAAGACAGGCAGGGTGAACAATGGAAAACAGGGCAGAACAGAAAAGGCAGAGACAACATAATGATGAATAATCTTACTATATTAAATTGTATGCTATGTGTTGTGAATACACCCATGTTAAATATTAAAATTTACTTCCATTGCATATCATAGAACACATAATCTTACTATATTATATGGAATAATCTCTATATTTAATAATCTTACTATATTATATGGAAAAAGACAGGCAGGGTGAACTATGGAAAACAGGGCAGAACAGAAAAGGCAGAGACAACATAATGATGAATAATCTTACTATATTATATTGTATGCTATGTGTTGTGAATACACCCATGTTAAACATTAAAATTTACTTCCATTGCATATCATAGAACACATAAGCGTAAAATAAAATTACATTAATAAACCAGTACAAAGACCTCCAGATAAATACTGGGCCTCTATATTTACACATTTAAGTGCTGCAAAACATATTGAGCTATGACATAAAAAATTATTCTATATTTAAATGATCTCATATGTGGCTATTGTGGTTCACAATCATAGGCCTAGTCCCAAATGGCACACTTCAAATGAATACTCGGTCTTGTGTATTTATTTCATATGTCCGTTAAATCCATGTAGGGTGTCTCATTTTTCATTTTAGGTTTCAGAAGGTTGCTCACGCATACTTTGTGATTGATATGTGCCCTCGATGCGCACTTTTGCAGAGCCCACACTGATACAAGCTCTACAGAACACTTCTTTTCGACAGTCAAAGCGGGGTTACGTTTTTGCACGTTGTGCAAAATAACCCTAAAGGCACCAGGGTGGCGGTGCCACCGGCTTCTTTTATATATATATATATATTTATTATTATTATTCTTTTTCTATCAACCTTTCGGGCACTTTTGGGGCCCTTAACGTGCTCGAAAACTCTTGAAACTTTGCACACGGGTCAGAACCCGCGGCCATCAGGGCCGGGCTGAAGATGGTACCCGGGCGTGGCAGGGGGGCTCGACAGCGCCCCCTGGAACGCGGTCCGAAAACTGGGTCTATAAATCAAACACGCTTTCATGTAATAATTTGAAACTTGGTACACATATAGATCTCATCGGTTCATATATCCTTCATGCTCTTACTTTTTACGCCAGCCCAACAGGAAGTCGGCTATTTAGGGTTGTTTGGAAACGCATGCTCAGGAATTTGAAACACTTCTCCTAGGGAATTCCGCCGTTCGTCTCCAAACTAGGTGTGCATGAAGTCAAGACATTGAGGATCCCAAATTGCGAACGGATTTTTGATATCTCGAACGGTGTGGCCGTGGCGAGGAAACGAATTTATGGCGAATAATGGAAACAGGAAGTGTGTTATAACTTCTTCATACATTGACTGATCTTGATGAAACTTCAGCAGTGTGTTCGCTGTAAGAGGCCGATCACATGGATGTGACTATTGTGAGTCAAAGTTATAGCGCCACCAACTGGCAGCAGGAAGTGTGTCACTTTCAAAATGCTTTGAAATCACCCTCTTATTTTTGCCCGATTTGCTTCAAACTTCACTACTATAATGTAAACACACGCCAGATGTAGACCTGTGAATGGATTCTTGATATCTTAGATACTGTTGCCATGGCAACGCATCAAATTTTAATATTCTTTTTTTATGCTTTTGAGACTCTTAGCATGCCTGAAATTGCTTGAAATTGCATGAAACTCGACAGACAGATCAGATTTATTAGCCAGTAGACATGTGCAAAGTTTCAGAAACGGGCATGGTGCAGGGACTCAGTAGCGCCACCTTTTGACAAAAGTGGGGGGGTTAGTTTTATAGTTTTACCTACAATCATAAAACTCGGTACGCATATTGTTCAGATCAAGCCGGACAACTTTCTAATTAACTGTCATTAGCTTAGACCAAGAGGAAGTCAGATATTTTAGTTTGAATGTGGATGTTTCTGAAAATTTTCTCTCCCTCTCCCTCTGACAGAGAGAATGCACCCTGCCATTCGTGTGTGTGTGTCTGTGTGTGTGTCTGTGTGGGGAGGGGCTCTTCGTGTGATGGTTTAGTTTAAACACAAAATTATACATAGGGCCATACTGCCCTCTTGTGTCCAAAATTATATTTATATATACATTATACATATATTTGGTATGTGACTGAGGACCGAGAGCTTTTAAATACGGGACATTGATAATGGCCACGTGCAGAGCGCTCGAGGGAATTCCTATGGAAGTAGGAATTAACTAAAGTTCTGCTCGCTCATCGCCGTGGACGCGCACCGTTATGAATGCCCGTGCAGCCATTAGTTTCATTTTAAAATTAGCGCCTTTTCTGGGGCCGATTGCTTGAATTGTGAGTTCAATAGCCTATTATTCTTCATGGAAACCACAACAACAAAAGAGTAAAAAAGTTTGGTGTGAACGCAGCATAATGAACAAGCTGCGATCTCAAGATTGCAATGCTGGAGTGTGTGTGTGTGTGTGTGTGTGCGCGCGAGAGAGAGGCGCGGGCGAACTGTGTGTGTGTGTGTGTGTGTGTGTCTGTGTGGGGAGGGGGGGAGGGGCTCTTCGAGTGATAGTTAGTTTAAACACAAAATTATACATAGGGCCATACTGCCCTCTTGTGTCCAAAATGTTATTTATACATATATTTGGCAAGCATGTGACTGAGGACCGAGAGCTTTTAAATACGGATGTCCACACGGACATTGATAAGGGTTGCGCTTGCAGAGCGCTTGAGGGAATTCCTATGGAAGTAGGAATGAACTAAAAAACGTTCGCTCTGTTCTGCTCGCTCATCGCCGTGGACGCGCACCGTTATGAATGCCAGTGCAGCCGCATACTTTTTAGTGTCACTTTAAAATTAGTGCAATATCAGGGGCCGATTGCTTGAATTGTGAGTTCAATAGTCTATTATTTTTCACGGAAAACACAACAACAAAAGAGTACAATGATAGATTCGCTTAAATAGGCGCTTTTACATAAAATAGCCTATTCCGTCATCATCTTTTCAGTCAGCTCTTCACTCTCGTGATTAATGAAATTTGACTCCTGTTGCTGATATTTGCTGCAACTTTCGTTCAGCTCACAATTTAGTAAGCAAACACGCTTCAAATGTGTTTATTTTATTTTTTGTGTATATATATGTGTGTATATATATATAGCTTATGTTTCAAATATGAGTTAATTAACAATCGTTGGAAAGAATGATACTTTTAAACATATCACTAAACCGTCATTAGGTGTCGCCAGGCGACCGTCTTAATGAGCGAGTCATTGATTCATTTGTTCGAACGATTCGTTCGAACGGCTGAGTCATTCATGAATGAGACAGATTATGGATTGGTCATTGAATCTTTGAGTCAACCGATTCGTTCAAAATGCTGAATCATTCAGTAATGAGAAAACACGTTGCTGTGAGATGCTCGATGGTTCTGCTGTGATCTTTGTTTAACTATTTTCACTGCTGAAACAGAAAAAAGTCAATATTGCATATAAAATGTAAGTGATTTGACTTGTGTGTGTGTCTGTGTGTGTGTGTGTGTGTGTGTGTGTGTGTGTGTATGATTGTGTCTGTTACAGTGATTGTTTAACCCTTGTTAAAGTTTAGGCCTTGTCTTTTTGGATATATATCTTTTTATATAAAAAAAATAGGCATACAACCCATATATTTTAAATGTATTGTTTGCTTTAAATTACATTAAGATTTGTATGTTTGGTAATTGAACCTGAATGAATTTTAAATGAATGTGCTATATTTCAGAGTTTTGCTTAAAATTTGAACTAACACTAACTTTATTCTCATCTGAATGATAGATTATTTATTTATGTATAAAATAAAAAAGAGATTTTGGTTGGGTGACAGTTGTAGTTTACAGTTTGACAAAAGCATAATGTTGTGTTTTATTGCGATTGTTCACAAATATAAGTAAACACTTTACAGTTTGAATAATGTCCTGTATGAACAAAAGGACGGAGTATGTTTTTATGTCTACATTGTTCAATCACGTTTCACACACACACACACACACACACAGAAACTTTTTTATCAGGCAAGTAACATTCTGTCTTGGCACAATTGATTTAACTTTCATAACTTATTTCATGTGTCCATTAAGTCCATGAGACCGTAGGGTGTCTCATTTTTCATTTTAGGTTTCAGAAGGTTGCTCACGCATATGATATGTGCCCTCAATGCACACTTTTGCAGAGCCCACACCAATGCAAGCTCTACAGTACACATCTTCTCAACAGTCAAAGCGGGGTTAAGTTATTGCCCGTCATGCACAGTAACCCTAAAGGCACCAGGGTGGCGGTGCCACCGGCTTGTTTATATATATATATATATATAAATATAGCTGCGAGCAGCGATGAAGGGCCAAAGCCGGTGGCACCGCCACTCCGGTGCCTTTAGTTAACTAAAGGCACCGGTGTTGCGGTGCCACCGGCTTGGGCCCGTAATCGCTGCTCGCAGCTATATATATATATTTTTTTCTCCTCTTTTATTTTTCTTACGACTATTCGGGCGGGCACTTTTGGGACTCTTAACGTGCACGAAAACTCTTGAAACTTTGCACGCGGGTCAGAACAGAAAACACAGAAAAAAGTCAATATTGCATCTAAAATGTAAGTGATTTGACGTGTGTGTGTGTGTGTGTGTGTGTGTGTGTGTGTGTGTGTGTGTGTTTGTGTGATTGTGTCTGTTACGGTAATTGTTTAACCCTTGTTAAAGTTTAGGCCTTGTCTTTTTGGATATATATCTTTTTATATAAAAAAATAGCATACAACCCATATATTTTAAATGTATTGTTTGCTTTAAATTACATTGAGATTTGTATGTTTGGTAATTGAACCTGAATGAATTTTAAATGAATGTGCTATATTTTCAGATCATATATTTGTTTTCCTTAAAATTTTAACTAACACTAACTTTATTCTCATCTGAATGATGGATTATTTATTTATGTATAAAATAAAAACACATTTGATTTTTCTTTTTTAATCAATGTAGAATGTGTAACTGAAAAAAAATAAAAAGATTAGGGCTCTTTTCGAGGACAAGAAATGAAAACCAATGCAATATGATGAATGTCCAAAAGATTTTTTTGCTTTTAAACTATGTGTGTGTGTGTGTGTGTGTGTGTGTGTGTGTGTGTGTGTGTGTGTGTGTGTGTGTAAGAGATTTTGGTTGGGTGACAGTTGTAGTTTACAGTTTGACAAAAGCACAATGTTGTGTTTTATTGCGATTGTACACAAATATTAGTAAACACTTTGCAGTTTGAATAATGTCCTGTATGAACAAAAGGACGGAGTATGTTTTTATGTCTACATTGTTCAATCACGCCTCACACACACACACACAAACTATTTTTCTAATCAGATCAGGCAAATATTCTGTCTTGGCACACTTCATATAACTTTCAAACTTGTGTACTTATTTCATGTGTCCATTAAGTCCATGAGACCGTAGGGTGTCTCATTTTTCATTTAAGGTTTCAGAAGGTTGCTCACGCATAATTTGTGGTTGATATGTGCCCTCAATGCACACTTTTGCAGAGCCCACACTGATGCAAGCTCTACAGCACACATCTTCTCAAAGGTCAAAGCGGGGTTACGTTATTGCCCGTCATACACAGTAACCCTAAAGGCTGCTTGTTTATATATATATATATATATATATATATATATATATATATATATAAATATAGCTGCGAGCAGCGATGAAGGGCCAAAGCTGGCGGCACCGCCACTCCGGTGCCTTTAGGTAAAGGCACCGGGGTTGCGGTGCCACCGGCTTGGGCCCGTAATCGCTGCTCGCAGCTATATTTATTATTATTTTACTACCTTTTGGGCACTTTTGGGGGCCTTAACGTGCTCAAAAACTCTTGAAACTTTGCACACGGGTCAGAACCCGCGGCCATCAGGGCCGGGCTGAAGCTGGTACCCGGGCGTGGCAGGGGGGGTCGACAGCGCCCCCTGGAACGCGGTCCGAAAACTTGGTCCATAAATCAAACACGCTTGCATGGAATAATATGAAACTCGGTACACATATAGATCTCATCGGTTCATATATACTTCATGCTCTGATTTTTTACCCCAGCCCTACAGGATGTCTGCTATTTAGGGTTGTTTGGAAAACCCATGCTCAGGAATTCGAAATACTCCTCCTAGAGAATTCAAACACACGGCACGAAACTCGGTCAGTATGAAGACAAGACACTGAGGATGAAAAATTGTCAGCGGATTTTTGATATCTCGAACGGTTTGGCCGTGGCGAGGAAACGAATTTATGGCGAGAAACGTGAAACAGGAAGTGTGTTATAACTTCAGCATACATTAGCTGATCGTAATGAAACTTCACCAGTGTGTTCGCTGTAAGAGGCCGATCACATGGATGTGACTATTGTGAGTCAAAGTTATAGCGCCACCAACTGGCAGCAGGAAGTGTGTCACTTTCAAAATGCTTTGAAATCACCCTCTTATTTTTACCCGATTTGCTTCAAACTTCATCTGTATAATGTAAAAACATGGCAGATGTAGACCTGTGAAAGGATTGTTTAATATCTAAGATAATGTTGCCATGGCAACGCATCAAACTTTAATATTTTTTTTGATGCTTTTGAGACTCTTAGCATGCTTGAAATTGCATGAAACTCGACAGACACATCTCATTTATTAGCTAGTAGACACGTGCAAAGTTTCAGAAACGGGCGTGGTGAGGGGCTCAGTAGCGCCACCTTTAGTCAAAAATGGGGTATTAGTTTTACCTACAGTAACAAAAATCGGTATGTGTATTCGTCTCCTCGAGCCGGACAACTTTCTAATTGACAGTCATTAGCTCCCGAACAACACAAAGTCAGATATTTTGGTTTGAATGTGATTTTCAGGAGAATTTTCTCCCCCTGTCTCTGTGTGTGGGGGGGTTGGGGAATTCGACTATTATTTTAATGGTGTTCAAGGTTTCAGGTGCTTTTGGGGCCCTTAACGTGCTTGAAAACTCTTGAAACTTTGCACACAGGTCAGAGCCCACGGACATCAGGGCCGGGCTGAAGCTGGTACCCGGGCGTGGCAGGGGGGCTCAACAGCGCCCCCTTGAACGGGGTCCCCAAAACTTGGTCCATAGATCAAACACGCTTGCATGAATTAATATGAAACTCAGTACACATATAGATCTCATCGGGCTGAACAACTTACCCTCGGTCAAGTTTTACGCCAGCCCAACAGGAAGTCGGCTATTATGGGTTGTTTGGAGAACGCTTGCTCTGGAATTTGAAGTACTTTTCCTAGAGATTGCATCCGTTTACCACCAAACTCGGTCAGCTTGAGGTCAACACATTGAACATGCTAAATTGTGGACGGATTGTTGATATCTCGAACGGTTTGGCCGTGGCGAGGAAACTAATTTATGGCGAGAAAAGAGAAACACGAAGTGTTATAACTTCTGCATACATTAACTGATCTTGATGAAACTTCAGCAGTGTGTTCGTGGTAAGAGGCCAATCAGATGGATGTAACTATTGTGAGTCAAAGTTATAGCGCCACCAACTGGCAGCAGGAAGTGTGTCACTTTCTAAATGCTTTTGACAAAAGTGGGGGGGTTAGTTTAATCTACAGTAACAAAACTCGATATGTATATTGTACTCTTCGAGCCGGACAACTTTTTAATTTACCTTAGTTAGCTCGGATCAACAGGAAGTCAGATATTTTGGTTTGAATATGGTGAGCCTCTCTCTGTCTCTCTCTGAGCCAATATGGCAAGCCGTTTTAACATTTAATCATTTGAACCTACTAGTCTCTATTTTCATGCTACTAGTACTTATTTTTTAGATACTAGTATCTATTCCATTAATTACTAGTACTTATTCATTAGCGACTAGTGCTTATTCTTTTGTACTAGTGCCTATTCTTTAGATACTAGTGCTTATTCTTTAGATATTTTTTTGAATACGTATTAGTAGCTAATGAATAAGTACTGGTATATATTTAATAGGTACTAGTATCTAATGACTTAGTACTAGTATTTATTGAATAAATACTAGTATCTATTAATAGGTACTAGTATCTAAAAGGTCATTTTCTCTCTCTCTCTCTGAGCCAATATGGCAAGCCGTTTTAACATTTAATCATTTTAACCTACTAGTCTCTATTTTCATGCTACTAGTACTTATTTTTTAGATACTAGTATCTATTCCATTAAGTACTAGTACTTATTAATTAGCGACTAGTGCTTGTCTGTTTAGAATATTCAAAGTGCTTATTCAATTTTTATGCTTATTTATATTTTCAGAGCAGAAAATCGGATTTTTCTGCTTATTCAATATTGCATCTAAAATGTAAGTTACTTGACGTGTGTGTGTGTGTGTTTAAAGTTAAAGGCCTTGTCTTTTTGGATATATATCTTTTTTTATTAAAAAAAATGTGCATACAACCCATATATTTTAAATGTATTGTTTGCTTTAAATTAAATTAAGATTGTATGTTTGGTAATTGAACCTAAATAAATTTAAAATTAATGTGCTTTATTTCAGATCAATATATTTTTTTTCCTTCACTTTAATCAACACTAACTTTATTCTCATCTGAATTATAAATAACTTATTTCTGTATAAAATAAAAAATCCCGAATAATCCAGACCAACCAGAGCGCACTATTTCTAAAACATCATCAGTGCTGAAGCGGAACTACCAGAGCCGTTCGGCAGATAGCGAGCAGATATTTTGTGTCACGTCGTGCACAATAACCCTAAAGGCACCAGGGTGGCGGTGCCACCGGCTTTTTATATATATATATATATATATATATATATATATATATATAAATATATATATAAATATATATATATATATATAAATATAGCTGCGAGCAGCGATGAAGGGCCAAAGCCGGCGGCACCGCCACCCCGGTGCCTTTAGGTAACTAAAGGCACCGGGGTTGCGGTGCCACCGGCTTGGGCCCGTAATCGCTGCTCGCAGCTATATTTATATATATATATATATATATATATATATTTATTATTATTTTACTACCTTTTGGGCACTTTTGGGGCTCTTAACGTGCTCAAAAACTCCTGAAACTTTGCACATGGGTCAGAACCCGCGGCCATCAGGGCCGGGCTGAAGCTGGTACCCGGGCGTGGCAGGGGGGCTAGACAGCGCCCCCTGGAATGGGGTTTGAACACTTGTCCATATATCAAACATGCTGGCATGTAATAATCTGAAACTCAATACACTTATAGATCTCATCGGGCTGAACAACTTTCGCGCTCTAAGTTTTACGCCAGCCCAACAGGAAGTCGGCTATTTAGGGTTGTCTGGAAACGCATGCTCAGGAATTTGAAACACTTCTCCTAGGGAATTCCTTCGCCAAACTCGGTGTGCATGAAGTCAAGACATTGAGGATGACAAATTGCCAGGGGATTTTTGATATCTCGAACGGTTTGGTCGTGGCGAGGAAACGAATTTATGGCGAATAATGGAAACAGGAAGTGTGTTATAACTTCTGCATACATTAACTAATCTTGATGAAACTTCAGCAGTGTGTTCGCTGTAAGAGGCCGATCACATGGATGTGACTATTATGATTCAAAGTTATAGCTCCACCAACTGGCAGCAGGAAGTGTGTCACTTTCAAAATGCTTTGAAATCACCTTCTTATTTTACCCGATTTGCTTCAAACTTCATCTGTTTAATGTAAACACACGCCAGATGTAGACCTGTGAAAGGATTATTTAATATCTAAGATAATGTTGCCATGGCAACGCATCAAATTTTAATATATTTTTTTTATGCTTTTGAGACTCTTAGCATGCTTGAAATTGCATGAAACTCGGCAGACACATCTCATTTATTAGCTAGTAGAAACGTGCAAAGTTTCAGAAACGGGCGTGGTGAGGGGCTCAGTAGCGCCACCTTTAGTCAAAAATGGGGTATTAGTTTTACCTACAGTAACAAAAATCGGTATGTATATTCGTCTCCTCGAGCCGGACAACTTTCTAATTGACAGTCATTAGCTCCGAACAACACGAAGTCAGATATTTTCGTTTGAATGTGATTTTCAGGAGAATTTTCTCCCTCCCTCTCCCTCTGTCTCTGTGTGTGGGGGGTGTGGGGGATTTGTCTATTGCTTTTAATGGATTTTCAAGGTTTCAGGGGCTTTTGGGGCCCTTAACGTGCTTGAAAACTCTTGAAACTTTGCACACAGGTCAGAGCCCACAGCCATCAGGGCCGGGCTGAAGCTGGTACCCGGGCGTGGCAGGGGGGCTCAACAGCGCCCCCTTGAACGGGGTCCCCAAAACTTGGTCCATAGATCAAACATGCTTGCATGAATTAATATGAAACTCAGTACACATATAGATCTCATCGGGCCGAACAACTTACCCTCGGTCAAGTTTTACGCCAGCCCAACAGGAAGTCGGCTATTATGGGTTGTTTGGAGAACGCTTGCTCAGGAATTTGAAGTACTTCTCCTAGAGATTGCATCCGTTTACCGCCAAACTCGGTCAGCTTGAGGTCAACACATTGAACATGCTAAATTGCGGACGGATTTTTGATATCTCGAACGGTTTGGCCGTGGCGAGGAAACGAATTTATGGCGAGAAAAGAGAAACACGAAGTGTTATAACTTCTGCATACATTAACTGATCTTGATGAAACTTCAGCAGTGTGTTCGTGGTAAGAGGCCAATCAGATGGATGTAACTATTGTGAGTCAAAGTTATAGCGCCACCAACTGGCAGCAGGAAGTGTGTCACTTTCTAAATGATTTTGACAAAAGTGCGGGGGTTAGTTTTATCTACAGTAACAAAACTCGATATGTATATTGTACTCTTCGAGCCGGACAACTTTCTGATTTACCGTAGTTAGCTCGGATCAACAGGAAGTCAGATATTTTGGTTTGAATATGGTGAGCCTCTCTCTGTCTCTCTCTGAGCCAATATGGCAAGCCGTTTTAACATTTAATCATGTTAACCTACTAGTCTCTATTTTCATGCTACTAGTACTTATTTTTTAGATACTAGTATCTATTCCATTAATTACTAGTACTTATTCATTAGCGACTAGTGCTTATTCTTTAGTACTAGTGCCTATTCTTTAGATACTAGTGCTTATTCTTTAGATATTCTTTTGAATACGTATTAGTAGCTAACGAATAAGTACTGGTATCTATTTAATAGATACTAGTATCTAATGAATTAGTACTAGTATTTATTGAATAAATACTAGTATCTATTAATAGGTACTAGTATCTAAAAGGTCATTTTCTCTTTCGCTCTCTCTGAGCCAATATGGCAAGCCGTTTTAACATTTAATCATTTTAACCTACTAGTCTCTATTTTCATGCTACTAGTACTTATTTTTAGATACTAGTATTCCATTAAGTACTAGTACTTATTCATTAGCGACTAGTGCTTATTCTGCTTAGAATATTCAAAGTGCTTATTCAATTTTTATGCTTATTTATATTTTCAGAGCAGAAAATCCGATTTTCAATATTGCATCTAAAATGTAAGTGACTTGACGTATGTGTGTGTGTGTGTGTGTGTGTGTGTGTGTGAGAGAGAGATTGTGTCTGTTACAGTGACAAGAGTTTAACCCTTTAAGGCCTTGTCTTTTTGGATATATATCTTTTTTTTATTAAAAAAAATGTGCATACAACCCACATATTTTAAATGTATTGTTTGCTTTAAATTAAATTAAGATTGTATGTTTGGTAGTTGAACCTAAATAAATTTTAAATTAATGTGCTATATTTCAGATCAATATATTTTTTTTTCCTTCATTTTAATCAACACTAACTTTATTCTCATCTGAATTATAAAGAATTTATTTCTGTATAAAATAAAAAAAATCCCAAATAATCCAGACCACAGACAACCAGAGCGCACTATTTCTACAACATCATCAGTGCTGAAGCGAAACTACCAGAGCCGTTCGGCAGATAGCGAGTAGATATTTTGTGTCAAGTCGTGCACAATAACCCTAAAGGCACCAGGGTGGCGGTGCCACCGGCTTTATATATATATACATATATATATATATAGCTGCGAGCAGCGATGAAGGGCCACAGCCGGCGGCACCGCCACCCTGGTGCCTTTAGGTAACTAAAGGCCACCGGGGTTGCGGTGCCACCGGCTTGGGCCCGTAATCGCTGCTCGCAGCTATATTTATTATTATTATTATTATTATTCTCCGCAATGAATCGCATTTTTGAGGGCCTAAACATGCACGAAAACTCACGAAAATTTGCACACGCGTCAGAACTGGCGAAAATTTACATCTGATATGCGTTTCAGAATTGAGCGGGGCAAAATGGCTCGATAGCGCCACCTATAAAGGTTCAACGGAGTGCGCCTCCCGCTACGTTTCACGTACGTGTACGAAATTCGGTACATACATGTAATGGCCCAATACCTACAAAAAAGTCTCTTGGAGCATAGCCCTAAACCCAACAGGAAGTCAGCCATTTTGAACTTCCTCTCAGATTTTTGTGCAGTTTTTGCCATTTTCAGGCCTCGTACTTTAACGAACTCCTCCTACAGTTTTAATCTGATCATCTTCAAATTTGGTGAGTGTAATCTTAAGGCCTTTGCGACGTTAAATTGCGAAGATCTTGAGTTTTCGTTGAAGGGCGTGTCCTCAGCGGCCTGACAAATTTCGATGTTTCGCCATGAAACAGGAAGTTGCTGTAACTCAGGCAAACAATGTCCAATCTGCCCCAAACTTCACACGTTTGATAAGAGTTCTGTCCTGAACACATGTCCATGCTCAAATTCAGTTACAGTCATAGCGCCACCTACTGGCAACAGGAAGTGACATATTTAACACTGTTGTGGACTCCTAATAATAGATAAAAAAGTACCAGCAAGTGCTAAACATGCTAAAAACATACTAGAAAAATGCTAAAACATGCTAGCAAACACTTAGCTAAGTGCTAAAGCATGCTATTACTGCAATTAAATAGGAATTTGCTGTAACTCAGGCATGGAATATCAAATCTGCCCCAAACTTAACACGTTTGATAAGAGTCTTGGCCTGAACACATCTACATGAGAATATTCAGTTATAGTAATAGCGCCACCTACTGGCAACAGGAAGTGACATGTTTAACACTGTGATGCAGTACTAGCAACATATTAATTATGCCATTGAGTTATAAACATGTTATAAACATGTTAAAACATGCTAGCAATTCTTATCTAAGTGCTAAAGCATGCTAATGCAATGAAACAGGAAGTTGTTGTTACTCAAGAAGGCTATGTCCAATCTGCACCAAACTTCACACATTTGATAAGAGTTCTGCCCTGAACACATCTGCATGACAATTTTCAGTTATAGTAATAGCGCCACCTACTGTCGACAGGAAGTGACATGTTTTACATTGTGATGCAGTACTAGCAACATATTAATTAAATATGCCATTGAGTTCTAAACATGCTAGAAACATGCTAAAACATGCTAGCAACACTTATCTGAGTGATAACGCATGCTACTATCCCCATAATAAAGGACATTTTTGTAACTGACTTTGACATACTCCTCCTATATTTACCTACTTAAATGCACATTGCCCACCGTGCTCTGTCTTCCTGAAGCCACCGGGTGGCGGTGGCACGGGTGCAAGGGCCCTTTCATCGCTGCTTGCAGCTTTAATTCCAGTTGATTCTTTATTTTTTGCACCAGCCATTTCTTTTATTTCTTTCCATGCTGATTGAATATTTCCCTTAATAAACTTCTCCTCCATTGATTCCTTATATTTCATTTTTGCCCTCCTAATTTCTCGTTTTACTTCCTTATTAACCTGCCTCTTTTCCAAATCTGTTCCTTGGTAAAAAACCCTTTTCTTCTCATTTAAAACATATTTCAATGATTTTGTCACCCAAGGCTTATTATTTGAGTAGATTCTTACATTTTTCCTAGGTATCACAGACTCTTCACAAAAGTGAATATAAGAACTCACAACATCAGCTAGGTCATCATTGTCTACACAAGAAGTTTTAAAAATATCCCATTCAGTCCGATCAAAACAGTCTTGTAACTGTAAGATATTATCATCAGTCCATCTTTGAAAAGACGCAATGACTGGTCTTGTTCTCTGCAACACTGGTTTATAACATGGTTGTAAAGAAACTGCATTATGGTCTGCACAACCAATTGGGGGTCTGGAAAAGGATCTATATGCGTTCGGTATTGACCCATAACATAAATCAAGTGTGTTTTGATGACGTGTAGGACAGTCAATATATTGCTGGAAATTTAAAACTCCCTCCAAGGAACATTTGTTAAAGTCCCCCATAATAAAATGGGGAGCATCCGGTGAACGCAACTGATACCGCTGCACCACCTGACTGATGATATCCGTTGCCTTCTGAACATCAGATTTCGGGTCAATATATACCACTGAAACGAAAAGTTGCTGAAATTCACTTGGCAAATAAAAAGGCCGGATAGATACAGTCAGTAGTTCTATATCAGCGGTACACATTACCTCACGTACAATCACTGTCTTTGCCCATCGATTGTTCACGTACAAACAGACACCTCCTCCTTGAGACTTCCCTGTGACTGAAGGGTCACGGTCCAGCCGTAGAGGTGCCCCAAACCCGTCTAAAGACAGTTCGGTGTCACAATCCTTCCCGTTTAACCAGGTCTCTGTCAATGCAATCATACAAGCATCTCTGTACTCCCGCAAACAGCGCACATTTGCCTGCAGCTCATTCATTTTTCTTCGTAAGGATTGCACATTCGTGAGAATTATACTGGGCAGTGGGATGCGCTTAAACCCAAACTTTTTTAGCTTCAGTCGAATTCCTCCACGCTTCCCCCTCTTCATCGTCTTGATATTAAAATCCCAATTTTCATACCTTGTATTTCCTTGCAAGTCCGTAGTCCAGCTCGCCACAGTCTTTGGATAATTTCCACGCAATTGGAGCAACAATTCCCGGCTGTATTGTAGCGTTGGATATCGTGAGGATTCCTGAGCACTCCAAACAAGCCAGAAAAATGTCCAAAACGTCAAAAACCAAAACCAATCCATTTCGTCTGATGAATCTTCAATATATTAAAGAAAACAGTGCTCCGGGTAACTGAGTTTCAACATAAACAAATCAAGGAACGAGAGACAACTTTGTGTACTAGACACACCAAACACACGAGGCACACGCTACCGGTCGCTACAAGAGCAGCGCCCCCAGAACCCAGAAGCAGTGACGCTGCTCCGTTCAGAGATAGCAAAGCTATTGTGCAAAAGGGCTATAGAGACAGTTCCTCTGTCTATGAGCGAGTCTGGGTTTTACGGCCGTTATATTCTGGTCCCCAAGAAAGACGGCGGCCTCAGACCAATCTTAGACCTCAGATTTCTGAACAAAGTTCTCATGAAGAGACCGTTCAAAATGCTCACTATCAGAAAACTCCTCGCGCATGTGCGCCAGGGGGACTGGTTCATTTCACTAGATCTGAAAGATGCTTACTTTCAGATTCAGATAAATCCCCTTCACAGGCCATTCTTACGTTTCGCCTTCGAAGGCCAGGTTTATCAATACACCGTCCTTCCGTTCGGCCTATCCCTAGCACCCCGTACGTTCACGAAGTGCATGGATGCGTCGCTCGCCCCCCTGCGGAGTCAGGGGCTGCGAATACTGAACTATTTGGACGACTGGCTGATTTTGGCACAATCACAGAGAGAGCTACTGTCTCATCGTACAGTTCTCCTCGACCATCTGAAAGCTTTGGGCCTCTCTGTCAACTGGACAAAGAGGGCACTACAACCCAGTCAGACTATCTCCTTCTTGGGTATAGAGCTAGACTCGGTCACGATGACGGCTCGTCTGTCAACACAGCGCGCGCGCCGTGTTCAGCGTCTCGCCGCATCTTTTCAGATGAACAGACTCACACCTCTGAAAACTTTTCAGAAGGCGTTGGGTTACATGGCCTCAGCCTCCGCGGTGCTCCAGCTGGGGTTACTGCGCATGCGCCCGCTTCAGCTCTGGTTGAAGAGCCGTGTGTCTCACCGTGCGTGGACCACGGGCCGCCAGCTGATAAAAGTAACGCAGACCTGTATCACAGCTCTGCAGCCATGTACTGTGGCAGAATGGTTTCAGCGGGGCATTTCCATGGGGACCCTTTCTCGCCGAAAAGTCATCTCGACAGACGCATCCAACACGGGTTGGGGTGCGGTCTGCGAGGGCTCACCGGCCTTCAGCCCCTGGTCAGCTCAGGAGAGCCTCCTCCACATAAACTGTTTGGAGATGCTGGCGGTCGATAACGCGCTCACGCGCTTTCTTCCGCGCGTTCACGGTCACCACGTGCTGATCCGTTCGGACAATATAGCCGTGGTCTCCTATCTAAACCGTCAGGGCGGAGTCAGATCCAGGAATCTCTTCCGGCTGACAGAACGCATCTTAGTTTGGTCTCAGTGTCACCTGCTCTCGCTCAGAGCGACGCACGTGCCGGGCCATCTGAACGACGGTCCAGACAGTCTGTCCAGGAACCCCATTCCCCCCGGGGAATGGTCCCTGCACACTCTTACAGTCCAAAAGCTGTGGCGAATATTCGCCTCAGAAGAGAACACCCACTGCCCAATATTTTTCTCAAAGAGCGAGGACACGCTAGCCCAGACCTGGCCCATCCGCCCGCTTTATGCATTCCCTCCGGTTTCTCTGCTACCACAGGTGCTTCAGAGAATCAGGGAAACACGCCACTCGGTGCTCCTCATAGCCCCGCGTTGGGAGGGTCAGACTTGGTTTCCGGAGCTCACTCAGCTGTCACAGACAGCCCCGTGGCCCATTCAGTCAGAGCAGATCTCCTCTCCCAAGCTCGCGGCACGATCTGGCATCCCCACCCAGAGCGCTGGGCGCTACATGCGTGGGTGATCAACAACTACCCGTTGCTTTGCCAGAGGGAGTGTCAAACACGATCGTGCAGGCTAGAGCGGCTTCTACTAGAAGGCTCTATGCGTCTAAATGGTCTGTGTTCTCTAAATGGTGCACCGACAGAAACTTGGACCCACGGTCATGCGAGGTTCCTTCCTTGCTAGTTTTCCTCCAAGAGATGTTGGACAAGGGCAGGTCCCCGTCCACTCTCAAGGTGTATGTGGCAGCCGTCGCAGCGTTCGTTGAACCCCGGCGCGGCCAGTCACTGGGCAAAGATGGCTTGGTCATCCGCTTCTTCAGGGGAGCTAGAAGGATGAACCCCCTTCGGTGCCGATTTGGGACCTTTCCATAGTTCTCGAAGCTATGAAAGCCCCCCCATTCGAACCGCTAAACACCGTGGACCTCAAATACCTTTCGCTCAAAACAGTTTTTCTGCTCGTGCTCGCTTCAGTAACACGTGTGGGAGACCTTCACGCGCTGTCCATTAGCGCTTCCTGTCTCGAGTTTGGGCCCAATGACTCCTTAGTCGTTCTCAAACCTAGACATGGTTATGTCCCGAAAGCGATTGGTACCCCGTTCAGGGCACAAGTTATTTCCCTATCGGCTCTGCCTGCATCCGATAGCAAATCTGACTCTAATCTCCTGTGTCCGGTCAGGGCCCTGAGATTATACATTACTCGCACTGCTCCGGTCAGACGATCCGAGCAGCTTTTTGTTTCGTTCGGTGGGCGCACCAAGGGGTCGGCCGCCTCGAAACAGACTCTATCCAAATGGATAGTTGATACCATTGCAGCCGCATACGCATCAAAAGACCTGCCATGCCCTCTGGGCATCAGGGCTCATTCCACTAGAGGTATGGCCTCATCGTGGGCATGGTCCAGCGGAATTTCCATTCATGACATTTGTGTGGCAGCGGGATGGGCTTCCCCCTCCACCTTTGTCAGATTTTACAATCTGGAAGTTCCGGCCTTGCAGGCTAATCTACTAGCAGTCTAGTATGTTACAGCTCTTCTGGTTGAGCTGCACTATAGGGAGTTATTCACACAGACCGGTTTCGCTCTGTCCCTCTCTATCATGTGCTTATGTACTACACAATCTCCGGCCCGCTCTGCTGGCCTTTGTCACATGTACATATATTTATTCCCACTCATAAGGGTTCCCTGGGGTCTCCACTGGGACTCATAGTGGATGCTTAGCACGCATGGCGTTGACCAGGTGTTCCCGTAGCGTAAGCTAGCTTACGCAATACGAGAGAACCTCTCATAAGAGAACGAATCGGTTACCTAACGTAACCTCGGTTCTCTCTAGATGAGGGAACGAGTATTGCGTTCCTGGCCGTGCTTGTGCTACTAGCGTTCTCGCTTCATTCGATGAAAACCAGAGTTTACAGCCTAGGACGCCAGTAATATACTCTCTGACCACGCCCGTTTCGGCGGGCTCTGACGCAATGAGAGCATGTCAGACTCTCATTGGCCGAGAGTTCATTCGCGTCTCCTCATAGGCTTAAGCAGTTCTCTGTGAGCGAACCAATGAGCTGCTAGCTAGCCCGCTCATGGTCTGCTGCAGCTGAACTGCGTTGACAATGGATACAAAATTATAGGATACTTTTTTGGCTTAAATTTCTCAGAAAAGATTCATCTTTCCCGTAGCGTAAGCTAGCTAGCAATACTCGTTACCTCATCTAGAGAGAACCGAGGTTACGTTAGGTAACCGATTCGTTTTCTTCTAAGAGTGTTGAAAAATAAGCAGATCTAGCAGTTTTTAAGGCCTTTCTGTAAGCAATACACGTACACTGTTCTCTCCACGAAATGCAAAAAACGTCTAATTTAGTTTTCTTCCAGCTACGCTCCTTTTTTCTGGCTCCTCTCTTAATGGCCCGAGTGTGCTCATTGTACCACGACGTTGGACTATTTTCTTTAATCTTCTTTAAGCACAATGGAGCAATTGTGTCTAAAGTGCTGGAAAAGAGAGAGTCAATCATTTCTGTTGCAACATCGAGTTCTTCTAAGCTATCTGGGATGCTGACGAGATCAGGAAGCTGATCAGGAAGATTATTTATAAAGCAATCTTTAGTGGCAGAAGTGATAGTTCTACCATATTTATAACACAGAGTCGGCTTTGCAGCCTTGGCTAAATTAAGTATACATGAGATTAAATAATGATCTGAGATGCCATCGCTCTGCTGCAGAATTTCAATGGCATCAACATTTATTCTATGTGACAATATTAGATCTAATGTATGATTACGACAATGAGTAGGTCCTGACATGTGTTGTCTAACTCCAATAGAGTTCAGAATGTCTTTAAATGTCAATCCCATTGCATCTTTTTCATTATCTACATGGATATTAAAATCACCAACAATTAGGACTTTATCTGCACCCAGTACTAACTCTGATAGAAAATCAGCAAATTCTTTGATAAAATCTGAATTGTGCCCTGGTTGCCTGTAAACAGTAGCCAGCACAAATTGAACGGGATTTATCACTTACTCTACATAACGTTACAGAAAGCACCATCACTTCAAATGAATAATATTTGAAACTAGACTTCTTAGTAATTCTGAAAATATTACTATAAATTACAGCAACACCTCCCCCTTTGCCTTTCAGACGAGGTTCATGTTTATAACAGTAATCTTGGGGGGTGGACTCATTTAAAGTAATTTAATTGTCTCGTTTTACCCAAGTTTCTGTCAAACACATCACATCTATGGTCTGTAATCATATCATTAACAAAAAGGGGGTGGCAAGAGGTCTTGGCAGGGTGGCAGGGGTAGACGGTACATGGGAATCCCTATATGTGAATTGCTTTAACAAAACAAACACAAAAACACTTTTAAACTACAGTAGGCTAGTTATTGTTTAATCATGCCCTTACACACTACAAAGGTTTTTAATTCACAACAGGAATAAGCCCAGTGCAGTGTTCAAACAAAACAAAACTGTGCATCTTTTAAAAAGTAAAAGTATAAAAAGCAAAATGAAAATATAAAAAAGGGTTTCACTTTATTTGGATGGTCCCTTTAACACATTCAGTTGACTATAAGTAACGTTGCACCTACATCTCTACTAACTCTCACTAGAGTGTTAGTAGAGTATTAGTAGACTGGTAGGGTTGGGGATAGAATAAGTTGACATGTAGTTGCAAAGTTACTTATAGTCAGTAGAATGTCTGTTGGAGGACCATCACAATAAAGAGTTAGCAGATATTAAGCAGACAGTCTACTAATACTCGAATGAGAGTTAGTTGACATGTAGTTGCAAAGTTACTTATAGTCGACAGAATGTTCAAAAGGGACCATCAAAATAAAGTGTTACCTAAAAAAGTACAATAATTGTATCCAAGATGCAGTGGACTACAAGTATAAAACAACTACTCTTGCCTGCAAAAGTAAATATGTGAAAACCTCTGGTTATCTTTGTATTACATTACACTGTAGGGCCATGTAGCTAATAAGTAGCCTATAACAAATATAAAATCAGAAAGATTTATCACATGCACACACCAGTTATGTTTAGACTACTTAATCCTATTGTATTTGTTATTTCCCCAGTTGTAACCTGGTTTCATTGCTGTGATATCTGAGAGGAATTGGATTTATAGGACTGCTTAGCTAATCAAATGATCGATCTCCTAACTGGCACTGTATTGTGTGTTGTAACGTAACGTCGGCGTAACAGCGACCATCAGTAAACGTTATGGATACAAACAATATTTTATATTTTTTATTAAGCTGTTCTTGTCTTTACTAAAATCAAAATTAGGCTAATCAAAGGAGAGTGCTCTTACAAATCACGAGGGAGCGATTTGACCGCTGATTTTGGCTAACGTAATAGACTCGCTGTTTTTGCTGATGCTGAATCGTCTTTAGCATTACAATACATTCATTACAAATGTAACTTTAAGTTAAAAGTGTTTTTAAACTACACCTGGGGAAACTCACTTCACCTTCAGAGGCTCTGGGGCAGCTCAGTCTCTCCAGTCGGGTTGCAGGGCCACCGCACCGCAGCAGACTCGCTGTGTGTGTGTGAGCCAGACTGAGCGAAAGCCGCTCTGCTGCACGTTTGAATCAGGGACGTAGAGGGCAGGGGGGAGGGGCTAATAATACATTTAAAATTAAAAATTAAATTGTTCACTTTTGGTAAATGCATTGTTTAGTTCACTGTTTTGAGAAGCTTGTGGACATAGTGGCGGGTTGTTTTTACAAGTACAGTTTTTGGATCATCAAAGTTAGGGGGGCAGCTGGGGGGGCAAGGCTCTAGAGTGGGGGGGGCCCCCGCCCCCTTGCCCCCCTGTAGATCCGCCCCTGCCTCAGTGACGTGAGACAGCTAGCAGACGGTCATTGAGTGAGCACAGTCTACTAACTATCTCATCACTCCTTCGAACAGGAAGGGGGCCAGAGCAAATTACAGTGCCTGACATCGTACTTGCAAGTTCACACACTTCTTTAATGTTAATTTAAGTTATCTCTGACTGGCGAAGTCGAACATCATTAGTGCCGACGTGTATAATAATCTTAGAGAATTTATGATTAGCATTAGCCAGCACTTTTTAAATTTGCTTTGATGTCAGGCACTCTGGCTCCCGGCAAAAATGTGACTATTGTGGCTGGTGGCTCTATTTTCACATTCCGTGTGATAGAATTGCCAATAACTAGGGCACATTCAACAGGATTCTCAGTGGGTGTTTCACTGAATGGGGAGACCCTGTTTTATGTTGTAATCGGAATGGAAGAGCGGTGTTTTGTCCCACGACTACAGCGTCTCACGGTTGCCCTGCTGCGCGGGCTCTACAGCCAGAACCGAACAATGTACAGAGTTCACTAAGCTAGTCGCATACAAAGCAGTATCTATAGCCCTTGCACTCTTACAATGAACCTCAATTAAAGTTTGGATGCGTGTCTCTAGTTCTGAAATCTTCTCCGTCAGCCTGACTGTCTCCCTGCTTTTATCACATGGAAATCCTATATTGCTGACAGAGAGGGCTATACTATACATTTGACATGAAGTGCAAGTGACAATAACAGGGAGTAAAGTTTAGTCATGATTTCTTATAATAAGGATACAATATATTTTACACAGATTTCAATCAAGCCATCTTCTGAATTATGAGCATACAATCATACTGATAGTACACAAGAAACACTTTCAACCAACCAAATAATACGTATAACAATTGCATGATTTATATGTGATCTAAGCATAATAGTCACATATATAGGTTGTAGACATGATACAGAATTATGTAGTTGAACAATGTTTTATTATAAGTCCGTCAAGAATTTTTGTGGGATGATTTTATGTATTTTGATATGAGTAGTTATAACTAGACACCTTGTGTCAAGATGATTTATTACCCTATGATTGACAGGTGGGCGGAGCTAACCTTTGACCTTCCGGATTCCGGAGATGTCTTTGATCTAGGGGTTAACCTTTGCCCTATCGATCAATCAAATTGACAGTTAGTTTTGGCCATTGATGTTTGTGTGTTATAGATCAAATTGGCGTTTAGTTTTGACCTGTTGGTCCGGGGTGTAATCATTTATTTTGACAGTTAGTTTTGACCATTTACGTTTGTGTCTTATAGATCAAATTGGCGTTTAGTTTTGACCTGTTGGTCCGGGGTGTAATAATTTATTTTGACAGTTAGTTTTGGCCATTGAATTTTGTGTGTTGTAGATCAATTTGGCAGTTAGTTTTTGCCCTATTGACCCGTGGTGAAATAACTTCTCTTGCCTGGGGAAATTCCCCATCCCTGCCAGCTGTCACATTGCTGGGAGAGTGCCCAAATAATTTTCTAATGTCCCATATAGATTAGAATAAAACATACAGGTTGTGAAGGGGTGTAAAATAAAACCATCTTACTTTATCAGGCGTTCCCAAAGATGTTGAAAAGCTCCCACAAGTGAATCTCTCTCTCCGGGGTTTTTTGACAGCAGCCTCCAAGCTAAGCGTCTGTGTGTGTGTGTGTGTGTGTGTGTGTGTGTGTGTGTGTGTGTTACACGATACCCTCCGCATTCCTGAAGCAGGGGCTATAAAATGGGCGGAGTGTGTTCTACAGAACTCACAAAGACAAACATGAGCCACATGAGTATGGACGGTTTATCCTCCCCTAAAACCCCCGAGACGGAGCTGAGCCGTGTGATGATGGAAAGTCTGACTATGGCACCGAAAAAGCCCATGGGTCACATGCGTTTGACAAACTTTCTCCACGAAAATACATAATGGACTAAAGCTGAATACACGATGTGTAGTAACCGTGTATTCAGGTACAAATTTCACAAACCTTCGCGTTTTGTGATGTTCTACACCACCAATGGTGTGGATGAGTTCCAGCCTGGGGAAGACGCCTGCGTTGTATTTCCTGAAAAAGACTGGTCTCTATTTTACAAATTTGTCTGGAAGGATCTGCACGACGTCAGTGAAGAACCTTTGTACATCGCCGAGTGGGACGGGGTGACACCGAACGTCCGGTACCGCGTGGTTGGCGACCATACTAAAAAGAAGCCGGATGATTCCGTCTACATATTCTGCTGTAAAGACTTGACAAAGCTCAACAGCACGAGGCCAGGAGTCATCGAGCCTAATGAGCATCGCGATCTGTACGAATTGCAATTTTTGTTCAATTGGTGTGATCTGGATCTGCTGAGTAGTGTTTTTTCAACCATTAACAAATTGTTCAAATGGTGTGACATGCACGCGGATACAACAAGATCAAAGTGCAGCTGTTCCACCCTGAGAGATGCGCGCGGAGCAGTTCGTTTGCTATGCCGGCCACGCCCATTCACTACAGTCATCGCAAAGCTCAGCTTTCAGACCCTCCCAAGCGTCTTTACAAACCCTGGATGAAAGGCTAGAACGACTCCGCCCCTCTTCTACATCCCCATAAATTCCGGCGACGAGACCCACCCGAGCAACATATATAAACCATGGCTGAAGACAACGCTACAGAACCCGCTCATGTGTGCAGCTGCGGAATCTCTTTCGGCAGCATTCTCGACGACAACGCGGTCGACCATATTCTGACTGACGCCGACGGACCTACACAAGGACTGGAGCTATAATTTGGGTTCAGACTACGGACCTTACATGCCTACTATACCGTCTGATGCGGTTGCTAAACACAGTTTTGACACTACAGACGGCTGTTTCAGCGACGTTGGATTCAAAATCGTAAAAGCCGCTATCGTGCTACTGCTGGAACATCTCATCGGTGACAAGATCAAGAAGGAATGTGAGGGGTGTGCGATCGACCATCCTAGCCAACTGCAGCATTCGTGCCTGTTTGAACCCCCTAACTACTTCTTCGACACACACTTTGATGAACTGACAGCCAAGCTGTTTAAACCCCATTTTCACTCCATCATCACCATCATCCTCAACCGCTGGGGTTAAAATCTCGACCCCACCGATTTCAAGGAACACTTGGAGCTATTCTGCGCGAATTAAAAGACGAGCCATTCATCGTAGCTAAGCTGGAAGAAATCAGGGGGAGACTTTTGGACAAACCCTGTAAGGAAATAGTCCACGACGTCGTTGATCTCTGGGAATTACTCTCAATCGTCAATTCCCAGTGATCAAACCCCCACCAGCATGGCTGCTGCCTTTAGCCGAAGGAGTTACATGCAATTCATGTTTAAAGAGCATTACAGAACCCAACTGATTTTGTTAATGGAAAGAGTCATCGAGTATTCAAGTGAATCGGATGATGATGATGACGATCATGTTGAAACCAAGCGTGTAAGAAATCTCAAGAAACATATGACATTGATAAGAGGTACGCCTAATTCTTGGGGTGAATTATCAAACATATGTGTCAGCGGTATTAAGTCGCCGTCTGTACTGGTAAAAGATGCTCTGCTTATGATGCTTGAATGCAGCTGTGAGTTTGAAATCCCCGATGTACTCTGTATGTGTACGTATGTTGCCGATGTATGTAAGCTAATGATACCAAAACTAAAAGACAATGACACGTCCAGAGTTATCGAAATGTTTGTCGATAAGATCATTGATCGTAACATGATGTCATGCAGAAATTTCATCTACTGGTTAGACTATCAATGATGTTATTGTTACCCCTTTTTCACTAGCCTCTAACGTCGTTATATCATTTACAGTTTTGTTCGACCATTATTAATTCTTTTATTATATTACTTATAGGGGTGGAACGGTACATGTATTTGTATTGAACCGAAAGGGTACGGGCGTCACGGTTCGGTGCACGAATTTACATGGAGAATACACGGTATAAAAATAAATAAAACCCGCGTGCAAATTAATCATTGTAATGCGGAACTACTGTTAGATACGCGGGTTCTTTAGGGACACATAATCTGTACCATCAGCTTAGCTCTGAACGCGCGTTCACTTCAAACGTTGGCTTTATACGCGCGTCCTATTCGCTTTGGATTAGCGTCGAAGTAGACGCGAATTTGCCGCTCTATTCGCGTTTGGTGTGACCGCATAATGAACAGTTTGCGATGTCAAGTTTGCAATGCTGGAGTGTGTGTGTGTGTGTGTGTGTGTGTGTGTGCGTGTGTGCGCGCGCGCGAGAGAGAGAGAGAGAGAGAGAGGCGCGGGCGCGATCGTGTGTGTGTGTGTGTGTGTGTGTGTGTGTGTGTGAGAGAGAGAGAGAGAGAGAGAGGGGCGCGGGCGCGATCGAACAGTGGAAACATAAAAAACATACTCCGTCATTTTGTTCATACAGATCATTAAACCTGCAAAGTGTTTACTTATATTTGTGTACACTCGCAATAAAACACAACATTGTGCTTTTGTCACACTGTAAACTCTTGTCAAATTGTAACCTACAACTGTCACCCAACCAAAATCACACACACACACACACACACACACACACACACACACACACACACACTGTTTTAAAAGCAAAACATAGCCTATTCATCCAACTCCATTTCAAAACAGTCTGTGGGTCCCATCTTTTGGACATTCATCATATTGCATTGGTTTTCATTTCTTGTCCTCGGAGCACTAATCTTACACATTCTACATTGATTAAAAAATTAATTACAATTAAGGAAAACAAATATATTGATCTGAAATATAGCAAAATTATTTTAAATTAATTCAGGTACAATTACCAAACATATCACAAGGTCTTTTTGTCTTTTTATTAATTTAATTAATAAACTAATTATATAAAACTATTGTCAGTGCACTACAAATAAACTGGTTCTATGCCTTTATTAATAAAACTTATTTAAAAAATACAATGCCTTCTGCATTTTTGTTTAGCTTTTCCCTCCATTGTACCGAAATCGTACCGAACCGTGATGTCTGAACCGAGGTATGAACCGAACCGTGACTTCTGTGTACCGTTCCACCCCTAATTACTTATAACATGTAGTCATTATCTAACCTGTTTTTTTACTTAATGTCTTGTATTATATTCATTTTTACTTAGATTGTAGTTGTCAATGAACTTACCCTGTTGTATTATATTCATTTTTACTTAGCGTGTGGAGACATGTCATTATAACCATTTTTACTGTGTATTCTGTAACGTCATTATTTTTTTAATAAAAGATTGATTCAAATCATCCGTACCTCTCATTCTTTCGCAGCGGCTGAAACATCATCATGTCCGAGCTTATGAAAAAGGCTTATTATACACCGTCCAACCAAAATTAAAATGAATAAATAAAGGCGCGTACGAAATAGACACATTTAATTTATAAAGAATAGAAAATAATTTCTTACATAAATTAATGGCATCAAAGGCGTTCACCTCAACGTTTGAATCTGCGGAGGAAAGAACCTATTATGGTTTGAAACCGCCTGGTGAGCTGTTTTATATGAGTGGTTGATGCCATTAATTTATGTAAGAAATTATTTTCTATTCTTTATAAATTAAATGTGTCTATTTCTTACGTGCCTTTATTTATTAATTTTAATTTTGGTTGGACGGTGTATAATAAGCCTTTTTCATAAGCTCGGACATGATGATGTTTCAGCCGCTGCGAAAGAATGAGAGGTACGGATGATTTGAATCAATCTTTTATTAAAAAAATAAAAGATTGATTCCCCGAATCAATAACCCGAAATAACCCGGAGCCGACTGGACGAGTGGTTTCTGCAGGGGCGCCGACAGGCCCCTCGGCAAAGGCCTTCTCCTTTCTTCCCGGAAGTCCATGACGAACTTACCAAGTCATGGAAAGCCCCGCACTCTGCACGTCTGAAGCCTTCCTTTTCTTCGTCGCTCTCCTCCGTGGATGGCGCGAAAGAAAGAGGCTACGAGGGAACGCCGCCCCTTGAGGAGGCCGTGGCCAATCATCTCTGCCCGCCCTCCACCACCGGATGGAAAGCCAAAGCTTCCCACCCCTCGAAGCCCTGCCGCACTACTTCTGCTCTCGCCGGTCGCGCTTATGCCGCCGCGGGCCAGGCTGCGTCAGCGCTTCATTCAATGGCGGTACTTCAAGTGTTCCAAGCCAAGCTTCTCCGTTCCCTGGACGAGTCTGGCCCCGAACCCGAAGCCTTCAAGGACCGCAACTGCAGCGCAGTTGCAACTGACGTAGCCCTGCAAGCTACGCAGCGCAACTGACGTAGCCCTGCGAGCTACGCAGCGCAACTGACGTAGCCCTGCGAGCTATGAAGGCCACCGCCCAGTCTATCGGCCGCGCTATGGCCAATTTGACTGTACTCGAGCGCCATCTGTGGCTGACACTGACCGATATGAAGGACGCAGATAAGGCCCCGTTTCTCGACGCGCCTATCTCCACCAGCGGGCTGTTTGGACCTGCGGTTAAAGGCTTCGCCGAGCGCTTCACTGAAGCTCAGAATGCTTCACAGGCTATGCGCCACTTCCTACCCAAGCGCTCCAGCTCGTCACAGAGCAGACAGAGACCGTCTCAGCCGCAGTGAACCAGAACAGCGCCCACCGCCTCTCAGCCCACGCCACAGACTGACGCTCGACGCCGCTCGCGCTCCCACAGCCGCAAGCCGCCTCCTGAGCGACGGGGACCTCGGCCCAAGACTGCGCTGAACCCTGAGCCTCGTAAGCCTTCCTAGCCATAGGAAGAAAAAGAGAGAGTGCGTGTCTCGCAAAAGCTGGACCACTCTCTCTACAAGGTCACAGACAGGGACGTGCACAGACATTTTGAGGGGCAGGGGCTCAAGTGTTTCTTTTTTTTAAATACTTTTTGTAAACAAAAAAAGTCAATATATATTAACACAACTCTGACTTTTTAAAAAATGTATTAAAAAAGTTAATTAATTTTATCGTCCTCAAACTCACGCAATTGTTTCATTTTCAAAAGATGTCTAGACCCTACAAATCAGTTCACACAGAAACATGGTCTCCTTAGTATTCATAGGTTTATTGAGCAGCAAAGGAAACCATGCCCCAATGTGCATGTTTTCTATGCTACCAGTTTCAATCAAGTATATATTTGATACACCTGATGGTGACATGGACTTAGTTTCACATTTGAGGGAGGACTGTATTATCATCATCAAATAAAACGGTAACACTTTACAATACGGGTGCACTAATATGCATTAATTCATGTTTAACTAATACACAGATAATCATGAGTTAACGTATGACTCATGAAGAACTAAACCATTAATTAATTATTACTGCATCAGCAACTAATACAGAGTCGATATGATTAATAGATTAAGTAATACATGAATTGCTATTAATTCAATGTGTCATTGTGTATTAATTCCTTAATAACATATTGTATTAACTAATAGTGTAAATTAATGTGTTAATTACCACAATTAGTCAAAGCTATGCACTTCAACTTCCAGTTGTCTGCTTTAATTAATCATTAGCTAATGATTTGCAAAGGTATCATTATGTTATGACTTTACTTGTTGAGGCACATCATTATTAACTAGTCATTTAGTAATAGTAGTAATTTACACATGAATTTGCACTAACAATGAAGTAATTAATCATGTATTAATGCATATTAGTGTACCTGTATTATCTGGAAGTTGAAATACAAGGCTTTGGCTCATTCTGGTAATTAACATATTAATTAACACTATTAGTTAAAAAAATGAGTTATTAGGGAATTAATTCACAATTAAATATTTAATTAATAACAATTCATGTATGAACTAATACATTAACCATACAGACTCTTAATTAGTTCCTAATGTGGTAATCATTAATTAATAGCTTAGATAATCATTAGTTACACATTAATTCAGTATTATTTGTGCATTAGTTAAGCATGAATTAATGCTTATTAGTGCTCCCATATTGTAAAGTGTTACCAATAAAACCTTCAAAATCCACATTTAGATGGAGTTTGTTTTAAACTTGCTATCCTCCATCTGTTTGCATCTGTAGATTTCTTCTAAATTCCCCCTATTTTGATTTCTACATTTCAGGGGGAAAGACTCTTGATGTATGTAAGTCATTAACTTTAATAATAAGAATTTTAGGCCATAAAAAGTCACAAAAACGTCCGGATTTTCCATACAAGGTCATAAATTACATTTAGCCACGTCTTAAATTGATATGCTCATTCATTCATTATCGCGATATAATTTTTCTCGATAAAACGATATCAAGTTCGAGTCAATACCGTCAATACTCGATATCAATATCGAGTTCGATAAATGTTCGATAATTTTTATGTGCCAAAAGCGGAACGAAACTCATTTGAACCGCGCGCGCCTCACGGACTGTTTATCCGCTCGGTTCAAAGTCCAAACGGCAGCGCAGCGCGAGCTCACGAGAGCAGACGCGTTAACTCTGATCGGCGCTTCAGAACTCCTGACCTGATATTTAGATTCAATAAATATATTTGTTTGACAGGGAAGCTGTGCGCAAACAGGAATATATATTATTTTTCAAAAATAAAAAAAAGCATCCCAGAAAAAAGGGCACTTTCTCTCTAGGAATAAAAAGGGCAGGTGCTCAAGCACCTTTTGATGTCTATGTGTGCACGTGCCTGGTCACAGACATTACCCAGTCCCCTTACAGGCGGCTGGAAATGTTTATACAGCAGCCAATGGGCCAGTCACAGAGCTCGCTCACCTGCAAACAAACGCCGTTTTTACGGCGACACACAGAGATCACAAAAAGAGTCATTTTCTGCCTGTGTCACTAAGGGTTCACATGTCCACAAAGTGTGCATTCCCAAATACTGTCAAAACAGTGCCAAATACTTTCCCAGCTCAGGCTGGACGCCCCATAAATGTAGATCACGTGCCTACGGTCATGTACGCACCACTACACACAAGCACTGTTCACACGGTTATAAATTCATCCCCAGTAAAAGCGGGAAACATTATAAAAGTGACGCGTGTGCCTACCACTGTTTATGCACCCCCACTTATAAGCACTGTCCCTACAGTGTCAAACCCAGCCCCAGCTCAGGCTGCGAGCGTTACAGACACAGCGTGCGCTGTTGTAATCACACACGCGCCCCTACACTCAGCTGCTCAGCGCGCGCCCGCGCCTCTGAGAGCTACGAGCTCAGGCGATTCGCTGGCCGGGTCCATACGTCACAGCGGCCCACCCCTAGCCTGTATTCACCCCATATCTGTGCATGCAGCTGCATGGGGAAACATTCCAGATATGCCGAATTGGTGTTGAACATAATAAAACACGGATACTCGCTCCAGTTCGCTCGCAGACCACCACGTTTTGCGACTGTGGTCGAGACGAAAGTGAGAAAAGAGTGTTCACATGTTCTACGCACCGAGGTGCGCAAATTAATAGAAAAGGGCACTGTGGAAACGGTTCCTCCCTCGATGAGCGAGGCAGGTTTTTACAGTCGCTATTTTCTCGTCCCGAAAAAGGATGGCGGTCTCCGCCCCATCCTAGATCTCAGACATCTGAACAGAGCACTAATGGTTCGCTCGTTCAGAATGTTGACAACCAAGCATATCCTCGTGCAAGTACGCCCAGGAGATTGGTTTCTCTCGGTGGATCTGAAAGATGCTTACTTTCACATTCCAATAGCGCCTCATCACAGGCCTTTTCTGAGATTCGCTTTCGACTGACAGTCCTACCAGTACACAGTACTTCCGTTCGGCCTGTCTCTAGCTCCCCGTACATTCACGAAATGTATGGATGCAGCACTTTTCCCCCTGAGACGGCGGGGAGTGCGAATACTGAATTATCTCGACGATTGGCTGGTCCTAGCACAATCAGAGAGTCAGTTAATAACACACTGTCACGGAACACACACAGGAGGCAGAAAATCCAAGAGCAGTAGTCTTTTAATATAAGGGAAATCCAAACTCGTAGTCATCCATGCAGGGGTCAAAATCCAATTAGGCAATCCAAAACACAAGACCAAAACATGAACAAGAACAGGCAGCAAACAGGAACAGAAGTGTGCGGACATTAATCAAGGACTCCGTAACAAACACTAACACAGACAGGGAATATATACACACAGAACTAACAAGGTGATGGGAAACAGCTGAGTGCAATAATCAGATAAGTGACAGAACAGAATGCTGGGAATTGTAGTCTAATGTGAATGACACCGTGAGAACGAGGACCTCTAGTGATAACCCAGGGAAACACAACCAGACACTGTGACAGAACCTCCCCTCTACGGAGCGGCTACCAGACGCTCCATGACAGTACACAAGACAAACCAAGAGTCCAAGAGGAAGGTGTAATATGGAAAATCCAAGGGAGGGATGGGAGGGCCAGGACCATGAAAGGGAACAGAAACAGGGGGTGATGGTTTAGCCGGCAGCCAGGGCGAACCAGAAAGTCCATCGGGCGGCCAGGGCGAAGCAGACGACCCATCTGGCGGCCAGGGCGATGCAGACGACCCATCGGGCGGCCAGGGCGATGGTGAAGACCCCTCGGGCGGCCAGGGCGATGGTGAAGACCCCTCGGGCGGCCAGGGCGGTGAAGACCCCTCGGGCGGCCAGGGCGGTGAAGACGACCCATCGGGCGGCCAGGGCGGTGAAGACGACCCATCGGGTGGCCAGGGCGGTGAAGACGACCCATCGGGCGGCCAGGGCGGTGAAGACGACCCATCGGGCGGCCAGGGCGGTGAAAACGACCCATCGGGCGGCCAGGGCGGTGAAGACGACGATCCATCGGGCGGCCAGGGCGTAGAAGACCCCTCGGGCGGCCAGGGCGGAGAAGACCCCTCGGGCGGCCAGGGCGGAGAAGACCCCTCGGGCGGCCAGGGCAGTGATACCGGCTCAGGATCAGACACCGGCTCAGGATCAGACACAAAAACTATAACAGCCACAAGAACAGAAACAAACACAGAAACAAACACTGGCTCTGGAACGGGCACTGGCTCTGCCTCAGGCCCTGGAACAGACACTGGCTCCGGCCCCGGAACAGACACTGGCTCCGGCCCCGGAACAGACACTGGCTCCGGCCCCGGAACAGACACTGGCTCCGGCCCCGGAACAGACACTGGCTCCGGACCCGGAACAGACACTGGCTCCGGACCCGGAACAGACACTGGCTCCGGACCTGGAACGGCAGACACAGGCATGTCCAGGATCCGAGCCAGACGCTCCAGATAGTCCAGGTCCATGAAGGCAGACAGCACTGGCTCTGCCTCCGGTTCTGGAACAGGCAATGGCTCTGCCTCTGGCTCTGGCTCCGGCTCATGAGTGGGCACTGGCTCTGCCTCCAGCTCTGGAACGGGCACTGGCTCTGCCTCCAGCTCTGGAACGGGCACTGGCTCTGCCTCCGACTCTGGAACAGCAGACACTGGCTCTGGCTCTGGAACAGGAGACACTGGCTCCGGCTCTGGAACAGGAGACACTGGCTCCGGCTCTGGAACAGCAGACACGGGCATGTCCAGGATCCGAGCCAGACGCTCCAGATAATCCAGGTCCATGAAGGCAGACAGAACATGAACAGTCTCTGACTGGGCAGACGGGACGTGAACAGTCTCTGACTGGGCAGACGGGACGTGAACAGTCTCTGACTGGGCAGACGGGACGTGAACAGTCTCTGACTGGGCAGACGGGACGTGAACAGTCTCTGACTGGGCAGACGGGACGTGAACAGTCTCTGACTGGGCAGACGGGACGTGAACAGTCTCTGACTGGGCAGACGGGACGTGAACAGTCTCTGACTGGGCAGACGGGACGTGAACAGTCTCTGGCTGGGCGGACGGGACGTGAACAGTCTCTCGACCACCTCCTCCACTGCGACCTCCACGGGTCCCGCGAAACTTGACCAATCGGGTCCCCTTAAAAAACTCCCTTCTCTCCCGCTCGGTGGCTGGGGAAGAGATGTTATAAAACATACCGCTGGATTAGGTGTGACGGAGTCCTTCTGTCACGGAACACACACAGGAGGCAGAAAATCCAAGAGCAGTAGTCTTTTAATATAAGGGAAATCCAAACTCGTAGTCATCCATGCAGGGGTCAAAATCCAATTAGGCAATCCAAAACACAAGACCAAAACATGAACAAGAACAGGCAGCAAACAGGAACAGAAGTGTGCGGACATTAATCAAGGACTCCGTAACAAACACTAACACAGACAGGGAATATATACACACAGAACTAACAAGGTGATGGGAAACAGCTGAGTGCAATAATCAGATAAGTGACAGAACAGAATGCTGGGAATTGTAGTCTAATGTGAATGACACCGTGAGAACGAGGACCTCTAGTGATAACCCAGGGAAACACAACCAGACACTGTGACACACACAGATCTTGGATTATCAGCCATTTGGAATGCCTGGGTCTAAGAATCAATTTTGCAAAGAGTATGCTATCTCCCAGCCAGAAAAATTCTTTCCTGGGAATAGTTCTAGACTCGATGCAGATGACAGCTCGTCTCTCATCAGAGCGCGCGCTCACCATCCGGCGCCTTGCAACATCATTCAGGGCGGGCGCGCGCGCCCCGTCAAGCGGTTTCAGAGGATGCTCGGTCTCATGGCCTCAGCATCGGCCGTACTCCAGCTAGGGTTGTTGCACATGCACCCTCTCCAACGCTGGCTCAAGAGCCGCGTCCCTACTCGCGCGTGGCGTTCGGGCCACTTTTTAATCAGAGCGGTAGAACTTACGGTTCATCATCAAGATGACACGGGTTCGAATCTCGAACAAACATTGTGTACTGTAAATTTTATATTTATTAATGCAGAGAGATTTGTCTAGCTCTAAAACTCTGTTACACCATACAGTTTTTTGCTTATATTTATAAAATAAAATTACCATGCATTTCCATTTTACACTAAGGAACAATAGTATCCAACAGAACGACTTTGCATCTGTACCAATCGGGTACCAATCGTAATTTCAAAAGCAGTTCTGTAAAAAAAGTAATTATATATATATAGCCTATATATATATTTTTTTTTATTAGGCCTATTATTATTATTTTTTTGATTCCCTACAACCTAGAGTTTTTAAAAACATGGTTTTAAGTAAAGTGTGATTTGCCAGGGGGGACGGGGATTTCCTTCTGGTCTAAACATCCCTGCTTCTGCTGAATTATTTGAATCCCCACACCCCTCCCTCCACAGTAATCAATGCTATAGGCTACTTCACCAATAGACCATATCAAATATAAAATAGAGATATGCAACAAGCACGTTTAAACGACAAACAATAAAATCAAAACCAGCGTTTCAGTTGTTCATTAGTTCCAGTGGCCTTAATGCATGCACGGCTTTTCAAAATTTCACAAAGCGTTTTGAGATTATTTTGAATGAAATATTGAAGTTTATAATTAAGTGTTTTGGCAGACCACGCCGAGTGGCCCTATGCATTTTTCTAAAGTCGGGTTTTATTCGAACTTTTTCTAACGACAAAAGTTTATCTGTCGTCTCTGTCTCCGGGAACTGCGCGTCACAAAAATGAACCGAAAGCCACTTCAGCTCAGTCACTATAAGAAATCGGCTATGTCTAAAGCCTTTAAATGTCTAAATATTCAGGCTAAAAAATGTTATCTGATTATGTAATCCATAATGAAAACGAGAGGTACAGAGGATCTACTCAAACATGTAGCCTATGTAAGCGCTTCCCAATGAGAAAATGACAAGACAAGGGTGAAAATCTCGCTCTAAATAAATGTAGCAGGCTAAATCGCCCTGAATTAAAATGTAAAAACAGATCAAATAATGTATTTGTCGAAATGTTGCGATATTGTTTCATTTAAGTTCATAATTATTCTATACATGTTATTTAATTTAGCAGCATTACCACGAAGCACCGTGTTTCGATATTTATTTGAATAATAAAGAAAAAAAAAAACTTAATTCACAAATTGCATGCCTGGTTGTAAGGATCCAAAGATCCCTGTAGAATTTAATATTGAGTTGAACATTTTGTTCATGACAACAAATTAACATGCGTTTTTTCATATTATATTTAGTTTTGCTTGGAAAAAGCTGGCCCAAACCAGTTTTATTTCATCAATTACTGAAATAATGAAATATTTAGTAATAAACTTTTATGACAGAAATATCACTAGGCTACATGTAACTTAAATCATTTAATTCCTTCATTATCAACACTGTCTAGAATAGCGATTTAAGTGTAAATTGCGACTTCTCTTTGTGTTAAATCAGCCTCAGACTCCGATAGCCGGTGGGGGGTTGGAGGGACAGTTCAGTGCTGTATCGTGCGCGCAGGACAATAGGCCTAGGTGTTAATGTTCCTCTTTCATATAGAGAGCGAGGGAGACTAAATAAACTTGTTAAAAAAGAGATTCAGCGCGAGAGAGGCAAAGAAAAACGCATGTTTTAATTTAATTATGTTGCTTTGGACAATTTTCGTTTTGTAGGCCTACTGTTTTAATTGTTTAATATAGCTGTCATTTCTTTGGCAATACAAATTTAAAATGTCGCAAGAATAAGATTAGCCTAGTGTTTCTTATTTTGCATCGCAAAAGAAATAAACTCTAAACCCGATGCAACCCTGTTTTAAATAATAATAAAAAAAACTGTCCCGACACTTTATTTAAACCTTGAAATGTTCGAACTTGGTTTCAAACTTAAGTAATTTTAGTGTTCTTTTACATTACACAATAATTTAGCAGACTAAAGACGTGCTTCTTCATTTTAATTTTCTGATGCAATCGGCTGACAATCTTCCTTCATCAGTTTTTGTCGTTTGTGCAACGCTGCGGTTCCAGGAATGTAGCAAATTTATGTTGTAATAATAATTAAACAAAACTCTTGACTTTAAATAAGTAAACAGTTATAAACAGTTAGCTATTTAAGCATCAAGAAGGTTAAATATAAACGCTGTTGGCCAACATCGGTTAACAACATTTGTGCTACATTGAGATTCGATCTCGGGTCGATTGAAGCTCCTCGAAGCTCGTGTTGTTGCGTTAACCACTGAGCTATCGTCTGTACGTCTGTAAATGTTTTTATTGCAATGTTTTATTTTTTCATTATTTATTCAATTTCATTTCAGTAGCCTAATTTCAGTATTGTGATTATGAATTATTTTAACTACGTTTCACTTGTTGAATTCATCTGCTACCAGCTTTCAATCGCTCTGAATGAGCCGCGGTGCGGCGGCAGATTACGCATTAGAGAGAATAAACAAACACTTTTCAGAGTCTATGATTGTAGCGCCTCTTGGCGGTAAAAGGCAGAAAATACACCCCACATTTTACCGCCGCGGTGGAACGGCTGATGTGGGCATTGTCATGGCTTGACTCAACATTTGCGTTTGAATAGCGCGCGTCCTCCGTGGGCGTGTCAGATTAACGTGTAATGAAGTGTAATGAGCTGGGGAAAAAAAATCTGACAGCACTCTCTTTTCATACAGATTACATAAACTGAGAATATTTGTTTTTTATATAAATTACTTCATTGAAAAGAAGAGAATTCAAGCTTCATAAAGAAAAATCTCTCGTGCCTGTATGACAAGTATTTGCAGAGTTAGAGTTAATTTTTCGGACGTGTTTCAGAATGGACTGCACTGACAGAGAGAAGGCAAAACTCGCATCATGTTTATTTTTCTTTATTTGACAAAAAGCACAAAACTTTGTTTTTATTGTAAGTATACAGAAAAATAATAGACAATTAACAGGATCGATTGATGTATAACACTTATATGTACGATCAAAATCAACAGAGTATTTTAAGTCTATTTTTCTGCTATGTGAAAAAAAACCCGGCAAAACACGCCCGCGCGTTTCTGGTCCCCAGAGGGTTAAAGGGGCCCCGTTCGAACCACTCCGAACCGTGCACCTTAAACAGCTCTCGCTCAAAACTGCGCTCTTGCTGGCACTCGCCTCAGTCAAGAGAGTGGGCGACCTGCACGCGCTCTCAACAAGCGCTGCCTGCCTAGAGTTCGGACCTAACGACTGCAGGGTTGTCTTTAGGCCAAAACATGGGTATATTCCTAAAGTGCTTACCACTCCCTTCAGAGCACAGGTTATCTCCCGAACCGCGCTATCGTCTCCAGCAGACGAACGCGACGCTAATCTACTCTGCCCCGTTAGGGCTCTCAGAGTGTATTTGGAGCGTTCTGCCCTATTCAGACAGACAGAACAACTGTTTGTATGCTTTGGCGGCCGTACGAAAGGTTTCGCCGTTTCAAAGCAGAGAATCTCTCAATGGATAGTTGAGGCTATAGCGCGAGCTTATGAAGCTAAGGGACTTCAGTGCCCCTGGGGTGTCAGAGCTCACTCCACCAGGAGTATGGCTTCTTCCTGGGCATGGTCGAGCGGGATACCGATCGAAGATATCTGTGCGGCGGCAGGCTGGGCCGCACCCTCCACATTCATCAGGTTTTACAACCTACAGGTCCCGTCATTGCATTCCAATCTACTATCAGCATGATGCTAGTAGAACTATGAGTTCATATCTAGATTGTGTATGTGCTTGTGTTACACTGAGCACCTTCTGAGTCGCTCTGTATTTTTTCCCCATATATAAAGCTCGCCTCTGCCGGCTAGTTGGGTGATAACTTTGCTTTTCAGCTCAGGCACCTGCCTCTGGCTGTCATAAGGCGAAGTCAGCACGCACAGCGTTTTGCATGGTGTTCCCATAGCGTAAGCTACTTACGCAATAGGAGAGACCTCTCGAAAGGGAACGACTCGGTTACTAACGTAACCTCGTTCCCTGAGAGGAGGGAACGAGTATTGCGTAAGCTGCCGTGCTTGTGCTTGGTTAGTTCGCTTCAGTCGATTTATCGCGCGTTCAGAGTCGCCCCGTCATTGGTTCGAGCAAGTTGCCGCAGCACAGCCAATGACCTAGCTGGCTCGCTCATTGCTGTCTGCTGTGCAGCTGCAATGCGTTTTACATAAAGACTTCAATATTTCTCGAGAAAAGGAGTTTTCCCATAGCGTAAGCTACTTACGCAATACTCGTTCCCTCCTCTCAGGGAACCGAGGTTACGTTAGTAACCGAGTCGTTATAATGACATGTCTCCACACGCTAAGTAAAAATGAATATAATACAAGACATTAAGTAAAAAAACAGGTTAGATAATGACTACATGTTATAAGTAATATAATAAAAGAATTAATAATCGAACAAAACTGTAAATGATATAACGACGTTAGAGGCTAGTTAAAAAAGGGTAACAATAACATCATTGATAGTTGTTGTGGCTTTTTCTTACCAACAAACATCATCACTGAGTAAGAGACACTCTGAGTCCAATTTAATAGTTTATAAAGTATTTATTCTCTTGCAAGAGAGATCTTCGTCACCAATACACATTCGTGAGTCAGTGATGAGAGATAAGGAGAAGCAGTGTCTGTCTTTTTTATATCTTGTGTCCTTCAAGGCCTTATTTCTGCCCTCCCCTCACAGGAGAGATATACTTTGTTTTTCCCTATTTCTCCCTGGCCCTGAGAGGTAAACGCCCCCTTAACCCTTTAGGCTATAACGTACAAATGCACTCAAGATGACCCCTTGACCACCTGCTTTTCCTTACCTCCACTGACTCCCAACCACAGTAAATTATCACACAAAGCCCCCTCTCACTACAAGTGAGAGAACAGATGAGGCCACCATTAGGGATAACTGAAATCAGAGTAATTAATGGAAAATTCCATAACATAGTCTAACCAGTAGATGAAAATTCTGCATGACATCATGTTACGATCAATGATCTTATCGACAAACATTTCGATAACTCTGGACGTGTCATCCTCGTCATTGTCTTTTCGTTTTGGTATCATTAGCTTACATACATCGGCAACATACGTACACATACAGAGTATTTCGGGGATTTCAAACTCACAGCTGCATTCAAGCATCATAAGCAGAGCATCTTTTACCAGTATAGACGGCGACTCAATACCGCTGACACATATGTTTGATAATTCACCCCAAGAATTAGGCGTACCTCTTATCAATGTCATATGTTTCTTGAGATTTCTTACACGCTTGGTTTCAACATGATCGTCATCATCATCATCATCATCCGATTCACTTGAATACTCGATGACTCTTTCCATTAACGAAATCAGTTGGGTTCTGTAATGCTCTTTAAACATGAATTGCATGTAACTCCTTCGGCTAAAGGCAGCAGCCATGCTGGTGGGGGTTTGATCACTGGGCATTGACGATTGAGAGTAATTCCCAGAGATCAACGACGTCGTGGACTATTTCCTTACAGGGTTTGTCCAAAAGTCTCCCCCTGATTTCTTCCAGCTTAGCTACGATGAATGGCTTGTCTTTTAATTCGCGCAGAATAGCTCCGACTGTTCCTTGAATTCGGTGGGGTCGAGATTTTAACCCGCAGCGGTTGAGGATGATGGCGATGATGGAGTGAAAATGGGGTTTAAACAGCTTGGCTGTCAGTTCATCAAAGTGTGTGTCGAAGAAGTAGTTAGGGGGTTCAAACAGGCATGAATGCTGCAGTTGGCTAGGATGGTCGATCACACACCCCTCACATTCCTTCTTGATCTTGTCACCGATGAGATGTTCCAGCAGTAACACGATAGCGGCTTTTACGATTTTGAATCCAACGTCGCTGAAACATCCGTCTGTAGTGTCAAAACTGTGTTTAGCAACCGCATCAGACGGTATAGTAGGCATGTAAGGTCCGTAGTCTGAACCCAAATTATAGCTCCAGTCCTTGTGTAGGTCCGATGGTAAGCCGTCGGCGTCAGTCAGAATACGGTCGACCGCGTTGTCGTCGAGAATGCTGCCGAAAGAGATTCCGCAGCTGCACACATGAGCGGGTTCTGTAGCGTTGTCTTCAGCCATGGTTTATATATGTTGCTCGGGTGGGTCTCGTCGCCGGAATTTATGGGGATGTAGAAGAGGGGCGGAGTCGTTCTAGCCTTTCAACCAGGGTTTGTAAAGACGCTTGGGAGGGTCTGAAAGCTGAGCTTTGCGATGACTGTAGTGAATGGGCGTGGCCGGCATAGCAAACGAACTGCTCCGCGCACATCTTTCAGGGTGGAACAGCTGCACTTTGATCTTGTTGTATCCGCGTGCATGTCACACCATTTGAACAATTTGTTAATGGTTGAAAAAACACTACTCAGCAGATCCAGATCACACCAATTGAACAAAAATTGCAATTCGTACAGATCGTGATGCTCGTTAGGCTCGATGACTCCTGACCTCGTGCTGTTGAGCTTTGTCAAGTCTTTACAGCAGAATATGTAGACGGAATCATCCGGCTTCTTTTTAGTATGGTCGCCAACCACGCGGTACCGGACGTTCGGTGTCACCCCGTCCCACTCGGCGGTGTACAAAGTTTCTTCACCGACGTCGTGCAGATCCTTCCAGACAAATTTGTAAAATAGAGACCAGTCTTTTTCAGGAAATACAATGCAGGCGTCTTCCCCAGGCTGGAACTCATCCACACCATCGGTGGTGTAGAGCATCACAAAACGCGAAGGTTTGTGAAATTTGTACCCGAATACACGGTTACTACACATCGTGTATTCAGCTTTAGTCCATTCCGTATTTTCGTGGAGAAAGTTTGTCAAACGCATGTGACCCATGGGCTTTTTCGGTGCCATAGTCAGACTTTCCATCATCACGCGGCTCAGCTCGTCTCGGGGGTTTTAGGGGAGGATAAACCGTCCATACTCATGTAGCTCATGGTTATCTTTGTGAGTTCTGTAGAACACACTCCGCCCATTTTATAGCCCCTGCTTCAGGAATGCGGAGGGTATCGTGTAACACACACACACACATACACACACACAGACGCTTAGCTTGGAGGCTGCTGTCAAAAAAACCCGGAGAGAGAGATTCACTTGTGGGAGCTTTTCAACATCTTTGGGAACGCCTGATAAAGTAAGATGGTTTTATTTTACACCCCTTCACAACCTGTATATTTTATTCTAATCTATATGGGACATTAGAAAATTATTTGGGCACTCTCCCAGCAATGTGACAGCTGGCAGGGATGGGGAATTTCCCCAGGCAAGAGAAGTTAGTTCACCACGGGTCAATAGGGCAAAAACTAACTGCCAAATTGATCTATAACACACAAACTTCAATGGCCAAAACTAACTGTCAAAATAAATTATTACCCGCCGGACCAACAGGTCAAAACTAAACGCCAATTTGATCTATAACACACAAACTTCAATGGTCAAAACTAACTGTCAAAATAAATGATTACACCCCGGACCAACAGGTCAAAACTAAACGCCAATTTGATCTATAACACACAAACATCAATGGCCAAAACTAACTGTCAATTTGATTGATCGATAGGGCAAAGGTTAACCCCTAGATCAAAGACATCTCCGGAATCCGGAAGGTCAAAGGTTAGCTCCGCCCACCGGTCAATCATAGGGTAATAAATCATCTTGACACAAGGTGTCTGGTTATAACTACTGATATGTAAAGTCTCAGTCTCTGTGGTTTTAAGAGATTTCCACCCTGGGGTCGTTCAGAGGTCCTTAACCCTCTGGGGTCTAAGGTTTTTTTGGGGTCCTTGAGATGTTTTGACATGCCCTGAGATTTGTGCTTTTTTCAGTTGCTTATAAACATATTAATGGCAAAGGTGTAATTAAACTCTATTTAGCACAAACAGGTCTACCATAATATGTGAGCAACATGTATGTACAAGTTTGTATTTTTGAGAGAATATTGTTTATGCATGGTTATTGAAAAACTAAAACAAAGTTTCTGAAATAAGGCCACAAAGCACAAACTAAATATGTGTCCACAATACTTTTGACTAATGGATATTGCCACCTAGAGTTTTTGCTTCAAAATGATCTGAAAATCATCCTGCCTAATCATTCACATAAAACAATACACTGATTTAAATTTTGTAAGACACTTTTTTGTTTGGAAAGAAAGTAACTCCAGGGACAAAGAAATAAAACCACGAGAAGGACCGAACTAGAAGCAACCATACATGTACGACAACTGACAATGTAACAAGTGAAACACAAGGGCTATAAATACACAGGGGCAAACAAGCTTAACTAGATAATGAGGAAACAAGATACACCTGGGGAGACGAATCAATATGAAAAACTACATAGGACTACAAAACTTAGCACAAGACAGGAAATGACAAAAGTACACACAAGACAAGTGGAACACAAGACAGGAATCATGACAGCTAGGCTCATCTCTTTGAAGCTTGCATGGCCATAAAGTACTTAGCTGGGGGATTTCATTGGTTAGCTTAGACTGACTGGATCCCACTTCATTTATGGTCCTTGAGTTTTGTGTTGAATTTTGAGTGTTGAGTGGAATTATGATTGAACAAATCATCTGGAAGATTAATTTGTGATTGGTTCGCCCTTAAATCCTACAAAGGAATAAAGTGCATTTGATGCATAAAATAAAAGAGATTAAGTTGGGTGTGGCTATAGTTACGTTATCTTATGAAAAGATAAACTGTTGTTTCTCTGAAACTAATAAGGTGAAGAACCTTATTATAAATCAAACAAATAAATGAAAGATTATTTGTTATTAACTATCATCAGCTATATTACCTCTAATTTAAATTAGAAAATCTTATACTGAGAAAATACAACAATGCCAAGGTCTCTGGAAAGAGATTTGGTAAAGTGATTTTGGTAAAAAGATTTGGTAAAAATATTTACGTTCCACATAGTTGAGTGAGCAGTCCGATGGCGGTGAAGTCTTCCACTGGTTGTGCTGATCACCTGGAGTACCAAAAGGGTCCTAAACTATGGAACATGCAGATGAGGCCCTGAAGTCTGGAACACTCAGACGAATTAACCTTAAAGTGAAGGTTTGCACTCCTGAGCTTAAACTGTTAGCCTTCACCCGCTTTTGAAAAAATCCCAAGAAATGACAAACATCAAGCGTAGCGTAAGTTCTGGCAGGTCACATTAGTCAAGCCCGCATCAGCTGACTCTCAGCTGATCCACGTCTACCTATAGGAATACGACAGTACCTTCAGTATTATCAACAGCTATAGCGTTTCTCAGGAGCCAATTCCCTCCTCCATCCCCAGCTCCTCCTCTTGTCAGTCAGGATTTGGCATTCTGATTCCCCCTAAATCAGACTAAAATTCTCAAATTATGTTATTAATTAACTAATGATATCTGCAATACATTCATGTTGGTTTCTATTCTGTTAACCTTAAGGGGAGTTCCCCTTCAGTCGAGAACGTCAGACGTAGTCGACGTCGACTGAATGGGGATCACGCCAGGGAGCCAATCATCTTCGAGTACTATTGAACGAGCCAATGGAATTGGCGTGCGTGATTTGCATCACATACTCCGCCCCCGCAGCGCGGGTATAAATATGAAAGTCGATGCACGCACTAGTTGCCTTTCGCTTCGGAGCCGATCGTTTGATGTCTCTGAAGAGTGCTGTTGTTTACAACGAGTGAGTGTGTCGGTGTTTTTCTGGAAGACTCACCTAGTGCTGGTGGTTTCTACAGCACGAGTGCAGCGGTGATCGCAAGATTTGAGCTCTCAACTGCTGTTTTAAAAGCAACACATTTCTAAATCTTTGTGTTTGTTGACGGCTGGTTAAAGGACGGAAAGCTGTGTGCTTCTCTGTTTCAGTTCACTGTTCAGTGTTTCCGCGGTCATTCCCCTGTGTGCTCCGGCACTGGTGATGGGTCCTACTTCCTGAAAGAGCAACACGGGTGCGTTTGTGTGTTGCTCTTTCAGGAAATCATTCCACCCGTGCGTTTCTGGATGCGGTTGTTCCCTGTTCCTCTCTGACGGTCACAATTGTTGCATCATGTGTTTGGGCTTACAGCACGCTGAAGCAGCTTTTGTGGACGGTTCATGTTCTCATTGCGGGGATATGACTGTCGCGGTGTTGAGATCGAGACTCGCCTTCCTCCACGAAGCTAGAGTCCCAATTACCATGCCCCGCCCTCGGGTGCCGCGTGGGATGGGTGATAAGTGGATAGTGTTGGATGTCTCGCCCGGTAACCATTCCCTGTGGGCTCCTCACTCCTCCCTTCCACCACAGCCGGTGGAGTCCCCCGTGGAGCATGCTGGTCCATCTGTAATGGGTGGGCCAGCCGTTTTACCCAGGGCTACCCCAGAGGACAGGATGCCGATTGCAGCATCGGAGGGTGATGGCCTCTGGAGATGATGACTCGACTGCGTTGTCTCCCTCTAGGAGTATAACATTGCCCGAGCCGGATCCATAATTGTCAGCTATGCTGAAACGGGCCGCCGAGGCTGTCGAGTTCGAGTGGAATCCTCCACCGTGTCCCGCTCAGTCTCGGTTGGAGTATTGGTATCTCGAGGCGGGCCGTGCTGGTTCTCACCTCGCCGCCCCAGTGCCTTTCTTTCCCGAAGTGCATGGAGAGCTTACCAGGTTGTGGACGGCACCTTTCTCTGCCAGAAACTGCCTGAATAGCTTTTTCCCCCTCACTACCCTTGACGGAGGAACGGTGAAGGGTTGCGAGGCTATCTCTCCAGTGGAGCGGTCTGTCTCGACAGAGGTCCACCTGCGTCCGGCGGCCACTGCCTTTTGGGGGGAACCTCGTCACTCAGGTGTTGAGCAGAGATGCTCCTGAAGCTCAGTGATTTTTCTTCACACCTAGTGTATAGCAGTACTCCTGTCTTGTGCGCTTGCAATGTCGCTTGCACGTACTAAAGTGCTAGGTCAGGAGTGGAGCAGGTCTTGATAGTTGCCCCTTATTGGCCCAACCAGATCTAGTTCCCCTCGACAGCCCTTCCTGACTTTCTCCTGAATACATTCTCAGGGACGGGGCATGATGGCACCCGCGTTCAGACCCCTGGAGGATTTCAGGCCGGTCCTAAAATTAGACGCGGAGGTTCAGGTAGCTACCACAGGATTACATGGTAGTCACCATCACTTCTGCGAGAGCACCCCCTAAAAAGAGGAAGTTTTGCTTACGCCAAATAGAAGTGGAACCTATTCGTTGAGTGAGTCTTCTCTCCATAAGGAGATCCTGAAGGCGTTCGGTCAATTCAGTGCTCTCTTTCCTGCAAGATGGGTTGGAGTGTGGGCTGTGTCCCTCAGGAATCGTCAGGTTCCTGAGGGAGCAAGGGAATCTGCCTTGCGCCCCTCTTTATCCTCTTGGGCCTTATCTCTGGTGCTACTGCACTGCAGAGACCGCCACTGCAGGCAGTGAGTTAAAAATTCTGTTTTTAAAGAAACAGTTCTCCTGCTTGTGTGGTCTCTACTAGAGGGTAGGGACTTGACTTTCGGTCAACGAGTTGTGCCTGGAATTCGGGCCGGCTAACTCTCACAAGTTGAGAACCCCGGCCTGGATATGTGCCCAAGGTTCCTACCTCTCCCTAAAGGTGAGACCAGGTGGTGAGCCTGCAAGGTCTGCCCCGGAGGAGGCAGACCCAGCCCTGGCTTTCTCTGTCCGTCCACTTCATTGCGGTTATACGTGCACAGAACGCAAGCCTAAGGACCTCAGACCAGCTCTGGAAATCAGCAGAAAGGGAAGGCTGTTTCCAAGCGAGGTTGGCCCACTGAATGGTGGCTGCCTTCATCTTGGTGAAAATCCTGAGATGCACGTGTCCACTTAGGTGGTGAGCTCCTCTGAAGTGAGTGTGTGCTCCCACCTAGGCGTTTACACAGAGTGCTTTGCTGACAGATATTCTAGAGTTGGGGGCTGGGCGACACCTATAGTCGAACCGCTGCTTCCCGTTGGCTCCCTTCTCATGAAGCCAGTATTACCGTGAGCCCGGTTCGAAGTGTCGGCTTGCTGCGCCATTCCCCTCCTTGGACTGCGCAATTTTTGCTCCAGTAGAGTTCCCTCTTAAACCGAACCCTGTTGAGTTCCTCCACACCCTCCGGCGACGGACGCCGCGGAGCGTCTGAAGCCAGGCCTACCACTCGTATGCACTGGTGAAATCCCCCACTGTGATCCCATATGTGTATTCTTCCACGATACGGCTCCCTGCGGCGAGCCCGTGTCTTCCCTTGGCAGAACTTCTGCCGTCACTGACTGGTTAGTAGCTCCCCCCTGTTTTAGGCTGGAGCCTCCCCAGTGACATTTCATATGTTGTACTGCCCGTCAATCCACCCAGTCCACATGTGTATTCTCCACATTACCTCCCCGTGGGCAGGGTGTGGCTTCCGCAGCGTCCCTTCCTTCCATGTACAGGGAATGCTTTCCCAGTGGTCCTGTAGAAACAGCAGTGACTTCCCTGGCCTAAGCCCTGTCCCTTCTCCGCCTTAAGTCGAGGGGGGTTCAGGAGGCTTCTATCTAGGCACTGGAAGGTGGCAGCACTAGTGGGCGTTTTCAAATAGATCCTCATTCGTATGCAACCCACCGTTCCCTGAAGCAGGGAACGGAGGACGTAGTCCCCTCGCCACTACTGCTGGACAACCGCTGACTCCGAGTTACGCTCGGCTCCTCAGTGAAAAAGCAACTAGTGCGTGCATCCACTTCTGTATTTATACCGTTCAACTGGTGCAACCCACCACTCCTTCAGGGAATGGTGGGTTGCATACACAATCAGGACATTATTGCTGCTCTCCCTGCTCTTAGCCATGCCAGGCTGCATGGATGCGCAGGGAGTTCTTGCCCAGAACAGAACCATACTGCCAATCCAAACTGTATGCTAACTGTCAATCGTATTTGACGATAGTGGTCCTGACAGAACCAAACTTAAACAGAGACAGTTCATGAACCCTTTGCACTAAAAGCACAAGTATGGTGTAATTTGAAAGCAGACAGAATTAATTATTTTCATAATGAAAAGATAGTTATAAATAGCTTCAAAGTTTTTTTCAAAGTTATTAGAAATGTATTTTTATGAAATATCTTTATGAAAATAAAATTGAAGGTGGCATTGTTTAAATCTTGAAATGCTCTGAAGCTAAAGCCACATGCCTGACCATGTTATATTTCAAATATGAAGATACGTCTAAAACTCATTTTCTAAGCATCCATTCAGTGTATTGTCTCTATTGTTTTGTGGTGGAAACTGCCCCATTCAGTTGCAGTCTTCCCTGCACACATTCACACCTCTCCAGCCTGGTTATGGCTCTAATTATTCTTTTCTTTTGTCTTCATTATAATTACTGACAACTTTCTATTCTCTATTCAATACATGTTACAGCAATCTCTGGAAGCCTTGTTTATGTAATGGAGTTCCTGGAATGTCACATGATATGACTGCTCAACATGAGTCAATGTTGTTTAGTCCACAAACGATGTGGACTAAACATGCATAGAGCGCCCTCCAGTTTTCAGTATGAATGAATCACAGTACATGAGAGTGTTCAGTGGTACTGCACAGTCAAAGCACCGCATTTTAGGTAAAAATATTATAAATATTACTCCTCTAATACGTCTAATATACATAGAACGTTTTTTCTGTTATGTCTCACCTGATGGGAGATTTAGAACTTGGTTGATTTGTTTCTGTCTCACCTTCGCAAGCCTGAGAATCTGAACTTGTATCTGTTGCTGTCTTCCCTGTAACAGGCCATATGCTCAGAACGTTTCAGTACATCTGTTAATGTCTCTCCTCTTACAGGACTGAGACCCAGAATGTGGTTGATCTGTTACAGTCTCACAAGGCTGGGACTCAGAAAGGTGTCTGCTGGAAGAGGGTACCTTTATCCCTTCCCAATGAGGAGAAGATTGCAATTTGGCCCTTCTCCATTCCAGTGCTGTGATTGGCTGCTGGCATCAGACACACAGTGTGGAACTTATTTGCTTAAAACACACAGTTAGAAGTCTTTAAATTGTCTTTAAAGTTTTACCGATGCATTTCTCACTTTCCAAACCACCACCAGAATACTTTTTGGCAATATTCTAAACCAGTGGTTCTCAAACCTTTTAGAGTGGCGTACCTCCTGAGGCATTTAACATCCTTCTGCATTTCCCCTCTCTTCCACTTAGACTGCAGTCTAACCTTTTCCATTAAGGGACTGTAAGGGGATTTACAGTCAAAGACCCAGAACCAGATATGATGAATGAAGACCCAGAGTCAGAATTATAATAAATTGAAGAAAAGTTTTACTGAAGATAGTTTCCTGTTTCTTCAGCAGATGTCAGGTTCAAGACTCACAAGAAGTTTGTAAGCCGCCCCGCTTACAGTTACAAAGATCACAGCAGTTATACCCTTCACCAAGGTCTAAACTACGTCCTTGCTTCAGGTTGAATGATCCTCATTGGCTAAGAAATAGATAAACATGGTAATTTTCCACACATATACAGATAGACTGAAGCATATCTCCATCGATTAGGCAGCTGACACTCGGACCCTGAAGTTAGGCAAGTCGTGACCTTCCAGGTTGCAGATTTGGGTTGCTGGGCGCCAGGCTGTCTCGAACAACAACTCAGTCAATCTCCAATAATGGCAGTGGTTCCTTAACCTGTAACCAAAAAGACTAATACACACACACACACCAACACACAGCTTCTTCAAGGTTGGATTTGGCCAGGCTCTAACTATAAACCGGAGAGTATTCTCAAAACATCAAGTTAATACGTTATTTCTCTCAAGGAGAGGACACTTTAATATAACACATTAAAGTAAAGCTTTAACTGAGAAATGGTCCCTTAAACTATAGACTTCAATGAGCCCTGTGACCATAGCTGTCAGGGTACCCCAGAAAAACAGATGAATGTATGTACGGTGACAGATCTGCGTGATGACCACGCAATGTGTACCGGGGCGCCATTTACCTGAGGAGCCTCTGAAATTGCTTCAGTGGAACTACTGTCTTCCCCCTGAATGTCTTCAGGCAGTTCAGCCCTGAATGGACGCATTGGTTTATGAGACACGCTGCCATGTTTACTGAGTCCAACTCCATCCTGAGCTTGTTCTTTTCCCAGTTTACCTGAAGCCCCAATTGGCTGAGTTGTCTGAGCACCAGGTTCCTGTGTACACGCAGTATATCTCGAGAGTGAGCTAGAATCAACCAGTCTTCGAAATAATTGAGAATGTGGATACCAACTTCCTTCAGTTGGACAAAGGCAGCCTCTGCGACTTTCATGAAGACACAAGGTGACAGGGACAGTCAGAAAGGGAGGGCCTTTTACTGATATGCCTGACCCTCGAAAGCAAACCAAAGAAACGCTGTGGTAGTATCGAGACATGGAAGTATGCATCCTTCAGGTCTATTGCCACAAACATATCTAGAACCAGGTCTAGTATTTGGTCTCGCCTTTTTTCAGTACGAAGATGTAAGGGTTGTAGAAACCCTTCTTCATCTCAGCTCTACTGCATCCATCGCCAAGTGGACTGCAATTCCTGCACTCAGGACAGGGGCGTCTTTCTCTGCCACAGAGCTAAATAGGACGCAACTGAACCTGGGTGGGTGTCTGGCGAACTGAATCGCATAGTCAAGTCTGACTGTCTTGATGAGCCAGTGCAATGGGTTGGGAAGTCATATGGCTAGACTCCTGATGAGTGGTACATATGGGACAATCGTTACTGACGTGCCTGCGATTGGAGCAGTAAAGCGGAGCAATGGTTGCCACGTCAGAAGGCGTAGTATCCCGAATTTGTGACTCTGGGTGCATATAGACACCTACCTTGCTCCTTGTATCCCCACTGCAACTGGCCTGAGATGGGAGAGGAAGCTGTGCACGTCATACTGGCCAGAGCGAGAATTTGTGTGAGTCATGGTTGAACATGAGAAGGTGAGATACTTGTGTCCAGAAAGTTCAAACTGTGAACTGTGTAACCAATGGAATGAGAAAATTGCTCTTTTTACGAAAATGTGGGTTTCGTCGCCACTCGGGTGGGTGGCAAGATGGAGATTAGTGCCGTTTTTTCCCCTTGGCCCTCCAACGGGGGAAGGAGTGGCCTGCACACCGCTCCCTGGAACAGAGCAGTCCCTGCCTTCCCTAGGTTCCCCCGTCTCAGGGACGCTTCGAGGCCTTCTTCAGGTTCTTGGCTGTGTCTAATGAGCCGGCATTGCAACTTTCCTGTGGGAGGCTCGACGCTGTGGCAGGGCAGTGGACTCGGGCTGCAGCGGAGCTGGTGTGGCATGCGCAGCTGCAGCCGGCTGCCCTCGGCAACAAGCAGATGGGGTGCATGCCTTCGACAGACTGAAGGTGGTGCTAGAGTCATGCTGGGGCAATATGTGTTTGATGGCTGCCAAGAACTGCTGGGCAATGCCCTCGATAGTGTCGCTATAGAGGCCACCCTGTGAGATGGAAGCGTCAAGAAGAGTCTCTCATCTCAGCAACGTTTAGCCAGAGATGGCGTTCCTGGACCACCATGGTAGACATCGCCTGGCTGAGAGCCAGCACTATGACTTTAGTCACTCTGAGAGTGAAATCAGTCGCTGAGTGCAGTTCCTGTATCAATTCCAACTCAGAACTACCCTTGTGCAGCGCTTTGAGTTCCTTGGCCTGATGGACTTGCAGAGAGACAGATATTTGTGGCCACCAGAGGCCAATAAGTATCTCCAGAAACCAGAAACACACAAGAGGAAAGGCATCTTTAAAAAGACACTCTCCGTCAGCATTCTGCTCTTTTAGAGGATAACTGCTCTTTTGCTGAAGCACTCAGGGGAAGCTCTCACTACATCCCTCATATTGGGATTTTGTAGTAAAGTTATCTATCCGCCATAGAATTCCCACTGTCTCCCTTATACCCATATGTCTCTGGGAGTGGTGCATGCAAATTCCACTCACCAATTTTCATTGGCCTTTTTTTGAAGCATCAAAGATGTTTGGGTCTCCCAAGTGTGACCGCTAATGTCATCACATCTACACCATGTCAAAGTGACTGACAGATAGGGAACTACATTTTTTTTCCACCTTAGAAATATTTCCAGACTTAGACCTTCTCTTTACTTGCCTGATGCAGAAAGGCTTGCTCACGCCTTTATTATGTCTAGGCTTGATTATTGCAATGCACTTTATTCTGGTCTCTCTGATAAATACGTTGAGAAACTGCAATATATTCAGAAATTCGCAAAAGCATTGCAAGCCTGTGAAAAGTGATTTGCAAGTGATTTTTTGTGCACGTGAATTAGGTTTCATGCATGTGAAATTGGCTACGCATGTGTGCATTGTGTCTTTTGCATGAAATATTATTGAGACCATTCTGCTTCTATACTAAATACTTTTTTTAAATAATTATTTTTTAGCTTGTTTGTATTTTTTGTAATCTTGTTTTTTATTTATCTTTTTTACTGTTTTTATTATTATTGTTGTAGCACTTTGGGTTTGAGAAAAGCGCAATATAAATAAATTGTATTACATTTATTCATTTAGCTGACGCTTTTATCCAAAGCGACTTACAATTGCTATATATGTCAGAGGTCGCACGCCTCTGGAGCAACTAGGGGTTAAGTGTCTTGCTCAGGGACACATTGGTGTCTCGCAGTGGATTCGATCCCGGGTCTCTCACACCAAAGGCATGTGTCTTATCCACTGCGCCATCACCACCCCATTATTATTATTATTAAATAAAAAATAATTGCTCGTTACATGTGTGTAGCATCTTTGTTTGGATCATGATTAAAATGCAGTGGTTGCATCTTATTTCACCTGACTAGTACTTGGTCACACTTTCCCACGTGTTGATGATATGATTAGTGAAATTATGTTAGTTGGTCATTTTGTGCCAGGGCCAAAAAACAGTTAAATTTGGGATTTTCTAGTAAAGTTCATTTATGTTGTACAACAATTATGTTGTAATTATTTAAAATGCATCTGATCTGCACAATTACCTAGAATGTATGTCACTACACTCTAAAAAATGCAGGGTTAAAAAATAACCCAACCTTAACCACGCCGCTGGGTCACTATAGGACAGAACACGCGCTGGGTTGGTTTGACCCAAGTGCTGGGTTTGTCCATTTAACCCATATTGTTGGGTCATTCATTTGACCCAACCAGTGGGTGAAATTGACCATCTTGCTGGGTTAAGTCTTACTCATGTGCTGGGTTATTTCCTGTATCATTGCCTTATTAAAATTAGTAACAAATATTTTTTTATATTACCGTACTAATGTAAAATAATGATTGTCACTGTAATACAATAAACCAGAGAGGCCACTGTATATGTGATTTCAATCATTTATTTTATTTTTTTACATTTTGAATACATCTTTAATTTTTTTTTTGTAAACAATTATTACAATTATACAATGTATACTCATTCTAAGGTAAAAAAACATAACGGTTCATTAAAGTAACAACAGGTAACTTTTCAGCCTTCATAATATATTTCCAAGTCTCTTGTGATGGTACATCGACTTACAATAGGTTGAATGACACGTCTGCCATAGCCTGACGGGGTCTGTAGCGTTTTTAATCGTACTTTTAAACTTCGGGTTTCGGGTAGTAACCGGCGAACAAAGAGAACTACAAAATTCGACTGCTTTACGGCATATACGTCACTTCCACCACCACCCCCACTTCCTTAAAATCGGACTTGCGAGCCAAATGTTATAGTCATGGCCGAAGCAGCACAGAAAAACAAGAAAGCAAAGGTTTTATCGGAGCAAAGCAAAAAGAGAAAAAGAGAAAGTGATCGCGTTAAAGGCAGAACGAGGATCAACATTGCAGAGCTGCCAACTCTCACGCATTGGCCGTGAGACACCCGCTTTTGATTGGTTTCACACGCTCACACGCCACACCCCCGGTTTCTCACGCTAAATTGTCAACCCGGTCGGTCAAATGCCTGAAAGATGAGTTTATCTATAGATCTCTACCTGTTGAGCCACTCGTGATCGACAAGTTATACCGCAAATTAGTTCAAATCTCCCGGAATCTAGAGCGAGCGCGCACGCGAGACAGAGACTGTGCTCCAACGCGCGCGGACGGCAGAGAGAGAAAGCGAGCGAGAGACCTTGCGTGTGCAGGGAGCATCGAACCCTCCATCGAAAAAAGAATGCCTCTCTCTAACCTCTCTAATTCGCTAGAGTAGTAGCGAATTATCAATCTGGTAGCTAGTAAACGATATTCTAGTTGTTGATGGTTAGCTATCGCGATAGTATTCTCGTTCTGATTTGAACTTTGCAATCGATGAAATGCCAATAGCAAATGTTTGACCTAAAAAGTGTAGTCTACTCAACATGTACAAAGAAAGGAGGAAGATTATTAATAAAATCATATTTTAGGATACCTAACATGTCTGTGATATTTGTTTATTTGTCTTGCCTCAAGCTATAATGCAAATCGATTTGTAAAATTTGCAGATTCATTTATGGTAGCTTGATATTATAATATTGACTATATATGGTTATTATCAACCACTCAAACATTGCATTGAAGTATCATATAGATTCAGTAAAACGGTAACCAATAGACTAGGCTACTATAATGACGCTGGCTTGTAAACGCGATCATTTGTGGTTATAAAAAAAATAAAACACATGAAATTATATTCATATGACATGCTGAAATATATGCCACTGTACCTGGGATGAAGACATTTCACACACGCGAGAACACCTGCATGTGACCTCCTCCTACAGTGTTCAGGGCTCTCATGGTTGTCAACAAATGCACGTGCATGTAGGATGACAGTTTACGACAGTAGTAGAGGACAATACTGTTTCCCAACTGTAGGGGGAGCCCGAGAGTAAAAAACGACCTGTTGTTACTTTAAGTAAGGTCTTTATACACCACTGAAAACATAGTTATGTATATGATATTGCATTTCTGTTATCAGATCCTCCTAAATACAGTATTACACAATGCACCTTTAAAAGTCAATAAGAAACTAATTTTGAACTCTTATACGATTATGATTTAATTTATTAAGATGTGTTGATTTATTAAGAATAGCTACAAACATTTACAATGCGACTAAATATCACAGGGTTTTCCTCACATTTGACAGAGGACGATTCTTTTCCATTAATTTGATACACTGCTTCGTGTATTTAACATGAAAAACAAAATAAAACTTTGAAACAAAGATCACCAGCCTCCAGCAAAGACTCGGTCTCGATGACGTGGCCTGGAACAATGGCAAAGGTCTGACGTGTCCCCCTCATCGCATCCCTGATGCTCCAGTCATTTTGTAAATATTCATCCATGTTGGTCCCCAACTGTTGATTACACACAATCACTTAGAGTGTTGCAATATAACTGTCATGCAAGTTTTTTGTGAAAGTATTAATATTTTTTTTATTGCAAACATTACCAAATATGGCCAAATGTGAAAAACAAACAAAATGTATATTTAAACATCTAAATAGACAATTAGCAGTCTAAAATAGTCTGGGATTCAGGATAAGACAAAAACACGATTTGGAAAATGGATTCATGATGTACTCGCTCATTATAAACATTTTGTAAATTTTGAACACAAAAAAAGTTATGGACTGCAGCTTTAAAAATTAACAAAAATCTATTTTAAAAAAATGCAATTTTATGTTGCAAACAGAGATTGCACCTTTAAAAATTCTAAACCTAAATTAATTTCATAGTTATCAAGCATATCAAACTTACAGGTTGCATGTCAAGGACCTCTGAGCCTCTGTGGTGGGTCTGAAGCCCTTTCCTCCTCTCCTGTAACGTTAGATGGATGAGGGAAGCAGAGTTTGCAGGACCTTCAAAGCCATCAGCTAAACAATATGAGCATAATAAAGTTGCATTATCATTTAAATAGTATGCTGTATATAACAATTCATATTTCTAAAGTAGCATTTCTGACTTGTCTGCCCTGGTGTTTAAAATGGCGCTGTTGTGACAATAGCAAAAACTATTTATTGGCCTCAAACATCGCGCACACTTGATCCATGACCACTGTCTTAGTAGTACTAAATTATTCTTAGTAGGCCTACCTCAGGTCCTAACAACTTATAATGGGTTCAGGGCGAGAACATGCTTAATATGAAATCGATTTATTTCTCATTGCCTCAGTCGCCGTTTGTAAAGATTGCACATCAGACGTCATACAGTTATTATTTGATTTTTTTGGGTAAAAACGATCCTGGTTCCGACATAGACATTACAGAAGAAACACGCAGACTGTGCTGGAACTTACCCCCGTCACTTCTTCTGACGAGAATTTCTTAAATGTGCCAGCAGACTTTAGTTTCCACACAGACTAGACTTTTTTCCCGCAGTTTTTACGTACGAGCCCTATAGGGACATAAACATAGGCTACTGCGCGTGCACGGGTTCATTCAAAACGCTTTCCTCACTTTTAATTACTAAACGTCCACAATAAATACGATATTTATCTGATGAAATTAAAATTTAAACTACATATTTCATTAAGGCTGCTGATATAGCTGGTTTACAATGTGGCATTTTGTCAAAAAGTCTAACCGGCTAGCTGTCACTAATGTTTTACAGAATAAATAGGCTACGTTATAGCCTACCCCTCGCACTTCCATATCAAAGACTGTATGCTGAACAGTGAAATTATTAATGTTAAAAATATTGGTAAACATATTAACTTACCATAAAACACTGCCTGCTCCGACCTCCGAGTGAAGTCCTCCTCGAGTCAGAAGTGAAGAATCCAGAAAGTTCCGCAAAGAATAAACCGGTTGCTGGGTCAAA